>OU342530.1:17200626-18400626 GCA_910589475.2 Bembecia ichneumoniformis
ATTTAATAAGAACTATGTGATATCTTCTTTATTACTGCTAAATTACATAAACGAAATAAATGAAAAAAATAAAACTGTGTATATTGTTTTTTATTATTTTCACCTAATATTAGTAACAGTTCCTTTAACACATTTCATTGAGTTCCTCTTCATAATTTTCCTTAAATAACATATTATACAATTTTAAAAAATCAACCAATCATGCTCTTTAATATTGAATCAATTTTTGAAATCAAATCGAACGACCAATGTTCATTCTGTTAAATCTTTATCAGGAGACAGTACATTTTTCTTGTATTCGTCTATTGTATCCGTGAGTATTTTCTGGAAAATACCTTCAAACACCTGATTCTTAACGACCACCTCGTCGGCGTGCAGTGAAGTCCACTCAAGTTCGCCGCGTCGCCATTCTTCGAATAGTATGTCGTCAATGTGATCGGAACGTCTGGAGCTCACTCCTGAAAAATAAACATTTAATATTTGAATCACATGATCCAGCCACACATCAATCCTGATAAAGTGAGTTTGTTAGTTTGTTACGCTTTCACGCGTAAACTACTAGAAGAGAACATAGTGTACCTTACAACCAGAAAAAGGTAGTGTTCCTAAGGGATCATCTAAAAATGAAATAAAAAATTCAATGCCGGACAAAAATATATGAGCATAATTTAACACCTAAGAAAAGGTGCGCGGGTAAAAGCGAGCCATATGTATTACGTCCCAATGCTGTCGGCAGACAAGCGGTCCACTTGGTGGTAGGTGGCTACCGTCGTCGCCTATAACACAAGCAACGCCAAAGCTGCTGCAAGTGCGCTGCCGACTGCAGTAGGATTAAGGATAAGGGATTAGGAGTGGATAGGGAAATGGGCTCTAGCAGCCCTTACTCACTCACCGAAACACAACAGCACACGTGCTGTTATTTCACGGTGGTCTTCTGTAAGGGGGTGGTTACTGCCACCAGACGGGCTGCCCAAATGACTGCGAAAACGCAGTGTGCCCTGCTACTACTTTCCAAATACAGACCAGAGCCAAATTTGAAATGTGAGAACATAATTATGCCATCTCTATATAGACCACCATGCCATCCTACTACAGTTTGGCCCGAAGGAAATGATCGACAATGTGCTATCATTTCCTTCGAGTTTACACTAGGAACCCGCTCCTTGCTTCACACGTATGCAAACCTTCCCCTTTTATCGCTCTTTCCATTAGGAAAAACAATACTAAAATCCTTTGAAAGGTTTAGAAGTTAACGGAAAAACAGACAGAAGCGGTCAACTATTTTATTAATATTACTGTTGATAGATGTACGACTCATACATACATATATTTATGTACATTATATAGTACCAAGATGATGAAATTCGCCTGATCGGGGATGCGGGGTCGATCCTAATACATAGTATTTAAAGGTAAGTGTAAAAGAATTCGAATATACCAAACAAATCTTTTAGATATCGAGTACTGTAATTAAATTTGGGATGTAGACGACAGATTTATGTAGCTACAGCACCAAACTCTATCCCTCGATATCATCAGTTTTCTGAATTGCCTCCCACTATTGAAGCAAATTTCAGATTTTGAAAATTGTTGTATTTTAAAAATGCAAACTATAAACAAATTACACAGAAATGAAGTCGAAATGGATGGTACACACATATCTGTTCTGCAACGGTTGGACGTTGGGGTAGACCACTTAACCACCTACTTGCTGGACCGAAGCTCTCTAGAGAGTGGCTGCAGTGGATGGAAGCAGAGGGCGAAGGATTGAGAGTGGTGGTACTCAATTAGAATGGCCTGTATCCAGTAATGTATGCATATGGGCTAATGATAATGACGTTTAGCATTATATATCATCATACAGCATTTCGCTGTATGATCAGATATTTTATATTTTCAGATTTAGAAATAAATTCTTAAATCTTAAAAAACAGGTTACGTTAAATAAATTATAGAATACAATGCAGTCTGTTTAAAATATTTATATATTTATTCATTACTGTCAGAACTCGAAACTTGACAAGTCGTATCAGACTCAGAACAAAATTTACTTTTGTTTTATTATTATTATTATTATTAGTCAGCTTTAGTTTTATTATCAAAATACAATGTTTTTATAAATATATAGAATAGAAAAAATATTTGTTAAATATCCGAATATCCTATGGCAAACATAGAGTACTTTTGATATATCGAATATAAGTGGATATATCCCTATTCCGTTCCGCGCGTTTGACACTATTAAAATATATGTTTTTTATTACGTTTACCTATTATAATAATAAAATAATTATAAAAGTGATAATTCCTTTTGTTTTTTTTCGAAAAGATAATTTTTTTTCATACATTTGTTTGTTGAATTATTTTTTTGTGCCAGTTTTATTTTTGTTGAAAATAGTATGTGTGACATGAAACTGTGAGAACTGTCAAGCATATCATCATACAGTGAAAATACGAGCGTTGACGTACTCGCCAACTTTCTTGTTTTGGGTACTTTCATAGTAACTTGTACATGTTGTTCTGTTTTGCCAACTTTTATATATCTTCATAGAAAAGGTTCCATGTTGTCAAATTTCTTATTTCGTTAACTTTTATTTAATTTAATATTAGTAACTCTTGTTACGTACACTATTATTAAATAGAGACTAATATAGTATTATTTCGCCAACTATAAGTACAGTTCTACGCACGTTAATACATCTTGTCTTCGTATTTACTACTGGGAGTATTAATTATACTTAATTAACCCTTCTTATAAGTTTATGCACTTCATAGGACCACATAGGAAGCTCAGATGAGGTGACTAAGGTTTCCACGCTGATATTTGCATTGCTGCCAAATAAACAACAAGATACGTACATAAACTTTTTGAACTAATTAAACTTCGCATACCATCATTCAAACCAGACTTATTTCAAGCAGATTTTGATATAGCGGCATGTTTCTTTCACTTCTCGCAATGTTTATAAAAAGCTCATTTGCGGCCATTGCTCATTTGCCATACACACATATGAGTGAAGCTCTTTTGACAATGCAAAATTTAATTCCGGAAACAGATTGTTGGACTAAATTTTTGAAGTATTTCGTCGATATGAATGAAACCAGTCATTATAAATATCCTCAGTTGTTTTCAAAGTAGACATCGAACTATTAATCCTAACAAAAGCTGGCATCATAGACTTAGTAAAATATTTTTTTCTAGCTTTTTAATATAATTCGCGAGGAAGGAAGTTAGCAAGATTTTAATATTAGACGCCACAATATCTATGTCTCATACACAAGAAAAGGGCACTGAAGGATCGGCTTACAGATGAGCGAATTAAAAAATTGGTAGTTGAATATATTAACAATAATTTGCCGTTAAAGATATGCCTACAAAAGTTAAGTAAAATTAGAATTGCATATCATTATTTTAGTAAAATTAATATAATTAATGCCGGTCTTTTTTTTTGTTTCCATAAATTAAATAGTTTTTTTTTATTATTATCAATTTTTGTAGTTTTGCCGCTAACGTTTAAGTTCATGTGTTTTCTTAAAAAAAATCCATGTTGATAAAATTCTATGTTTTTTTTAGCAATCTGTACCTCAGTTGGCAAAATGTTCCAAAATTATGCACTTTTTCTAAAAGTAACATAATTAAGAAATAATATTCCTATTGGTGCAATAATTGACGAAATAATAATATTAATACGAATGCCTACAAAAGTTGGCAAAACAGAACAACATGTAGGAGTTACTATTAAAGTACTCAAAACAAGAAAGTTGACGAGTACGTCAACGCTCGAAAATACTATAGTCCCTGCTAAATTAAGTTAATCCTGTAGGATTGACAATACGTTTCAATAGACTGGGAGTTATCTGACGACCAGCTATAATTACTAATAAGTATTTTTCTATCAAAGCAAATAAATAAAATTTTAAATTACAACTATCATTCCTGAATATTCGAAATCAAAGATATGCTTTATTAAACATTTTGTGTATCTGCCAGTTTCTTGAATCGAGTGAATCTCTGAAACGACTGAACCGATTTAGTTGGAACTTGACAGTGCACAGAGAACTACTATACTACTATTAGAAAGAAAGAAAGAAAAAAAAAATAGCAAATTAAACAAAGAAAAACAAAACATTAAGTAGTGGCAGGGCCCGTTTGGCGTTAGTAACCACTCTCTAATAGAAGACCAGCGTGAAGTACATTGCTCACATAGCAACGATTAGAACCTCTCTTTGTATGTTCTACCGACTGTACAAGAGTGCTCGGATGATATGTTCAAATTAATGCCTACCTCAAACTTTTACCACCACACTGCGCACCATAGATGCGAAGTTCATCCGCATTACTTGGATAAGGTGCTGAGTAGAAACTTTATCCTATGGAAGCGCGAACTTGTGAACAATCTCCCTTCTGAGGTGTTTCCATCGACCTACAATATGGGCTTCTTCAAGTGTGCAGTTAACAAATTCCTGCAGTATCGGCAGATAAGTTGTACCCCAAGCAGTATGTTGCTTGTGTACTTAGCTGACGATAGCCATCCATCAAGTTGACCGTCAGCTTGCCTGTCACCCTTAATATTAAAAAAATGTAAAGTAGCGTTCGCACTGCATCTCGGGACGCTGCATATTGGAGTGCCGCTTTGCGCGTCGTGTCGCGTTTCGATGTGAGCTTAGTTCACTTAGTGTTGAGTAGTATCGAATTTTACTACAAATTGTAAAAAAATTTACTCACTGGAGACAGCACAAGGTGTAACCCCCGACAGTAAGCTCTTCAATTCCTCCTTGGTATCATTCCATAATTTGTCCTGGTCTCGCTCGCGCTTCTTCGGAAGTATATTACACGCGTCCCAGGGCTTATCGCTTTGCACCACTTTATGTCGCGCCAATGACTCTTCGACAAAGTCCTTCAGGAACACTTCGAAGGCATCGATGGGGTCTACGGGTTTGGTTGAGTCGGCATAAGTCGGCAATTTCTCCACTGTCGCCTCATCCAGTTGGAATAGGCGCTTCATTTTCGGCTTTACCTCGGTGGGGGGAGTGTAAGGCGGGGGTGGCTTGTCCGGTATTTCGCGCACCACTAACAGCTGAGACTGTTGTTGCTCCAACGCCTTTATCTGTAATTGCATAAAATTTATTTGCTAATCATTAACAACTTTAAATTTCTTTGAAGTATTGATCATTGCTTAAAGGGTGCATAGGACATTGGTTGAGTAGACCGCCAATGCAGTATGTACAATATATGTACAATGCATACTGTATGTACAACACAGTATGTGTATAGACAAACATTACGAGTATATAATGTTATATCTTTTGTTTTTATGTTAAGGTCGACAGACAGGCTGACGGTCCACTTGATGGTAGGTGGCTACCGTCGCCTATAACACAAACAACGCCACAGCTGCTGCAAGTGCGCTGCCGTCTACAGTAGGATTGGATAAGGGATTAGGAGGGAAGATAGGGAAATGGGCTCTGGCATCCCTTACTCACTCACCGAAACACAACAGCACGTATATGCTGTTATTTCACGATGGTATTCTGTAAGGTGGTGGTTACTGCCGCCAGGCGGGCTGCCCAAATAACCGCGTAACGCAGTGTGCTCTACCACTGCTTTTCAAATCCTCAGTCAACTTAGGATTCGGACAAAATTATCCACAACCTGCTATCGAAGAGTTCTCAATAACTTTGAGCACATAGCCCGCAGAGGACCAGGTAAACTGGAAAAGCTAGTGGTGGTTGGAAGAGTGGATGGCACGAGGTCTCTTGGCCGGTCTTCTAGCCAATGGACCGATCAAGTTATTGCCCTTACAGGCCTCACAGTTACGACGGCTATGAGGAAAACCGAGGCTAGGGGAACGTGGGTGGTTGTCATCGCCTATACATGCAAGCAACGACATAGTAAATGCAAGTGTGCTGCTGACCTTGAGAGGACATCCTCTCATCCCTTATACTACATAGTATCAGGGTCAACTTGGGGATAGGTTCAGGCATCCCTTACTCACGCACTGTACACAACTGGCTGACTTGATTAAGTTTTTAAGGTTGAAAGATAATCTATACATATAATAAAATCGTAAACGAGCCGTGTCTGTACATTAAATATTTTTTCAAAAAAGTTACCGGAGTCAAAAAATTGTTTTTAGAACTTTTGTCTGTTTGTCTGTGCGATTGTTCAAGCTAATCTCAGAAACGGTTTAACTGTTTTGAATGTGGTTTTATAGCAAGCTTCCCGTAACATTTAGTGTTTGTTTTATTCCAATAGGTTTAGAAACAAAAAAGTTATGTAAATTTAAAGAATCACGTTCAACATTTTTTCAATAAAAACAAATGAATACCTATGTCGAGGTGTAAGCAAAATTTCATGATTTGCTTGAATAGTTAAGTGGCGAAAGTATGAAAAACAAACAAACCCCCATATGTCAATATAGTCAAATCATCAATTGGAATTGGCAAATTATTAGTTTTCAAAAAATGGACAAAAAAACCTCTGATTGCCATCAATACATTTGAACCCCCAGTTGTGTTACTCTTCTATCCTATAGTCTACAGCTGAATAAAGTAATAATAAAATAGAACAGTAGAAATGGTACTTTGGGATTGTCCTGTCGACCATTTAATAAATTTTATAAATTACCTATTGCGTTTGCTGTGCATAGGTTGTTGATATTTTATACTGTTGTCAATATAATTATGGCACCGACTTATCTTTACTTGAGGTAGTTATATTTTTATACCAGAAAAGACTTATTTTTATAACAAATTAGAATTAGTTTAGGCTCTAGGAATCTATATTTGAAAATGAGCATACCTGGAAAACAACTTTAGGCAAAAGAATGTATCAATTTGGAGATGGTTTACTAAATATGTGTGCATCAAATAAATGGTCGACGGGATAATCACAAAGTGCCGATAAAATACATATATGTACGTATATATACATACAATATATATATTTTATAATTTCTTTTGGATTATGTTGAAAAAAAAAAAACTCCGTTGAATTACATCCCTTTTAATTAAAAGTTCTAAACTCAGATTGATTTAATGCAAGCCTTCTAAATGTGTTTTAATTATAGAAACAAATGGATTTAAAATGCAAAACTGACTGAGTTTCAGTTTAGTGAGATCTGACTTTATCAACGATAAAAGGAACTAACAACAATAATATTAAAAATATATTTTGGAGGCTACCCGTCAGCCGTCCCGGTCACAACGGTTCATATTTCAATTCGTGTTGAAATGTAAAAATAATTATGCAATTGTTTTTGTGAGCGTATTATGTCAAGTCTGTTTTTTTTTTTTTGCTTGTAACAATAACAAATTTTATCTAATATATTAACAACTGCTCTTTATTTCTCTCATAAATTTATAAAGCCTACCTCTCTCTCTATAGCTAACTGTTGGCGACGCAGCTCCTCAGCTTCAGAATGAGACCGTGCAGCCATCAATGAAGTTGACGACGTGATCTGTGAGCCGTCTGAACCACTTTCTGAAATTTAAAATAAGTATTATTCAAATGCAAAGATTTTCAGTAAAAGTTCACTATGTGTGCGAAGAAAAATCAATTATATTTTGATAATAGGTGCTCTATTACAGGTAACCGTGCTCTTATTACAAGGTAACACCACCTTGTAATAAGAGCACGGTTCCGGTTTTTTAAACATGCTAACGGTCTAGTTGACGGTAGGAGGCTACCATCACCTATAATACAAGAAACGCCTCGGGTGCTGCATGGCAGGATTAAGGATAAGTTATTAGGAATGTATAGGAAAATGGATTTCGACATTCATTACTCACTCACTGAAACACAACAGTATTTTTTCTGTAAGCGAGTGGTGGTTACTGCCGCTGCCCAAATGACGCTGATGCCTAAATGTCTTTGAGTCACATTGTGCCCTGCCACTCCTTGTCAGATCTACCTCTGATTAAAGTTTATTCAAGAAAAACATACCTTTAACTATGCACAAATGTTCAACAAATAATTACATAAACCTTTTAACCTTGTTATTATTTTACCTACACCTAATTTGTTAAGACTCACGCGCAACGAGATTTAGTTTTAGTTGTGACAAGGTATGAAAACAATTTTTAATGTCAAAATTAATGTAAACAAAACAAATGCTCACTGCCTAGACTGCAGATTTGAGAATTTTGAAGAAATAATGTTGGTGTTTGTTACAAGGCCTAGATTTAAAACAATAATAACAAACAGACAAACAAACAACGAAAGTGACTACATATACTGCCTTATTGGTTCGGACATTTATCGACTACTGGAAATTGTAAAAATTCTTGAGATAAATTTTTTTCTACCCTTTTTTTTCCTTGTTTGTTTATGGTCACTTACAGATATTGTTATCGGTCGCATTTCAAGTGTTGCACAAACAACAGAATATAAATATATATGCGGTCATCGAAGGTGGAGCCCTGGTGTCCTGAGACACAGGTATTACCTAGTTCAGGCGCCAGTCTCCCACATAAAATGTAGCACTGAATACTATAAACTTGGTAAATTGTGGAGAAAATAAAGAAATATTATTATTATATAAATGATTTGCAAATAAAGATTAATATTATTTTTCATTTGATGATTATATTTTTTTCCAATATATTGGAATTTCATTATATTGTTCTTATTCTATCAATACATTCAACTGTTATTGTTGAATAAAAGTATGCAAAACAATTTAAATAATTACCTGTGAAAGTGGATGTAGAAGATTGCTGCGAAGTGGTGACCCAAATTGGCACTTCTGAATTTTCTATGTCTGGTGCGGCTAATGTTGTTGTTTGACTACCCACTGCCGTGACTTGCTTCCCTTTTACTGTAAGCATTTCTTCGGGCATCCTCTCGACTTCTACCGAATTCTCCAAATCTTTCGTCGACGGAGTTTTTGTAGCAGCATCAACCTTCATTACAGCTACATTTTCACATTCAATCAATTTAATTTCTTCAATTTGGACAGAATCATCTTCTACCTCAGGTATTGATGGTTTTTCGTACTCGCGTTCGGGTGATCCTGTAGGAGATGTCTCATCAACGAGGCTCTTGTAATACTGGTCGAGTTCATCGACGAGACTCCGCGCCGTCGACGGCGAAGTAGACATTTCCGCATCACAATTTTTCACCTGATCTATAAATTTCTCGTACGCACACTTGTCACCGAAACTGATGTTCTGTTTGTTTGTCGTGTTCACTATATTCTTTAAAGCCTCCTCGTTCACTTCGTACTGTTTGCCGCTGCTGAAGATTTGTGGCAACGTTAAGTTTTGGAATATAATATTTAAATATCCACCGTCGACGACGATAAAGTTCTCGGCTGCAGTTTCTGTGGCATTGTCCACGAACGAAGCACCCCCGAGTACATTACACGTTTGTACACACTTTTCGGCACTGGTGACTGCCGTAAGAGTCGCTGGAGCATCCAGTGTGAGTAAAGACATCTCGGACTTAGACTGAGACGACATACTCTCATCGCATCCACTGCTTGACAAATCGAAACATTTCAACGGAGCAATATTACGATCCATTATTGTATTTCTCTTTAATTTTTTCTTCCCCAATAGTATTTGTTCGACTTCCACGTTATTTCTCAATTTCAATTCAATGTTCTTTTTGGTTTTCATAAGAGCTGCTTTCCGTTTCTCCGACAGAGACAGCAAAGTTTTTCGCATACGTTGCATTTCACCGCATTCATGCTGTAATTTTAATAAGGCACCGCGTTGTTTCTTCTTTAAAGTGGAAATGCCCTTATTTTGCTGTTTCTTTTTGTTCTCCAACCAAAGTATTTGTGATTTTGTGAAATCCTTCAAGGCATCTTCTCTCATTTTCAGTACAAATAATAAGTTCTTTGCCCTTCTCTGTTCATCTCGAATGAGTAGATTGAGCTAAAATTAAAATAATATATTTACAAAATAATTAGCGACCCGCCCCTGGCTTCGCCTGGGATGCAATTTTTGCCGTGACCAAGGGAAATGGGGATTCATTTTTATATATTATAGAAGATTTAAATAAGCCAAACATCGAGCCCGATCATCATCAATGCAATGCATCAGAGTTCCAATTTGTTACTTTCAACAACATTTTAACACTAGTTTTATATACAAATTGAAATACGATAAATAAATTACATTAGGGCAATTATTTCTTTATTTTTTATGTATAAATCGTCAGACAGGCTGACGCTAGGTGGCTACCATCGCCTATTAGTTACATGTTCTAGCTGAGAACTACAATGAGCACACAAACTTGTTTATGGCCTTCAAAAGACATGGAAAAATAATTTTATCTCATCTATCGAAATAGTCAACCGGGACACTTGATCGTAATTTTTCCTGACTTCTTCAGCAGCTGTTATACCATGGCGTCAAAGAAATGTATACGATCTTACTGTTCATCAAAAGTTAGATGTTCAACAAACAATCAAACTACCTTATAAACTATACCCTATCATCGAAAGAGAATCGATATCTTCGATTCAACACCTTCCTTTGTGATGTTGCTTTAGTCTAAACGAGTGACATTTCGCTGACTATGTAGTAAAAATGAAACAACTTATTCAGCGACTTCCATAAAATAAAGTCTAACGACAATTATTTCCCAATAACAATAAATATTTAATCTATCACCTAGTTCTTAACTAGGGAATAGTGAATTTAAAGAACTTTTAATTTAATTTTCATCTTTTAAATTTGTAAAATAGTAAAATTAAAATTGTAAAGGGTTCAAATTTTAAAAGCCATAGGGGCTAAATTGTATGTAATCCACTCACAATCTTATGTAATCCAGTCGGTATACTATTATGTCTTACACTAGAAGAAATATTTTATGAAATTCTTTCACCTATAGAAAGCTACATTATCAGTGAGTAACATATTTAAACATATTTAAAAAAATGAGCCGTCACGGGACGCCTGGTAGATGTGAAACATCGAGTTAAATAAAATTATGACTGTTTATTTATTTATTTAACGTTTATTTTTATTGAATACAAAAATTTAAATATTTATTGAACAACCACCAACAATCACCTCGGCACGCGTCGCCACACCGTACACACTACTACGCATAGACTGTATATGTACATACCATCGTATAGCGTGGTGACGCGTCGCCACGCTATCAATCAGTTTCACCCGCGCCTATAGATGTTTCATATCAAAAAAAATTTGAAATCCCTACGAAAATTACAATCATACACTGCGGAAACTATTAGTATGATACATGAAATAATGTAACTATATGTTAACAGTACTCATTATTACTCACCAAATAGTTCACGAGGCTATAATATGTTAGTCTCCTTATAAGTTCCAACCGTTTCTCATCAAATTAATCAATCAAGACACGGATAGAATCAAAAGATGATAATTTCATAATTAAAGTTGATTATATACCTGTAATTCCTCTTTAAATTATTTGAATCGGATGTTTTGTTTAAAGTTACACACACAGGTATGAAAATGCTAGAAGTTAAAAAAAAGTGTCTGTGTCAGCTCCGACGCACGAATGGAGTTTAATTCTTTAAAGGTATAAAATTTTGCTTGTGTCAACATTATATAACTGAATACCTATTTGCTTTATATTATTTAGTTACATTTTGCATACTCAGATGTTACGCGTTCCAACAAAAGTTATGTTAGCTACGTTCGGTTAGGTCAATATATTCAAATGGTTGCATTTTTTTCGACGAAAAATGTCGCTGCGCCGGCAGGTTATAACGCGCAATCGTTTTGGTACCTCAACGCGGATTACACTTTTAATATAAGTCTTCGACGTTTACTTTTATAAGCCTAGATAATAGAATTAGGGAACATAAATACATGCGTCGGCTTTCGCACAGTTAACGCTTGTATTAATTTTACTCCCCATAAAATTTCCATAATGAGGAGGGGCTTATGTGAAAATTGATTCTTAATGTAAACCCCAAAAGTGCCACTGATTTAAAAAAAATAACAAATTAAAATAAATAACAAAAAATATAACAAATTTTTTGTTTAATTATTAGTTTTTGTTTATAAAATTATTTATTCATATCTTATAAGATACACGGGCGAAGTCGCTTGCAACAGCTAGTAAAATAAAACATAGTGATTTGCATTGTTGTTGATAGTCACGATATGACATTGTGTTTACAAACAAAAAGAATTATACTTACAAGACAAAGACTTTTGGAGGCTATTGTTTCGTTGTCATCGTTGGCGCCATATTCAAACTTTTGCAAGAAAGAATTGTACTCTGCGTCTTTTAAATCCAATCCAACATTTTTAAACCAAGTTTTCCCTTTTGTCGCTAGAGTTTTATCAGAAAAGGAGCAATTCTCTAGATACTGCAACGATTCGAAGAATGAGTCAATAAAATTCAACTCCCTTTGGAACTGTTCACAAATGTACTCTTTATTGACTCGTATTTTGCTTATTAAGTCAGATGGTTTTACTAATTTGTGACTATTAAAGACGTACGAACAATTAACTGTTTTGCGCTCATTAAGGCAATTAAAGTAATTGGTGGTATGATTCTTTCCACTGCTGTGCTCCTCGTTATCATCTTCAATATTGTTGTTCGCGTTTATTTCTTTTTTGAATATTGACAATACATTCACAGGATAAACTAAATGACTAGGAGTACTCTCTGGCGAATTCTCTTTACTACCGCTTAGAACATGAAAATCAAATTTTTGCTTCGTCGTGTATGTCACCGTCGCCCGCCCTATTATATAAGGTGGATTTCCAAAGCGTTTAGTTTCGTCCAAGTCCCGTTCAGTTTTATGAGAGGCTATTTTTAAAGAGGGTATTTTCAAATTTGGCAATGACTTACTACTTAAATTGACTACATCATATTTGGAAATATCACTTCTCTCCTTTAACAAAGTTACATTTGGTATATCTAGATTGTCATACACTTTTTTAATTTTCTCCGTCTGAATGTTGACATCTTTACAGTGATCTATAGAGAAATTGTCAGTTTCTGTATTTTTGTTTTCAGTGGATGTTATATCTGTGCCTACATTCGCATCTCTCGTGTGAATTATTAAATCTACTGTAGTACACTGATCAGTTGTAGCTGGAGTTACATTTAAGTATTCCACAGATGGTGGAATGACTTCTCTTTCAGGTTTTACATCGATGGGCACATGAATCACAGTCACTGGTTTATTTCTAAGTGGTGCTTCTTTCTGAGCGGTTATTTTAGATTTCGTTGGAGACTTTTGTCTTGCTCGACTTATTATTGACTTATTTAATGTTGTTTTGGCAGGCATTGTGTTTAAAATTTTACTTTTTGTTAAAACTTCTTTACCCTTTTCATTTTCTAGGCTTTTTCTAGGCTGTGTCATATCTGAAAAGTAAACAAATAAATTTATCTCGAATAAATTGATTATAATGACTATAATTAGTTTAGGCAGGGTAGGCGTTCCACAGTCAAGGTGGCAATAACCACCCCTTTAAAAAAGATCATAGTGAAATAACAGCATGTGTGTTTCTGTGAGTGAGTAAGGGATGTCAGAGCCCATTTCCCTACCCCATCCTAATCCCTTAACCTTAATCCTATTATGGTTGGCAGCACACTTGTAGTATATATAGCTGCCTACCATCAATTAGATCGCAGTTAGTAAAAAATAGTATTTATAACTTCGTGTTACTCAAATTGACTGTACCTTTTTCTGCAAAACTTCGATTTTTAAGATTGTTCACATGTGACAGTTTGTCGAGGTTAGTTTCATTTTTGTTTTTTGTTTTGGCATTCGACTTAGTCTCCCTGGAACCTGTGAAAATAGAAACATCGGTCAATGGAGGCCTGTGAGCAGATTGATGCAATTAGAAAATGCACTGAATTCTCAAACACAATCATGAGTTTTTTTAGTAATATGATTTAAGGTCACTGGTTCATATATAGATAGATCTGTGTCTTTTTAATTTCACATATAAATTAGAATTCATTATTAAGTGCACAGAAGGATAAGGGAGACATTGTGACACTTATTTAACAGAAACGCCTAGCAATCTTCAATGACACTTTTAATCTTCCTAACATTATGCACAAAGGTCACAAGAGCAACCAACATTCAAATTTAAAAAAAAGGAAGTAAAATTTGGCCGATGTTTGGTAGTTGAGAATAACGATACCACCTCACGTGGAATTCATAATACAAAGACCTCATTCCGCTGAGCAATTTTCCACAAGAACTCTTTCAAGTTAGCTGCATATCTCTGGTGGAAACACTCTTAAGTACGAGAACTATTTGACAGACTGTTTAAATATCTGAATGCATTGTATAAATATTATTATTATGGAACAAATTATTACCATGATTTATTTACATAATTAAATTATTTTCATATTAAAGAGAACCAAGTTATGGAACAAATTATTACCATGATTTATTTACATAATTAAACTGAAATTATTTTCAGAGAACCAAGTCTTTTGGTTGCTCTGTTGGATTATCAGTAATTGCGAACGATAAATAAAAAAAGCTCAGTAATTGTTTTTACATCCTAACTAATAATAACATAAATGCGAAAGTGAGTTTGTTTGTTACACTTTCACACTTTAACTACTCAACTAATTTTCATGAAATTTTGCATATATACATAGTCAGAAAAACAGAAAGACAGAAGAAAAGTAGTGTTCCCAAGAGATCAAAAAAATAAAAATAAAAATTTTTACGCCTGACAAAATATGAACAATAAAGACTAAATAAATGTTTCAGCACCTATGAAAAAGGGAAGCAGACATAGTTGTGGGCAAAAGCAATTTTCCAGGCAATTCACGGTTATAATATGGAAATATTCCTGTCACTGATACCAATCAAATGAAGCAAGCAATATACTTACATTTAGAAGATACACTTAATCTAGAAGCATTTCTGACCGATTGAATTTTCTCTTCAGATCCTATGGCCCTGTTTGAGTATTTCTTTTTATTTTCACTTTGAGCTGGAAAAAAATTATACAAATAAATTCAGAACCTTGCATTTGACACATGGGGTGAAAACAATAAAATAAAATTATCATCAGACCACTTAAATAATGACATCACCCCACACCAAGTAAATCTTCTATGGAAACTACTCAATAGGCTTGGGGTATGATCTAACACACCCCAAAGCCTTTAAATAGCTCTACTTTATACAAATAAGTCTTTTCAATTTCCTATATAGCTTAAAAATAATTTTCAATTGGTTTAACAGAGTTAGAAAGGTAACCTTTTAGAAGACATCTAAAATATAAAACCGAAAAACAAAAGGACACAAAAGTTGCAATACTTCAGAAAATGCCATCAAAAATGAAGGTTTTTGATCAACATTTGTAGGATAAATAAATATCTAAATATTTTATTTACATTGAGATTAGTTATCTTTTAATTAGTTTCAGCTTCTTGCCTCAACCTATTCCAGAAAAAAATGGCCTTGCCTATCAGGTAAGATGGACAGACAGACAACAGTGTGAATAAATACTTACAAAATCTAGGATGAAGATCACTTTCCTCGTCTTCTGTAATACTAACAACCTTTCTCTTTGTATAACTTGAATGAGACTTTGCAGTTAACCCTGGTTTTAATGAACGACTTGTATCGAGCTTTGTATCGTCAAGCTCAATAATGCGACGTAAACGCGGTTGCAATACATAACTCTCCTGCGACCAAGTGGCTGTTAAAATGAGAAATTTTAGTTATTAAATAATATTTATGAGTTGTCATTGAAATGAGTTTCTAATTTAAGTAGGTACCTTTGGAGTCAAAATCGAAGTCCGGCAACTTAGTATATTTCACAACGGTATTTTTCGGTTTCAAACTATTGGGAAAAGTAGAATCAATTTTTAGAAAGAATTCACACACTTTATTATACTTGGTATCCACTTCTGTCGGTGCCGTAGCATCCATTGTTGTTAGAAAAATATATTTGTATAAAATAATAAATATGAAACATTAGTGTGTGTCATATATAACAAAATGTTGTTATTGTTACGGTTTATTTTAGGGATGTTTTACATTTTTTTTATATGTATATATTTTTAACTGAAGGATTTTGATTTTGATTTGTTTTCATCTTGTGTCAGACCACACCACAGTATAAATAAATACTGTATGAAAGGTTAGTTAGGTAGGTTAGTTAGTTAGTTTATTTATTAGTGTTAATTTATGGCCTGGTAGCTAGACCTTTAAGCCAAGTCTTTATTTTATATAGAAAACAACATTATTAAAGTTTAGGATTCTTTCGAATCTTAACTTTTTCAAAAATACACGTTTCGTACGTGAGTCAATCCGCCATTTATGAAAGGTTAGTTGTCAGTTAATACGACAACAGAATAAAAAAAATTTAATTTACATTTACACAGAGCACTTAACAATTTATTGCGTTGTTGTTAAAGTAGTGTGAATAGAAAAGAAGTCACTGTCTCATTACCCGCGTATGGACCATATACTGAGTCCAATGAACTCAATATCATTCACTAATTTAAAGGACACTGTCTTGGATACACGTGATACCTGAAAATTAGTGTCTGACCAAACTTTCGGTTTCGGTTTGGGCGGTTTAGTTTCGGTTTCAGTCAAAACTACGGCCGGAATCGAAATTCGAAACTGAATTCAAGTAATTTTGCTCTGTGATCTGACATGCTCGGTGCACTGAACGGCGTGGAACGAATTTTTTTTTGTCTGCGCGTAATTGGTGCTTGCTGTAATTGGTGAACGGTAACTTTGCTGTAATTGGTGAAATTGCGAGTGAATATAACATTACGCTTTCGGGCAAGTATTATTATTATTTGCCATAAAAATATTTAGTTGTTGTACTTACGAGGTAGGTACTTTTTAATATTAATTTAATTGGAATCTACACGGCAAATTACATAATTATGGAAGCAGATACTTTTCAAAATGCGAAAGTATATTTTCTTTCATCAGACATGAATGTATGTGATATTCCTGTATCTATAGATATTTCCATGATGTATGGTATTTATATGTTAGTACTTATACTTAGTATTCTTGTCAATAAAATATCATGGTAGACATAAGCAATTTCATTTTTATAACAATTTAGCCGATTTAGCTGTTATTTAGCCAGCTAAATTAACAAAAAAACTGTTAGCTGATCAACACAGCCCCTACGGATTAGCTCCAAAAAATTCAAATTTTAAAATTTTGCTTTGATCAATCGTTTGTGAATCGTTGGCTATGGCTGTAGCGTTGTCTATGGTTCCTTGTCTATGGCTGTAGCGTTGTCTATGGTTTCTTATCTATGGCTGTTTATATTTCTGTACATACAAAGTGATTATTCTCTTTGATACAAAGAGTATATAATCACTACATATTTCATTATTTCTTGGAAACAACGTTGTCTCAAACGTTATCAATATATTCGGAATTCACAAACTATTTCCGATCGATTGACTACCGGAAGCCTATCTTAAACGAATTTTTAATATTTTCTGGCTAATCCGTATGCCTTAATTAACAATTAAATTTCTAATTAACTACGTAGTCACATGGTAGTCACAAACGAAATGAAAGGCGTCACAAACGTTCACAAACGATTGATCAAAGCAAAATTTTAAAATTTGAATTTTTTGGGGCTAATCCGTAGGGGCTGATCAACACTACTATTTATTTATCACAGACAAATTATACTAAAAAATCGAAGACTATGAACAAATATAAACTTGTTGCCCAAAGAGAATATAATCACTTTTTCATGTTGCCGAGCACTAGGTAGGTATATCTATCACTGACATCTGTCAGTGTCACTGTCACAGAGCTCGAGCTACATTTTACGAACTCTTAGTAGTTTATATTTTATATATTATTTATTTATATTGAAAAAATAAAGTTTGTGGTGTACGGACAAGAAATAATAAACGTTATTTTAAATGATAAATAAAATAATACGGAGACTTCCACACGTGAATAGATTTTAATACAAACATACCTAATTAAAAAGGAATGAGTTGTTCAACTAAAGAAAAATGAAACGAAAATATTTTTATTGATTTTTGAAATACAAAGACTAAGAATTAAAAATAGGTTTATGAGCATTGAAGAATAAATAATACAGCCCACCACACCCTCTCCAACTTATACCTACTCCATAACAAGAAACTCGTAGTTCACATCAACAAACTAGGCATCCGAATACATATCTACTTACCCAACATATTTTGATCTCTATGATTTTATTAAGTACTAAATACAAATTTATGTGTTACCTAGGTACATATTTTGTATTTAGTACCTACTTACATTTTGTACTTAGCGTAGGTACCTATGTAATGTATGGTAGTTGAATTTCAACTACCTATTACTTTTAATACCAAGCTAAAAATTGATATTTTGATAACCCGTTGGATGAATGGTTAGGGTGCTTGCAAAGACTACAATTATACATACGGGTGCTTGCCTTAACGCTCTGCTCTAGGGTTCCCGGGTTCAATTCCCGGCAGGGTCAACTTTGGAAATGAACTTTTCAAAGAAATAAACTTTCACCAATGTTAATGTTTGCACAATAACGTTTTTAAAACAATTATCAACACACTCTGATCTACTAGGTGTGAAGAACTACATAAAATAGGATATCTTAAAATACTGAATGTAAGGGAGAAAATGAAAGAAATACCAACAAAGTGACTCCAGAGATGACAGGAATTCTAGTTGATCCAACTGAATCATCATATTTTCTAAAACGCTCTAACTAGAGTCCGGAGAGACTCGGACGTGATTACAATGAAATATGAATGTTCATAAACTTCAAAAACTTATTCACCGCTCTTGAAAAAATAACAAAATTCCTTCATTTTTGTTTCTTTATTCCTTCTTTTTTGTTATTGTGTCCTTATTTTTTCTGCAACTATATATTTCTCAAGCACATACTTCTTTTATTAATTTAGTGTGTTATAAAATTAACAGACATTCTAATATGAAACTTGAAAAAAAGTACCTAGTGAATCTGTTTAATGTTTGAACCCAGTTCTTTTTTTAACCAAAAAAGGACCTATGCAGATAATTTCGTCGTCATTCACAAAGTATCATGGAAAGCGATTGAAATAGCCCGATTGATCTGTGGAGATGATCTGAGATTTTACGTATTCCATAATACTTACTTATGTATAATGGCTTAAAACTGGAAACATCGCTGGATGATCCTGACTCGCGTGTCACCTAAATTAGTACAGCTACTGAATTGCAACTTTAAATTGGGGTTAAAAATAAATAAAATAAAAGTTATCTAGAAAAATATATGAAGGTACCGTCGCTTATAACACAAGCAACTCCAAAGCTGCTGCAAGTGCGCTACAGTAGGATTAAGGATAAGGGAATAGGGAAATGGGCTATGGCATCCCTTACTCACTCACCGAAACAAAACAGCACACGTGCTGTTATTTCACAGTGGTCTTCTGTAAGGGGGTGGTTACTGCCGCCAGACGGGCTGCCCAAGTGACTGCGAAACGCAGTGTGCCCTGCCACTACTGAATGCAGTGTGCCTGGGTACATTAAAGCCCAAATCGAATTTCCATCAGGAACAATAAGTTTCGATTTTTTCACAATTTAGGTTAGTTCGCGCGCAAACATTCTGGTGTATAATATTATACTAGGTTAGGTATTATTAAAAGCTTTCAGTAAACGTAACCTTTCTTGGAGTCCAACCTGTATTATTTTGACAGAATATAATTTTATTCATCAAAGCCTTAAAAAAATGACTTTTTTCACCACAAGTCTTTCTAAAATTTTGTAAATATTGGTGAAAATAAAAGTCACGAAAATTTTAGTGAAAGGGAACACTGGCTTTGGCAGTCAAAAACGGGACAGTTTGTCTGGCGGCAGTACCATCCTCTAGAAGACCACTTTGGCATACTCCTTTAAAAGTTTTTTTTTTCTCGTGTCATAAGATTGCCAATAATAAATATTATAAAAGATTAAAAAAAATCATATTTAAAAAGCAACTTAGGATGTTATACATATACAAGTGATAAGCCAATAAAATAACAAATCAGACAAATTATTAAAAATGATCGTTTGTACAATACTCCACAAAAAATAAGTCATATTTTCAATGATTATATTATTATAGATTTAGCAAATGCTCCAGCAAACAAAAATCCTATTTGTAACTATTGTATAGCATATACTCTGATAAAAAAAATTGTATCCTTTTTGTTATCTTCTATGTTAATTTTGTAATTGTTTGTTAAATTATATATTTGCACGCCATAAAGGTTAGGATGTAGCGACCAAAATAATAATGTAAAATTTTTTTATGTACTTTTAAAGTACTTTTATGTAAACCTGCATTCAGCAAAAAAAAAAAACAATTATTATTTAAGAATCATTGAGTTTCGCTAAAATGCTGGCCAATGACGGGTTCTGAAAAAAAAAAGTAGAAAAGAATAAAATAAATTTTAGACATAATAGTAAAAGACATAAAAATAAAACAAATGAAAGCAGACTTCTGGCGAAATGGGACTTTAAATATCCGTCTTGTGTTATAAACATGTTTTTTCTTTTAGTGCTTGTAAACAACTATACAAGAATAAACAAGAGTACAAAAAAATAGCTAAATGGGAGTTGCTGCATTAAAGATGTGTTCAGAACGGAGGCAAACATTGAGTGGGCATACGCAGTGTGCACTCCCCACTAGTTGTGTATCTCCCTGATTAATTGGTCACTAGTCACTACATCGACGCCGCTTATTTAGTCCAGTCAATGATCGTTTTCCCGTGTAATTTTGGCAAACATTGCTCAAAAATTTGGATACGCTCTGGATAAATTTCAACGTTGATCCTGTGCCGAGGGTTCCTTTTATCCTGGGGGTGGATGCCACCCCCTTCTCGGGAGTGAATAAAACCCCTTGAGGAATAAAAGTTTCTTTCTTTCTTTCTTTCTTTCCACACCAGAACGAGTTTTAATTTACACCCACTGAGCTTCTAAAAATTCTTGAAATATTGAAAATTCTTGAATTATTTCAATTTCACGCTGTGCGATTTGTATCTCATATAACGTTATAATAGTACAAGCCCCATTTGTAAAAAAGTCTTCAAATAACGATTTTCGTGGGACTCATCTCCGCCATACGGACTACTGGTATGTACTTGTTTGGTATGTTTTCCTGAATACAAAAAGTGCGGTAGTCACTTCCTAGGGGTATGGAGGGGGGAGCTGTGACGTAGCAAAGATGGCGGGCCGGCCCATTCTTTTAAGCGGTATTTCTATATAACTACTGCACCGATTTACTTAAGTAAGGTGTCAAATGAAAGACCATGAAATGCACTTTATTTGATTTCATATATGTTTTCGTGTAAAACTAGTAGCGAATGAAATAATTTAAAAAAATACAATTTTGAAGAAAAAAAAATTGTTTATTGTGTAAATAGCTCGGTAACCGTTAGGATTATGGAAATTTAGTTTATTATAAAACGTATTGCTACTTTTATCAGCTTTTTAATGAACCCTAAATCATTACAATCGAGTAATAAACAAGGCAGCTACAGTCGTTTTAGTGAGCGGAGTCCTAGTACGAAGAATCTCAAATTGATGTAACTGGACTGGTTTTCTATTAAGTTGCTAGTAAAAAGGTTATAGTTATTTATAAGTATATACAGGCATATAAACTGGTAATAAATTTGTAAGAATATGCATAGTATTCAAAAAAATTTATAGTTAATCATAACATAATATAAACTATAATAAATTAAATAAATATATAAACTATAGTCTATATCTTATTTTTCTAATCAGCGTCATCATTTTGATCACGATGTTGATAAACATAATAATTAAACTGGTTAATTAAACTGGACTGGTTAATAACTGGTTAATTAACTAAATTAGACTGGTTAAAACATTTAAATCCTACATGATATATCCCCTCTATACATAGTACATACCATACATACATAGCTTTGCATTGACATGATATCAGTTCAGGGTCTTTCAATGAGATCGAATTCACTGATGAAGTAACTGGCACTAGAACTCCATTGTCAGCGATCTTCCAGCCACGGTTTATAGGCTCAGGTAATGTAGGCTTCGCCACGTCGGCAT
The DNA here is from genome assembly GCA_910589475.2 of Bembecia ichneumoniformis. Lineage (NCBI taxonomy): Eukaryota > Metazoa > Arthropoda > Insecta > Lepidoptera > Sesiidae > Bembecia > Bembecia ichneumoniformis. Next base: position 17,222,655 of record OU342530.1, read on the forward strand.
TCTGCCAACAAAATGCCTGGTAGTTTGCTCTTAGCGTATGCTGTCGAAATGCTTGTCGTGTCGGCGGTAGTTTGTCAAGTTCCTTAATGTTCTGGAACAATGCTGCTCTCAAATCGTTCAGGTTATCTTTTCAGTGTGTGAAAGTTGTTTTTCCGTAATCTGTGGGCTTATACCAAAATTGGATATAAATTCATAATCAGCCAGCTTGATTTTTTTGTGTGCCCTGACATTGCGCTAGTAGTGTCACATCCAGTTAGACTGTTATAAGCCAGTAACGATTTTCTTTTCTCATTATTTTTAACAGAAATAATTTTGGTTTTTTGGTCGTGCCTGATTTAATCCACACAACACTAGGTAGTTGTTCATAAAAGTGTATAATGAGCACTGAGCAGTAGCACATCAGTGTTACAACAATTTACTACCAATCTCTCAAAAACCGATTGCTTGCAGTCAATCCCATGTGGAATGAATCTGGTATCAACTTCCTCTTGATTATTTTTCAAATGATCCACGTTTTTCTGTAGATTAGTACTGACTTTTCTGTGTCTGAATATCCATCAGAAGTAAGAAGTTCCTGTGTAGTTGGAAGTTCTGATTCTCTAATGGAAATTTCTTTTGACAGAAAATCGGAGAGACGGGCTTTGTTTTCAGTAGACTGTATGAATCTATTTCATTTGAAAGGCAGAAGTGTTTCGCGTCCTGCTATTTGATGCTCTATTGGAATGAGAGACTGTCGTCGTTTTTCACGAGTTCCAGACTTGGTGCAATTCTTGTTATATCGGTCGAAAAGAACGTGCACGCTCTGAGAATCATTGGATTTAAAATTAGAATAAATATATTTCACAAAAACGTAACTTAAATCTCCGAATGTTTTGGCACCTTTTGGCTTTCTGATACTTTGGACAAGAGCTTGGCCATCAATCAGGGTGGCTGTCTTCATATTAGCTTCATTGGTTATGATTTCAAATGTGGACTGATCTGCTATTAGATTACGGAGGACTGCCTTTGGTGTGTGTCTAATGAGACCATTGATGTCGAAAAGCGATGGAGGTGGACACGTAACTTATTTTTCATTATATTTTTAAAATCAATTTGGCGCCAGCTCTTTATTGCAGAAAACATATGATGGACTAAGATATTTGTGTCTACCGTATTAACATTTTTTCCAGATTTTCCAGCTACATTTGCAACGTGTAATTGCTTGAATGTTTTGGAATTCACTTTTTTTTTAAGGGGGCTGTAAAAGTATATTTGTTTATCGATTACACGATCAGTCAAAAAAATCTTCATATAGTTTAAGTCCACGAGATCAGGCTGAGAGTAGATCGTTCGCAATCTCATAAAAAGCTATCTCTCGAGTAAAGATGTTTTGAATGACTGTACATACAAGTTTTTGCACGTCAGCTTCATCTTTGTGAAGATTGTTAGTGAAGGTCTTGTCAGGGCACACAAAAAAATCAAGCTGGCCGATTTACCAAAAACATTATCAACTTATATCCAATTTTGGTATAAGCTCACAGATTACAACTTTCACACGCTGAAAAATATGTCATACTCATGTATACAAACAAGAAACCAGGGCTTCAAGGAATAGGTAACCTGGACGATTTGAGAGCAGCATTGTTCCAGAACATTAAGGAACTTGACTAACTATCGTCGATACGACAAGCATTTCGACAGCATGCGCTAAGAGCATGCTGTCGAAATGCCAGGCAGGCATTTTGCTACCAGGCATTTTGTTGACAGAATGCCGACGTGGCGAAGCCTACATTACCTGAGCCTATAAACCGTGGCTGGAAGGTCGCTGACAATGGAGTTCTAGTGCCAGTTACTTTATCAGTGAATTCGATCTCATTGAAAGACCTTGAACTGATATCATGTCAATGCAAAGCTGGTTATCGTTCATCCCGTTGAGGATGTAGCGCCAAAAAACAAAAATGTACAGAGGGGATATATCATGTAGGATTTAAATGTTTTAACCAGTTTAATTATGTAGACGATGTTGATCAAAATGATGACGCCGATTAGAAAAATAAGATATTTTTAATTATAGTTTTAATTATTATGATTTATATTATGTTAAAATTAACGATAATTTTTTTTTTAATATTATGCATATTCTTATAAATTTATTATTATTTATTTACCATTATTTATATGCGTGTAAATGCTTATAACTATCAAACATTTTACTAGCAATTTAATAGAAAACCAGTCCAGTTACATCAATTTGAGATTATTCGTACTAAGACTCCGCTCACTAAAACGACTGTAGCTGCCTTGTTTATTACTCGATTGTAATGATTTAGGGTTCATTACAAAGCTGATAAAAGTAGCAATACGTTTTATAATAAACTAAATTTCCATAATCCTAACGGTTACCGAGCTATTTACACAATAAACAATTTTTTTTTTCTTCAAAATTGTATTTTTTTAAATTATTTCATTCGCTATTAGTTTTACACGAAAACATATATGAAATCAAATAAAGTGCATTTCATGGTCTTTCATTTGACACCTTACTTAAGTAAATCGGTGCAGTAGTTATATAGAAATACCGCTTAAAAGAATGGGCCGGCCCGCCATCTTTGCTACGTCACAGCTCCCCCCTCCATACCCCTAGGAAGTGACTACCGCACTTTTTGTATTCAGGAAAACATACCAAACAAGTACATACCAGTAGTCCGTATGGCGGAGATGAGTCCCACGGAAATGAAGTTTATGTCTTTTGGGGACTAGTCTATAAGGGGCAAGCTAACAATTTAGTGCTAAATGCTTCTTTTCGTTATAATTTATCAATTGAACCTGAGACTCATAAACCGGGCATTCCCGCGCTTTTGTTTAGCCGACAAGACATATCTGCCATTTATGTCAAACTGATTTGCTGTCTCGCTGTGATATATATATATATATAATATTATACTTTTGATATTATATTTGATAATAGACCTTTTTTAAGGTGTTCTTGTTATCAAAAAATATATTAAAAAACTACTTTAACATAATTACTGTAGTAAATATGTAGTTTCATTAATTTCGGCTTTACAATCTTAAAAATATACAGATTAAACTGTAAATTTATGATTTTGTACTTTGGCCATTACATACCCATCGATAACAGGCTTCTTCATTGCAAATTTCATAGAACTCGGTCCAGTTATCACGAAATGTTACTTACTATGTTTTTAAGGCTTATACGGCAAGACCTTATCCTGAGTTTAATCGTGTGTTTTGTCGGGCATGGTCATTTTATTGGACTGAAAAAAAAAAGTTTTGTGGTTAGTCGTATTATCATTGTATCCTTCAATAATGTCAGAAAATTAATAAATAATTGATTACAAAAATTTGGCAATTGCCACGAAGCTATGCTATGCAAGTCAGCTTTCCACTTACAAACAGAAACTGCAGACTGTTTCTAATTTTTTTTTAATACTATTAGCAGTATTGAGATTATACTATTAAATTATTAGAGTTTACATCTAGCATCAAGTGCACCATCTGCCTGCCTGACTACCTTGCGTTAAAAGAAAATGTTTCAAACACTATAGTAAAAAATGTCTGCACCATAAAGTCTTCCGAATGTGTAAAAAAATCTTTAAAAACGATGTAACAATGAAGTAATTATAATTAATAAATAAATAATTACCCGCATGCTGTGTACCGCAACTAAAAGCGAGAGCAGTTTATTTTTCTTTCTAGCAATTAATTCGCTTGCTTTAATTGCTTTACGCAGTTCCTGAGCCTTCGAATCAATTGACTTTTCAAAGTGAGCAATTCTGTAAGAAACAACAAAATTTAAAATCACTGCTCAATATTGTACATGTAATTTCGTCTTTAAGTCACACCGTAAAAGTGCAGAACCTTTCCTAATCCTAATTGAATTCTTTTGCACAAATGCACAAGGACGAAATCGCATTAAAGCTAAACCGTGTATTAGAGCCTAATTATTATTAGATTTTTTCTCATCGCAATAAAAATTTAATTGTTTAGTAAGTTTAGGCAAACGCGACTTAAGCCATATGTAACTAATTATTTCATACTATCCACCAGCCACCGAAAAACAGACAGAGAGGGGACAGCGAAAACATGTAAATATAAACCATTATTTAACAAAGAACAAAAATGTAAACAAATATGGCGTCGTCGCCAGGGTCACTGACCTATTTTAGAGATGGATTTGTACAATATGCAATTTGCATATCAAATAGAGTTGACTCAGGGAGTAACTCATCGTATTGTTTCAATGATTTATCTATTTAAATGCCTTTTAATCATAAATAAGTTTTCGTTATAAATTATGATAAAGTAGGGCTTTAAAATATATGTAGAATTGCGAACTTGATAATTTATGTAACAATCAAAAGCTCATGGATTCAAAATGCCTCAGGTCGTCTACATATCTCATCTCTATACCACAGACAAAATCTCATCGTGACGTCCAGTGATATCGCAGGTTATGTGACGATTTTTCGAGTTTTTTGCATTTTCCTCTGAATATATGCAATAATTTCGGATAAATATCGTAAATAATATTATGTTTGGTGAGTGTAAATGAATACGTGTATATTTAAAAGTGTGGTTAAGGTTAAAACATAAAAAATCCATGTCATGAGTTGTTTGTTTACCTTTTTGTTCATTCTTAAATAAATTGACCATAGATACAATTAATCGCCCACCCGGCTAAAGTGGCATAACTTTGTTTACAATAAATAAACGCTTATAATGTTGAATGCGATTGCCAGGTCAATTTATTTATTTAAAACATACAAGATTTTTAATATTGATATGGTCAGTATAAGATGTTGTTAGGTGAGCTAATTTCGTAATAACTCAAGACAGAAGGTTACCTAAGTAGGGACTGAATAAATTAACCGACTTGGCATAACATGGATCTCACATCTTTTGACGGTAGAAGAAGTAGAACTGAGTTGCGAGACTTGGTTTTTTTTACAAGTTATGTTTTTGATGGCATTATTATTGATTTTATCAGAGACATCACATTGAAATGGATTAAATCATATCCATAAACTGGATATCAATTTTCAGAAATTTTGTTGGACGCCTTAAGATAATAAGGAGATCTAGTTTAAGAATAAATGAGTCGGGAATCGTCCGGCCAGTTTTATTAATAACTTACCTCATTTTTATGAATTTGCAATTATCGCAACATTCGATTTCTTCTTCCAGTTTCCCTGTCCTCATTTGAGCTGGAAGATGAAAATTATAAAGTTTGTACAGAGACAGGAGAAAAAAATGCCATGCAAATCACAATGTGTAAGCTAAAACGAACTATTTTTACAATTCATTAAGGGTAACATTGAAAGCCGCCAAATTACTTTAGCGTATGTTCCCTTCGCTTGTCCGTAAGCACAAAAGCACAATGTACAGAACACTCCGTCCGTACTACACTTTTAGTGTAGTAAACAAGTTCTATATTCTATTTTAACGAGTGTGCGCCGCGCCGCTTTCCGATGTGTGCTGAGGATCAGCACACATCGGGGACATCAGTTGTAATGGGACATCAGTCCTCAGGGGTGACGCACAGTGCCATCTTTGGTGCATAACGTACTTAGCAAATACGCTTCAGACTTTAAATAGTAAACAAGTAAGTGAGCAGGCGCTTTAGAAGCTAACCTAACCTCTAACGATGAATGACATGAACGGGTGAGGAGCAGTGCCGTAGCTGGGGGGGTGGGGGGTGGGGGCGGCCCGCACCGGGTGTCACCCGCTAGGGGTCACCCCTAGCGGGTGAACGTCAGTAGTGCCACATGTAAAAATTCGTAAAACTGTGGCAGATTGCATAACCGCCACAAATAAAATAGCAATATATGTAACAACAATATATAGGTGCCTAGTAAATTTGTGTACACACTGTCTGTCGATCGGCGATTCCCCAAAACGTTGTTGTTTTTATCTTCGAATTTCGCTATAACTGTCGCTACTCAGGGGGATTAGCGCGAAAATAGCGATTGCTTGCCACCTGTGTGCTTGGGGAATTTCTCTTGTTCCCGACCGTATTCCGTTCTACATATCTTTCGTGAAATGTGATTGATGTAAAGTATTTGTTAGTATTAACAACAATTACTGTTATTATAAAAGCGTTCTAAAAGACTGGCACATTTACTCTGCGTTTATCCTAAAATGTTAAAAAAATAAATGTCCACCCGTGCGACGCCGGGACGAGCCGCTAGTTTATAATACAAATACAAAATACAAATACAAATTATAAATTATTACATATATAATTACATATAATTATACAAATATAAATTATTACTTTTATTTTATTTTAATAGTTTTACTTGATTTTTAGGGTGACACCTACAATATACGCACCGGGCCACCCATGCTAGCTACGGCACTGGTGAGGAGACCGAAACGATGTATATGTGTCATACAAATTTTACGTACGCCAATAGAATGTCAGTAAATCGGAAACACTGCCCCCATCTTCGAGTAACATAAATGGGGGAAACGGAGATCAATGCTTTTGTACGTGGCAAGGTCCATGTTAATTTATTAGTGTAATTGTAAGTGGTAGTGGAAGTTATGCAGTTTGAAATAAGGCCTTCTAGCCAATGACATATGGCCATTTTGTTCAATAAAATTGAAATTGAAAAAAAAAAAAAAGTATTCTTCTTAAGACTCTTTGTAATGCACTCTTGAATAATATATTGTCATCTAATATAATAGCTAGATGGAATGGAATATTTAGGCTTTAAAATACGTACATAGTTAATTGTCCCCTGACCTCCAAGCTAGGCTTGCCTGTGTTTTGGAGATCAGTAGCCCCGCGCTGTGGCAGCCGATCTTCATTTAAAGCAGTGCCACTTTAATACAATATGTTCGCGTTATTAACTAACTAAATGATTATGATAATGTATTAATATAAGACATATAATGTAGACATATAAATAAATAAATAAATAAATAGATAAATAAATAAATATAGGATGTGCATGTATGATGTGTGTGTGCGTGTTTGTGTGTGATTATTTATTAAACTAAGTTAAAACACTCTCGGTCTTATCATAGTCATAATGTTACACTTAAGAAAACTACCTAACTAATCGGGCGACATCTCCTTTATGCCAGCTATACACGATCAAGCTTATCGTCCAATCGGCATAATACGTTTCGTTTGATCAAGTCAACTTAACTGTACTTGGGCGTTACTTTGCATGATGGCCGTCATTATGGCTGTTATGTAAAATAATTTTATTTTACCTGCATCGGAACAATTTGTGTCACTTCTTTCTGCATTTGTGCTAGATGGCTGCATTTGAGCTGGTACACAGCAGGCAGCTGGCGCCATATTATTTGGCATGGACAAATTGTATTTATTGCTGTAACAAAGAAAAATGTAAACAAAGTAACAAAAGTAAACAAGAAAAATGGGCCAGAGACAGCGTTGCCAGACGTCCCGATTTTGGCGGGACGTCACGATTCTGAAATCAAAATGAAATGTCCCGCGTGGGACAGGCTCAGTCCCGCTTTTCGGGGATTACTCGACGGGAACCCAACATCAAACTGCTTTCCCGAATGCGTTTTTCCTCAAATCAATTTAAAATGGTCGGATGCTAGAAATAAATGCTCCGTAGATTTAACCACCAGAGTTTACCAGAGAGGTAACCGAATGGTGTCCCAGACAACATAAAAGAAGAAAAGGGAGGCAGCGTCTTTGATGGGAGGACGATATTTGGAAAATAGCTGGTGTTACCTGGAAGGGGATGACTTATGAGAGAAAAGAATGGCAAGCTCTAATGGAGGGTTTGCAGGAACGCAAGACAATCTCAGTATATAAGGTACCTACTCATGTATATAAGATTGTTAATTAAAGGCTATTATTATTTTTAAATGGTATCCCACCCACTGTTGACTCAGTAACCAAGGAATAGTTACATAGTTTAGATCCATGTCTTTAGTTAAAATACTGTTGTATAAAGTACTGCACACTTCCAGAAATGAAGATCAAAATTATGAAGTGGATTGCCACACTTTCTTACGTCGAACTTGAAGAACTACTAAGAGAACTCAAATGACTGTTAATCATAACAAGAAATTAACTAGATCCTTTATGACTGTGTATCTATCAAGTATACTGCCATTCACACACACACACACACACACACACACACTCTGAAAGCGTCCTTTTAATAGCATTTTTAAACTTATGTAAATCTTAATGCAATATTTGTTGTACTGAAATGATGTCGCGTAAATGAACTATTTTGGTAACCTTAGATCATCTACAGGACAGGCCTCGCCTAGTGTAGAGATCACTGTAATAATGATTGTTGATACGTTTGTTAACATTATGATAACATTAACATATTTACTTTTTCATTTTTTTAAACTGTTTACTACAATAACACATGTACGTATTATGTTAATATTGTGAAATAAAATTAATTTATTATTATTATTTATAATATGCACAAACATTAGTAATCTTTCAGCACTGTTTGGAAACTTCAATTATTTTCTAAAAGGTGACTCTTCACAGATCGAGAAGCCATGCGAGGAATTGCTCGGTCCGTGTGTACGTGTCTCGCCCGAGGCAAAAGCTAAAGCTCTCACTGCTATGTGTGTCTGTCTTAACACAATTGGGAATAAAATGCTTTGCATGAGAAATATTTCTTGCCGAGGCTATCTCTCGCGGTAGGAGTCACTCTCCTCACGAGGCTGCTTGGACTCTGGAAACCCCTCTAATAGCTTATAATCTTCCTCACGAATTGTGATATCAAATGCAAAAAGAATTACTCGTACACGCCACCGGGTGAAATCGCGGGAGACATCTAGTTTTTTAGGAGTTCATAAACAAAAAGTTGCACATGGTTTCATATTAATGAGTTTAAAACTGAAAATAAATAACTGTTACAACAGAAGGAATTCGTAGGACCAATAAAAGTAAATTGTCATTATCAATGAATTATATTATAATATAAGTATTATTTAATTAAGGAACTACATTTTTTTTTTATTAAAAGGTCTTATACAAATGTAAACTGGCTTGTGAATAAATAAAAATTAAAAAAACAACTGTGCGATCATAGGGTGAATAAGTAATTTAAGAAGACCACAGGTACAGAATGGACTTCCCAATAAACATTTAGGCTGAAAAAATATCTTTTTCCCAGTACATTAACAGCTAGAAGCTGTATATACGATGAACAAAAGCATAAAAATATTTTTAAGGCTGTACTAGAGCATAAATTGTATAACTTTATGCAGCAATGCTGGTATACGGCTGTATATAATCGAAATTATTACTTTTGGCTTTTAAATAGCACTGAAAAACACTAAAATACAGCGTGTAGTGTATAAAACCGCTATAAGCAAGTTTAAAAGACCAAAGCAGCATATAGGCTGAATACTGCTCTTGAATTCTACTTTTGTGTTGCCTTATTCTGTACAAGAGCATTGAATATTGCTATCATCTGAATATTGGTGTAGAATTACTCTATTGTAAAGACATTATATTAGGCTTAATAATAGCTGTTCAGTGGTTATCTAGGAAACCCTTAGAAAGCAAATCCCTTTACAAGAGTGTAATCTATTGCTGTCTGCTGCGGAAGAGTTTTAGTGTTACCATATTCTAAAGCTGACGCGATTAGAGTAAATTTTTCCCATAGTACAGCCCCCGGTGTTACAGGAGATAATTATAATCTTAATAGTGTTTATATAGAGAGTTATTCAGCTTATCGATTATTTTACTGACGTTGTTTAATATTGTACACAGTTAATAGGGATTGTTATGTTCATTGTAATTTTGTTTTGGGTTATTTGACATCAAACCATGGAAGCAAAGCGTATTCACAATGTGAAACAGTAGAACTTCAAACGGAAGAATTATACAAGGGAGCCAAATCAAAACTTAGTATTGTCACTATGTCAGAATAAAGGTTCCGTACAACCAAAATTATTGGACCATGATAATATAGCCATTACTGCTGAAGATAGGCATGTTGGATTGGTAACAAGCAAAGAAGGTTCCGTACAATCACAATTATGTAATATGGACGGTGACCAAAATAGTGAGTCTATTTCCAAAGATTGTCAAGAAATTCCTGAATCAGATGAAGACGAAGCAGATCGTAATTTATTATTTCGCAGTAAGATAAAAAATGGGCTATAGACGAATATTTCTCAAGCTGCGTTAAAGAATTTAATTGAAATTATAAATGATAGATTTCCAGATTTATTACTGCAAGATGAACAATTCTCCATACAGCGACGAAATTAATGACAGTGATGGTGAATATTGGCATAATAGACTCTTTAACCTTTTTGATAATATGGCGGATGTTCCGAACATTGTGAGTTTGATTATAAATTTTGATGGCCTGCCGATTTTCAAAAGTTCCAAAAACGAGTTTTGGTCGGTACTTATTATGGTAGTTTGTATTGAACATAGCAAGGAATTGTATTTTATACCTCTTACATACTGTGTAAAAAAAGTCTTGTATTAAAATTTCAACGTTTTATTTTTTTCGCATTAGGGTACAATAATTTTAAAGCTCTTAAAACTATAATGGCACAATCACATTTGTACTTAATTCAAATTAAAGTTTTTTTCACCTGTACTAAATCTTTAGACCCAAACGGGTATTTCTTTGTAGATTTTATGTTGTTCCTTTTCACCTTGATCAATAGTATTTTCCGTATTTTCATTCTCCTTGTTGGTATTTCAATTTCTTTGTCGGTTACCTTGGGATCTGTCGTTATATCTTTTTCGGAATCTTCATGACTTCTTTTTGCCCAACGACTTGGCACGATGAATTAATTAGCTTTCCCTTTTTCGAATGTCTCAACAATCTTGAATGCCATGTTGATCCTAAAAAAGGAAGATTTTGAAATATGTAGGTATATTTAGTAAGCAAAGACCCACTTGGGTATTGTGCTGTCTTCATAGTATACTTATACTATTGTGCTATTACAATGCGTAAAACTGTACACAAATGCTAATACATTATCATTTTCAACTACGGTACCTATTTAAACGGGTCTTACCCTATTACGACGTTATAGTTTACGTATCTAATGCAACGTTGTCGATAAAAGGCTCTACCTTGACTGACTAATCGATCTAACAACAGATCCAACGAGTAGATCGATTTTGCCAAATTTGCGATGATGACAAAAAATGTGACAAAAAATGCATAGGGTCAGATAAACATAATCATACCTTATGCATTAACATAGTTGCAATTTATTCAATTTTATTTTGTTAAACTAGCATGTAAGTAGTTAAATAAACATTCAGTATAGACCTTGCCTACCTATCCAGTTATGTTCAATATGTTACCTATATGTAATAAAATAATTACGCGTGTACAATGGGTTTCTTCTTTGTTTTAATTGAACCCTAATTTGCTGTAATATTTACTTAATTTATCCTTTTAAGCAGCTACTATAGCAAATAATTTCTAATATACAGCTAATATTACTCGTTAAGCTGTTATAATATACTTAAATTACGACTAAGTTACGCAAAAAGCTTTATTATAGAGTACAAAAAGAGTAAAAGCTGTTTAAATTGAGAACGCCATTAAACCTAACCTCTAAACATGGTTTCATAATATGTACTTTAAAATATAATAATTTTTTCAAAATTTCTTTGAAATTTAGAGAGAATTTTAACTGAATACAATTACACAATTAATTTATTTTCAATAGAAAAGTACTAGGACCTCATAATGCTAGTTTCATGTTGGGTTAAACCGTTTTTTTACACAGACATTTTCTATAATATCTATTATTTCGAGAGCGCATGAGTTTTTGGCCTACTATTAGTATACATATTCACGAAGAAGTAACAGCCGCAAGCAAAATAACAACCAAGGAACAAATAATGGGTACTTACCATTAGCAAAATAAGTTCACTTCACAAATTATAATGGCCGCCGCGTGTTTGATATATAAAATCTTGGTGTTTGATAAATTCATCCACGAACACGTACAGTTTTATTAATAAATTAATAAGAATTCTTATATTCAGACGTTTAGAAACCTGAGACTGTATATAAGAGTAAAATGCGCAAAATTGGAGAACAGTGTCTGTATAATGGTAACTAATTACGCTCTAAATCAGCTATTGCTTCGGGTTGTACAGCTATTACACAGCTGTAAGATAGCTAGATCTACACTTAGGGCTGTATAATTTGGGGCCTATTTTGGGGTTACAACGACTGAATATCCGGCTATACAGTCCAAATACAGCAAAGTTAAACAGCCTAAAGTCTTCAAATTTTTCATAATACAGCGTTTATACAGTTTTAAATGTTATCTGGGTTGCGCCCCGCCCCTTAGAACAAAATTTGACACATTAAATGAATATTATTCTAAATGAATAACAAACCTTGCCATGTCCTGAGGCGGCATAGTGAACTGCATTTCAGGTGGTACAGTGCCAAACTGCGCCATTTCCGGCTCATTATTCATTTGGTTCATTGTTGGAGGTACTGCTGTAGTTACCGTTGGTATAGTCATCATTTCACTAGTGGAAGTCACCGGAGGCATAAACTGGCTAGTCATTGTAGCCGTCACAGGTGTTTCTAAAAAAAAAATACAAAAACTTTCAATAGTTCTTATAAAAACGGGGCATTCCTTTCTTAACATTCATCAATCATTATTATAGTAGAAGATAAAATTCAATGAAATATAGTTTATTGCGTAGTTATTTATTATCAATTTACATTTCCAATTTTCTCTCTTGTAAACTATTATTGTGAATAAATTAAAATTAACTACTTAAATCTTTGCTTATATCTTTAATATATAAAAATGAATCCCTATTTCCCTTGGTCACGGCATCATGCACGAACGAGACCGATTTTAATTCGGTTTTGACTAATGAAAAGAGGGATAAACGGGGAATGTTCATATATATAAAAATTTCCTCCCGGGCGAAGCCGGGGGCGGAATGCTAGTGTTAAATAAAAGTTAAAAAAAAAATCGTTTTACACAAAAAATTGCATCAAATTTATTTAAAAGGAAACTCTCAAGGATTAACAGTATTGATCAGATGTTTTAATTTTAACAATATCTATTAATTCATAATAATAATGTACTTGTGAAGTTATTGTTTTGACGATTATTTTTTTGACTGATTGGTATGTTTATAAAATAATGTAATTATTGACAAGTTGAATTTTTTATGTAACATTTCTTACTTTCACTATTTAATTAATGAAATCTTAAGCTTAGCTTTTTATGCACTTTTTATTATGTACACATATTTAAACAGAAATACATAATTTATTATTCACCACAACAATTACAATCTCAACAATAAACCCTGGTCCCCACACTCCCGTACTGTATATTACAATTTTGAAACAAAGGACTTATGACCCAAGTAAGAGTTCAATTGTCTTATTTTATGAGCGGAATGAGTACTTACAAAAACATTGTATAATGTACGTTGGGTAAGAGTATTTCGGTGGATTCATAAGAGAGCTCTCTTAGCCAGGGTCTAAGTTTCATTTTTGATTCTGCTACTGAGAAAGATTTTATGGGACATAATTTTACCACATTATTATAAAATGTAATGCCCTTATAGATATCTGTGGCATGCAAATGTATTTATTTGTTTTGTTTATATGACTGTAAATTTTGGTGAGCTGTTGGTATTTCGATTAAATAAAATAAATTATAATTACCTTCGGGCGGTGACGGCGAAGGTGAACGAAATGGGGGCTGCAATGGAGCTGCATTTGGCGTTAATTGGGTCGGTTGTGCAATATTAGTGTCAGTGTCCAATTTAACATCAACTGGTGTTTGCTCATTTAATTGGGCCGGTTGTGCAATATTAGTGTCAGTGTCCAATTTAACATCGACTGGTGTTGGCTCATTTAATTGGGCTGGTTGTGCAATATTAGTGTCAGTGTCCAATTTAACATCGACTGGTGTTTGCTCATTTAATTGGACCGGTTGTGCAATATTAGTGTCAGTGTCCAATTTAACATCGACTGGTGTTTGCTCATTTAATTGGGCCGGTTGTTCAATATTAGTGTCAGTGTCCAATTTAACATCGACTGGTGTTTGCTCATTTAATTGGGCCGGCTGTTCAATATTAGTGTCAGTGTCCAATTTAACATCGACCGGTGTTTGCTCATTTAATTGGAACGGTTGTGCAATATTAGTGTCAGTTTCCAATTTAACATCGACTGGTCTTGATATTTTATTGGTAGTTGGTAAATCAGAAAGTACAGGTGTTTCTGCTTTCATCTCTTGTTTTCGTTTCAATTCCTTCGAAGAGGGCATGTCCATTTTATTTTTCATAAATTTCTTCACGATTATTCAACTTAAAACCTGAAAAGTAGAAGCAAAAATATCTAAATAAGCTCAAAGACCACTTGTTTCTTTTGTTTAAATATAAATGAATACAATAAGGGGCCTGATTTTTTTTAATAACAATTATGGAATAAGTTAACATCCAGAATGCACTCTCTGCAAGATCAGACAGTCTATTGCAATTGTTTAAGATTGTAGTTTTTTTTTATTAATTAACAGTGAAACGAATAATTTATGTGACTCATTTGTACAAAGTCTGTTATGGCAATATAGCGCTATTGAGGCTATCAGAGTAAGTAATGGTTAACTGCATCATTGTATTGGGCAGACTAAGACCAAAAAAGATGAATTAAACATCAGATTCCGAGAATTGTATTGGAAGAAACGGCATATTGTCCATTGGAAACAAGCTCTTGATATATAGGACTGTTCTGAAACTAATCTGTACTTATGGCTTGCAACTTTGAGGCTCTGCATGTGATTCAACTTTCAAAATTATTCAGAGGGCTGAGGACTCTATTTTGAAAAGCATAAGAAATGCTCCCTGGTTTATTCAAAACCACCTAAATAAATGTTATGTGAAAGAGGAAATAAGACACCTTTCCAAAAACTATAAACGTCTCTCCGGAGATATCCCAACAAATTTGCTGTACAGCTCACCGTGATGGAGACAATAAAACGTCTCAAGAGACGTGAAATTGTATTCAAATTCAAATTCAAATAATTTATTTACAACTGTAGTCGGCACCGTACTTGCAGCAACTTTGGCGTTGCTACCATCAACTGGACCATCAGCCTGTCTGCCGATCTTCAACTTAAGAAAAGAACTGTCAGAAAGCGATGAAAAGGAGTATAAACAAAATAAGAAAAATGAAATAAATAAGAAGCGAACACATAAGAAAAAAGACACGGTACGCTCTAACACAAAAGTAGCATGAACCCAGACGCATAAAGCGTAAAGGATGGTTGTCGTGCCTGAGATAGTAAGAGATAGTAAGTCGCCAGACGAGAATTCACAACTCCATTGCATAAAATTTATTTTGAACACAATAATAGAATGATTATTTTCCCCTTTAAATTATATAGTGTAGGGGCTGAAATCACAAGCAACACTAGAGGCGATACGAGTGCTGCTGACGTTATAAAGGATAAGAACTGGACTATAGTAGAAAAAAAAAGCTTTCATAGAAAGCAAGGCAGCAAGATCAAACTTTATGGAGTTATACTGTGCAAGTATGATTCAGCTTTCAAAAATTTTAGGTTCCCATTTTTTTTATGTTAAATTCAAACAGACAGGCCGATGGTCCACTTGAAGGTAGGAGGCTAATACAGTCGCCTATAACACAAGCAACGCCACAATTCCCGCCGACTATAGTACGATTAAGAATAAGGGATTGGGAATGGGCGTTGTCCCTTAGTCACTCACTGAAACAAACAGCAGATCGTTATATCATTGTGTTTTCTGTCGCCAGATGGGTTACCCAAATGACTGTAAAACACAGTGTGCCCTGTCCGAAACGTCATGAAACTTAATTGGAATCAACTCCAATAAAGTTTCAAATGATTAATGATCCATTCTTAAAAACTTTCTGAAATCCGTAGGTTTCAGAATCTTTTTACTTCAACCGTAGGTTTACTTCAAGAATTTTTTGTGAATGTTCATGGCTAAATCTGTCTCTCAACAAATAGCATTGCTTGAAACAGCGCCTTGGCTAATTGTTTTTGCTTAGAATAATTGCAAGAACAAGAAACAAAATATCTGCATTACAAGACATTGTGGTCTTTTGATTCCACCGCACTCTGAATATAGCATCTTTTCTTTTGTGACTAAAATACAAATGAGTGTTTGCTTGAATGTTGCATCAAGCCACAAACGAAATTAATTGCTTAGTAAGCAATTTTGAGCGTCTAGTCACTACAATCTCTATATACAAATCTCTATATACAATCAAAGCCACAAACTGTTTGACTAGAGCTTTTAGTTAGTGTTATTAGTAGTTCTATCTGTTTGTTATTACGCCTACTGCTCCTAGATTAATTATTAAATTTTAATACATACCTGCTGCAACAAATTTTATGTTCAAACAGCAACAAACCATAGACAACCATAGAGTAGAAGTAAGGTAAAGTCAGTGTTGCCAACGTCAGGAAAGCAAAAAGCAGCAAATGGAACTTAAAAAACAGCAGAAAACAGTAGAATGGTAATTTCAAAACATCAATATACTGTTCAAAATCGATAAATAGTTATATAACTACTGTTAGTTTTATCGCAAATTGTTCTTATTTAGGGAATTTCTGAGAACTGTAAAGTAAATAAAGTCCAAATAAAAAGATTTAATAATAATAATTTATTTATTTGCTGAATATATGTAGGTTGCTGAACAATGGTTTTATAATGTATAAGGCTCGCTACATTCTACCCTTTGGGGTGTGCAAATATTTTACATAACAATATAAGTATAATAATCAATCACTAGTATCCACCAAGTTATCAGACATAATATAATCTTTTAAATCATAGTAACATTTATCAACCAGTAGTTTTTTAACTCTCTTCTTAAATATACTAATATTGAACTGCTTAATATTGTTCGGAATTTTATTATATATGACTATTTATTTTATTACCTTACAATGGAAAAAATACTCAACATTTTCAATTTCGCGGTCTTCGACGTTATCGGAATCACTTTTTTTTATTAAAAATCGTACAAGCTTTTATTAATTTTTTTCATATGCACCTCAGTTGCATTAAATGCAAAACATTCTTTTCTTCTGCCTTCGTGTGCAATTTCTGTTCATATTTTAAACTTTTCTTCCTAGGAGGGATTTCATCAGAATTTGTATCACGGCAAAAACAGTAAATCTACTGTCAAAACAGTAGGGTTGGCAATTGGCAACCAAAGATGTATTAGTCTGTTTGGCAACAGTGAGTAAAGTAAAAGTAACTGCACACAATTTTATCTGTCATATCGCAGTAAGGATGTTGTTCTTTAGTCATTGGGAAGGAGACTCACATTTGACGTTGACAATTATGAACCCTAGCCAGTGGCAGGGTGTTGACCAGGTTAACTTAATTTAGTCGGATAATTATCAAATCGCCCAAAAACGGGTAGAGACGTTTGTTTTCGTTTTACCTTAATGACATTAAAATTTAGAGATGTTATTTCTTACTATACATACAATGATTTTAACAAGGATTTTACATCTATAGAAATCGTCAAAACGCAAAAATATCTCGGATTAACTATAGACGACAAATTTAATTGGAAGCCTCATATCGAACAAGTTTGCGGTAAACTAAGGACCTACCTTGCAAATATTACGATATTAAAAAATCGCATTCCCTATAAAGTGAAACGTATGCTTTATTATGCACTGGCAGAATCCTATATATACAATATGGCCTTACTAGTTATAAAACTACCTATAAAACTCATATGAACAAAATTTACAAAATACAGGTAAAAATTCTAAAAACATTAGTCTCACCTAAATTAAAAAATATATGTTACGAAGATGAAAACGATCTTTTTAAGCATTGTAACATATTACCAATAAACACTCAATTTGCTTTTTCACTACTGAAAGAACAATATTTTAATGAATCCTTAAAGAGAGTGATGGAACACCCTGTATGCACTAGGGCAATTACAAAGAAGCGGTTATGTACACAGCGTGCCAATAATATGTACGGGGAATGGACTACCGCTTATATTGTCCCGCGCCTTATCAATAGCCTACCTTCAGATCTGTGTAACAGCATAAACACTAAAGTTAAATTAAAGGAATATTTTTTAAATTGTATTTGATTATATCAACATTGTAATTAATTGTACATAGTTAGATGTTAAATCTTTTAATATTTTAATAATAATTTAAAGCATTATGATAGCAAACGGTTAAACCTTTTATTTACATTTTTCACTATGAAAACTTATGACTATACATTGAAAATTACAACATATATCTATCCCTTTTTAACAGTGATAATTTCTCTCAGTTGCGTCTTTAAGTAATGCGCAGTGCAGTTAAGTGTGTTGCTGTTTTTAATCCAATCTAGATCTATGTAATCCAATCCAGGTATCAATCAATAGGAAATAGAATATAAAACGTTACTTTACTACGTTTACTACGACGTAGTAAACGTATTCTACGTAGTAAACGTAGATCAATAGACCATAAATATAGTAGCATGGGGATAAAAGAAAAAATCAACAATCTTTAATTAAATTTTAAACTAAATTAAACTTAATTTTAAATAATAATTAAAACAATCTTTAATTGAGAAACAGTCTTTAATCTTTAATTAAATAATAATTAATCTGTGATTCAATTCCATTACATATATCGAAATACATGCAAAATACATACTTGCTCGTCTATGTAGTACCTAATAGGTAAACATTTTTAACATAGGTACTACCTATGTTAAAAATGTTTACTTGAATGATGAATCAATGAATCATTCATCGTTCAATCCAGCTAACCAGCTATATTGAGCTATACAAAGATGTTGTATTAGTCTGTACCTAGTGAAAAAAAAAGACAATACACTGTCACTCAAAGATGTTGTATTAGTCTGTACCTACTGTCACTGCTAGTCATAGACACATAATCTATCTACGCCTTTATCCAGCCAATCACAGCCAATCGTCAGGACATGCAGTGTTACCATATCAAAATTTTTAACAACAGTTTTATTTTATTTTATACACATACTTATCTATGTAACTTAAAAAATACGATGACAAAATAAAGTAAAATACCTTAAAGTTACGGTAAGTATTTTTATTTAAAAAAATACTTAAAATAATGTACAATCATTAAATATAACAAATGTTTTTGTTTTTACTTACTTACTTTTGCGAATCATGTCCTAAGAAAACACTTCTTGATTATTATATCTTATCTTGTTTTAGTCTATTTAAAATGAAGTTGTTATGGGATTTGTACAGTTTTACAGTCTATTGGGCTAAAATATTGTCTCTTAAGGATTAATTAATTTGAAACTGAAATAATTTGCACACGTATGGGCTTTATAAACATCTTAACGTATGGTGGCTTTTTATGACTCAACCTCAATGAATAAGAATATGAATTGCAGCATTAATTGACGGGAAAGAAATATGTATAACTAAATTCTCAATTGCATTCACCTACTTATTATACACACTGCTTTTAAAAAAATTTAAATCACAAAGCCAATCACACAGTTTGTGTGTAATATTATGTATACCATAAATTGTATATCACATATTACCTTGTTTTAAGTATACAAAGAAATTGACCATGAAAATGTTTTGCTGTACCTAATTGTGTCACTTGATGATGTTTTAAAAATAAAACGACGAGTATATACTCAAATTTTTTGTTTATTATAAACACACAAACTTTTAAATGCCGTAATTACTTCTTATTATAATGTCATCTAATAAATCAATATAATACAAAATATCTTGAAAATATCTTCGCTGCCTCGAATTGAGACACAAAATTATCTTTACACTTATATATCACATTTGAAGAGATCATTTTAAACATTAAGCCGATCGTCCACCGCCAACTAAACTAAGTGAAAACTAAACTCAGCGAACTAAACTAAGCTAAAACTAAACTAAGTTGTCCGTCCACCAAAAAATAAGTCAGTTTTGCTAGAACGTTGAGTTTAACCGGACGTGATGGAAGAAGAGACGAGCTATGACGAGAGTTCAGAGGAGGATTACAATCGTCATAGGAAAAGAAGATTGATTATTGTTCATTTTATAAAGAAAAAACGCAAACACAGATACTGGATAAGTAAACACATTCAATCCTGGAAAACAAGTAGCGAATTTAACACTTTGTTTAAGGAACTAGACGACGAAAATTTTAAGATGTACTATCGTGCATCTAGAGAACAGTTTGATGAGTTAATTACAATGATTGCCAAGGACATCGCTAAGATTGATACTAATTATCGAAAAGCTATATCGCCAGAAGAAAGATTGGCTATTTGTTTGAGGTTGAACAACACTAGCGACAGTCGCCAGAGGGGTAAGGCAAGGGAGTGAGAGGCGCTTAGTTTAGCTCACGTAGTTACGGATCGGCCTACACAACTAAGTTAGTTCGACTTAGCTGGGCTATTTACGTAGCTTAGCTGGCATAGTTTGCGGTGGACGCACATGTATGAAAAACTGGCTCAACTATGCGAGCTAAGCTAAACTAACTTAGTTTAGTTGGCGGTGGACGATCGGCTTTAAGCAATATTTGCTTAGTTCGCTTTAAATCTAAAGAGAAATATGAGTAAATTTGTGCTCCTGAACCCAACTGGACTATAACAAAAAAGCACTTGTTTGTATTTTTCTTAACAAAATTTAAACTTCATTGGGACCCAAATTTTTAATCAAATATCGGACGGTTTTTCTAATGGATTATATTTTTATCTAAAATTGAGGCAGGCAGGATATGATGCAAGGTGGTCCCATCGTCTGTTAATACAACCAAAGCCATAGGGAGGTTTTGATTGTGAGCTGCAGGCCTTAATAGGGTATGGAATAACGAGAGGTAGGTAATGAACTTCCATCCCAATGAATGCACAGTTGTTGTGGGGTCTGGTTTACTGCATTGTGACTAATTAGACTTTATTGGTAACGGATTTACCTATGATTCTTAAAAAGTATAAAACAGTAAAAATATTATATATATTATGTTAATATTGTGAAATAAAATAAATTTATTATTATTATTATATGTAGAAAAATAGAAATTTTTTAGCTACGTTTCGCGGGGTGCGATAATCCAAGACAGTGTAGGCCGTGGAGGCTAGGAGCCCGCTTTGGATAGGGGTCTAAATAATAATAAAAAAACTACCCGCATATTTCTCTATCTTGTTTCAATTACTGACTTGACTAGTTGAACCCGGCCACGCTTCGCTGTGGCTCGTACGACGGCGGCGTGCGCGTGGGACGCGCGCGGTTATGGACACTGCTTATATATACCTAATATTTTTTATTTAGCCTGTCACTCCTTATAAAGTCAGCTATCTGCTAGTGAATGTCGCGTCAAAATCGATCCAGCCGTTACGGAGATTAGTCGGAACAAACACAGAGATAAATATTTAAAAAAATGTTTAATCGTTCTAAGTACCGTGCCTATATAATTTTAAATACATTTAGTAAAAAGTAGTCATTTGGACATTACAAACAGCCACTTCAATTTTATTTGTTAGGAAGTTTGTAAACGATAAAATGGTCTCGAGATACCCTGCCTGTACAATGAAGGCTGTATAATTGAATGTTTGTATCTGGTTAAGTGATAATGTGGTTTTAGAAATTATTGATGTTGCTGTAAAAACTATAACCAAGATCCAAGGGATCCTCAGGCCGATGTAAGTTATATTTTACCTCCAAGAGTCTCAGCAGTAAATGAATGCCAAGGACTCTGTTTTTTAAGTAAAAGTCGCGATAGAAGAGTACCTGAAAATTAAAAAAAAGTATCTGTACCAACTGAAATATTTCACGCTGAATGCGTGATCTTTATCGATGTAACAACGGTGGCGCCGAATTTTTTATATTTTTGGACGATCTCTCATTAACGTAACATTTTTCCAGGATAAAAAGTATCCCATATCTTAATCCAGGTAATAAACTATCTGTTTAACAGATTACATCCAAATACGTTTATCCGTTTTTGTGTTATCGAGGAAAAAACATAAAAACTTTCGCATTCATAATATTATTGAATTCTGGTCTTTTTTAATGTTAAGGTCGGTTCACTTGATGGTAGGTGGCTACCGTCGCCTATAACATAAACAACGCCACAGGCGCTGCAAGTGTGCTGCCGACTACATAGGACTAAGAATAAGGGATTGGGAATGGATAGGGCAATGGACTCTGGCATCCCTTACTCACTCACCGAAACACAACAGCACACGTGCTGTTATTTCACGGTGACTTCTGTAAGGGGGTGGTTACTGCCGCCAGTCGGGCAGCCCAAATGACTGCGAAAAGCAGTGTGCCCTGCCACTACTAAATAATAGCATTATGAAATCGTAATGGTGATTATAAGAAATCATAATGACGCCATTGGAGAAACCTGCTTCTCTAAGACATCTAGGCACGAAGACAATTCGAGTTCTGCAAATTCGCTATTATGCTATTATTTGGTAGTGGCAGGGCACACTGCTGTTCGCAGTCATTTGGGCTAAAACAATAAACATTTACACACTAAACTAAAACAAATAAAATAATTAATCATCGGGGCACAACGTCTAAATTAATATAAATGGTTTAATTTAAGATTCACGCCAAAAATTTTGTTTCATTAATATACATATTGTATATGAAATTATTATATCTTCTTCAATTTGTTTATTGATTTGTGGATAACTGGAATCGGGTCGAAAACGTTTAAAAGTAAAATCGTCCATGTTTAAAAAATCAAATTAAATTGTAGATGTATTCTACATCGTTGACATATTCACCTTGACTTCTGTGTGAATTGGTATAGCCGCAATAAGCCACCAAATCCAGCTGGGTCCATTGTCAGAATACAGGTCCAAAGCATTTCTACTAAGTATTGGTATTCCTCCGAGCACATACCACAATCTGTCCAGAATTTCGTAGTCCAAACTTCTCAACCAACGTATGGTTCGAGCCAAGACGTTATGCGTAAGTAAAAATAGATGCAAATGTGATTCCCCGTATAATGAATTATCATGCTTCGGGTAACAACGGGCCATGTGATACCTAAAACAGAAACAATCACTTATTATTGACATAGCCTCACTTTTTTCTGTATATAATGGTATATGCACAGAATTCTGTGTATATACGAATCAGAATTCTGTAATATAATTACAGAATTCTGATTAAATAAATATAGAAAGTTCACATTCCTTTTGCAATACCTATTATCTATTTTACAGGTGGCTTGCAAATCACAGTGTTGTTAAGTTTTGGTTGAATAAAATTCTAATATTATGTACAAATACAAAAGTTAGCTTGTTGTTCGGAACTCTTACACGCCTTAACTACTGAAATGTTGCACACATACTGTCAGATATACAGAAAAGTACTTAGGGTTACTGTTCATCCACAAAAAAGTACTATTCTCGAAGGATCATCAAAAATTTAAAATTCAGGGCTGACAAAAATATAATGGTAATAAAACTGTGCCGTTAAAACTATAATAAATTATGTAAGTGAAATACCCTTTATAATGTCGTATTTCCTTTATTCCAAACCGATAGAGCGTTATAAAAGTCAATATAACTCGTCCGTCCGGAAGCATTATGCAGTCCCGCAGTGACGCCATCTGTAATTATGTATAATAAAAAATACATGTATCTGAAAAAAAAAATTTAAGTCTCTATGTACCGAACTATTGAGACAAAAAAAATGTCAATCTCAACTTTGAAAAATTAAGTTTTCAAATTTGGTTTTGGTCTGGATCTGGAAAGTAGTGGCGGGGCACACTGCGTTTCGCAGTCATTTGGGCAGCCCGACTGGCGGCAGTAACCACCCCCTTACAGAAGATCACCGCGAAATAACAGCACATGTGTTGTTGTGTTTCGGTGAGTGAGTAAGGGATGACAGAGCCCATTTCCCTATCTCCTCCTAATCCTATTGTAGTCGGCGGTGCACTTGCAGCAGTTTTGTGTTATAGGCGACGGACGGTAGCCACCTACCATCAAGTGGACCGTCAGCCTGTCTGCCGATCTCATCATAAAAAAATATATCAATTCAAAACTTTCGTTCGAGTATTTGGATTCGTTTTGTCTCCATCGCAGTCACAGAGTCATTCTGCTTTTGACCGTGTATCGGGGTTCATGGGTATACGTATTTCATCTTTTTGTAATAAGTGTTGGTATTTATTTCTGTGTTTTTTTTTTTAAATACTAAATTAGGCTTGCTTTCGCCGGCCATTTTGTTATCACTCTACGTTTTGTGAATATCCATATTTTCTCAGCACATTTTTATGTTTTAATATTCGTTTTAGTTATTTTAAATTGATTCTAAATTCATAACTTTAATTTGAGTCACGTTATATCTTTACAGTATAACGAGACTCAAATTAGTAATCTCACTTCACAGATTATCTAGGCCTTTGTTTATTAAATTTCATTTGACATTGTAGTTTACGAGTAATTAATATTTTAATACTCTTGGCACTTATAACATATTTATTCTGCGAAATGCGTCTCATGTCATGCATACTTCAATGTGCATTGTTTCACATGATCTTGATTGATCAGTCACAAACGCTCCACTGAGACGGGAAGACTATTTTTCTGTACACAAGAGTATTTAGACGTAATTTTTTTTAATAAGACTTGTTTGTGATTAGATTATTATAAGTGTGTTGTATATATAGACTGTTTATAAATTGTTTCATATTATTTTAACAAGATTGTGAATAAAAGTAACTCTATTGTGTTAGTATCTTGTCCACAGTCCATTCAATTATAGAGCCCCGCGCTTGAAGTTTTTTTGCTTTGTGCGCCCCCTTAAGTAGTCTTTGTCTATGCAATAGGAAAAGAGAGTAAATAAACGCGCCATCTATTATACTAAAATAAAATTAGGTGAAGCGGCGACATCTGTCGGATTTCGGTAGAACTGGTTAGAAGAAGATAACGCTTTTTAGTTAGGCTTGTATTAATTTTACTCATGAATTTTCATACCCGGGGCGTTTTATGAAAATCGATTCAAAAGAGTCTAATCACTGAGTCAATAACAGCGTGTTGCATTCAGCCATTTATATAAAATTAATTAATCAATTTGAACTGATACTACTGTCAACATACGGTGCCAATTGTAGTAGCGTAGTGCATATCAACCAATCCAAATCTTCTGTCGCCAGTCTCGTCTTCTTGTAAATTACATATCACCCTAATCGCTCTCTTGTTATAGGCAGGCATTACTATGGAATACGTGCATCTGAAAACAATATATATTTCTCCTTATGTTTACATGTTAAAAGTTATCGTAACTCTTGTTCATTTTTAGTTTAATTAATATACTTTATTTAATTATTAAAAAAAATATATTTCACCCTTTATATACTTACTTACTTACTTTTATATAAGAAAATATTATATGAAAACCTTCATCGTCAAACCGTTTTTACATTAGTGAAATCCGTATCAAAATATGTTACGTGGTTTAGGAGTAGTTAGCAGATATACAGACAGACGCTACTTCAATTTATACTATGTAAGAATGTTAAGCAATACTTATATATATCACTAATAGTCTTAGTGTTCTTCAAGTTAGTACTTGAAGAACGTTATTTTGAATGAACTTGGGAGTAGCGGCTTTATGAACTTTATTTTTTAAAATTACGATAAACAGTTCGATCACTTACATAAAACATCAAGAATTTAAAGCAAACAAGTGAAATAAGAATGCTTAATATTAATTTTCATACAATCTGATTTATAGATATATTAACAGTATTTCGATAAAAAATATATTTACCCTGGTAATGTGAGTTCGCATGCCAAAATGGGGATTACATTCCGTTCGGAACAGCTCGGCTTTAGAACCTTTATCGCATGCAAGGCACTCTCGATCAAACTGTTACTTTGGACCTGTGGAAAATAATTATAACAGAATTTTCTTTACGTTATTACCAGTGGTTATTACCTATTGGAAAGTTTCTAACATACTTTTTATTAAAGTGGAAACTCCGATCAAATACAGAAAAATGACAAATTTTGTCAAATCCTTCAATGCAATTCATACCAAAAAATGCAACTTCGTACGCACTGTAGTTCGTTTTTTGGAAATCCCACAGGAACCTAAAATTTTTCCAAGATAAAAAGTATCTTATATGTTAATCCAGGTAATAAAATATCTGTGTGTCAAATTTCTGTTAAGCCGTTTTTGCGTGATTGAATAACAAACATCCAAACATCCAAACATACAAACTTTCGTATTTACAAAGATACCTAAAGATAACATTTTTATTATTAAAAATTTGAAATAAAGATAATTCTTAGAATATCTTGGAAACCTCGAAAATAATATTCTATAAAATAATGCAATAATAGTTTATTATAAAGTTAGTCAATTGAAAATAAATTTTGTTATTTAAAAAAATATTTTATTTTATTTATACATATTTTTTACCACTGCCAACCTCAGACCGACGAAACGGTCTGAGCTGCCAACATTACAATTCGAATGCCCGAAAATAAAATGATATTTGGTGATTTTCCCTAAAAACGTAAAGATAAATTCATTGGCGTTATAATATTTTAACGTTATAATCTCTTAAAACTATTATAATATTTTATTAAGAAAATTATGTTTTTTGTCACCATGAATGGAGATCCAATGTGATTCAAATTAATATTGAAGGCTGAATGAAAATTCCATCTAAAGAAAATAATTGTTAAATAAATTATATTGCTCCTTGGACTGGTGTTACATAAATCTTTGAAAACTTTTTTATTTTTTATGTTAAGATCGGCAGACAGGCTGACGGTCCACTTGTGTTATAGGCTACCTATAACACAAGCAACACCACAGCTGCTGCAAGTGCGCTGTTGACTACAAAGTCTAACCCTTTCCTTTCCAATCCCAATCCTTAATGGGCTCTGGCATCCCTTACTCACTCATCGAAACACAACAGCATTCATGCTGTTATTTCACGGTGATCTTCTGTAAGGGGGTGGTTACTGCCGCCGGACGGGCTGCCCAAATGACTGCGAAACGCAGTGTGCCCTGGCACTACTTTCCAAATTTGAAAAGTTCATTTGATCCTACCGGGAATCGAACTCGGGAACCCTAGAACAGAGCGTTAAGGCAAGCACACTAATCACTCATCCAACGGGCTCGTCAAATTTTACAGGCAATTTTTACTACAGCATGAAAGCTGTACCTACAAATAATATTGACAAGTGAAAATTTGGTTTGTTTTTATAATTTATAGAAAAATAATTTGCCCAAATAAGCATAAATTTTAACTTACTCTCAAAGATTTAAAATCGTTCAAGTTGCTTCTGCACAGAGGACAACATTTTATAGTGTCCTGAATTTGGTGTAGGCAGCTCCTGCATATTGTGTGGCCGCAATGAAGGCTTATTGGGTCCAGTAATGTCTCAGTGCAAATCAGACACTCCAACTCCCTCTCCATTATCCAGGCCTTGGCTGAACATCTTCTTATGTGCTCCATTATTTTATTATGAGTTATATATAAATGCGAACTTAGTTTTCTTCCAGCGAATATCTGAAAAAAATAAATCTTCATAAGACAGTACTGAATTTTAATGTATAAACATTTATTTGGCTAACTGTATGCGCGGTTAACGCGTACCTATTATTTTAATTAACTGAAATAATACGCGGTCTTGGTCTTAGGTGTTCAAATATTTATTCAATCTTGTCAGGCGTTGAATTTCTATTTTTATTTTTAGATGATCCACATTTCTTAGTAATGCTCCCATTACTTTTTTTTCGTATGAAAGCACCCTTATACCCTTTTTGTATTTCTGAGAACGTGTTTGCGAAATTTAATGATGATCGGTTGCGTAGTAAGGCGTGGAAGCGTAACAAAAAATAAATAAACTCACTTTCGCATTTATTAGGAAAACCTATATTTGTATATCTATTCAGCCCGTCTTACAGAAGTCCACAGTGAAATAACAGCACGTGTGCCGTTGTGTTTCGGAGAGTGAATAAGGGATGCCAGAGACCATTAAGGATATGGAATTGTAAAGGAAAGGATTAGACTTTCCAATCTCATATCCTTATAATCCTTCTGTAGTCGGAGCGCACTTGCAGCAGCTTATGCGTTGCTTGTATTATAGGCGACGATAGCCACCTACCATCTAGTGGACCATCTGTCTGTCTGGCGATCTTAACATTAAAAAAAAAATTAACTTTCCTATGTTTGTATTAGAGGAATAAAAGATGGTTTCTATCTATCTTTCTTTCTTTCTAAAATTTGTTCCTAGCGACAATTACGATTACCCACATATCGTAAAAAGAATTATGACTCACTGGAAACACTGACCTTAAAAAATATTTTTTTTGAAAAATACTCGTATGTAACACTACAATTTGCGACGATAGCTAGATGTGCAGCAGCGATCAGGTATTTCTTCTTCCTAATGAAATACAAAATCACTTTCAGTCGCATCTGTAAGAAAAAAATTACTAATATTTTTTGCAGGAAGCGATTAATACAAATGACCAAAGTAGTCATATTTTATCGTTTGTACAAGTTAGATAAATCATTAATTATTACTTACCAGTGTTGACATCGGGAACCGCGGAAATGTTCTGGCCTGGACTTCAACTGGCCATTTCCTTGGTGAACCAGCTGAAGATCGTAAAACAATTGGTTATTTATTAATCTCTAGTCAGTGTAATTTTTTTAAACCAAAATGAAAATATTAAAGGATATTATTTCTCTCTTCACTAATATAATTAGGAATCATTTTGGTTTAAGAATAATGAGAATCATTTCTCTATAGAAAGGTATCGTTAACATATTTATGATACAACTAACTGAGTCCGCAACTTCGTACGCGTGATATTTCAATAGCACCTAACTTTTTTGTTTGTAAACTGATTGGAATGAAACAAACACTAAATGTTACGAGAAGCTTGCTACAATACATCAGTGAAAACCGCATTCAAATTGGTTAAGCCGTTTCTGAGATTAGCGTGCACAGACAAACAGACAAAACTTCTAAAAACAATTTTTTTTTTAATATTTAATGTACAGGCACAGATCATTTACAATTTTATTATATGTAATATTATTAAAATTAAAATTAGAGCTACCCAATCACACACCGAACAATTACCTAACAGCAATAAAATTGAGGTCACATTTTAGTACATAACTTAAACTTAACTTAAACAACGCCGTTCAGTTAACGTAAGCACTTGCAAAATCCAAGTTTAAGTATATCGAAATCCTTACTACATCGTCTATCACGTAACCTGCGACCGTGGCTTGCTTCGGTATAGGTAACTTATATAATGGTAACGTAATATATGGCCGATTTACATAATGGTTTCGTTTGTAGTACGATACGATTATTGTCCCGAACGCCTACACGACTCTTTACTCATTGTTAAACTTCTCTCGCATTACCTTATCAGGAATTACACATTTGAAATCTTTATTCAACCGTTGTGTCTCAAATTCAATTTTAACATTCACAGGATCTAATACAGTCTTACATATTTTTAATGTCAATCTACTTTCAATGCAAATGCAAAATTTGCAGATTTTTACGCTATATTGCATCCCTGATGACTAGAGTACAGGACAGCCCAGACACGCTGTTGAAGGTAATTGGTGGGAAGATGGACTGCACAATAATAAAATATTGGGTGATGTCATATCACCCTCAATAGAAAACGATAGGTGGCATCAGTATATATTTATTATTAGTTTATATTTTATTTTAATTTTCTTTCCAATGTTTGTGTGATATGTAAATGTACATAATTATACTATGTACAATATTTGAATAATTTTTAAAAACCTATGGACACATGTCTGAAATAAAGTTATTTGAATTCTTTAAAATAATATATGGATTTATTATTAATTATTTAAAAAAATACTTGAAATTAAGTTTTAATTCTTAATTGCAAGTTTTTTACAATATGTATCTATCAAAAAATAGATATTATAAAAAACTTAAAATTAGGTGTCCACTAGTAGCGGGGCAAGGCCCAAGCTACCGGTGGTTAGGGCTGCAGAGTGAGGAACCTCCTGACAATTCGTGCCGTGTCAAGAAGTATCGGCTTCTGTATCTGCCCCTTGGTCCATCTGTTAATGTATTTTGAACTTGAATACTGGCTGACTTAAAAAGTTGAAATTAGAATGTTTTTAAAAAAGAAATATAGAAGATGTCATTGTTAGAAAAAAATGAGTTGAAGTAAAAAGACGAAAAGAAAATGATGTGTTTTTGATAGTGTTTAATTTATTTCATAAAATGTTGTATACGAAGAAAGCAATATAATTATGTGCACATAATATGGAGCAGAGTGTTTTATTAAATTTAGATGATTAAGTCTCAAAACGTAGTGGAGGCACAAAATCTCACACCACTAAATTCTATAAGAGCATCTAGGAGACCCTCTTGAGATGTTGGTGAAGCTCTTCTCTCTAAGACCTTTCTCCATACACTCTTAAGATCTTCGGTGCTCAGGACTACTAGCCTACGCCAGTTCTCGTTTGCCAGAGACAGTGGCGTGAGGTTTTGGTCGATTGCTACAACGTCGCAATGTACCCCACTATCGTTGTTCAGGAAATATTCCCTAAGACTGTACACCTCACGCTTATGGAATTTCTTGGCACTTAAAAAACCGTAACCCATCCAATTTCCGTAGGATGTACAGTCTCATAACCGATGAGCGTGGGTAAGCACGCTGTGGGCAATCGACGAACCCTCCTGTCTAAACCATCGAGTTATTATTATTATGATCTTATTAATTAGTTATTATTTTTATAATAATCTGCAAGGCAAGTAGAAGACCCTTTATGGACCCAATTCATCAAATATCAAGCATCATAGAAATCTTAACAGGCCTTTGTCGTGGGACAAGCTGTACAGTTAATGGACCGATTGCCAATATGGGGTCATTCGAGCGTTACGTAAACACCGAAGGTTTGTTTTGCATATTTTTGATGAAATGGGGCACAGGAGAGACTGGACGGTGATTACGCAATGACTTTTCATCAAGATTCGCAAGAACTCAGTATATATAATAGTGATTACGTCAGCAATATTTATGAATCCTTACCAAAATCAGAAAGTTTATCGTCACAAGTAATCAATACACGTGATTTTTGCTTGTTTCTGCATATGTTTCGGACGTATGGTTAAAGAGATATTACGATATAAGTAAAGTGCGACCGCGCCGTCAAGCCACAGAGGCAGTGCAAGTAGGTCAAGACGCGTACGCTACACGCTAAGATACCTAGAAACAATCTGAATTCCACACGGGCGAAGTCGCGGTCACAACTAGTGTACATAGACATATATTAGGACGATTCATTTTTTTTTAGGTGCTCAAGCAATATATAAATCAGAAAAAAAAATCCCACCAAATATGAGCTCTTAATTCCAATATTAAATACTTATTATTTTAATATGATTTTTTTTCATTAACTGCATTTTTTTTTCAAATTTCTACTTTTTTTTTCAATAAAGATGGGTTCGCCTAAGCCAGCAACTAACCGTGCAGAAAAGATGGGGCCGACGACGATGGATATTTTGCTATAAAAGCCTGACACACTAGTTTTTAAAAGAAAAAAGAAATAGTTCCTTTATTTGTGTATTTATTACTTTAAGACTTGCATTACTCTTTATTATACATATCACTCATTATTTGTATAGCGTTGTAATTTCCTGATTAAAGTCTCATATTGGATGCAATCGAAAGCCTTAGATAGATCACAAAAAACACCCAAGGCATCCACTGAATACCTTAAGCATTAAAGATGTGATGAATAAGTTTACAAAACAAAATAATTATCTTTACTCCACTTCATACCAAATTAGATAAATAAAAGGTCTTTGAAAAGTTAATAAATATCTTCAATATAAATTACAACTAAGTAGAACAATTTATTCATACTCATTATTGAAAATACCACCCCGCGCCGGCAAAAGCCATGTGACTGGTCGCGGTGGGTTTGACCAAAAGCCTAACAAAAGCCAGACGGGCCGGACTTGTATACTTATGTTTGGCCGGACACGACTGTAAAAAGCCGGACATGTCCGACTAAAGCCGGACACCTGGCAGCCCTAACTCTATACAATAATATATCTAATAAACAAAAATAAACCCTACTATGTTTTATACATAGTACAGGATAAAATATTGTTTCTGTTTAGGACTTACATGAAGTAGCAATAAATGGTAAATTTAAGATTTGTATTATTATATTAAACAAATATTAATTAGATATTTTTGAATGAAACATCTCTCTTTCTCAACTGAATTTATTATGCAATAATCGGTAAGAGATGACTTAATCTATGTAAACTATGGGCTATGTTACTGTTTATAACTTTTATTTTATTTATTAAGTGAGTAGGTGTCTACCTAAAATTATTTTTGTACAATTCAAATGAATATTTGAAAATTTAATGCGAGTAATGTTAATTAAATCTATTTGGCATATTTAAAAATTATTAGATCAGATATATCTTGATGTAATGACGATAAATGTAATTTAACAATGCAATTTAATACATTTCTGGTTAATTTTTTTAGATGTCTGCAATATATGAAATTTATAAAAAAGTTCACACACCTTCATTTAAAACTTGAACATTTAAACATGTTTCAAATCAGTTTCTTACAATATGTGTATATTTCATTTGCTTTTTTAACTCTTTTTATTTTTTTAGAGTAGGTTAAAGGAATAAGTATTAGTATAGTATATTAGTATTACTAATTAATCACTTTTGTTTAGGATTCTAATTTTACCATTTATTGTATATGACAATGTAAAGTAACTTACCTTCTGGCGTATCCGAATCCGGGACATCTTCTCTGTGGAAAGAGAATTTTTCATTTAGGCATGTTAGGGAAACTCATCTAATTTTATCCAGGGTTTAAAAGCTCTTTAAAATTTTCATTTTGAAAACACTTCGTATAATCTATCTTTTTATTATATTTAGAAACCTTCGTGTGTTCTTCTCTTCCTCATAAGTTTCAGAGTTTAGAGAAGCAAACAGACTCGTTTATTGGCATACTTTTAAATGTAATTAAGTTACATTTAAAACTAAATTAATCCATAAATGTATTCTTTCTTTGACATGATTAAAAACCTCATAAGAGCTCTTTTTAACTAAAAATACATGGGACAAGCATTCAACACTTAAAAATAAATAAATTAAACTTTTCTATTTTCTTACTAAATAACTAATTCTGTTCTAAAAACGGTTAGTAACAGTATAATTTCGTTTTAATGTCAGTCGGATCAATAACAAACAATTGCTAACTTTCAAGGAGACGAGAGAAACAATTTCTATAACAATCGAGAGTATTTTGGGGTAATAAAGAATAAGTCCCATCATCATAAACATTCGCTTCAATAAATCGCATAGAGGCTTATCACGTAAAATTCAAAAACAACTCTGAAATCACAAGCAACGCTGTCGACCATAGTGAGATTGAGGATAAGGGATTGGGATGGAATAGGGAAATGGGCGCTGGCATCTTTACCCACTCACCGAAACACAATAAGACACATATGTTATTTCACGGTGGTCTTCTTTAAGAGGATGCCGTCGAACGGGTCGCCCAAATGACTGCGAAATATAGCGTGCCCTGCCACTAAGTACTTGCCAAATCCAGACCAGAGTCAACTCTAAAAAGTTCATTTCCGAAGTTGACCCTACCGGGAATCGAACCCGGAACCCCTGAGGCAGAGCGTTCTCACCCCTCATCCAACGGTCTACTCAAAATGAACATAATACATAAAAAGAAAAAACAAAGGAACATAGCGCCTTCTTAACTAAAGTACGGATACTATATTACGCATTATCATGTCACATTACAAAGAAAGCCTTGTTTTGGTTCAGCGGGTATTAGGTAATATCACTGGTAAAAATAAAAACAATATAAAAGAAGAAAAATGACATTGGTGACAAAACCAGAGATATGTTATAAAAAGATACCTTGTTTATATAATTTATTTTTATTTTAGATTTTAAATTAAGATTTATTTTAGATTTTAAATTTTATAATTAAGTATCTTTTTAACATATCTGTGGAAAAAACATTTTTCAACAGCTTATTATTACATTACAACCATGGAAGTAATAAGTACTGTATATAATACTTCCATGATTACAACTTATTACTACAAACTTATCCTGTTTGTATTTTATTTTGGCAACACTTGGGGTGCTATAACAAACATGCGCGTCACAAGTGAAAACTTAGCTTCAAAATAACATATCTACATATAATAAAATTGTAAACGACCCGTGACTGTACATTAAATATTATTATGTCATTAAAGTTAAGTAAATGAAGTTAAGAATCAGTTAAGTTTTAATGTCTGTACATTAAATGTTAAGTTAATTAAAATAATAAGCGCTATCATTCAGCTATTATTATAAATTGTACTGTACGTACAGAATAAACAAAGTAAAATACTTCCAAGTAAATTTTTAGTTCCCTCATATAGTAATGTGAAAATACAAAATAATAATTTGAGAATCCAGAAAGAAATCCCACAACCAGTATAGGATTCACTTTTAGAAATACAACCCTGCTTAATTCAGGGTTATACAACCCTGAATTAAGCAATTTTAAACTATTTCCAATAACACTTTATTAAAACTGCAAAAATCAAATATACCTAAGTTCCAATATCAACAAACAAACAGATTATTTCTACTTTCCGTCTATGCATTGAGTTGCCAGTTAATAAAAAAATATATATTGTTTTTATGAAATGAACTTATTGTATGTAAGAAAGAGAAAAAAGTCCCCTCCGGTCTCCAGACGCTTTCTCCCTCGGACCGTTCGCCACAACGTTAACTATTATGAATCTTACAGGTATGAAATTACAGTTCATATTTATCTGTCAGATTTCAGTTAAATTTCTTTGGATATATTCGAGATATTTGCGCACTAACTCACCG
The DNA here is from genome assembly GCA_910589475.2 of Bembecia ichneumoniformis. NCBI lineage: Eukaryota > Metazoa > Arthropoda > Insecta > Lepidoptera > Sesiidae > Bembecia > Bembecia ichneumoniformis. The sequence goes on from OU342530.1 coordinate 17,257,576, forward strand.
GCCCATTAGCTCAGTTGGTTAGAGCGTCGTGCTAATAACGCGAAGGTCGCGGGTTCGATCCCCTCATGGGCCAACTGTCTTGAGCTTATTGTTTTTATTTTATTTTTTTATTGTTTTCGTTTATTTTTTGCATAATTAACACAGTTCTAGTAAGTAATGTAAATGTTTCTTTTTTTAAAGTTCCATACATTTTGTAGATAGTTATCAAAATTAGAACAACCATTTTTCTTTTTTCTTTTTTTTTTTATTAAAGGTGGGTTTGCTCTTGACCAGCATCTATCCATGTAGGAAGGATGAGGCCGACGATGGAGCGAATTTCAATGTTTATAGCAGTGCGCATTATAAAAAATGTTTCCGAATTAGAGGGATTTCTACAAGGTAATTACCACAGGTATTACTGTACCGCACATAACATAGCTATAACAACTAATTATTATCAGCCACCCCTGTGTTTAGGTACAAATCCGAATAGTTATTTTCTACTTTTTTGGCTTTTTAAAGCATTTTTTTGCGCGCACGTAAACTGCTTACTATTGGTATATATCTAAAGCATCAGCCACTACAAAGACTTTAATAACTTCACAATTAACAACGTAAAAACTGTAAAATAAAAACAGTTTTTGTATAGTGTTTTGTTCGGTAAATAAGGGAAGAGCCTATTTCTTTATCCTCTCCTAATCCCTTATCCTTAATCCTACTGTAGTCAGAGCGCTCTTGCAGCAGCTTTGGCATTTTTTTTTATAATTTATTTGCCATTGCTTGTATTATAGACGACGGTAGCCACCTACCATCAAGTGGACCATCAGCGGACCATCAAGGTGCCTAGCGACTTTTACATAACGTCTTTGGTAGCGCTGCATCCCACCTTAATTTCTATCCTTTTGACGTCACTGTTATAAAATGACGTCACTGTCGGTTCTGTGTGTTTCTCCGCTAAACCAGTCAATGGATTTTTATTCATTTTTTACTATAATGAAAGAGAGAAAAACAAGGAAGGTATATACAACTGAAGAAGATTGTAACGAAGCTGGGAACAGGTCGCCAGTACTTTATATAATAAAATCGTAAACGAACTGTAGCTGCACATTAAATATTTTTTCGAGAAAACAATTTGTACACGTAAAATAAAAGTAATGTTACAGAGATCAAAAAAATATGTTTCAGAATTTTTGTCTGTTTGCCTCTGCGTTTGTGCACGCTAATCTCTAAACGGCTTAACCGATTTGAATGCTGTTTCCACTGTTATATTGTAGCGAGCTTCCCTTAAGATACAGTTTTATTTCATTCCAATCGGTTTTCAAACAAAAAAGTTGTGAGTTACCAAGCGTACAAAGTTGCGTTAGTTATAAAATAAAATCGCTGTACGCCTCTGTAGGTTTCTCGGCTTACTTCTTCTTAAAGGATTTTCGCACGATTTTCAGTAATTCAAAGTGAGATGAAAGAGGAAGCCCGGCGGGTCGCCTGTTAACAAAAATAAGTATATATACTTACGAATCGGTGAGGCGGTCTTCAAATATTTTGTCGATAAGTTGTTGCACTGTTATGGTGACGTGCAGAGGTTGTTTGGATAAAATTCCGCACACACACAATGGCTCACGGAGGACGCAACTGCAACAATGGAATTTGAAACTTTAACTTTTGATAAATTGATTAAAATTTAAATATCTACAACGTACAAACAAACTCACTTTCGCATTTATAATATTAGATAGTGTTAATGTATTTTGAACTTAAATATTGGCTGATATTCAAACATGAAAAAAAGAAAAAGTATAGAATATGATTTTGACGTGAAAAGAAAAGTGTGTTTGTTGTACATCAGATTGAAATGTTTGGTAAAATAGATATTATAAGTTATTGTGAATATTTTAATGAATTTAAGTAAATATACAAGATGTGTGCACCGTCAAATAAGTTATTTAAATAAGATCCCATATGAAAGAATGAAGAAAATAGAAGAACTAAATTCAGAAGAAGTAAATTGAAAAGAAATTCCATAAGAGATAGGATTGTCTAACATCGGGGCCCTTTAGGCAGGGCTAAGGGCTAAGGCCTTTAGGCTTTAGGAGTAGCCAGTGCTCGGCGGTCGCTTATATAATGATCGTATCTTTTAAGACATTAGAAGTGGCTGGGCACATTGCATTTCGCAGTTAAATAAATTTGGCAGCCCGTCTGCTGTCCTTTACAGCAGACCACGGTAAGTATGTGTTAGGTGGCCAACGTACTTGTGGCTTTCATTGTATTAATAGGCAACTGGTAGCAAATTTGAATTCCAGACGAGTTTTAGGTGATCAAATAGCTGCCTACTTGGTTATATGCTCATCAAATGCCTGCTGTTAATAAATAGCAACAAATCCCTCTCGAATATGTTGCTCTCGTTGCAGTAACGAATCTATTATTGTTATTTTCAAAATTTCAAAAAGTTCATAAATATTGCGTTTATTTAAAGGTGAATTTTTAGAATCTTTTATAAGCCAAATCTATAGGTTTTATAAGTTTTGTAAATCTTGTTCGTATTTTATTTTGTAAAATATTTTGGTGATTTAATCGTTTACATACTAGATGAATTACTTATATGTTATTACTATCTGAACCAACTTAATTTTATGCCTTGTATAACACACACATACTCGTATGGAATGTATACTTATATTGTATCTACTTATCGGCAGTTTTGCTTAGCAACGTCGCGAGCGCACAGGTCGCGAACATGCGGTTCTAGTTAGTCGTTCACACTTTGTAGGTAATATAAACTAAGCAAACTTCGTTTAATAAATGAGAAGTGCAATAGCTATTTTCTATCGAATACGCAAAATCTTCTGATAGACCAAGCAACTCCGGTCAACCAATCAGGTCATCATACACTACTGAACCACGTGCCACAATGGTAACCACGTGCTAAGGTCGCCACCGTCTCACCGTACAGTCTCAATTTTAGGATAATACAGGTTATTCTCAGAAACCCTTAATTTACTAGTACCTATCGGTCCAATTGGTAAAATTTGGTGTAATTGTTTCAACCATTTTGGAGACCACCCCGAACAAACAGATATATACAATCGAAAAATTTGATTTTTTTTTTTATTATGTTAAGGTCGACAGATGATAATGCGCTTTAGATTTTTGTAAAGTGCGAATAGTAAATTGATTTAAAAAAATTGCTTCATTTTCTGAATAAGAACTATAGTTTTATTTGTGTATATTAAAGTCAGAATGCTGTGGATTCAAAGTCTGAATGAGTTACCTAAAATTACCTGAATAACTGACAAATATTCGCTAAATGGCAGATTCTGGAAAAGGCAGATTCTGGGATGACCACGGATACCTTTACAGAAAGTGTTCCTGGTTCGATTACAATACTCTGACCAAGGACACTAAACGGTGGCCGTGGTCAGATTGATCTAACAAACCGATCTGACCACGGATACTGAACGAATAAATTTAAGTGTTTGTGATATTCATTCCAAATTTCATAATACTCCCATTAAATTATAACTTTAATATAAAGCTTACAACTAACCATCTTATAAATAATTAGCGTAATTAAATATAATTTGTTTCATGGTTCTATTTTCAAGGGAGCGTCTAATGTCAAGTACTTGAAAATAGACGCTCCCTTCTGGAAATGCTCTTTTTATACAATGTCTGCAACGGAGTTATTGATAGCCTTGAACTCACTACTCTTTTCCTCCAGCTGCGTGCTCCTGTTGTTAGAACAAGACACACTCTTTTATTCCATGTCATGTACTAATTATGCACAAAATTCTATAGTTTGCAGAATGCACAGAAGCTACAATAAAAGATACAACTTTAGATGTATTTAACTCCAAAAAGTAGTATTTAAGAATAAGCTAATAAAACTTATCAAAAATGAAAATTCGAAGATCAATGTTTAATCATTCTAATTATATAATTAAGGTATTCCTTATACACACTCGCTTACACACATGCATTCTAAAATGCGCACTATAGATACACAATATACACACTACACATACGTCTCTTCTTTATATTTTATTTAATGTTTTTAATGATCGTGTTCATATCTATTTTTAACATAAAAAGGAAGTCCGTTAGTGGCATTAAGATTTAAACCATACATATGTATTTACTTGTATTTTATTGTTGGATGTTAAGTACTGTGTAACTTAGTTTCAATTAAAAAATAAAAATAAAATAAAAATTATGTTTTATATTATAAAATATTTAATTAATTCTTGCGAAGAACATGATGAACATAAATTTTATTCCACATGTGACCGAGACAGTTCTGCACATATTGCTGGAATGCTCCGTGTTCGCGCCAGAAAGGCTGGACATTGAATATAAGCGGGATAGCAATATTAAATGATTAGCAAAAAGAGGGACAAATTCCTTAAATATTGAACGAATGTAATAAAAAATGTTATTGAAAGAAATAAAGATAAATGTAGCAGAACATAAGTTATAAATGTACAAATCTTTATACAACGGCCCGTTGGATGAGTCTCAGGGGCCCCGGGTTCGATTCCCGGCGGGGTCAAGTTTGGAAATTTTAATGTAATTTTCAAAATTGACTCTGGTCTGGATTTGAAAAGTAGTGGTAGGGCACACTGCGTTTCGCAGTCATTTGGATAGCCCGCCAGTGACCACCCCCTTACAGAAGACCACCGTGAAATAACCACATATACGTGCTGTTGTGTTTCTGTGAGTGAGTAAGGGATGCCAGAGCCCATTTCCTTATCCCCTCCTAATCCCTTATCCTTAATCCTAATGTAGTCGGCAGCGCAGTTGCGGCACCTGTAGCGTTGCTTGTGTTATAGGCGACGGTAGCCACCTACCATCAAATGGACCGTCAGCCTGTCTGTCGACATAACATAAAAAAAAAACATCCCTAATCATGTGAGGGGTTCCAGTCCGCGTTTCTCCCCAGAATCACATCCTCTGTCGAATGTAACTACTTATAAGCACTAATGACAAGAATTGAAAAATTGGAAATATAAGACTCACGAGGGTGATGTAACCCTCGGGAGAAAAAAAAACTTTATCCACTGACGCCGGTCTTTGAAATCACAGATTCCTGCAGAGTGAACCGTTAGCCTATATACATTACAACTATATATAATAATACACTTACCTAAGGCACCTGGTGTGTCCACAAGAGCTGCAGACAGGCTCCATGGGGATGTGTCTACACGTTACACAAGTTAGAAGCGATTCCTTCGGCGGTTTCATAGACGCAGCGTATTTAGTTATCCGCCTCCAGTAAAGTTTCGCACTTCTTGTCGGAACTGCATTGAATGCCCTCCTATCCAAATACCGAGCGCATTGCCGGAACCACGATTTTAATCTTTTTATATCACGAGGCTGAAAAAAAGTTTTTTTTTAAACCGCTGCTATGCAAATCTACTTATTTATTTATTTAAAGTAAACCTAACAGCATAATATATTATATTTACCTATATATTACAAATATATTATGGTTAAAATTTTTACTAAGTTAAATTAAAGGTTATAGAAATTATCCAGAAGAATAAATTACATATGTACATCCTACATTAATGTCAAAAAGTCTTGATATACTACATCTATATATATATAAATATGAATCCCCATTTCCCTTGGTTACGGCATCACGCGTGAACGGGTAGACCGATTTTAATTCGGTTTTCACTAATGGAAAGAGTGATAAACGGATTATTCTTATATATAAAAGAGGGATAACATTCCCCGTTTAGCACCCTCAATGCATTTGCTGTAAGGCTTGACTGTCGAAGGCCCATTGTTGTATGGTTCATTTAGTGACTAATGAATACTTAAAATATTTGTACCAAAATAGCCTTAAGTTGAACGATCAGACATGGTTGAAATAAAGAGTTTTTATTTAAAAAAATTATATAAATCCACTTGATGATGAGTAGGTGGTTGGTGCCTTCACATCTCCTATAAATACTTCCATAAAACTATAGGGAGGATTTAAATGTGAATTCGACCCTGATAGGAATAAGGAAAAGCGACAAATTGAATCTAAACATCACAATAGGATAGTTCTTTAACAAAAACTTAAAGTTAACACACAAAACAGAATTCAACTTAATATTTTATATAACGCACAGATATCGTGGCCTTAAATTACCAATCTCATTTTTATGTTAAAAAATTTATTGTTATTTTAAACAATTGCGTGGTATTGCGCAAAGCAGTCTTAGGGATGAAAAAGCTTCTCGATAAATTTAATGTGTACTTACAATTTGGTTCATTTTTATAGTCCTTAGCTATGCACTTATAAATTCACTATAGACGATAGAAATATAGGAATCAGTTGAGGAAATAGTCGCACCGTACGCCGCCGCCGCCGTCGCGAAACGTGTACAAGCAACTGGCGAAATGTTGGACTCGAAACGTTGAACTTGGCCTAGTCTTGCGTACTCGCCTCGCCAGACATTACGTACGCAGATGTGGACTTGTTTGCTCACCTCAGTAGGTACACTCATTGATGTTACTGAACGAGCAGTGCAGGAGGGGAAGACATACAGAATCAAAGCTTTAGCAATTGCTAAAAAAAAAAAAAAAAAAAAAGTAGCTTCAACAGTTTGCTATCTGTTGAAGCTACTTTTTTTTTTTTTTTTTTTTTTTTTTTATTATAGATGGGTTTGCTCTTGACCAGCATCTACCCATGTAGGAAGGATGAGGCCGAAGATGGAGCGAGCTCACCCAGAAGATGCCTATTCACTCGAACCTTGAAAAGATTTGGGTTATATGAGCACGGAAATACAGACGCCGGCAGGGAGTTAAAATCCTTAGCAGTGCGCATCACAAAAGATGTTTTAAAGCGCTTGGTCCGAATTAGAGGGATATCGACAAGGTGAGGATGGTAACCAGCCGTACGTTTGCATGTCCGATAGAAGAAAGGGGAAGGCGGTATGATCTCATGCAGCTCTCGAGCACACTCTCCGAAGTACATCTTATAGAATACACACAGACAGGCAACTTTGCGTCTATGTGCCAGGCTCTGCAAAACACTCAAAAGAAACCGATTGTATTTTTGTATAAAGATATTGTAAAATTGTATTGCATAAAATGAATTTTACTTTTACACTTAATGTGTATAAGTAATTTATACTTGTAAAGTGTAAATTTGTGTTTCTGCAAACTGCTGAGAGGCGGAGTTGATTCGCCCGAGCTCTTGTCGCGTATAAACTTTGGGGTTCCTAGACGAGCGCCCAGACCGGGCAGATACCCACCATTTCGACTAAATTATTTCAGAACCAACTTGGGCCGTTTCTCCCCATTAAATCGTGTTGTGGATGTTGCCAACTCCTTGAGACACGATGTTGACCTTTTTAACGACGCATTTTCCAAAATTAAAAGACTCATCCATGTCCGTGGTTCAGTTAATTAACACTAGTTTATTTTTTTTAGATAAATTTTTCATAATTTCTTTTTTGATAATTTTTTCATAATTTATTTGTTGATTTTTTTTCTAATTTTATTGCCGGGATGCTACTTTGACTTTTATTGGCGTAGGCTGTACCTCCTTTAATTGCGGCGGCATCTGCCATGTTATTTTTTTTTCTATCCCTTGCTGTGTATTTTTGTTCAGTGCCTGCCTCGTTGGAGGCATGCCTGCCTCGTATGTAATAATAAATAAATAAATAATAATAAATAAAATTTGCTAGAGGTTTTTCAATTGCTATTGAAAATATTGAGAGTATCTAGTTACAACGAACGCCTTAAAAAAGTAATAGTTATATTTTTTAAGAAACTAGCAACCCGCCACCGGCCTCGCACGATTACAATTTTTTCGATATATATATAAATAGATCGCCCACTGGTCGAAATACAACCATAATTATTTCTGATGCAAGGCCAAGATGGTTTCCAAGTTTTTTTTTGTGTACCTACCACTGAAGCTTGTCAAAGCAACAAAACAAATGAAATAATCGGTTCGACATATATACATGTTACCAGCTTTTTCCACATTTACATGAATAGGTAACATGAACATGAATAATTTTATAACATTAATCTGATTATTACTTAAGTATGTGTTGGTGAACAATACGAACAAAATAGAAAATTATCTGTATTTTTCTAAAACTAACTAAAAGTGTGATTCCGTAATCAAGAAACCATTTTTCTAGTGATGGAACCAGGACCCATCTCTTTAAATAATATAAATATATAATAATAATAATAATTTAAACAAAAATTTTGGATCAATTTTTCTAATTTATATTTGTTGTTTATAAAAAAATTTAAAAACTAGTTTTGAACCAGACATTATTAGGTAATAAAAAATTTTTTCAAGAAGATAGTTCATAATTCGGTTTTACTCAGACCAAACGTGTTAGTAAAATCTTACAAAACCTATTGTTAGTATACATACATAATAAAACATGCAGGCATTATATATATTTTTTTTTATCATTTAAGATTTATGAACCGTATCATCAAAAGAGGTCTTACATTCGTAACATAGGTCTTTTAGAGAATGACTAATAATTTATTCTACATATAAAGTGTGTGTTTAATTTTGAAGTTCAAACCCGTTGAAATAGGAAAATGTCAGTCTGAAATACGAGTACCTAAACTTGTAAAAACGCAATCAAACTTTATGATAGCCACGACACCATGGAAAACATTTATCAACGGTACAAGCAACAGGCTTACGTAAAATTCAAGTAAGCGTTGTGGCAGTTATGTAAGTTGACCTAGTGGCACAGTGACTCTGCTTAATGCATTACGGTACACTGTACATATCTAATTCGTTTGCAACAAATGCTTTTAAATTAATACAATGGGCTATAATATGTACTAAGTTAAGTAAATAATATTTTTTTTATGTTTAGGTTACGTTAGGTTAGTTATGTTTAGGTCAGACAGACAGGCTGACGGTCCACTTGATGGTAGGTGGCTACCGTCGCCTATAATACAAGCAACGCCACAGCTGCTGCAAGTGCGCTGCCGACTACAGTAGGATTGGATAAGGGATTAGGAGGGGATAAGGAAATGGGCTCTGGCTTCCCTTACTCACTCACCGAAACACAACAGCACGTATATGTTGTTATTTCACGGCGGTATTCTGTAAGGAGGTGGTTACTGCCGCCAGGCGGGCTGCCCAAATGACTGCGAAACGCATGAGTTTTGTTTGATTTGTTGCGTAAATTGACGCGGTTTTATTGTTATTGCATACCTGCTCCTTATCGTAACTTTTTTTTTTAATAATATACACAAAAATTCCTCCTTTATCACTTTTTCCGTGAGTAAAAAAGTATCAAAATTCGCTGGACGGTTTAGAAGTTAGAATTTGAATACTATCTAATAAAATATTAGATAATAGGTATACAAATTTTGTAACGTCAAGGCGCACTGCGTCCGCAGTCATAATTTGGGCGGTCAGTCTAGCGGCAGTAAATACAGAAGAGCACTAATCACTTAAATCTTTTAAGGTCAGCATTATATTGCTTGTTATAAAAGGAAACGTTTGTAACAACTTGTTAAAATGTTCTTGTGCTATCAGGCGAACGGTACCCACCTAGGTTGCAAGCGGGCCTGGCGACCATTTATTTTAAAAATAATAAAGCTTGAAAATTTGTTCTTTTTAGATTTTTTTTTAACGCGATAATATCTAGAATGCATTTCATTGCCCAATTAAATGCATTAAGAGCTGAGCAAGCAAAAATCGTAAGAAAGGAGGCTAAACGAAAATGAACTAAATAATAAATGAAAATAAATAGGGGATCGGACAGTAGTCAGATTAAAATCTAAAATGTACTTAGAAAGAAAATATATAATTTTTGACGATTATTTATCGAATAATAATTTAATATAATTCATTTAAATATTTTTAAATGAAGAAATAAAATTTTATTATTTACAATATTTTTAATCTATACTGAAACACCAATCACAGTGCGTGACGTGATTTGTGGGCAATCATTGTCTTATGCCAATGCAGCTGTTTTGTTATGATATGACCACAAATGACGTTACGCGCTCTCAGATGAATTATCGTGGCGTTTTCAAACAAACAATATTAAAACATGATTTTGAGTACCTAAAAGGCTATAAATAAATAAAATAGTATTTTTTATGGGAATAAATATCCATGAAGATTAATTTAAAACACTTTCTGAAAATTTGTTCGATCCCCTATTGCGATGAGTTCGGCCGCTTCAGGAGAACTGAGCAGTATCGATAAGTATCAAAAATAATAGAATTCCAGGATGGACATAGGCTATAAATAATCCGAGCTATATCTAAAAATAAAGATCCAACGCTTGACAAATAATGTCAGGCGTCAATTTAGTATATGTCGAAATATTGCTTTACTTATTTTGTCAGGGGTCATTTTTTTTAACGCGTGTGATGACGCGAGCACCAGCTAATATGTCATAAAAGTAATTATATAAGAGTAAAAAAGGTCAATCAATAACAGAGAACGTAAGTTTTATGTAATGCTACATATTATTTATAAGGTGGTCACTTTGCCACTGCCTTTGCGCCGGGTGTTCGTGGGTTCGATTCCCATCCGAAACAAATATTTGTGTGATTCACTAATATTTGTTTCGTACATCTGGGTGTTTTTGTGTCCGTTAAATTAACACCATTATTTTCAATGAACTTCAAATTATATTTTCAGTTGCTTCAAAATCAATCAATGGTTAAGTTCATTGAGTTGGCAAATAAATGACTTCACAGGTAGCTATTGGCATACAAAATTTATATGGCAATCGCGTTTTGACAGCTCATAAAAGATTGGGTGATGTCAACTACTCAATGTCAGTCAACTACTCACGAATGTCCATCCCGCAGTGATACCTCACATTGTCCTCCTATGTGACCCTTCAACAGAAAAGTTTCACCAGAAAAGACCACTGATCTAGATCTTCATAAGTATTATATTTTAATGTTTGGAATGAATAATCTCTTTTTAGTTACTATTTTTAATTGTTGCTTAGGTACAATATTTTTTTGTAATGCAAATCTCGGAATGGTATCGAAGTTATTCTAAAGAACACAATTAAATTATTGTATTTTTCATGCAAACGTGAACTAACTTACTGTTATAAATGTTTAAATTAATTATTAATTTAATTTTTACAAAGAAAAGTACCAAATCTAAAATTTTCATAATAATTAAAACAGCTAAAAGTAGGAAGGTACCATTCCATCAGTCAATTAGTTAAAATAAGTAATTAGTTAAAATACTTAAAAATTTAAAATTAAATACAAGAAATTCATTTATGTAAAATATCAATGAATTGCACTGGGAGTTTATTGATTTAAAATAATTCAATCAATATTAATGATAATTTGACGAAAACATACTAAATGGCCGGAAAACAAACAAACCAAAGCTGCTTGGGGGATAAAACATGTCTTGCCAGATATTTCTAGACTAAACATTGAGAATCAAAATGACGTATCGAATGTAAATTTAGAAGGTCAGCTAAATTATAGGAGTTAATGAAAAAGCATAGGTATTATATTTGTGCTAGCAACTGTAAGGATGCCTATGTCATATAATAACCATGACAAAATCATTATGGAGGTAAAGTTTTTTTATTGAAAATAATAATAATAATAATAATGGCGTAGGGATGTGACGACCCCATCGCCCAACGGTGAGGCAGTTAATGTGACATAGCTGCTTCACCGCTGCAATTAGTCATCCCTCATCTTCCCAGGGTTAGGGATTTCACCCCCCCACAGATGTTGGAACCGTGTCTGTGGGTTTCCATCTAGACATTTTAAAACGGTCCCATCGGGGAAATGGGCGCCCCCCGTTGTACAAAGCCCAAAAAAAAATGATGATGAATTTAAATGGAAAACGTATATGGCCGCTACCCGGGGGACGCCGGGGCACGTCCAGGACAAACGCTGGCACTGGACGTGGCAGAGGGCGAGCCAGCGTTATAAGAGGTGCAGGCAGTCCACCTAGCCTGCCCTCAAATTCATCATCACCACCAGGCGGCTTGGTGCCGATAGGGCCCTCTGCGGCTCAGAATTCGGCATCCGCCGCTGGTGGTCCAAGAAGGCGCATGGCGTGGACAAATGCAATGAATACGAACGCCATGCGCGCTTTTTACATGGCGACAACGACCGAAACTGGCGGAACGGGTTATCGAGCCCGTATGCATCGTGAGTTTCTGCAGTTGGAACCGGGATTGACTATCACGGAACAGAATTTATCGGACAGGGTTCGGTATATACAGCGCTCAGGTCTGTTCAGCGCTGCCGAACTCGAACAACTGAGACAGGAGGTTGCTCCTGACCCGAATGCTGCATCTGTTGTGGATGCCTCCGCGCCGCGGCGTGGCGGCGCGGACTACCCTGTAGACCCCGTGCAGCCGCGTAGTGATGCGGAGACCAATAGCCGACCGCAATATATGCAGGGTGAGGACGAAGGAGTAACCACCCAGGAAATAGAGCGGATGAGAAGCACACTTGAAGAGGCGATTTTGGAGTACCGCCAAACTCCTCTTGAAATGAGGCAGCGCTTACCCCGAGTACCTCTTAGCGTGAAGGTTCGGGATGTCGTTGAGGCCATAAACAATATGCTGCCCTCATACTTGGAGAGCAGCACAGGCCTCTCTGATACGGATTCGATCCTATTTGGCGCAGCCATGGCTGTATGCCGAATAGTGGGCGCCAAAGTGCATTTGCCGGGTCGTGCCACTCATTGTAATGAGGTGCCGGCCTGGCAGAGAAGGATCGAAAGCCGTATCACTGCGGCCAGAGTCCTCATCGGCAAACTGACCAGCTTCAGGTCGGGTAATACAAGACCCAGAGTGATGCGCTTCGTGAGGGAGGCCTTTCCGGGTGAGAGAGTGAATCTGTCTCACCCGGATGTGCACCGAAAACTCACGGAGCGCATTGATGACCTGAAGCAGAAGATCGCTGCTTGGGGTAAGCGTATCCGGCGGTACTCGGAAAGGGTTAAGAGGTACCGTCAAAATCGCCTCTTCATGAGTGACCAAAAGAAGTTTTATAAAGGCTTGGGGCGTCCCGACGACAGAGTGACTGGTCTCAGACCTAATCAGGCAGAAACTATTGATTTCTGGCGAAACCTGTGGTCCGAACCAGTTACTCATGAAGAGGGCCCTTGGATGGAGACGGTGGAGGAGGCATGTGCCACAATTTCGCCGATGAACCCCATCTCCATAACGGAGGACGATGTGGTCGCTGCGGTCCGTAAGGCCCCGAACTGGAAAAGTCCGGGACCGGACGGGCTGCACGGCTACTGGTTGAAGGGGTTCTGGCGTAGCCATGCCACTCTCGCTGTTCAATTCCAAGAGGCTCTTGAAAGCGGGGCGCTACCAAACTTCTTAACTACAGGGGTCACTCATTTAACTCCCAAGGACGGTGCTACCGCGGATCCTTCTAAATACCGCCCAATAACGTGTCTATGCACAATTTATAAAATACTTACATCCATTCTGAGTTCTAAGATTTATCGTCACGTTGCCGATAATAACATTCTATCGGAAGCTCAGAATGGATGTAAGGGCGGTAGTCGCGGTAGCAAGGAGCTGCTTCTCATCGACACGGCTGTTTGCAGACTGGTCAAACGCAACCGTCGAAATTTCTCCGCTGCCTGGATCGACTATAAAAAGGCATTTGACTCGGTTCCCCATACGTGGCTTTTGAGGGTCCTCGAGTTGTATAAAGTTGATAGTACAACTCGACACTTCCTTGAGACATGTATGGGGCAATGGAGTACGATGCTTAGTCTATCCGGGGAGCGGATGACGGATGCGGCTGATCGGATAAGGATCAGCAGGGGTATTTTCCAGGGTGATTGTCTGAGCCCACTTTGGTTTTGCCTGGCGTTGAATCCTCTAAGTACTGTCTTGGAGGATTCGGCGATAGGCTTTCAGTTTCGGAGAGGGGGCCATCAGATGTCGCACCTTCTCTACATGGATGATCTCAAGTTGTTCGCGCCGAACGCTCATCGTCTGGAGGAGCTGCTGAAAATAACTGAAAATTTCAGCAGGTCCATCAGGATGGAGTTCGGCCTCGACAAATGCGCGGTTATTCATGTGGAGAGGGGTCGGATCATTCGTTCGACAAATGTCGAAGCTGGTCCGAGACAGATGAGGTCGCTCTCCGAGACTGAAACGTACCGTTATCTGGGTATGTCGGAGTCATTGGGTGTGAGGGAGACGGTTGTGAAACAGTCGGTTGGCGAGGAGTTTTGGGAGCGCCTGACAAAAGTTCTTAGGAGCTATTTGTCCGGGGCTAACAAGATCCGAGCTTTCAACGGCTGGGTCATGCCCGTTCTCCTTTATACTTTCGGCGTGCTCAGATGGTCTCAGACGGAACTGGACACCCTGGATAGAAGGGTCCGCACAACTATGATCTCTCACAGAGTGCGCCACCCGAAATCATCGGTTGAGAGGTTGTACATCCCGCGGAAGTGTGGTGGTCGAGGCTTATTAAGTGCCAAGACCATGCACAACCGCGAGATGTGCAACCTTAGAAATTTCTTCTTGACTGATTCGGGTGGCGGGCTCCGTAGGGCGATCGTAGAATGTGACAACGGACTCACTCCTCTGTCTCTATCCGATCAGCAATGGCGGGAGCCGGTGGTACTGAGCCCCTCTGCCAGGGAGGCCGTATGGAAGGAGAAAGAGCTGCACGGACGGTTTTACAAGGCTCTCCATGAGCCTCATGTTGACCGTAAAGCCTCCGTGCACTGGCTGCGCTTCGGCGATCTCTTCGGAGAGACCGAGGGTTTTGTCTGTGCGATACAAGATCAGGTGGTCAAGACGCGGAATTACCGGAGGTACATCATAAAGGATGGCACAGAGGACATCTGTCGAGCCTGTCGCCATCCTGGAGAGACTCTCCGACATGTCACCTCCGGTTGTTCGGCGCTTGCCAACACTGAGTATCTGCACAGGCACAACCAAGCGGCCAGAATCCTGCATCAGGAGCTCGCTCTGAAATACGGCTTCCTTGAGCGGAGGATACCTTACTACCGGTACTCGCCAGAACCAGTCCTCGAGAACAGCCGTGCCAAGCTCTACTGGGACCGGCCCATCATCACGGACAGGACTATTCTAGCGAATAGACCTGATATCGTGTTGATGGACCGGGAGCAGTCGCGGGTGTTTTTGGTGGATGTCACTATCCCCCATGACGATGGTCTCGTGAAGGCTGAAACCGAGAAGAGGAGGAAATACCTCGACTTGGCCCACGAGATCGTCGACATGTGGGCCGTGGCATCCGTTGAAGTCATCCCAGTTGTTCTGTCCGTAAATGGTCTGATCCCAGTCAGTCTCAGGGATAACCTGGGGCGGTTGGGATTCCGTGGCGGTTCCCTCCCGGGCCAAATGCAGAGAGCGGTGCTGCTCGATACAGCCAGGATAGTACGTCGGTTTCTGTCCTTGTCGCCCTGAACCCCGACCGACTGTGCTTCTGTCGGGGGTTACACCGTCTCCCCCTCATTTTGGCTTTTAGAGGGGGAGATGAGTTAAAATGAGAAAAATAATAATAATAATAATAATAAGTTTTTTATAATATTTATTGTTTTTATATATATTGTAAAAAAATTAGAATTAAGAAAATAAATGAATAAATCTATAATAATAATAACCTCGACGAAAATAATTGTTTTTTTTTTAAATTAAGTCTATTAAAAATGTTCCGTCCATATTTACAATACCTAATCCAAGATTGTGTCCCTACAAGCAAACAGGATAGGTTAACAGGATTATTATAAGAGTTCCAGAGGAAACATTCTAACAAAAATCTTGACCTATACCAAAACCTTCCTCCTTCACAGCTCTTTTCATTATTGAAAATCGCATGAAAATGCGTTCAGCGGTTTTTGAAATTGTCGCAAACATACGGACCAGACGCGGCGGAGGACTTCATTTTTTAATATACTAGCGGCCCGTCCCAGCTTCGCTCGGGGACATTTGTTTTTTAAACATTTTTGAGTTTATTCGTGGAAAACGGCAATTTTGTATGGAGGGGGGCTAAAGGGCGGAGATGGGGGGAGGATGAGTAGCCTATGTTACTCGCTGATAATACAACTTTCTATAGGTGAAAGAATTTTTAAAATCGGTCCAGTAGTTTTTGAGTTTATTCATTACAAACATACATACATACATGTTTGTATATCTAAAATAGATATATTAATGCTGTCTCACGTACATACACGAGGGCGTCCTTAGTCCTCCTCAGTAGCGTCAGTTGATGAGTTGAGGTGCAAGGCGCGAGCAGAAAGGATTTACGCTCGGTGTAATAGTGAGCCAGTGTCTTATTTCACTATAGTACAATTTAGGCTCTTACATATACAAATCCATAATATTAGATAAACTATTATTGATAAGGATGTATATCTAAAGGTTACTATAAGGTATTATAGTATCGAAAGGATTTAAGTATTATACTTAAGTGTATATAATTGTTGTAATTTTTATATTTTAAAGATGACAAAAAGATTAGTATCCTGAGTTTCTTTCGGGGTTTCTTCTCAGGATCGTCATCTTGGCTTTTTTCCGAAACCCTGGTAAATTTAAATGACGATCATAAGAGCTTCTCGGAGAAACCTAATTGATAAATATATATTTTGATTTTTGATTTTTTTTTATTTTATCGTAAAATGCAGAGGTACAATGAATAATGATAGCGCTTGATGCGTTTTTGTTGAATATGTCAATTTAAAATATTCACTGTAGCAATGTTTTTGTTTACTAGTCCCAAATCCGCCTTTAATCGGCCTTACATTTAATAACAACTACGACAAATTAAAAAGAAGCTGTTTACTAGAAGTTCATGGTGCTTATTTGACCATCGCAAATCGATAGTATAAATAATGCTCGATAGCTCGCAGATTTGTCTTCGCGCATTTTGTGATGTAATTGCTTTATACAAGATGGCGTCATTGTAGTATCAAAGATGTTGTATTAGTCTGTACCTATTATCTTTGGGTAGTATAGTATTTATGGCATAGAACAATTAAAGCATAGTACCCAGACTAAAATAAAAATCAATATTTATACTTTTATAGTGTGTTGCTCCTTACGCTTTTGCATTAAAATAATAAGTCAAAAAGAGATAAACATATAAACTTTGCTCTTATTTTTGATCGGCGTATCTAGTCAAACATCAAACCTGGTTGATGGTTCCTTTACGTATTTGGTGCGTACAGACTAATACAACATCTTTGTTTGGTGCCGTAATGTCGTTGCCGTAAACGTACAATTTTTTCTACGTCAAAAACAACATCTTTTTTTATGTTTGAATTACAAAAACTTTTTAATTCAGCCAGTATTTATATAAGTTCAATACTTTAACAGTATTATGATACCGATTTAAAGAGGCTAGCTAAACGTTAACAAATGATTTGCGCAAACTATCTGCTTTCCTTCTTATCCTCTAATAATAATAATAAAATATCTCGCCTCGCACACAGTCCACTTTTAATCAATTCTCCTTAAATCATAAGCCGTCTGATCCTATCGCACCGGATTGGCTACCGGGTTTAACTTAAATATTAAATATTTTAGTCCTTGATAAAAACCAGTTGATTAGATTGATTATTTTTAAAATTACAAAGTCTCTCTTGATTATAGTACGGTCATTCTATGAATGCGTTTTTGACATTTCTTTATGTCCATTGCATAAAGTCTTTTGGATTTCTTTCTAAATGCCTCCACTGCGTGACTTTGTTTCGTGATCTAAATTAAATGGTTTCACATTTTCGATGGTGCACACATCTTTTATTCCATTAAAATTTCATAACATATTTAAAATAACTTATTACAAAAACCAACTCATTTTTTTAAACTCAAAAAGCTAAAGCACACTTTGTCAAAAACCACATCTTGTTTTTTTATATTTTAAATTATCAATACTTTTTAAATCGGCCAGTATTTAAGTTCAATACTTTAACATAAAGTTCATTTCCGAATAAACGATACCATGTATAATTGTAGTCTTTGAACGATACAGAAAATGTATGGAATTGACACCTGTCAGAACAGCACTCTTGTAATGGCCGGAGTATAGATGTATTTTCAAATGATTTTATTTTAGTTATTAAAATCTACATACATACCTATTTTCGCTATGTAGTGATCTGTATTCATTTATTTGGTCCGCTATGTTAGCCTCTCGTTAGTCTGTGTATAGTCAGCATATATATTCTGTGATTTTACCTTTACATAGAGTAACTTGTTATATGATTTTTAGTTGAAAAAAAGTTCTTGTCGGAAATATTGTTTTGATTGTTTATAATAACTCTGATTTGTTTATAGTGTTACGGTGATACGTATTTAAATCAAAAACTCATTCTTTACTGTGTTAGGTGTGTATTGTTAATATTTTCAAACATTGTAAAATCATTAATCTTACAGCGAAAAATTTGCATTTAGTGTGTTGGCGAAGCATCTTTGCAATATATAATATATTCACCTTTATTATATACTATATATTCATACTGACAGATTTGTTTTGTTTCCCCATATTTAGTAATGATGTTAATTTTGATAATTTATGCCAGAGTCGCTGCTTAGATCGGCTAATTCATAAAATCCTATACAAGTACAGGTAGGCTTGCCAACTCCAAAAAAGGCGTTTCCGGGATTACCCAGCTAGACATCCGGTACTTGGGGATATTACTCGAGACACATAAAACACAACACACCACATACAAAATGGTTAGAAAAAAAAACTATATGTTTCTATCTGAAAGATATGTAGAAAGCCAGGCACCTCTTTCGTAAACATAAATAATTTGTGCCATTGTTCATAAGCACCCAATGCTTTTTAGGGGCTAATTTTTGTTTTTCTTCTATTAATGACTAACATGTCCTTAATAACATAATACTCATAGTAAAGTTTATCCTCACGCGAAATATGTGATGCATAGTTATTTTTTTTTTTTAAATAATGTGTACAAATTACTCGGGCAAACTGCTCAAACCGATTGGTACAAGATAGATACTAATACCATATAATCACTGATTTTTGGGAAGGTTGGCAAGCTTAGGTACATATCTATTGTATATTACTATACAGTACATAAGTCACTATGGTATTTGCAATTTTGCCTTGCAGTTTGCAGTGTTATAAGTATTTGTAGACGTTTAACACAACAATAATCATGGACGACAATGGGGAAGACAAGGATGAAGCAAAAAGGTAAGAAAATCTTATTCAATTTTACACTGATTCCTCTTTATTGACATATTGATCACAGTTGATCCCCGGTACTGCGGCACCCGTCTAATAAACCCTAAATCTAATGCTCAATTTTAGGGCAAGTCAAAATAGATACAGATTCAGATTAATTTATTTCAGGCTAGTGCTATTTGCTAGTGATCAAAATGAAATATAGCAACTTGCCACAATAAATTCAGCGAAAAATTATTACTCATAATGGTCTTTGGTGTCGAGAGAAAGCAATCCAGTAAAGCTCCACCTGTATGCTAGCATGCAGCATCTTAATAAAAGCATATTAGCAACCAGTTTGTTTGCGTAATGTTTTCTACATGCGTTTATTTAAGGTGTGCTTAAATAAACGCATGTAGCAAACATGCTGGCTCGCAGATTTACACATTGCTCTTAAAAACTGAAGATCAGTTTGTTCAGAGCATTTTGTTCTTCTTTTTGCACGTGCAATTTGTGACGAAGGGATCAATTGATTTGTAATTTATTTTTTGATTAGATTTTTAACAGTACACTGTTACTTCAGTGGTTTTTCCATGACATGGTAACATTGACCTGATGCTGCAGCATCAAGTAGTCTTCAGGATATCATACTTCAATATATATAGTTCAATAGATTATCGGTGGTTAGTTTATAATTTTTAATTATTGCTTGTAAACATGATAATCTGATATTTGGTTTGAAGGATATTTTTTCTTTTTTTTTTTTGATCTGCATTCAGCCCATAGGAATATAATCAAAATTGATACAATGTTTATTTATTTAATTAAAGATGGTGTGTGATATGTCATGTCAAGCAACAGACTGTAACCAATTGTCTTTTGAATTGGGCTATGCTGTTATTAGTAGTTACGAGACCAACAGCTAGAGCATTCCTGTGCTGATGTGCTCTATTGCTTAAACTCTATGCTTATAGGCTTTTCATACATTTTCCTTTTCTTACTAACAGCTGCAACCAAGGTGCATTTCATATGACCTTTAAGAAAGTTGTGAAAAATTTAATATTTCACTCGATAGTCAATCCCTAGAGCTATATGCCATATATGTCCAAATATGCTTAATTACTATTTTTGTATATCACCAAACTAGCAAAAATGTGTACTATAGCAATCGAGAGAATGTTTTCTAAAACATTATTTTGTGTTTCATACATGTTCTATAACAATGATTTAAAAAATGTTTACTGGCTCCATTACACAGAATTTTGGTGACATCACCGTGTTATTGCAGCTATATCACAGTTGAGTACTATAGTTGTCCTATAACAGTGTTATGGAACAGTTTTCAAGGTTTTAAAAGCAATTGTTGTTATTTATTGTTAGGGGGATCTTTTATAGTAACCGTTTGATAAATAATAAATAGTTATGGTTTTGTTACTGTTAAAAGCTATAATAACACAACTTTGGTTCAATTCAGTCTAAACCTTTTATAGTACAAATTGGTTCTATACCTGCTATAAGGGAGTCATTTACCGTACTGAGTTAAAGGCATCCTCTAAGGTGTTCAAGTAAATGTTTACAACACTTATTGTTCTTGCTAAAATGCTGTATAATATTATAAAACTGAAATGTTTTATATGTCGCTACTATAGAATACACGGTTTTAACGAATACTTTGATAATGCTTTTTTATGATTTTCTAGTGATAAAACTTTTTCTTAACGGAGTACTTCGCTCTTTGGGATATTATTTAGGCTCCGTAAAGATGATAAAATTGCTTTGCTTTGCTTGGGTGGTGGACCCAACCAAGTGGGGCTTATGGGTTTACATATGATTTGACTTATGGGCTTTGATTTGGCTTATGGGTTTACATATAAATACTTTTTAGGAGAACTCGCAACTTGAGTGAGAAGAAACGAAGAGACCAATTCATTCTATTGATCAACGAATTGAGTACCATGGTGTCTACAAACAGCAGGAAGATGGACAAGTGTACAGTTCTCAAAGCAACAATCTCTTTCCTAAGAAATCACAATGGTAAATATAATATTGTAGAATTAGGAGAAATTGATTTTGTTATTTTTATGTTGTTTTTGTTGTTATGAAAGGTGTTTAAAAAGAATACGGTAATGGATTCAAATTAAAATAATTATTAAATGTACACAAAAAAATCTTTATCAAATTCCACTAATTAAAAGTAATAGTAGTCAAAATGATGACTTTTTCTTATGTCAAGGTCATCATCAGACAGTCTAACGTCGCCTATTAAGCTCTGCGAGTTCAGTACAAATACAATGATGCGTTTAGGGTGCTGATGAGGCTTCCACGATTTTGTAGTACATCAGGAGTATTCGCTGACTCGCGGGTCGACTGTTTCTATATGACAGTCCGGAAGCAGTGCATGGGGTTCCGGGACTGTCGTCAGTACCTGAACCACTGTTGTATGGTTCATGTACTGACTAAAAATCTTATGTAAATACTAACATAGATTTAAGTTGTTACTAACATAATGTGATCCTTGTTGGTCTAAATAAATAAATAATAATAATAACGACGCTACACACAACACAAACGACGCTATAGGTAATATAAGTGTGCTGTGAATAAGGGAGTGCTGGATAAGGGAAGGGATTATGTAGGGATAGGAAAATGGGCTTTTGCATCCCTCACTCGGTGACGAAACAAAACAACACCACATTCTGTTGATATCACGGTGGAGGCGGTTACTGCCGCCAGACCGGCCACCCAATTGACGCTCCTAACTTTTGTCTTACAATATTATTTTTTTTGCATATTTTTAAAAGAATGGCTTTAGATGTGGATGGACAGAAAACAGTTTTTCAATTAGAAATTTTTCATATGTCACCACCATAGATACCATAGTAATTCTTATATTACTCCTTTTCGTTTTCATGACAGATTGCGCTTTGCACATTTATAAATACAACTTTTTATTAATGGCTTTTTTATTTACTTTAATAACGCAATAAAAAGACTATTATATAATCTAAAATTTCTGTTCAAATGATACAATTATTAACAAATAGCCTATGAATTAATTGAAATTTAAAATTTACTTGTAACAAATAATATACTTTATTTATTAAAGCAAATAAACGGATAATATCATTGTCTATATCTGTAAAAAACATGGAGCAATTCGTTTTTTTTTTTCGATGTTGTCAATTGACATGGTTTATCTGTTGAATGTATTTTACATTTACCTTGAAATTATATGTTAGTGGCATGCTTCTCATCTGAATCTAAATAACTTTATGAATACAGTAGATTCTTTTTTCTTCTTGTTCTACTGCTGGTTTCTTAAATAATAATAATAAAAAATTGGTTCATATAATACTTCATTTAAAAAAAAGTTTAATTTCATATACTTACCTTCTTAATTGTCTAAGTATTCCAGTCTTAATTATTTTTTAAATCTTTGTACCTCCGTTATTGTCTTACTTACTGTGCCCGTGACTTAGTACGCGTTGTATTCGGAAGCTTGCTACATACAATACGTCAATTTGTTTCTGAGATTATCGTGCACAAAGGCACAGACAAACAACTATTTTAATACTAACTGACCCCCGCAACTTCGTACGCGTGGTAGTCGGTATAATGTAGCTTGTAACTTTTTTGTTTGTAAACCGATTGGAATGGAACAAACATTAAATGTTACGGGAAGCTTGGTACAATACATCAGTGAAGATCGCATTCAATTCTGTTAAGCCCTTTCAGAGATTAGCGCGCACAAACGCACAGACAAACGGACAAAAATTCTAAAAAGAATTTTTTTGACCTCGGTAACATAAATTGAAGAAATATTTAAATTTATTATATGGTAATAGATTACCTATCAACTGATTCACTTTTGGCCTGAAAAATTCTTTAATGAAATAAGCAATGAAAGAAAAAACGTTATGTATTTTTTTTTATTTTGTCCATTTTCAGTCCACATAGGGACGAAAAATCATATAAACGGTTGGTCTATCATTAACTCAAAAGTTTACAAAGAACCAAAATATTTTGTATAGCACCATCTAATTTTGAATTAATTGTCTTTGTTGAAGGATACATTTTGTTGAAAAGTAAAAGTGTATCCAATACAGAAACAAAAACTATCTGTGCACCGTGACTTCGCCCGCTTTGAAATTTGACAAAATAGAAACCTTTTAATGTACTTAAGGGTCGGCAGGCATAAAAAGGTGTCCCACTTGATAGTAAGTGGCTACCGTCGCCTATTATCATAAGCAACACCACAGGTGCAACCGATCTTAGTAAGTTTAAAGATAAGAGTTTAGGATGGGACAGCAAATTGGGATTCATGTTCACCAAAACACAACACATTCAGTTATTTCACGGTGTTCTTCTGTAAGGGTGGTTACTGCCGCCAAGCGGGCTGCCCAAATGACTGCGAACTGCAGTGTGCCCTGTTGCTGCTAAATTTTCGACTTCACGAAAAAGCCCTCAATATTAATAGTTGCTAATAACGCAATGTTCTATTTTATTTTAGATATAGCGGTAAGGTCGCGTGCTTACAACATCCGGGAAGAATGGAAGCCTTCCTTCCTTTCAAACGAAGAGTTCACATATATGGTATTGGAAGCATTGGAAGGTTTCGTTATGGTTATATCTACGAGTGGCGTGATTTACTACGTATCAGAAAGCATTACTACTCTTCTTGGCTACGACCCGGTATGCAATATTAAAATTATACGTTAATACATGCTTTTTCCTTAAAACCATTTTGTTTCTTGCCTCTCTGTGTCTTTCTACTCTGGCGTTCCATACATCTATAGAAAACATGCCACATACTATTTGCCACATACCTATTTGTCACATACCTATTTGTCTATTTTAAGACTATTGTGCTTATAATAATAAAGTAATATTCTATTTCAGGTTGATATATTAAATAAAAATATTTTTGAAATGATATTTGAGGAGGAGCATGTGAACGTATACAATATACTTCAGAATAACCCGATCATTGATCAAGCACAAGTTGCAAAGAGAGGTAATTTTTATTTCGAATTCTAAATAATTTTGCCAATACTTTCGTCAACTTTTTTCTTCATCAGAGACTTCCTTTTGGTTTCAATCCATCAATTACAATTCCCAAACATCTCGTTGGTTCAAAGAATAAGTTTACCATTAAACCCGCTTCCTAAAACATAAGTTTCTCATAAAAAATAATCATAAAAAATAAAATAAAAAAGTAAGAGCAAAATTTATTTGAATTTACGTGTTAGACGTTACTTCAGGATTAAATTATATCGAGTGAAGTATTGTAAATCGTGTTACCGTGTATCGAACAGATAATATCTTCAATATTCACATTTTTATTTTTTCAAATCTACAAATACATATAAGTGTTTCTTAGAAAAACATGTTGTTGAATGATGAATTATTGGAGGGACCCGCCTTAAGGGGTATGCTACCGCCACCAAATGGACTGCTCAGTTGGACTAATATAGCAACAGTTAAACACACCATTTTTGTATAAAATGGAAATTATCGCTATTTTGAATAACATTTCAGAGGGCGAAATAAGTTTTCAGTGTCATTTTAAACGGGCTCGGGAGATAGACGATTTGACAACTGACGTCATCTTCTATGAACTTGTGCAGTTTAATGGGAGATTCCGTAAGTATATTCACAATCATTTTATGTTACAATGTACCTACTTCCTTTCATCTTGTATAATCAACTGCCTTAAAAGATTTTTATGTATTTCAATAAACATTTTACATATTACTTACTTAAAATTATTGGAAAATAAAAGGATCATATTAAAAATTAAAGAGAAATTTTAAACATTTTTTGGCAAAAGCTTGGTCATCATCACTCCTCGGACACCACATTAGGGTAACAAACTCACCTGCCTGCCCAAAGAATATTGTCTATTTTATATGAATCTGTTGAGTTATTGAATAACTTTACTTAAATATTCATTAATATATTTTTGAATATTTTTTAATTCTTCATTTCAGCGAGTGGTACTCTTTACTTTTCCTAGTCCTGAGTATCATGAAGAAAGGTATATTTAATAGTATGCAATTTATAACAACTTCATAAGACATAATTAGATCTAAAGCTATAATTATTCAAAATTAAAAAACAATGCCTTCTACGTACTTAATTAAACCTATCTGAGTTTACCTATCAAGCTAAACAAACAAGCTTAACGAACATAAACAAAATATTATAAAATAAGCTACTTATGAAACATAGTCATCAAGGTGGATGGAATTTCTATAATTATATATAGTTATATAACTTATATAATTAGCATTATATATAATTATATAATCAGCCCTATTCCGTATCATTTACTCTACATAAAGGACACGCTAAATAACGCCAGAAAATAAAGGTTGCAATAACGTTTACTTTATAATTCGGGATGTTGTATCGTACCTACGCTAGGATTACCATTGACACTCGATAAAGTTTAATAACTCTATGGTTTAACGTTTCAAATGTTTGACATTTGATTTGACTTCCGACATATAATAATAAATAAAAGTAAAACTTAAAAAATTCATATGATTTCATTACCTATACTTAATACATAATTATATACAACTTTTTACTTATGTACCAATTATTCCAGGAATTTAATTTCCCTTCTATCTGCTGCTTCTCGAGGGAATTTTACCCATTCTTGTAACATGTGCTCCACCATAGCCTGTGAGACTTCAGTAATGATCTTACTGAGATTTATGCAATGTCTCGCATTGCTACCAATACATTCTTGATAACTGCCATGACCAAAAAAATTAAGAGCCATCGAGTACTTTCATTTGATAAGGTATACCGGTGCTTCTTTTCCTATCTGAGACGTGAGGTTTTAAAATGTTTGTAACTTCTTTAGTTAAACGGAAATATTTTTTTAAATTCAGTATCAGCCATAGTGAAAGGGTTAGATGTATCCCTTAATTAATCTGAATCTCATTAAGGTTTCTGCAAAAAATCATAAGTACATTTACAATAGAAATATTTAAAGAAAAAATAAAAGACTAGGTAAGTAGATATAACGTTTTTCTCAACTTAGGTACCTTTCATTTTGTTCAGAGAGTTCTTCTAACAGTGCTAAACCCAGTAAATTCCCAAACTCCATTATTATTGTTAAGAAATATAACGTCATTTAAGTATAACGTGAACTATTACAGTGATGTTAGATAAAGTATAATAATTGCCTTTATATAAAGTACAAGATATCAAAATAAAGGTTATGTTGTGATATAACATACGAGTTAACAGCGGTGGTTATGCACTGTCCTTTATGTAAAGTATAACGTTAAAAAATAAAGGTTAGGTAGGATACAAAATGCGATATTTGTTTTTAAAGGTTAATATGTCTATAACGGTTGCGTTATCCATAAAGTGAATGATACGGAATAGGGCTGATTATAGCTTTATATTTAGTTGGAAAAAACCGTATAGGAAATATAAGGTTTGCACCAATTTATTACTAAGTATGTCTTTAAAACGCAGTGAAAACCAATTGTGCATTTATTTGGGTTCATAGGGCTAGACAATTTATTATTTTTGTGAATTTTGTTTAGTAAGACTTTTCACAATATGGTAATTTATAAAATGGTATCATTGTAACGTAAATCATTTAAGATTATTAGTTTTAAAAGATTAGTATTAATTTGACAAAAATACTCAATGATTTTTTTTGTAATATACAAATAAAATTAACTATTTTTTTTGGACTCGACAAACACTATTAAATAATCTTATATCTCTTGAAGAAAGCAGTAAACTGCTCTGATTGGCATTTTTCTTATTAATTTTATTTATTTCGAGTAAAGTTTACTTTAGTGAAATATCAATTGTATATTGAAAATTAAAAAATTCCATCCCCATTTAATAAATGGAATTATTAAATGGGGGGATTACAATTTAGATTCACGGTCGAATTTCGTTATAAACCCAAATTGAAAAAATATATAATTATAATTTATGTTATCTAATATTATATTTTTACAGGCCCAATGATTGAGCAAGTCAATAGTGACGATTCACAATCATATCAGAGCTGCGAAGCGGGGTATGTTTATATTTTTACATTACTAATTTTATTATTATTATTATTATTTTGTATAAAAACGATAGGGGCTTTATAACCTTTTATATGTGTGCAGTACTAAAAATAACTTATTTACTTATGCAATATTACTTACTATAGGTATGTATATACATTGCAAAAAAATTTTTTTAATGTTAAGATTGTCAGACAGGCTGATGATCCATTTGTTGGTAGGTGGTCACCGACCGTCGCCTATAACACGAGCGACGCCACAGGTGCCGCAAGTGTAGTAGGATTAAGGACAACAGGATTAAGGCAACAGAACACGTGCTGTTATTTGACGGTGGTCTTCTGTAAGAGGGTGGTTACTGCCGCCAGACGGGCTGCCCAAGTGACGCTGTACCACTTTATCTTGCCAAAAGACTATTTTAAAAAGAGTTGTTCTATTTCCTATTGCAGGAAGCTTTTCGTGTGCACTGGGAGACTGTGCACGCCACAGCTCATCAAGAATGTATCTTTGGTCGACATAAGCCGAAACGAGTTTACCTCGCGCCACAGTCTCGAGTGGAAATTCCTGTTTCTCGATCACCGCGCTCCGCCAATTATTGGTTACTTGCCATTTGAAGTTTTGGGCACATCCGGCTACGATTATTACCACTTCGATGATCTCGAAAAGGTCACACACTGCCACGAGTTATGTGAGTACGGCCATGAGTTATAAAATAGTATATTTCATTACAAGTGCGGAAAGGCTGTCATTGCAAAGAGTTCCGACAAATGTCTACCCGAGCCGAGGCGCAGCCGAAGGCGAGGGTTGACAGTCGGAACAAGTTGCAATGACGGTTCCGCACGTGTACTGAACGACTATTTTTAATACAGTTGCGAAAAAAATGAAGCAATTTAATAAATCAAACAACTAAACTCGCAAAGAAAATTTCTGGAAAATGGCGCCAACCGTAGAATATAAGCAGAGATTTTTTTTTCTTCACCCATTCTGGTAGGCAAAGGAAACTATGCCCATACAGCCAAGTCTTCAGTAGAATTTTTTTATTGATATGAAATGAAAATGAAATTTAATGAGATGAAATGAAATGAAACCATTCAATCAAATCATTAAATCTGATATTGAAACAAATTAGTAGCTTCTTTTTAGAAATATACGTATTTGCATGAATCATAAAAACTTCTATGAATTTTTTTTAGTAAAAACTTCATGGTTGGTTTTTCTTTTTAATAGACATTATTTTGACAGTTGGGAAAGAGAACGCACGAGTTCGGGAAAGGTAAAAAAAAGCACGAGTATGTAATAGCCCACATCCCGAACGCTATACGTCCCTGCAATACGCCACTTTTTGAGCAACTGTATTAAAAAAGTATTTCCATTTGGGGCGGTTTGATAAGGTAAATAGGATTGTAATGATTCATACGCTCGGAACTGCAACGATCGTAAGCCTGCAATTGGTGCGGTGTATTTTATCAGGGCCTTGATTCTGTATGGCAGTTATGATTTCACGCTTTTGTCTTACCTTATCAAAACACGTAATGTCTTGTCATGGCATTTATATATATGTATGACTTTTTAGCAGATATCGTAACAATTTGAGGATATGACGTGGTTTCGAAGTAAGGAATCGCGTGGAATCGCTAAGTGGCGTTAGTGAATTAGGGCCGTGCCTTTGTATGAGTGGTACCGTGTCCCTTTTTCTTAGTTAATAGACAAATAATAAGTCGATATTTTAATTCTTGTAGATTATGATAATACTTTTCGATTGGGATTTCTTAACGTAATTTATAGTGTGAGATCCCACCGTAAAATTCTGCAACTGTCTGTTATTTGATCGAAATGTGATTTAAATAAAAGTTTACACGTGGGGTCATTCAACGCCTAGCAAAATGTTGCTGCAAGTACCTTTACCATAATTGTTTTTGCTATTTTTTTGTTAACAACTGCACTCATTTGTTTGGAAACTAAAAGAAGTGACATAGAAAAGAGACCGTAGTTCGGTCTCTTCTCTTTTCTAGCACTTCCGGAACCCAAGAGTTGCGGCAGACTAAGAAAATAATTATAGTAAAGGCACATGCTAGGCAACCCTGCAATAACGCGTGTAACGTTTAATTAAAATCACATTTCGATCAAATAAAAGATAGGTGCAGATTTTTACCGTGGGATCTCAGACTATTACAAGCCACTGTGAATCTTGTACGCACGTGAATAGAATATACATTATCTTTGGTGTTTGTTACAGTGATGACGAAAGGCGACATAACCTCATGCTATTATCGATTCCTGACCAAAGGGCAACAGTGGATCTGGCTCCAATCGCGATTCTACATATCATATCACCAGTGGAATTCCAAGCCCGAATTTGTTGTTTGTACTCATCGAGTAGTGAGGTAAAATCACTTGTTAACAGTTTTCTATGTGGCGAGCATGCTGAAGACCCCCCAGATAGTAAATATAAATATCGAATCTTAAATTTTAGAGATATTCTTTTGAAATAATAATAAAAAATAAAATAAAAAAACAAGAACGATCCACTTAGGTGTGTGCAACCATGTATTTTACATTTGTCACTTGTACGCCTATCAAGGTACGAATTGCTTAACATTAAGTCCACATGAAAAAATTTCACAATTATTGTGAATTATCAAACGCACAGACTACAAATTATCAACACCACATCGTTATATTGGATGTAGAACTAAAATCCTTATATTATTTTAATATTAATTAAATAGTGATTTATCGATTTTTCTTCATATAAACTGGAAACATTACATGAATCCTCAGTAATATTAATTATTAATATATTAAATATAGTTAATCAAGTGTCAAAGTTATTAAACAATACAAAATGGCGAGCCAAAATAAAATATCAAAAAGTCGATTGTTATAAGAAATCGATGTCACTAACATCAGCTGTCAAAGGTGAAATAAATGGTTGGACGAAGTATTATCACTCTACATTTAAGGAAACGTTCATAAGAACATTGACAAAATTGAGATATATCACAATTGACAATATCACAATTTCAACTTGAGAAATAAAATTATTCTTAGATCGAAGTTAAAAATAATGATTCTTTTGAAAAAAAAAAAAAATATGATTCCTTTTTAACACACGATGCACAGCAACTAACAATAAATAAATTCAGATTAATTTATCAAGAGAAAATCAGTGGGGAAAAATACTTTGCTGACAAAAATTCTGTTTGACTTTCTATAAATATATGTAAAAGTTTATATATTGATAAATCAATCGATCGGTACAAATCTTGGCAGTGCTAACATGTTTCTTTAAATTTTTATTAATTAATAATATATATAGCGCACCACACACTACGCAGTAAGCTGTTGGCGAGTGGTCCTGCGGAAAGCGAATATTTTCCGTGGGGTGTCTCACACAGAATACTGCACTTTACCGCTGCGGGATAGCGGCCTTGTAGCAGCCGCTGCAACTGCAAAAGCGCCCCTATGTTGCATTTATCATACACAGTGAAAGGAAAAATTATGTTGCATAAAACAGGAAGAACTTGCATAAAAAATGACTATTAATTTTAAATTTAAACTTAATTAATTAATTAATTATGTGTTTTAATATTACCACTACAAATGGAAATTTTTAAATTACTAACCGTCTTATTAATCTTAACTTTAATGATTGGTAAAAAATAATCATTTTCGCGTAATAAGATTGGGTTACGCGCGATAAATTTGTAAATTTTAATTTTCAATCAAAAATTCAATTCAAAAAAAATACTACATACAATAAATAAAATAGAAGTGGATATTTGTAATGTTAAAATAAACGCTTTTTACCAAAATATCTATGTCAAAGTATTAACGGTACTTAAAACAAAAATTTTTGTCTGTCCGTTTGTTCCGGCTAAACATGGAAACAGTTGAATCGATTTTGACGGGATTTTCATCGGCAGAAATTGCTGATGTTCTGCGGAGTAACTTAGGGTAGCTTTGTTTAAAAATATAATATAATATTCGCCTACGCGCACGCCACTGCGAAGCGGTTTTAAAATTTGAAATTCTATTTTGAAACGTGTTCAAAATATAATTTTGAAAATTATTCATAGATGTTATTAGATAATAAATTAAATTTAAATATAAAATTAAGTAATTTTCATTCAAAATAATTAAATAGTATAGAATGGTATAATTCTAATAAAAAAAAAAAATTAAATTAAAACGAAATAAAAAATGAAATAGGAGTCTAATAAGTCTTTTTACAGTTTGTAGGTACTTATTTAGCAGCTCGTAACTGCCATTTCTAAATAATACTATTTCTTTTTAGGAAAAACTAAACCATTATTTGAAACAAAATTAAACTTCTAATATTCAACATGTTATATATGTATATATAATCTTTGGCTTCATTCCACAATATTTTTTTAAGAATTAAAGATGATGAAATATAAACTCAAAAAAAAACAAGATAACGAATACTTAACTATTTGTAAATAAAATTATAATTTTATTATAATAATTTATTAGAAAACAAAAAAGATATTTCTGTTTTAAACAAAAGTAAAGTACTAATATCCATATTATTAACCTTTGTTTTCAATAATATAATGTTTCACTATTATGTGTTCTTTCTTTTTTTTAAAAAAAAAACCCGGCGAACTTCCTAATAAATGTTGTATTAACTTATTAGCTGAATTAAATTCAATTGCTTAATAAATGAATAGTCAAAATGAATAAATGTATCAAAAGGAAATTATACAAAAATCAAAAATAAATCCATTTTAATTACATTGAAATTAATGTAATTCTCTATTGGAGCGAATCAAAATAATTCGTGTATTATTACTCGTATTTTTGTATCTGTTATGTGTCAAACATGGCGTTGTATACAATTTTTTTAATGATTTACTTACTCTAAGTATTGACAGGGCATACTGCGTTGGGCAGGGGTTTAAGGTTGTTTATCTCAACGATCCCTGACCCATAGACGGCGCGAGGAAACACCGTGGTTTTTTAGTGAGTAGAAATCCCAAATATGGGATCATATATGTGATCACCATATCGTGATATCGCGGGGGTCCAGGTTCCAAATTTTCCCACGCAAAAAAGGCCACACTGCGTTTCGCAGTCAATTGGGCAGCCCGTCTGTCGGCAGTAATCACCCTCTTCGTGAAATAACAACACGTGTGCTGTTGTGTTTCGGTGAGTGAGTAAGGGGTGTAAGAGCCCATTGCCCTATCGCTTTCCCAATAACTTTATCTTTAATCCTGGTTGGCAGCGCACTTGGAGCACCCGTGGAGTTAATTGTGTCATAAACCGTCAGTCTGTCTGACGACCTTAACATTAAAAGAGCGTTCCAATGCGCGAAGATACTTCTCGAAGCCGAGACGAAAAAACTGTTCCATAAAAAATATATGAGAAAATGAATTTGTTTTTTTCGTGAATATTTCAGATGTTTTAATAGTTATTCTGCTATTTGGGGCGGAGACAAGTTCAACAAATCAAAGATCGTAAAAATCGACCTTCTTTTATACATGTTGTCTTTTATACTTATACAAGGGGAACACTGAAATGATCGGGAATAGAATATTTCGGATTGAGTTACAATAAAACCTTTTTTAGAATTTAAATACTGGCCTACTAGAATCTTAATGACATTCAAACAATTTTTTTTTTATTAAAAACAAAAACTATGTTGGTTTAAAGTTGACACGTCGTTAACAGAAATGGAGCTCACGCGTGAACATTTCCGTGCCATAATTTATCACAATTTTCGTCGCGGCTTATCTCAAGATAAATGTCTCAGCGAACTTGTTTCGATTTACGATGTTGAAGCACCGAGTCAAACGACAATATACCGCTGGTATGCCGAGTTCCGACGCGGTCGTGTGTCGCTCAGCACTGTTTCTTCTGCAGGTCGACCAAGAACAGCGGTCACGCCTGAAAACATCGCAGCTGTGCGAACTATTAGATGACCGTCATGTGACATACGAGCAGATTCGGGCTGTTATCAGTATCGGAATGACTGCAATTCAGTCGATATTACATAATGAGCTGTGTGTAAGAAAGCTAGTTTCCCGCTGGGTTCCCCACAATTTGTCCGAAGAGCAAAAAGCGGCTCGTGTAGATTGGTGCCGGAATACTCTGCAACGCTTCAACGGAGGGAAGTCAAATGCCGTTTATAATATCGTCTCAGGTGACGAATCATGGATTTATTCATACGAACCTGAAAGAAAACATCATTCAGCAGTTTGGGTCTTCGAAGACGAGGTCAAGCCGACGAAAGTGGTTCGCTCCCGCAGCGTGTCAAAGAAAATGGTCGCTACGTTTGTCTCGAAAAAGGGGCATGTTGCTACAATTCCTTTACAGGAACGCAGAAGGGTTACCGCCGAGTGGTATATCACGGTTTGTTTGCCAGAAATGATAGCTGAACTCCGAAAAAATATCCCGGAACGTCGCATCATCTTACATCACGATAATGCGAGCTCCCTTATCCGGATACGGCTCGGAAGACAAATGATTTTTTGAAGCAGGAAAACGTTGAGCTGATGAGCCATCCTCCGTACAGTCCTGACCTGAGCCCAACCGGTTTCTTTACATTCCCTAGAATGAAAGATTTATTAAGCGGTCAACGGTTTGAAGACCCCGAAGCAGCTGTGGAAGCGTACAAATCAGCCATTTTGTCAACTTCAGACTGGAATTACTGTTTTAGTGATTAGTTTGCACGAATGGAAAAGTGCATTAAGTTGAACGGAGAATACTTTGAAAAACAATAAAATACAATTTAGCTATACCGTGCATGTGGTTTTTCTTATTCCCGATCATTTCAGTGTGCCCCTCGTATGTTGTCGATTCGAAAACTTTATATTAATTTGAGGGGAGAGTTTACCGTATCGACGGAATGAACATTAAATGTTTGACGTTACGAAAACCCATGAACATTTTTTTTTTCTCTTCGTCAATTTTCTAATGTTTTTAATAGTTATTCTGCTATTCGGGACGGATACAAATACAACAAATCCAAAACCATGAAAATCGGTCCAGCCGTTCTCGAGTTATAAGTGTACGAGAAAACCTGACTTTGTTTTATATATATAAAAATATAAAGGTTTATATTTAATAAAATGTAAACCGGTGCGTTGCAGCCAACTGAATTAGGCCTAATGATATACCTAAAATACGGAGTGCGCCAGGCCTGGCGAAACGCAATATGCCCCACCATTACTTGCTAGACCAGAGACAATTTTGAAAAGTTCATTTCCAAAGTTGGCCTTGCCGTGAATCGAACCCGGATCCCTTAAGTTAAAGCGTTAAGGCAAGCATCTTAATCACTCGATCGTTAATTTATGAGTTATTAATGTATTCTTAAAAAGAGTTTACTGGTATTACTTTATAAAAATAATTTATGTGTATGTTTTTTTTTTGAATGATTGTGTTTTTATAACTTTTAAATTCTCAGTATAGATACCTGTCATTTTCAGTTACGCTGATATAGAACAAAGCATGAAACAAGAGAACGAAGGGGCGAGAGAGTCAAACTCGAACAGCCAGAGATTGATGAAGGAAGACACAAATGAAGAAAGCCTCTCTAATCAATACGGGGGGGACAGTAGTTCTTATGCCAACACTTATTGCGACGTTTCTCAGGTAACGGCTTACGATCTTTGTAATAATATTACGACTCGTAATTCGATAATATCGTTTAATCAACCAACAAGCGGCAAGTCTAGTGTAGACAACAATGAAATATTTATTTAATCATTAATGGAACCTAGTGTACGGTGCTGTAAACTCCCGTACATTTGGACTATGATAAGGCTGTGTACTGGTAGTGGGCAAGGCTTCCGGCTAAAGAAGCGCGTTGGGCTGCCGATTCGGTAGTTAGGCCTAAGAGAGTGGGGCAGGGTTCCATAAAAAGTTTGTACTATTGCGGTGAACGAAGACAATTTATTTAGAAAAGTGGCCTATTGATATATAATTTTACACTATTCAACTAGTGGCGACCGTACCAGGCGCCAAACAATATGCGCCAATGACGAACGAGTTACACGGCCGCCCGATTACGATGTACTTTGCTATTGTGGTCTCTTTCGCTAGCCACGTTTATATGTCGCTGAAGATATCTATTACTGTGACGAGACGGGATTATAATATTTAGTACATTACTGCAGAGTCCAGGAAGTGAAGGATTGCCGGACGAAGTGGTTTGATAAAGATCCGAGTCCGGCAATCCTCATTCCGGTCGACGCTGGTATAGTGCTTTTCTCAATAAATGTGAGGAAATAATGAAACATGTGAAAATGCAAAAAAATTAGTATAATATGAAAAAAATAACAAAAAATTAATTTACATATACACAGTTTTATTTAGAATAAAACAAACGCAAATGTTTACTAAAAGCAATAAATATTTAGGTAGGTACTGAAAAAAGTCTGCTTTCCCGCCTTTTTTATTTTCAATGAGTGCAAAGGAAACGCCCCCGCCTACTACGCCCGTGACAGCGGCGGGCGCGTTCGTGAAGACTCGTGAAACTTCGGGTTTCATCGGGCTGAGCGGCGGCCAGGAATGAATTTTCATACAACATTCTTGGCCTAGGCCGAGAAAGAAATGCATGAGCCAAGAAACTTCGTGGCTTGTTTTTAGTACAAGAATGCCTACATTTCCGAGCATGTTTGAGAAAAAGAAATTTCTATTTATTATTTTTTTTTTCACAGAGAATATAATTTCTTTATTAAAATATTAGTTCAAATAGTCTGTAAATGTACTGTATTTTTGTCTAACTAATATAATTTTATTCTAAAAAGTCAAATAAAGTCGAAGTAAAACTTTTCGGCTAAGGCTTAACTGCTTGACCAATGTGCTCGTTAAAATGGTGAATGGTCGTGCTTATAGGATTGCAGCAAGAAATTGGCTTCGAGCGCTAACAGTACTGTCGAAACAATAGCAACGACCGGCTCGAGCGCTACGTCTCGCTCTTGGCCTCGCTTTCGAACTCAATACAAGGCTCCGGACTCC
The DNA here is from genome assembly GCA_910589475.2 of Bembecia ichneumoniformis. Taxonomy (NCBI): domain Eukaryota; kingdom Metazoa; phylum Arthropoda; class Insecta; order Lepidoptera; family Sesiidae; genus Bembecia; species Bembecia ichneumoniformis. The sequence goes on from OU342530.1 coordinate 17,293,722, forward strand.
GACACGGCCTCCACTTCCAGTGACATATGCCCCATAAGGAACAAATCGCATCAGGTATGTCACGTCATTTTTTTATACACAATAGTTTATTAGATGGGCGCCTTGTATAAAATGTTATTAGTAAGTTTTTTTTCTATAAAGTTTTAAAGTTTATAACTTTTAACCACCCCCTTACTGAAAGACCACTGTGAAATAACATCACGTGTTGTGGTTCGGTGAGTGAGTAAGGGATGCCAGAGCCCATTTCCCTATCCCTTCCCAATACCTTATCCTTAATCCTATGTAGTCGGCAGCACACTTTTAGCGCCTGTGGCGTTGTTTATGTTATAGGCGACGGTTGCCACCTACCACCAAGTGGATCGTCAGCCTGTCTGCCGATTTTAACATTAAAAAAAGCTTAGTAACACATTTACTCATATGAGTTGTAGGTTTCCGGGATGATGGCCCAGGTCTGTTGGAAATTCTTCCAAACGTTTCGTCAACAACTGCGGTTGACATCCACAGTGGTGTAGTCCGTATTAGCAGAAAAAAATAGCAGAAGAATTTCCAACAGACCTGGGCCATCATCCCGGAAACCTACAACTCATGGATACCGGACGAGAAAACCTACATTCTACTAACATTTAGTCATATTATTTTATTTATATAGATTACTAGCTGACCCAGCAGAACCCAAAAATAATTCCGTAACCCGATTGTGGCGCCACCGTAACACGATTAAAAAATGGGGGTGGAGGTAGGAGGGTGAAAAATACTTTACGATCTATTCTCATAGCTAACAAATATTTTAAAAAAAATCATAAAATTGGTCCAGCGGTTTCGGAGAGTTACAAATTAGATTTATATATTAGATTTGTATAATTTTCCAAATAGTATTTTTAAATTAAAAGTACTTCAAGTAGTTAAAATTAAATATTTTGATTACTGGTCTTATTTATTAACCACGTTGCGACTCTCTGTACTAATGAAGTCGATCTCCAAGTTCAGAAAAGTTGTTTAAAATACATTTGCGGATACAGCTTTCCGCAAATGTATTTAAAACAACTCCACGATAGCCTCCAATTCTATCACTTATTACAATAATAAATCTAAATAAAATATATAACAATAAAACAGTATTTTATTTTTATACATCGAAATAACTTGAAAGAAATAAAAAAATATATTTTTTTCTTTTTTGTTATCTCGTGAATCGATTTATGACTTCCTCTGCCTTGAATGGGTATGCTTACATCTTCGCAGAATGTAAGGTACCAGCCTATGTCCTCTTTTGAAACCCTGACAACCTGTATTGAAAATTTCACGGCGATTTTGGAGTTCATACATACATAGATTTTTATGTAATATGTAGTATAAATGAACTATCTGATGCATCATATATAATTATGATAACAGTATGTAGTCATAGTCATACATAGTCAAAAAGTCAGATAGTCAAGTATAATAATGATAAAATTTATTCTTTAGTATTTTGAATATTAGTGATTTTGAGTCATTTGAGTCTAACATTTAAACTATTATTATTATTATTTTTCTGTATGGGCCCCTCTCGGGTAAAAGCCTCCTCCATAAAATGCCAAACACCCTTGTCTTTCGCTCTTTCAATCCAGTCCCTTAATCTCAATCATAATATATGTATGACTAATATTTCAATAAACGTTAACTTTGATTATTTCATTTGTAATTATTGTGATTATGTATGTATGGGATAAATAAAGCTTTATTATTATTATTATTATTATTATTATGTAGTCATATAATTCGTGTCATTGCTATCATACAAAGTATTTATTTAATTAAATTGATCAATGAAGTTAGAAAAAGAATCGCTAGTCGAACTAGACCCGGTTCAAGACCCCAATGACCCCTCCACCTTGGATCCGATGGTCCAAGGCCCTCACTTAATCGTATGCGTTGGTGGTTGTTATTCAGATGCATAATGATATGGAGGGTGCCAGTGGAACCTCTAGTGTCATATCGTATGTGGAAACGACTCCTTGTGTTCCTGTGACGACTCTGTTGCCGTTGCCAATTCATCCGCTGCCGGTCATAGTAGCTTCAGATCAAGCTCAGCTTCAACTCAACTTCCCAAAGACACCAGTCACATCCAATAGATCAGATGTAAGTTCATAAAATAAAATAATAGTCTTAAGGTTCTTACTTATACACCCCAAAGGAAAAGACATATTTCGCTTCTGCATTTTCTACTCTGTGTTTTATTTTTATTATTAAATAGATGCCACCTGCTTCGCACGTATGCAGTTCTTTTCTTCAAAGAATCACGGTGATATTTGTAGAGATAATAAAAATAATAATAGTGATATAAACACTATATATAAAAATGAATCCCCATTTCCCTTGGTCACGGCATCACGCGTGAACGGGTAGACCGATTTTAATTCGGTTTTCACAAATGGAAAGAGGGATAAACGGGGAATGTTGTTATATATAAAAATTGCATCCCGAGCGAAGCCGGGGGCGGGTCGCTAGTAATATAAAAATATTAGCTTTCTCCAGTCCTTCCCCATACAAACTTTAATTGTTTTCGCTTCACGTATTAATATATAGAGAAACGTGACGAGAGACGTATATAGTTTTATTTAGTGTAATATTTGTAATCCTGCTAAAATACTTGATGTACATTTTATAAATATTTCAAAACGGGACAAGTGCGAGTTGAACTCACGTGAAGAGGGTTCCGTACGATGTTACCTATCCGCACAATATTGAGTGATTTACCATGTTATTTTAATATCATGGACTTCTTATAGGTTTTCCTATAATCTATAAGTAGAATAAACTAATTTCTGTATGGTAATTCTACGGGGAAGTAGTTCGGACAGACGGACACACGAGTGATCCTATAAGGGTTCCGTTTTTTTATTCGGACGTACGGAACCCTAATAACGAAATATCATCACAACCGTAAGACGTCCACTGCTAGAAATAAGCATTCTCTATGTAATTTTCAGTAGGACTAGGATATATAAGTTTAAAATTATTTTGTTTTGAATTTATTCTACGTTGACAACTCCTTTGTTTACTGTACTAGTAATTATGTGAAGGACTCAATAAATCTGGTTGATTCTTGCTACCGAACAGACAAAAAAGTCTAAGAACCGAACTAATAAGACAAACAGTTTTTATACATAAAATTTTAATCTAAAAGCCTGCTAAAACGCACTGGTTACCACAAAATAAGACAACTGCTAAGTAAATTTCTTATCATAAACGATGTCGTAATTGTTGTTCTTTAGTATAAAACCCAACCTATCTTTTTTCTTCTACCGATTTCAGGACCAGTTGCACAGAAAGCACGAAGAATTGGAACAGATGATTGTGCGACAGCAAGAGGAGTTGCGGCAGGTTAAAGAACAACTGTTGTTGGCGAGACTCGGTATATTGCAACCGCTCATAAATGTAAATACCGTTTTTACGATATATTAATTGATTATAAATTTATAATATCTGGGCGACCGAACTGGACTTAAGATCGTCACGATAATTCATTGCAACCGACACTGCTTAACGCAATAATTGCATTGTTACTATTGGATATTCGTATTCATATAGCGCCATCTCTGGAAATTTTGAGGAAACTGTTGATAATTATCCATCGACAACAATACAAGTACTATTCTTGTTTTCCAATTCTTGCAATTCTTGTTAGTTTTGGTTGATATATTATGTTCAATATGAGATATTGTGTTTATATTTAACTATATTGTGTTTATATTTTGACGATCCCGTTGGATGAGTGGTTAGGGTGGTTGCCTTAACGCTCTGTTCTAGGGTTGCCGGGTTCGATTCCCGGCAGGGTCAAATTTGAAAAATCAACTTGCTCTGAAGTTCGCAAGCATAAAATGTATGGGATGTATCACGTGATTTAGCGACGGCATATGTCAATCCCATACATTTTATTGTTTTCGAACTTCGTTATCGTTTTTAAAATGTTACTTTGTCTAAGGCCCCTGGTCTGGATTTGGAAAGTAGTGGCAGGGCACACTGCGTTTTCGCAGTCATTTGGGCAGCCCGTCTGGCGGCAGTAACCACCCCTTTACAGAAGACCACCGTGAAATAACAGCACACGTGCTGTTGTGTTTCGGTGAGTGAGTAAGGGATGCCAGAGCCCATTTCCCTTAATCCTACTGCAGTCGGCAGCGTACTTGCAACAGCTTTGGCGTTGCTTGTGTTATAGGCGACGGTAGCCACCTACCATCAAGTGGACCGTCAGCATGTCCGCCGATCTTAAAAAAAAAAAAAAATTTTGTTATGTATCTATTTATTGGAATTTACTCCTTAAGAATCGATTTTCATATAAGGCCACCGTTATGATCATTTTATGAAGAGTAAAATTAATACAAGCGTTAACTAAAAAGCGTCACGTTGTCTGTCACTTTGACATCAGCTGACGCTTGTATTCATGTTCCCTAATTATATTCTCTGGGCTTATAAAAGCAAACGTCGAAAACGCGCTGAGGAACGAAACTATAACGCATTATAACCCGCCAGAGCAACGACATATGTCTATTGGAATTTATAAACGTAGTGACATCTGTGTATACCGAACGTAACTTTTGTTGGAAACACGTGACATCTGAGTATGCAGAATGTAATTAAGTAATATACACTAATTAGGTATCCAATTATCTATTGACACGAGGAAAATTTTGTACAATTAATTCTATAAGTACTTTTAAAGAGGAAAATTTTGTATAACTGCAGTCGTGTGTCAAAGCTGACACACTTTTTTTTTCGTTATTTTTGTGCCAGTATTATTATTGTTTATTGAGAAATGTAACTATATATGTAAGTATATAAAAGTATTTTTTTTTTATGAAAGCAGTCAAATTCCAAAGTGAAAAATCAATTCGATTGTTTTGCAGGTTCAAAACATGTCTGTGAATCCGGAGGAAATGCAGCAAACACAAAGGATACAACCTTCGAATATGGTGTACGAGGCAGCAACGTCGCGGCCAGGGGAACAGTACATTCCCCCTCATCAACCTTCAGAGCACAACACACAGAATCAGGACCACGTGGACTAAATTGGCCCAATGGGACGCGAGGGAACCTCTAATACCATTCAGAACAGAGGGCGCTTTAAGTACAATGATTTTATTACTGCTCGTTTTTCGACTTTAATATTTGACAAAGGAATTGTATACCTAACTTTAAAAATAGCATTTAAGATTTTTTAAATCAAATCAAGCATCTAATTTTGCCTTGTAAACGATCGCCAGTGTAACACATAATGTCATCATCGGTCTCTTTCTTTCACGTGAGAACGTGACTTGTTTCTACAAAAGTGAAAGAGAGAGAAAGAGAAACATGTCCGTTACCCAGTTTTTAAAGTAAATACAGTATTTTATTTTGTGTAATTATACAATGGCAATATACAATAACCGATTTAAATCCTTTTGTATCTTGCAAAAGATTTCTGTCCATTGCCATTTTAGATTTTTGTAGACACTGATGTGCGCGTTTACTGAAATTCTAAAATATGTTTTGCTTCATTTACATATTCTATTTGTCTGTCGTTTAGGTACTTTTATAATATCTTAGACTGAATGTTCGGAATTGGTCATTTTTATTCGTATTAACGATATTCTTAATTATTAATAATCCTTAAGTTAATAGACAATCGCAAATGAGTCAATGAGTCAACGGCGAGAAACAAGTTGCAGCCCCGCTGGCCGCAATAATCAGTCTAATATAAGATTTACCTAAGTGTTTGTAACCTATAAGTAACGGCAAACCGTCCTCAGTTTCTTTTATGAATATTTTTCCGTAAATTTTGTACAATAAAGTATTAAATGTTGAGAGCCACTACTTACAACATAATTAATCAGTCCATTTTATATAACTTTAACTAAGGTCGCTCCGCTGTTGAAATTGTATGAAACTGTTCGTGCCGAATTAAATGAGCAGTGGCGCGACACGTACAATTTCATACAAACTCACAGTGCGGATGTGATTCGAGCCTTAGAGTCTATTTTCCTTGGTTTGTTGTTTTTTTTTAAGCCCGTACACTACACAAAATATAGGATAACTTAGGCATTTATTAAAAATATCGTGAATGTCTATTATCGTTATTGTTATAACATTAAGTTATTATTGTGTCATTAGATTTATATTATCGCGTGATTATTATAATTGCCGAAGAACAATAGCGAAACTTTTGTTTAAAGAATTTTAAAGCGTCTTTGAATGTGATCTATATAAAGAGAAATAACTAAATTTTCTAAGTCTATTTAGGTATGTCTATGTCTGGAAATAAATATCAATTTTAAAAGAAACACAATTGACTAACCATCTCCTTGTGAGTAGCGTATAGTGTTCTGTGTAAACCATTCATGCTGTCATTCTGTCGACACTGACATGTGACATCTTCCTTTCCTTGTGTAAATGACAATAAGGTACAAAAATTATATTAAGTAAATAATACCACAGAACACCAAATATGCTCGTAGCAAGGTGGATATTAATATATGTTAACATAATTTAACTAAAAATGTTTTATTATGAACTCAGTTTTAAAAACCCTAAATAATAGGTGTTATTTTACATGACCTTATAATATTAAAACTAAAATATATTTAATTCCAGACTTTGCTTAGTAATAAATCCAAGATCAGTTTAGTTCAGTAATAAAAACTGTATACTTTTACATATTATTCATTTGTAGACGCGAAAAGTTAAAGTCAAGAAAAAATTGTATGGGAGTTCGCCATTGTTATTTACCTAAAATGTACAACTATAGTAGTTACTTATAAAAAAAAGGTTTTGTAAGATACAAATTCGTTTAAAACGTTAAGTATTTCAACCCGAGTCAGTCGTAGTCATATGTCGTGATTGTATAAGTTGCCTTTTCGTAATTTACAAAAAGAATGGATATAGATTAAATTTTCTAATGTCCAAAATTATATATACGTATGTGAATGTTGTAATATCATTATCACATAGTGATACTATCTGAAGCCAGTAGGCGATTTATTGATCCTTAAATTAGTCACTTTTTGTGCAATAAAATAGTTACGTTGTTATTATTATTACTTTCTCATACAATCCTCAATCCTTATTAGGTTGTACGATTATAATTTATAAAAATTATAATTTATAAAAATTAAAGAGAAATAGAATTTATATATTTTTAATGTTCCCCAGTATTTTGTGCTAATAATTGAATTATTTCTTGTTAAACAAAAATATTTATTTTTATTTACAAAGAATATTTTGTATTCCACATATGTATATCCCTATGTAATTATTTTTAAATCCCAGTGTTGCCATATTATTGTATACTGATCTCCTAGAATTAGGGAAACTAGTGAAGTAAGCTTACTGTTGTGTCAAATTCAATATCATGAACTAGTAGTAAGGTAAATCCACGAAATCCTTAAGTACTTGAATTATTTTATAGCAAAAATAACATAACTTTTTTTACTTATATTAAATTTAAGTTAACATAGAATAATTATGTCCGTGCATAAGTAAGGTTATGACTACTTCGGGGAATATATATATTTGAAAAACAAGACGAAAAGAACATCTTTTCATAGGTAATATAAAAAATAGTCATAGTTTTATAATGGTCAAGTCAGTCTGTAGGTTCTGTCTATTCTTCGCGTGACAAAATACACTACGTATTTTAACAGCTAATTGAGCAGATTCTTCTTCATAAAGAGGATTCATGTTCTTCATTAATTTACAAGGAGGTTCATTATTATGAGAAGTAAAGCCCAAATTGATGATTTTTGAAACAACACTTTAAGACTCCTAAGCAAGGCGTTTACACTACAAAACAAGCGCGTTATCCTCCTAAACAAGCCCTTTACACTCCAAAACAAGCACTTTACATCCCAAAACAAGCACTTTACACTCCAAAACAAAGACTTAAAACTTCTAAACAAAACCGTTTACACTCCAAAACCAGCATTTTACAACTCAAAATAAAAGCATTTTACACGTAGCGATACATCGAAATCTCGAAAAATATTTTTTTTATTTTGTTAGTTACAAATACTTTATTTTTGCAAATTCTGAAAATTGACATCTTTGTGAATTCAATACATGTGATTGTTTATACCAGCTTCATAATAAATATTATTCTTTATTTAACATGTTTATAAAACTTGAAGATATGGCACGGCACATTTTTCTTTAGGCGGATACGAATTACGTACATTTTATTACGTACAGGGTAGAAATACAACGAAACTTAAACTATATTTAAAATTAAATATATATATTTTAAATAATATATATATATATATTTTAAATTTAACCGTTTCTTAAATTTCCTAAACTATATTTAAAAAAATATTTATATATTTGCGTAGAATGTTTCTATTTTTGAGAAGTTTTGAATTTCTTAAAGTTAGAAAAAAAGTTTCAGACATATATTGTTAAAAATTAACAGAGTTAGGGAAGTTAGAAGAAAAAAATATTATATAAACGAGTGTAAATCAAAATATTTATTTATCAATTAGGTTTCTCAAAGAAACTCTTATGATCGTCATTTAAATTTACTAGGGTTTCGGAAAAAAAGCCAAGATGACGATCCTGAGAAGAAACCCCGAAAGAAACTCAGGATACTATTTGTCATCTTTAAAATATAAAATTACAACAATTATATATACTTAAGTGATACTTAAATCAAAGTAAATATACAATAGTAAACATAGTATGAGCTCCGAATCCAGGCTTTAATTCCAGGCTTCATTGTCGCTTAAATAATCAGTGACCTTATAAATAGCCTTTCGAGAGGAGTTTGTTTTTAATGACACCTTTAAATTTATTTATAGATAAGGCTCTGATCATCTCAGGCAGTTTATTATAAAACCGTATACACTGACCCATAAAAAAAAATTACTTATCTTGTGGAGTTGCGTCTTATGTAAATCTAAATCATTTTTAAACCTAGTACCTACATTGTGTACATCACATTTTTTATTAAATTGACTAATATTTTTAAGCGCGTAAATTAAATTTTCATAAATATATTGACATGTAACAGTTAGAATCTTATCTGAGGGAAGACTGCGGATCTAGTTGATAGATGGCTCTAATGGCCCTTTTTTGTAAAATGAAAATAGTATTTACGTCCCCAGCGCCAAAAAAATGCTAAAACCACTACAATACAAATCCTAACATAACAATATGTTTAGGAAAAAGATCCCTTACTGTGTCGTGCCATACCGTCAGTCAGCCTCAGACGTAACACGCCGAGCGGCACGGATGTCATTAGGTACCTGTTTTATATTTGACATTATAAATTTACTAACAACCCCCTCCCGACTTTGCTCGGGTACGCACTTATACAACTTACGACCTTGAACCACTTTAACAGATCTGACCCAAGTCACAAACGATTAATATAAAAACTGCACGTCTAGTGGGGAGCTGAGAATTTCGAATCTTATCATCTATGACGTGTGACTGTTGCTAATTGGCATAGTTTCAAAGTCAAATTTGCGGAGTGCGTGTAAACATATCTATCTATTGTTACAATTATTGTTTTCTGTAGTTATTGTAAGAGTTCTTTTTTATATACATATGTGATGGTTAACTTGCCATATAATATCATATTTTACGTTAAAATGTACCAAACGATGCCAAAAAAGTTACGAAATATAAAATAATGTTTTGTCATAGTGTAAAGTTTAAGAGCGCAAATTGTTTTTGTACTTGCAGGTAAAAATCACTGGTTAGATATAAGTAGGTAAACATAGAGTTATCAAATACTAAATAAAGTAGCTAAGTGAAATAAATAACTTTAAGTTATTGTTTCTAGTTTTTAGAAGTTTTGTTTGTTAATTTCCAATGGTTATGCTAACTTATCTACAATTTTAATGCGCGATTGCTAAGGTGCTTTTTTAAATCACTTTGCTTAACATTTTTTTTTATCTTTTTGAAGAAACATAGTGTTTTCATTCTTTTTCAAAAAATGCCTGAAGTAAAGTAAAAATGTTTAAGTTACGATTTTTCATGAAGTTAAACCTGTATGAATGTTATGTGAATGTTTTTAAAAATAAACGAATACAAATTTGCCTTTTTTTTTCATTTAATGTGAATTTTTATTTAATCCTAATTGATGACCAAAATGTGACATTATTTTTATATTCAGCTTTTTTATGTTAAGGTTGCTAGACAGGCCGACATACTACCGTCGCCAATAAAACAATTAAGGCTCTATTTACATCGCCACAGTATTTATCGTAATATGTATATTTATTACTGAGTGAGTAAGGGATGCGAGAACCCATTTTCACTATACCTTATCTTTAATCCAACTAAGTCGTACTTGCACCATCTGTGGCGGTGCTTGTGTTATAGGCGAAGGTAGCCAGCTACCATCAAGTGGAGGTCAGTCTGTCTGTGACCTAATCATAAAAAAACATCGAGTGAAATAAAATGATGACTGTTTATTTATTTACTTAACGTTTATTTTTATTGAATACAAAAATTTAAATATTTATTTTAAGTTGCAACAACCACCAACAATCATAACAACAACAACAATCACCACGGCACGCGTCGCCACTACTACGCATAGATTGTATATACCATCGTATAGCGTGGTGACGCGTCGCCACGCTATCAATCAGTTTCACCCGCGCCTATAGATGTTTCACATCAAAACTCAAAACAGCGGTCCAAAAGCTGTGCATCCTTAATGGGGGTGAAGCGATGCTTCACACCTGGACAGTAGTAGGCTTCCAACTTGGACAGTTCTCTTTGCATAACCCAAAAGTCCGATCTTGTATGGAGTATTGCTGTCACCTTTGGGATGGCTCAGCAAAATATCAACTTGCCGCATTCGACTAGGTGGATCGCAGAGCTAGGAGGCTCATTGGCGACGGTACGCTTATAAGAACTAAGCTACAGAATCTTGCACACGCTAAATTGCCTGTCTGTGTGTATTCTATAATATGTACCTACTTCGGAGAGTATGCTCGGGAACTGCATGAGATCATACCGCCTTCCCTTTTTTTCTATCGGACATGCAGACGTACGGCTGGTTGCCATCCTCACCTTCTCGAAATCCCTCTAATTCGGACCAAGCGCTTTAAAACATCTTTTATAATGCGCACCGTTAAGGATTGGAACTCCCTGCCGGCGTCTATATTTCCAAGGTCATACAACCCAAATCTTATCAAGGTTCGAGTGAGTGAGTGAGTGAATCTTTTAGGTGAGCTCGCTCCATTGTCGGCCTCATCTTTCCTACACGGATAGATGCTGGCTAAAGTGGCCAAGAGCAAACCCATCTTTAAAACCGGCATTATTTATTTAATTGACAATTGATATTCTAATCTAATCGTTTAAAGCATTATCTGTTCTTCGTCTGTGGTACCCTTACCCTTCATAATAATATCTAACTAAAGCAGTGGGTGGAAGTCAGTGGATGTAATGTCCATAGAAATTTTCTCTATGGTAATGTCTCTCGCTAGAGTATATAATATGTTCTGTGGTGTAATGTAAATAAAATAATAATAAAAATAACTGGTATCTGCTTCCATTGATTGCGTTGCATTTCGTCTCTATTTAATAGAAATAATCTAAATGAAAGATTACAAATCGTCATAAAATCTAATTAAAGATGTCTAAATTAGGTGCGCTTCATTTAACAAAACATTCAGGAGCAAAACATACAGGCACAGTGATATTTTTTCATGGATCCGGTGAGTTTCTATTGAGGAATTTATTAGTTTTATTTTACTTAAATTGTACAATGTACAAATTAGTCATTTATTATGTCGGAGGAAAATGTATATATACTCGGTCAAAAATATTGCACCTATAAAAACAAAGATAAACATAAATTAAGTTACATAACCTAAATTTTAAGTTTATCAAGTCAGCACTTTTCATTGATTGTACTTATATATTAAGTAATTAGGCAAGAAATTAAGTACAAAAAAAATGTATCAAAACTTGTCACTTGTAATAAAATATATTAAAATTAAATATATTATATATAAAGTAATAAAATATATATGTATAAAGTTAATAGGAACCAATATAAGTTGAACTCAGGACCACCCAACTGTCCCATTGCTACGGGTTTCATGGGTTAGTGTCAAAGATTTTCAACTGTATTGATCGGGCAAGATGAAAGAATCCGTAATGTGATATTTAGAACCACGAGGTACAAAAACGCCAACTTTACAAGGCTATTTAGCTACACAATGGCCATCCTGATTTCAGTGATCAGGATCAATATTTTTGTAGGAAAATTTTTCCAATGCCCTCTATTTTTGGTTAGTGTAAAATGTATGAGTACCTACAGTATAAGCATGAATGCAACTTATATTTTTGTTAATAATAATTCTTCTTTGATTTAAAAATGATGGATTATTTCAGATTTGTTTATTTAAGATTAACATTAATCTGGGATAATGGCTTTTTATAGTCTGTATAAAAAAGAGAAAATAATTGTAATTTATAAAATTATTGTAAACAGTCATGAATTTGTTGTTTGACAGTCCTGAGTCAAGTGTTTTGTTATTAAAATTAACTTAGGTTGCATAGGTCAAAGTCTGAAATGTCTGGGTGTTTCAAAAAGTTGGGTTTTTGATAATAACTGTTGAGGCAAATAAATTGTAGAAATAAAAATGTTATATTTTTAAAACTGAAATTATGAGGATAAAAAACTTTTTCACATTAAGAGTATCTTGTATGTATATGTATACTTACATAAAATTGAGATAGATTCATTAATTTTTTTACATTGGCATTCGATTTCACTTAATACCATTTTTGATCTTTGACAAGTACTCCGATAAGTTTTAAAATTCAAACAGTTTACATCAAAATTCAGATGTGTTTTTACACATCTCCGCTAGGGTGAGTGCACCAAAGTGGAGCGAAGATGCCTGTGGACTAAAGCAGGATTGTGTAGGGACTCAAATTTTGTGTAACTGAGTAAAGTTTAATGTTCCGGCTAAGGCGACACCAACATGTAATGTTGTACACAAAGGTTCATGTAGTCATTATTATATTTTCTAGGTGCTTCCGGTGATAATATGAAGGAGTGGGTAAATATTATGGTTAAAAACTTTAGTTTTCCCCAAATAAAAGTGATTTATCCCACTGCACCTTTACAACCATATACGCCAGCTGGGGGTGAATTAAGCAATGTATGGTTTGACCGAGCCGACATTTCTCCATATGCCCCGGAGATAGAAAACTCTATCAATGCAATAGAAGTGGAAGTTAAGAGACTCATAAAATCTGAAGTCGATTCTGGAATTCCTAGCAAAAGGATTGTTGTTGGTGCGTACATATTTACTTTTCAAATTGCTTTATTTAACTTTTAGCGTCATCTCTCACTCTCATTTAGATTGGTGCGACGCTACGATCAGTCTAAATAGGTTTTAAATATCACATTTTATATGATAATTTTTTAGAAGTTAGAATGGGTATAGTAAGCTATTAAAAGATGGACATATGCAATCGCAGACTTTCTTCAGACCTATAAAAGAGAAACAATCCCACCCTACATTGTTTTGTCATATATCAAACAGATTAAGCAGCGTTTTCGATGAAACCTCCCAGACTACTCGATTTTTTCCGACATCTTCAATAATCGGCGTCATATTTCAAACAATTTGCCAATAAAATCTTAACAAATTATACACATAAACCTTCCCCAGTAATCACTCTGTTGATAGATGAAAACTGCGTGAAAATCCAATCAGTAGTTTTACTGGACATACAGACAGAAAGACGCGGCGGAGGACTTTGTTTTATAATATGTGGGAGTGACTACATTTTTCAATTCAGAACTATTCGCGTTTTGTTAGACGATTTCTATCAGCCGCGTACGCCATCGTGAGGCTATAGCGTGCTATTTTCGCCGAAACGCTTATATTTGAGAATCGAATTATTCTACTGCAAAAAAGGAAACCTACTTACGGTTTTCGCGAATGAGAACGTGCCCCGAAAAGCGCTGAACGCAGCGGAATAGTGCTGAATGTGCAGCGCAATAGCGTTGTACGCTGTCGTTAGCATGCGTATGATAAAAATACACTTGTATTCAGTTTCTGTCTCTTTGTCGAGAAAGCTGAACGGCGGATGCTTATAAGTTAAGTGGATGGCACACGAAATGTAAAAAATACTTTATTTCAAAGAGAGTCGCCTCGCTTACAAACGAGTGGATCAATATTTTACTTAATAACAATATTTTTACTTAATCTTATTTCTAGTCAGCTAGACGTCAATGCTTCACAGTTTTAAAAAATCGTAATAATCTTTAAAAAGAACCAGAAATAAATTAAATACTACATGGCTAAAGGGAGTGTGTAGGACAGATACAATATGGTATCTTTTAACTCCACACTATCTAACTTAGTGGCAGTTTTAAGTAAAAAGGAACACTTAGATATCCAGCGGGATTGTTTAGAAGTAGAAGGGCTTAGCTTATCTCCAGGTATTAATTATCGACGGTATGAGGTCCATCACTGATGTATAATTTGTGATAATAATTTATTTTCAGGTGGTTTTTCAATGGGAGGAGCCTTAACATTTCACACAGCCTACAGATGGGATCGCAATCTCGCCGGAGCATTTGCTTTCAGTTCATTCTTGAATGAAAAGTCATTAGTGTACCAGGATCTACTGAACTCTCCAGGGACAAATTGTAAGTTCCCACTGAAACGATTTAGGATCAATACCTAAAATGTTGTTTAAATTATGATTTAAACAATAGTTAAGGTGACAGCGATATTTATACAAATTAGACACTGTTTAATTATTATTTAATTGCACTATTACTGTCTATAAGGGTACATTATATGGACAAGCATGTCCTAGAAGGCTAGCAAGACATAGGACATAGCCACATAGAGTCCGTTTCTCTGCTAACTTCTTCAAACCACCCAATGGATTTTGATACGGTTTGTGTCTATAATTTGCAAAAAATAATTGCATCTGTTCAAAGCTGGAGGTTGGGTCGTTATTATTAATTACCATTATTTTAAAGTTTATAAAGCGTGAAATAGGCTCTTTTTTTACAGAGCCTTAAAGTTTATTTTTATGTAACTTCCTTTAGGTAATATAATCTGTATTTAGGTAATATAATATTTTTTTATTATTTAAGTGACATTAACCACCCCCTTGAAATAACAGCATGTGTGCTATTGTGTTTGGTGAGTGAGAAAGGGATGCCGAAGACCATTTCCTCATCTCTTCCTAATAAGGTCGGCTTGCAGCACCTATGACGTTGTCAATAGACGACGGTATGCTGACATCTGTCTGTCGACTGTCGACAGATATGCTGACATTTTTGTTATATATTATTTTGAAAAATGACTTACTTATTATTATTTTTATGCAGTGCCCCCTTTGCTACAGTTGCACGGTGACAAGGATGAATTAGTGAATTTGGAGTGGGGCCACAATACTTACAACGAATTGAGAAGGTTTGGGGTCCAAGGTGAATTCCATGTATTGGAATCGCTGGGACATTCCATCAACAAGAAAGGTATTCTTCTAATCAAGGGGTGGATAGAAAAATTATTACCAGATATTTAGATTTAAGGTGATTATCTAGTTGTGAGCATGTTAAAACTTATAGAATAAAAAAATGTTTTTAAATAAAGTCTGTCTCTAAATAGTTACAATTGAAAGTGTCGATTTCTTTTTAGTAATAAGTGTGAATACGGCCCGGTTTCTGTCACGAAGGTTTGCGCCGTTACGCACTTTTTTAACCGCAGGGGCATCTCACCTCAAAACTTATTCAGCCTGCGGGCTCACTTGACCAATTTCTATGGACAACTCGGCCCATAAATGAAATTCCTTAGGTTGTGGGTTAAATTGACCACTTAAATTTTTTTCGTGATCATTTTAACCCGTTGGTATAACATGGTTCACAATATCAGCAACGTTAGCCTTATATTAATTTATATCATATTAATTTATATCCAGCATTTATCACCGCATTAATACACCAACATAATATGTGTGTAAGTTTTAACGTTTAGCAATTACTAAATTTATTATTGATTACTGTTATTATTGATTATTATTGATTACGCCTTTTCTCAATAGAAGCAGTGCATTATGTATAAATAAGTAATTTTATATGTATATATATATATGAGTATGTGTATGTATGTATATGTGTATGTATATAGTAATTTATAAAGTAAGTTTGTATGGTGTCCAATGAGTGACATAGGGTGCTGGCTGAAAATCAGCGCTGTAGGTGTTTGTCAGCACCTCAGCACAATGCTGAGCCAGTATCGGATTCACTGCCGCGAGGACACACACACGTTTTTTTTTAATTAATTTCTTCCCTGTTGTACATAATGTGTCTTTCGTGCAGTGAATAAAAGTATTTCTCTCTTTCTTTCTTCTTTCTTAATGTATTAATATTTATCAGACATTGATTAATGTGACCTATTCGTAAGTACTAGCTGAATGTGTCTATTATGTATACCATATACTACGAAACTGTATTTCTCCAAGCGTGCTGCCAGAGGCATTTTTAGCATCAATTGCTTGTTTATAGCTCTGCTCCTATTCTTTCATCTTCAGAAGCCCGTCTTGCCAGATATTTATCTTCTTTGGGATCGAAATTCTTCGCCATCAAAGAATATTCCTTCTGAAAATATTAATGTTACTATTATGTAACACAAATTTATTGAAACATCGAATGTAAATTAAAATGCGAAGATTAATTTTTCATAGATTAATCCATTCTGATTATCATTAAGAGCTTCTTTTTTGGAAACTTCAGCCAAATTAGCGAGCGGTACATCATCTTCAGAGTCTCGAACTTTTGAGAGTTTTCGAGAAAAAAAAAGTGCTATAATTCCTACATGTTGGTGTTAGATTATAAAGCTTTCGAATACCCTTACGAATAAGTATTAGTTTTCGGCCAAGAAAAATTTTCCTCGTTCAATTGAAAAGGGCACAGCACCGTCGTAAAAAATCAGATAATTTTGTTCTAAAAATATCAATCATAGTTTATTAAGTCGGTACGGATATTCAACATACTCTTAAATATTTTTTTAGATATTTTAAGGTCGTAAAAAAGTTTTTTTTTTTAATTCACACAATATCCAGAAACGAATATTATAAGCTTGATATGCGTGAAAAATCATGATAGTTTCGTTCTGGGTGAACTCTTTTTTAAAAAATGACAAAAACTAGTGCCATACGCTAAAAACATTTGATGACACGCCTGTCGTGCCATCCGCAACGAGTCGGATAAGGGATAGGGAAGGACTCTGGCATCCCTTACTCACTCGCCGAAACACAATAGCACACTGTATTTCACGGTGGTATGTAAAAAAATCATGTGCAAAATATGTATAGGCCAATTTAAACGCAAATAAATATCGATTATTTCTTTCTTTCTAACAGATTGTTGCAATTGTTAATAATTGCTTAATTTTGCTAAACAAATTACCCGCGTCGGTATATTCAGCATAGTTGCCTACCAAGCAGTTGATCCGGGTTCGATTCCTGACCGACGCGTCAACTGTCATTGTATTTCCTTTTATTTGTTTCACCAAATTCGGTTTTTAGAACAGATCTATAGGTTTTTCGTCGAGTTAAAAAAAATCAGGGTTTCTAAACTAAACGGAAAACAATATTTTTGTTTGTAAGTTATTATTAATTAAAAACTACACGGCTGTTCAAACGTCTCCCATTGTCATACATACCATTCATGCCGGTCTTGTGACATAGTGGATATACATATAAAAAAAACATTTATTATTTACTAGCCGTGCTCAGCTTCGTAAGGATGCGTTTTTTCCTGCAAATTATATAGATACAAGAAAATTTTCCATCTAACGTTAATAATATTAAAAAAAAAAATTGTACATGTTATAACAATTTTTGAATTCTGTTTTTTTGAAAAAATATTTAATGTACAAACACACCTCCTTTACGATGTTATTATATGTATAGATAGGCTAGAGGCAGTTAATCACATTTTAACATAATTAGGGCTAGATTGAACTTAGAACTTATATTTACTTGAGCTTTAAGCACTAAAGGATTTTTGACTTATAAAAGTCGCTGGAAAAACTCAATAGAAATTTTCCGAAAAGCACAACTTTTGGATAGTTTTAAGTTTTTTTTATTAATGTTTTTTTTATTAATATACGCATCGCATTAAATGTACGATTCGTCAGATTAATTTTTACATATTTTTTTTTTAAAACAGTGATTAAATATTACCCTTTAAATAACAAATTTTGGATGAGGGCTAAATAAGTTTTCATGAGAACAGTTCTAATGTGCAATGTATTTGCGTTTGGTTCGGTTCATTCTTGATAAAAAAAAAAAGAAAAATTTCCTTTTCCGATTTATTTTTACGTTATTTGTTAAACATTCACTTAAATCTATTTGTGACTAGTTCACAAGTGACCCATTAACGTTTTGCCTTTTAAACTTAAGGCTCCGGTCTCGCTTTGCGACTCTACCTTAGCAAACAGAACTAAGCGCACTTTCACGCGTCTTTTTTGTTATGAATTGCAATTATTAAAAAGTACATAAAAAAAAATATTTTTTGTATTTTTTTTTCATTAATTTATTACAAAATAGGTCATTATCAAGTGGTTTTAAGAGCGACTGCATTAAAAAAAGTTTTCAACAGAAAAATATATGTATTTGCAGTGGTAAAATTCATGAAACTACAACTTTTTAAACCTCTTTAAATAAGAAAACTAAAGCGTTTATCAAAAAAGTAACCAGTTTAGATTATTGCTAACGATATGAGAATAAATGTAAACTGAATATATTTCGTATTTTTGTTATAATTTTTACGTAGCATGTGCTTGAATGAGACCTTCAACGCGTTCAACCTAAATAGAGGCATTTTTAACGCCCAATAGAGCTATTAAAATGTGCATCAAAATAAAATTAAAAAAGTGTTTTTGAAATTTCAAATCCATCACTTTCAATAAATGCAAAATATATTTCATTTATTCTTTTGTTAGTAACTGTAAAAAAACATTTATTTTCTGTAAATTATGCAAGAACACTAATTTTAGGAGACTCGAGCCTTAACCTTTTAAAATTTAGTAATCCAACTAATTAAATATCTACTTTTTAAAAATATCTACTATTTTTGTAATTATCATATTATTGTAGACCTTTACTGATATTTTTTATAGTATTTAGCCTACTAATGAGTATTTCGTTATATTAAAAAAAAATCTGTTACTTTAGTGAATTTTCTGCTTTTTGTAGAACAAATTACAAAAGATTTTTATAACTTTCATGTACACTAATAGTGTGACTTGAACTATTACGTTTTAATAAAAATAAAATTAATATTAGGCAATTTTAATTTTTTTGTGGAAAAAAAGTACAAAAGTTTTTAGTAAGCTGTGATTTGTAAATATAGTTGAATCTACAGCTGTTCAAATTAAAAGTTGTGAGATTTCATTGCTAAAAAAGACATTTTATTCCTATATAAAATTTAAATTATTTTTAAGCACGGATATTCTGAACGAAATGTCATGCTATAAAAGTTAGACAGAAGTATTTTAAATATAAATTGTACAACGACTTTAATATTTTAAAATAATGAAAGTTTTGCACCTTTTACTATTATTATTAATTTATAATTATTTATTACATTATTATTCATTTAATAATATAATAAATAATTATAATTATTGATTCAATTTAAATATTGCTCGACAAATTTATTGGAATGTTACCTATATGTTCACAATTTATATTTGCCTATTAGAATCTTAAAGTATGGGGACAAATATTGATTAAAAAATTAAACAGAAAAACGATACGAAATTACGTTATATTAAATATAACAATTGAAAATGCGTTAAAATGTTTATTATTGTTATTAATGACGAATTTAATATACACATATGTAACAAATGTGAGTAAAATATATCTAAGTAAAAATATAGCAAATAGAAATATTGAATCAGTTTTTCTTGTTTTATTCTTTGGGGTCCGCCAATTACGATTAGGCTGAGATAGGGGTCCGCCGTAAGAAAAGCCTTAAGCCAAACGGAACACTTGTGAACTATTGTATTATACTATATTAATAAACATTTAAAATTGTTAACGCGTAGGACATTTATAACTATATTTTAAATAACTAAATACACAACACTTTAAAAACATTTTATCACTAAACACTAACTTACATTTTGTTAAAATTAGCATCTAAAACATATGATTAAATACTAACAATAAGAGAAAAGTCAACAGAAAAAAAAATAGACATTTTTTGGAAACCATTATAAGTAAAATAATGATTTTCAACGTTTTAGATACCTAAATTTTTGACAACAATGACCGATTCACAACATTTTTAAAATAAAGAGTAAATAGAAACGAAACCGTGTTTATAAACGAACCTATTAATCTAAGAAATTGTAACCTTTACTATGAACTAGTTACGTAAATATGAATTACTATGAATATCGTTTATGTTAAATCTTTGGTGATTAAAGAAAGAATTATGAAGGAAATTTTAGGCCCACCGCACACGAGATATTACTATATAATATTAAATACATAAATAATCTATAGTAATATTATAAAGCTGAAGAGTTTGTTTGTTTGTTTGAACGCATTAATCTCAGGAACTACTGGTTCGAATTGAAAAATTCTTTTTATTTTGAATAGTCCATTTATCGAGGAAGCCTATAGGCTATATAACATCACGCTACTATAAATAGTATTATATATAAGCAGTGTCCAGTACCGCGCGTCATATATATATTATAAATTATATATGTCCCCATATATAATTTATAATAAATATTTTTATCGTCTTTTAATAAATTATGGCTTTCTTAAAAAGATAAAATTGGCATTTTAACAACTATATCGTCCGTTTTTTTTTAATCTTTTTACAGAAAATGTCTTTGTTATTAATATTTAAGATTATAAAAATAAAAAAAAATAAAAAAGCCGAAATAAACACTTGTTCATTTTTACAGGCTACATACAGGCCTGGTTTGGTTTAGTTAATACGAATTATCGGACGATAACATTATAATGGTAGTTAAACTATTTCTTTGGTAAATTTTCCTCCACTTCTTGTTTCTCCTCCTGTTCTGGCGATGGAAACGGCGCGTTCTCTTCATATAAAAACTCTATTTTGGCGTGGTCGTGCTTGTGTTTCGACACCTGTAAAGCAATTTTTTTAAAATTGTTATTAAAAAACAGCCCCCTACAAAAAACTTTTGACCCGCCACTAATCTATATAAATAAAAATGTATCTTCGAAATGTATGTACGCCCATAACTTTCGAACGGGTAGACCGATTTTAATTCGGTTTTGACTAATGGAAAGAGGGATAAACGGGGAATGTTTTTGTACCACGCCACGGGCGAAGCTAGTGCGAAATATACATTTTTGTACTGTCTGTCATTTAAAAAAGTACGTATATACGAACCAACTATGGGTCTTGTAAGAAAGCTCAACGTCGCTCAACGAACTATGGAGAGGGCTTTGCTCGGGGTTACACTGCGGAACCGAAACAGGAATGAGAAGATCCGTAGACAAATGAAAGTTACCGAAATAACACGGCGGATAGTAAGTTGAAGTGGCAGTGGGCAGGACACAAGTACGGAGAGCCGACGGTCGCTGGGGCCGGAAGGTTCTCGAGTGGAGCGTAGGACGTCCACCACCGACGTCAAGGTGGATAAACGACCTGATAAGGGCCGCTGGTCGACGATGGGTCCAGGCTATTCTGACCGGTCCTATTGGAAAATTAGGGGGGAGGCCTTTGTCCGGCAGTGGACGTCCTACTGCTGAGGTGATGATGAATTACGATTTCATCTCAGTAGGTTTACCACATATTACCCAAAACTTGCAATGCTTGAGCAAAACAGTGTCATAATAACACACACATACATATAATTTAAAATTGATTAAATTTTTTAAATCTAATTATTTTCTGTATTGTTGTAGGGTTTTTATTCAAAACTAGCGACCCACCCCCGGCTTCGCCGGGCGTGCAATTTTTATATATATGGACATTCCCCGTTTATCCCTCTTTCCATTAGTGAAAACCGAATTAAAATCGGCCTACGCGTTCACGCGTGATGCCGTGACCAAGGAAAATGGGGATTCATTTTTATACATGGAAGATAAAATAAGCATTCAATTATTTGTAATTAAAAGTACACCTTAAAAAGCTGCGCCTCCCTTACTCCTTATTAAGGAGTTGTCACACTGCCATACCGTTATATAATGATACGACAATGTGGCAAACCTCTTGTTATTTTTACTAGACCAATAGTAAAAATAACGACTAACCTTAGGTCCTTTGTTGCTCTCTTCGCCCGAACTCGAACTAGTGATACCCTCTTCGAGAGACAATCTCGCGGCAACACCTTGCAATTGAAGGTCCAAATACAACTGGCCCAACTGTTCGTCCACCAACGTTGGCTGTGGAAAAAAAACACATCGATCTTAGAATCAATTCAGGTCTTTCAGATTAAATAATAATATCATCATCATTTCAGTTTGTACGCGTTGTACTTATGTTACCGAAGTCAAAAAATAGTTTTTAGAATTTTTATCTGTTTGTGCACGCTAATCTCAGAAACGGCTTAA
This sequence comes from Bembecia ichneumoniformis, assembly GCA_910589475.2. NCBI lineage: Eukaryota > Metazoa > Arthropoda > Insecta > Lepidoptera > Sesiidae > Bembecia > Bembecia ichneumoniformis. Next base: position 17,316,291 of record OU342530.1, read on the forward strand.
CCGATTTGAATGCGGTTTTCTGTCCGATTGAATTAAAAAGACGATAATTACATAAAAATGACAAACCTGTTCAACTTCAGTTATTTTCTTCAGATCGGCTGAAAGTACCTCTTCAATGTTTTCAGTAACAATCTGGTATTTGTAGATCAGTTCCGACGTCACGCAAACCTAACAAAGTAAGTGTATTTATTAATACGTAAAGCGAAATTTTTGGTTCCCTTTGAAAAGTTCGCAGGAGTGCGGATATTTGGTACACTTAAAAATTTATATGGAGAAGGAAAGGAGATAGCTAATATTTCTATATACAGGGGTAACACTGAAAGTTTTTAAAAACTCGGAAAACTAAATAATGTAGGAAGCTGTTTGTATTCTTATTGTTTTTCGAAGTGGTCTCCATTTCTTTGTAAACACCGTCGCATGCGATGGAACCACTGACTGAAGCAGTGGGCCTCACTCTTCTTTTGGGGTCTCTTTCTCGCGTTTTAACGCTTTCACTGCATCTTCAGGGCTCGTTCTTCTGAATCAAATAAATAGAAATCACCTGGTGCCAAGTCGGGACTATAAGTAGGATACCTCACTAATTCTACACTGGAGGCTGGAGGTGGGCTGGAGCATTGTCGTGGTGAAGGAGGATCCTACTTCTTGGGCGCTTCTATCGAACATTTTCCAAGACAACTGGCAAACAATTACTAATACACCAGTCTGCAGTAACGGTCCTTCGATCCTCTAATCTAACGCAATCATTTTTTCCCTTCTCTTCCCATCTTCACTTTTGTTGGTAAATCCTCACTGCCTTTTGGTATCAGATTCGTAACAATATATCCAGGTTTCATCACCTGTGTCAAATACAGCATTTGACTCACCTCCGTTATAATTTTCAATCATTTCGCGCAACAATTTAAGCGATGAAGTTTTTGATATTCGGTCAAATTATGGGGTATTCATTTAGAGTAAAGCTTCCTCACACCTTGATGTTCGTGTAAGAGTTTATGTCTAAACTTGACCGAATCATTTGGTGGGTCATTCTTTTCAATCATGAGTCGCAAACTCACTAAGTTAGTTTCATTTATCGCCGTAGATGGACGTCCTTTACGAAAACCATCAGTGAGATTGCTACGATCACGTTTAAACTCACTGAACCAGTTATAAACAGTGACACGGGATGAGGCTTCGTCATGAAATGCCAATCGAATTCTATCATAACTTTGTTGTTGATTAATACTGCAACGAAAGTCATAATAAACTATAGACCGAAAATGCATTTTTTTTCGCACGACACACTTTTTAAATGAATACAAATTGGTAAGAACAAATGTAACTGAAATTACATCTTAAGGGGGAGACAAACGCTAAATACTAAAAATATCCATGAAGATGTTACAAGAAACAGACAAGACAATTGCTTTGAAAAAAATATATATTATACTTAAACATGTAAAGAACCAATTGTATTAATTAGAATTTTCGTTAAAGTAATAGAAACTCCACAAAAAAAGTTAGAACACAAGAAGAATTTGACTTTTATTGAAAATTCTCTCGAAAACGGCTTATTGCACGCATATGAATCCTGTACCTATTAATAAGTTAATATCAGATTAAAAAATTGTATTAATAATTTTTTTTTGCAATGTTCTAATGGTAAAAACAAAAAAAACACAATTTCTAGGCCTGTTGAATTGTCTCCGCCGCCAGCGAGTTCTATAGTAAATGTCGTTTGCCTCAGTGAATCCCTTAAAGAGTTTCTAATTGGAAATTTATATTTATTTTACATTTCTGTCTTTGATTTCTGTCATTTCTGGCCAGTTCTAAAAACTTTCAGTACGGCCTATGCAATATGCATTAAATTAATTAAAATATACATTACACACACTACCGCGTGTTTGAAAAACTACTTATGTAATGTATATACTCTTTTGTTTATGGTCAAAGTAGTACATACTTAGAAATTAAATGAATTATGACCACTAAGCACCATAAAACTTTAAAAAGACATGGTAAACGCGACAGAATTTGCTCGTCCACAATGAAGAGATAAAAATATAAAGACAATCCACAATATCTAACAATACTTCGCAGTAAAATAAACTATATGGACGCGCCCCGGCTTTGCATGGGTGCAATTGGGTGATTTAAGAATATGGAAGGTCCACTTAGAAATACTTCCCTTTCGTACTTTGTACCCTTGTCCGATTTTTTTGCACCCACGAAGCTGTGTTGTTCAGTTGAGATTAAAGATTACAACAATGGTGATTTTTCGTCGTTCAAATGCCATCTTGACAGCCCGCCTTCATATCGACTAGTGCTGTTACCTTACAATAGTGATGTGTCATACTCATAACAGAAGCTACCCGCTATCCGATCCCATTTGACACACCTCCCTAACTCCTTCTTCGAGAACAAGTTATGTAAGTGAGTGGAGTGGTATTTCGGCTTTATAGTTTGTTATTAAAAGAATCTACATTTTAACAAATACCTTTTCATTCCAAGGGGCATCTGCTTTTCTTTTTAATATTTTGCTACACGATGCTAACGCAGGTGGTTGATATGTTGACTGAATTGGTATCTGAAATTCAATTAAAGTTAACTATGAATTACACTCTAAATTATATTCAGTGAACTAATAAAAACAAAAAAAAATTAAGCTGCTTTTAAGCCCAAATAAACAGACTTTTATCCCTAGGGTTTCATATAAATACTTACGACAAGTAGGCGACAAGCCCTAAATAAAATAGATGAATGTTTAATCTCTGGACAAGCGCCCTCTAGCAAAAAAGTTTATACGCACAGAATCTGCAGAGGTTGTACATAAAATTGTTACATTGGTTTTAAAATAAAAATGGTTGTCTGTAAAGTCGGTTTACGGACGATAGTTTAAGAGACTCCACGCCATCGATAAGAAAAAATCACTGCTTTATTCTCCGATTCAGCTCGTTCAAACAGCCAATCTAACAAAAAAAATTTATATATGTGATACATAACTTCTTGGTCTATATTTCTGATGAGGAATTTTTGTTTTAAGTATTATGGTTTACGAGAAATGAAATGAAATTTTAATGTATTGCTTTGTTACAAAAATCGATTCAACTTAGTTGTTTCAAGAAGTAATGCAATGTGTATATAATCAAATGATAGAGTTTCATTAACACTATAAATAACATGAACAGTTTTTCATTTAATTCAATAGTTTCAGAAAAACAAAGGTTTTTTTGATATTTTTGAGTAGCGGACGCCCCTAGTGAGGGCCGGTTGTAGGGAGCACAGTTGCCCAAGGTCATTCGCGTAGTAGAGGACGTTAACGTGACAACGTCATAACAAAACATTGATGAAATGATTGCATACTTTTATGACGAGTGGAAGAGAGATAGCCACGCTCAAGCCGATCGTGCCTCTCGCTCGCTCGAACGTAACAGGACAATGAGTGATCATTTTCGTGAGTGCAGCCGGCGTTTATCGATTTATTAGTCACGTCAAAAATAGTGAAACAATACAGGTTTATCTTCTCAATTTCCATCATTCCTATTAGGGCCTATGCATAAAACGTTTTTTAAATGCGTTGGCAGCGCGTATTAGCAAATTTATGCGTTCGCAATATTACAATCGCAAATGAAATGCGCTTTAAACGTGCGTTTGTATCGAAGGGTGTTGAAGAGGGGTGCGTATTTGCGCGTACACAAGTATTGTAGCGACACAAGCGTGAAGATCGTGTGCAAAGGTCATAACTTGCAGACTGTCTTGCTTTTCTAAAGCGCCCTGATCGCGTTCAAAGCGCGTCGTCAGCAAGGCATAGACCCTTAAGCTCTTTGCATGTTATATGCTCTTTGGTTGATACAAATTCGCAATTGTAAATTTTAATAGTTTTTATTTAACATGGAAAAAGACTTACCACTGGTTGAACGTGGATAAGTTGAGTCTTTTTTGCCTCGCTACTGTCTTCCGCGCTGTCCGTTTTGAAGAATGAGGAATAGAATGATGAATAACTTGATTCCCCATCAGTCCTGGCTCCCTCTATAGTAGCTTTGTTGTCGCTTGATGCTGGCGTTTCAACCGATGACTTTGGAGTCTGTATGACCAATTCCACAAAATTAAAGAAGATCCATTGTTTGTTCAACAAAAAAAAAGTAAATTAAGACAATAACTGATTAAACTAATCCGAGCGCTATTGATGACGAGTAAACCCGATTCAGCGTCTACCTGCAGAAGTTTTTTTCACTTCAGAGCAAATATTAGTAAGCCTATTGTTCAAAAATGTATCAAGTATTGTATAAGCTACTACAGTTCGACTAAGAGTTGACGCCTTTTAGTAACATGGAATGAACCAGTATTCATTCCATGTTACTAAAGTATATATTTTACAAGCTAAAAGCAGCGTAATGTGAACGTTCACCTATTATAAACGCCCACTCAAGGTGTGCTGTCCTTGTCTTATATGGAATTGAGTGAAAGAGAAAGCGCTCTATTAGTTCGTTTCAATGAACAGAGTTTATTTAAAATAAATAGGGAATTGTCTAAAATTATACACATGTATTATGCAAAGAAATAACTTACCCTGTTGTACGTGTTCATTAGGGAACTCATGCTGCTGTCTTCGCTCCCCTGTTTGGCATTGGTTTCGTATTCTATATGGGTTCCCTTCCGTTTCCTGTGACGCCAAAAGCCGTTTGAATGTGGCCTGTTCGTCCTCGGTACAGATGACATTTTACACGCCTATGAAAATTTTTCAATTTTTAATATATACATAGTCACAAAATGTCTAGTCCAACACGAAATAGCTTCTAAGTGAATCTGTGATTCAATCAAATCCAATAATTTCAAGATGGATCTATTAAATAAAATTAAAAGTAAGAATAATAATTTTTCACCTCTCCAGCACGAAAAGGGTGCTTTTGGTGCCTAAAAACTCGCAGGAAAATCGATTTTTGCTGCGAGCGTGAGGAAAAGTGATTCAAATTTCGAACACGCGATTTAACTCACAGGAATAACATTATTAGGATTTTATTAGTGTGTCCAGCCATAGCCGACTAGAGTCGGCCGGCCATAGCCGACTAGATTCGGCCGACCATAGCCAACTAGAATTGGCCCAGCTGTGAAGATAGTTTTACAGCTGTGAAGATACCAGTAGTGATGGCCTAACTCGCTGTTGAGGTGAAAAGTTGTATGTTTAACACGAGAGCAAATTTTTTTAAGTCTCGTGCCTTTAAATCACTCACTTCGCTCAGTAGTCTATATTAGAATCACTCGCTACGCTCGTGATTCAATTCTATAGACTACTTCGCTAGTTCGTGATTTAAAGTCGGCACTCGCAGGAAAAAACAATTTTGCTCTCTAGTTGAACAAATAACTATTATTGTCTCTATTTAGTATTTTTCATAGGAAAATACAACAGATAACTTATAGTACGGTCATCCTATGAATGCGTTTTTGACATTTCTTTATGTCCATTGCATAATGTCCATTTCCGAATAAACGATACAGAAAATGTATGGAATTGACACCTGTCAGAACAGCACTCTTATAATGGCCGGAGTATATAAGAGATTATTTTCAATATTTGTTATAATAATAGTTGACTCGATCTTGCTTGTCAAATATCATCCAAATTTCCAAAAGTTTTCTTTAATAATAACCTTGGCCTGACAATTAGGAAAACGACAAAAAAGAAATCACCAAAATCGGTCATGTCCTTCTCAGATGTTCCGTATTCATGTGGCAATAAAATGTAACGTCACTTGCATTATATGATATGTGCGTAGTACCTTTAATGTTAAACATTTTACAGTGTTATTACAAAAAAGATAAACAGACAGCAAAACAGGTTTAAATACTGTTCATATTTAAATACACGTCAATGCTTGTCGAAGCCTTGTCTAACCTCAAAGCTAGTGAGTATATAAACAGGAATTACCTCTTCGTAATTACTCTGCGTCAACAGCAGAGGGCACGGAGTGTTCGTGTAGTGGACCACTTGAGTGACTGGCTCTTGGAATGTGTATGAAACAGTGGGGTTCACCGTTGAATATATGAACGGCGAACCAATCATGGCTTGACCGTACACCATGTATTGCACTGAAATAAATGTTATGTGTTATTTTTGTGCATCACCATCATGTTTAATTGGGCGCCACTATGTTGTCCTTCATCCGCATGAATTCACTCCCAGCCGCTCTCTTGCGCTCGTAGGGCCAACTATTGGTCGATTCTCCAAGACTAGTTTACGCCAACACCCAAGACTAGTTTAACGCTCTGTCTTGACATTTGGACAGCCCGTCTGGCGGCAGTAATCATCCCTTTACAAAAGATTACAGCATGTGTGCTTTGGTGAGTGAGTAAGGGATGCCAGAGCCCATTTCCCTATCCCTTATCCTATTGTAGTTGGCAGCGCACTTGCAGCAACTGTGACGTTGCTTGTGTATGGGCGTGTGATGTGATGACAGATAATGTCCATCTCATTCGCACTTCAACTGACTGATTCGTTGCGATATGTCTATCAATGGCTAAATCGACAGAATGGACAGATAGCCTCCAGAGAAACGCCAAGCATTGCCAAGCTACAGAGAACAGATGGTCCTCTCAGTGTCTCTTGTATTAGAAATCTATTTAATTGAAAGATGATACGGGAATTGTTATGTATGGAAAATGTGAGAAGAAACAGCAGTAGGCAACCAAACTGTACTAAGAAAATATAACTAGTCATAGAGATTTTTTGTTAATGAAATTATAATTCAAGAAATCATTTCGAAAAACAATAAGAATTTACAATTTTAAATCCACGATTTCATTTGTTACATGACGCTTATATCACTACCATCGATACTTTCATCCAGACCCTCCTGTTAGCGAGGTATCATTTAAAAAAAAAAAACATTCAACGCCTTTGATAAATAAGTGAACAATAAAGATTGAATAAACGTTCCAACGATTTAAAAAACAATGGGCGCGAATGAAGTTGCGGGAGTTTAGTGTACAATAATTCCAAAACACGTTTAACCAATCACAGCGACTGACGTCAGGTGTCATCTGTCCACTTTAGGTGGAATTCGGAGAGTGTACTTTGAGTTTACTCTGTAATACCATTTATTCAGTTTATATTTCTTTATTCTCATTAAAGCTTATAGCTACTTACATGAGAAATTCTGATAAAAAACTTAAATAGGTAACGACACACTGAACAGAGAGACAAAATAATAATAATAATAAAGGAAAATTAAATCAAATTTGATAACTGCTATCGAAACATGACATTCAAATACTTAACATAACATGCTTACACAGCTTGGATTTAAATTCTCCGAAAGATTTTGCCTGTTTTAGATCCAAGGGTAATTCGTTAAAAAGTTGTGCTCCCTCAAAAGTAAGAGTTTTCTTGCCATATGTAGTTCGTACTTTTGGTAAAACCACGTGGCTTGCTCGTCTGGTTGTGCAGTTGAAAAGATCTTTTTGTTTAAGCAAAGTAATATCGGAGTGAATTGATTTATCTAGTATCTTTCGAACGAGTATACATATATTAAATTTATATAATTGACTTATTTTATATTAGCTCATATTTTTATATTAGCTCCTTCACTGTGGCCATCATGTATAAGCCTTACGATTTATGATTAAAAATTAATTATTTTTTTAATCTTTTACGTTAAAAAATAAATTAAATTTAGAGAATACCGTAAATTTATTTATACTAACTTCCAACAGTCGGCACATGTGTACTATTGCTGGTGACAGACGGTTGTTCCGGTCTATTGGATACTTGAGGTGCAGTAGAAGGACCAGGCATGTAGTACATTGGAAACACCCCTGTTAACGAATAAATAGCATAGTACTGTAGTATGATTAAAAGACTTGGGCGAACTTATACGATGCCATTTACTTGCATAATATGCAAGTACAATAATTTTGAAAACTTATAAGCGAGTTTAGTGTTTATACATGAATAAGTTGTATTCAAGGCAATTACTAATATGCAATAAATGTTTTAAAATTTTGATTCGTTCAAACACGAAACTAGTGCCATTTTGAACATTGTCTTGAATAGAACCGTTTTACTTTTATGTTTGGACCTGTGTAAGTTTCTAATTCAACTTTACAACCCTGCGCAAGAATGTAACGTGTCGTTTAGAAAATTGTTTCACGTGGCTGTCAGCTGCACCGTGGCGCGTTCCATGTCTCCACTGATCCGTACCCGCCGCCATTTCAATGCACTCCTTACCACCAACCCTGACATTGATATTTTTTGTGACAATTGGTTTACTGTAATTAAAACTTTTCGGACATATTGTGAAAATTTAATAGACCAATGGGACAAAGGCATGTAAGCCGACAGTTTAATTGACTAATATTGTAATGTAGGATATATTTTTCTTATTATTGATTATTATTATTATTATTATTTTTTATCATATTAACTACTACGATATGTATTGTGAGATAAACGTTAGTGGACCTCTCCGTTTTTATCTCAATAAAGAATTTGAATGTTACATGTCATCTTGTATCAAATGGCCACATTTGACATTGATCAGCTTGGTGACACACAATTCACTTTCGCGTCGACACTTGATGTGAACGGAAGATATCTACAGCAACAAACTTTATCCCCAATTTTGATATCGTCAAATCTTGATTTGAGTGGTTAGAGTGCTTGCCTCAACGCTCTGTTCTAGGGTTCCCGGGTTCGATTCCCGGCCGGGTCAAATTTGAAAATTAAACTTTTCAAATTTTGCTCTGGTCTGGATTTGGAAAGTAGTGGCAGGGCACACTGGCGGCAGTAACCACCCCCTTACAGAAGACCACCGTGAAATAACAGTACGTGTGCTGTTGTGTTTCGGTGAGTAAGTAAGGGATACCAGAGCCCATTTCCATATCCCCTCCTAGTCCCTTATCCTTAATCCTACTGTAGTCGGCAGCGCACTTGCAGCAGCTTTGGCGTTGCTTGTGTTATAGGCGACGGTAGTCACCTACCATCAAGTGGACCGTCAGCCTGTCTGCCGATCTTAAAATAAAAAAAAACATAAATTTTCTGAATTGCCTCCCACTATGGAAGCAAATTTAAAGATGTATTCACGTCAAAAATTCAAATTACTTCTAAAATATCATAAGAATCGCTAGCATTAGATATACTGTAATCGACTTCACGAAATTTTTTATGCGACAACCACTCATATTCTAACACATACATAATTATTTTGTAATAAAAGTACATTAATGTATTTATTCGCGTTACTACATAGCTCGTAACATTTGCGGGCGAGTGAGACGGTTGTGCTCGCGGTAGTCGTGCAAAATTAGCGACTGGTCGGCTCTAAATTTTATTACAATTAGCAGAAGTTATGTGAAAATAAAATTTTACACACCTTGAACGGTGGCATTGGAGTTCACGACAGGCATCTGTTGAGCGACGCCGACGGCGGCAGACAAGAAATTGCACGTCCGATTTGATGCCCAAGCGACGGCTCCCTCTGTGAGGATATTTTTATGAAATTGATTCTTTAGCCAAGTGTAGATAGTACAGTTGCGTTGCATCTAATGTAGTTAAGAGTCTATGATTTTAGTATTTAGCTACAAGGAACATCTAATATTATTATTCTTATTATTCTTGTCTTTGTGGCTATTTCTGTCTGCTAGAGTACCAGTATCACTTCGTCCATTACTGGAATATTGTGATCGCCACGTGAACTAAAGCTCTCTACCTATACCTACCTCGTTAAGAAACTGTAGTACTTTTTGATAGAGGCATTCTTCACATCTTCACAAGCCATTGTGTGGCTTCCTAGGATGTGACTGCGTTTGTGCATCAGGGGGCCACACTCGCACAGGATATGCATTGGTGTTTCTTCTGCCTCATGGCAGAAGCGACACTCTCCCGTACTAGTGAGCCCCATTACTTTTAGGTGCCTATTGAGGCGGCAGTGCCCCGTTAGTGCCCTAGATAGCATACACAAATTACTCCTACTAAGCGACACGACATAGCCTGATTTGTCACGTTTCGACTATAGGCTTTAATGAGCGCTTTGGAATGGTTCAACCCTGGCAACATCTAATATTGTTATCATATTCTCAAAAATATGATAACAAGATCACTTTTTTGAAGTCGATTATAAGTATATTTTACCAGGGTTTCGGGAAAAAATAGGCGAGATGATGAGGAACCTGAGAAGAAATTTATAGGTAAGGCTCTTATTATCTCATGAAATTTATTATAAAACGTACAATAAATTAAACCATAATTGACCCATAAAATGGCGTTTTATGTTTATCAATATTAGTTTTAAACTTCCTATTGATATTGTAAATATTACATTTTTTATTTAATTCACTAAATTTTTATGAGTAAAAATTAAATTTTCATAAATATTGATAGGTAACAGTTAAAATTTTTATTTCCTTGATTTTTTTTTCCGAAAAAAAGACTGCGGATCTAGTTGGTAGATGGTAATGGCCCTTTATTGTAGAATGAAGTTAGTATTTATGTAGGAATTAAAAACTTGTCGACAGAAAAACTTTAAGGACCAGTAAATGACGAGGAAAACTCCACCTCTTTGACCATAGATTTAGTCGCATATACGTTAAACATTTATTCAGCTCGAAGCTGAATAGCTGATAGCTGAGAGAGGTGAAGGATCAGATGCCAACACACTAAACGCTGGTTGGAATTTTGCCACACTTCTCCATTTCATTTGTGGATTAATTTTATTTCTAAGGGCCGTTGCTCTAATGGTGACAAATCTACAAATTCGACAAAACTAGCATTTTGTGAGGAGCCCAAACACACAGAAGAACCCAGCAGTGGGCCAATGATGATAATGAAAGATGACTTACCAGCAGGGGTAGCGGATGTATTTTGTGCGATGTTGGCTTGGCGACGTGGTTTTTTAGCGGAATTATAATGATGCTTGTGGGAACATTCAATGTCCTTCATAGACCGTTTTGATCCGTAAGCCTGGCAGCAAAACATTATTTTTATTTATTTATTTCCTTACTTACATCTATCTATCTTTTGAGGTGTATCCTAATACAATAATGTAACTAAATTAAAACTAAACTAATATTTTTCATGCATTAATTAATATTTCTAACTTATTAATATTCATAACTTATTAATATTAGAATATTATTAATATTTATAACTACAACACATAATAATTGTGTTAATGTGTCATAGATATATCTTTATCTTTATCTTGTGGCTATTTCTGTCTGCTAGAGTACCAGTATCACGTCGTCCATGTCATAGATGTAGGTATATTCATGTAGAAATTTTTATTTCTATATTGCATAACACATAAATAACGCGACTCTTGTGAATTTGCGGGAGTACAAGTAAAAATGTAATTTTTTTCAGCTACTAGTTTGAGTTTCTGAGAACGCCAGTGGATGTTGGAGCAAGTGAGCCGGAACACAAAGAACAATCAGCGTTATGCAGAGTTAGATACGGGTATACCGTAAGAACCATGCCCAAAATGAATAATGTTGGATACATTAACGGATAGAAGAAATATACAGGTATCCCGAAATTCAACGTCGAGCGGGCAAGGGGCGATAGACTAGCTTATACCAGCTCTGGAAAAAAATTGGTTCTTTATAACTACTATGTACTTTATGTAGTACTTAAGTGTACATCTTCAGAACATTGTGAACATTATTCTACATCTCTTCAAATATACGTATTATTTTGTATCAAATCTCTGGAATTATCAAGTTTGCCAAAAAAGTTTTATCTATCCTGGAAGTGTCTTATGTTTGCTCTAAGTGTATTTAAAATTACTGTATAGTATATCATGAATTTCTCCTCTACGTACCAATTTTGTTACCTGAACGTCAGATATGGTAGCACTGGGTTTATAACTCGCGTTGCATCTCGCCAAATGTTCTTTCATCTTCTTTTTATTTACGTAGGACTCCTTCCATTCTTTGGCGCCTGTGCCGTGTTCTCTTTGCTTCTTGGTCAAATTCCTCTCCATTATTATATTGTGACTAAAATTAATGAAAAAAAAAATTATATATGATTACAGGAAGAGGACATTTCTAACTGCCACAAGAGGGTACATCTATTGATAACATATTTTGTAATTTAAAATCATAAAAAGAAAACGCATAAATTTTGTTACTCAGAATCGCATTCAGCAAGGGCTAATCTATACATATAATAAAATAAAATGAGCTGTGTCTGTAGCTAGACATGTGTAGTTCCAGATCGCAATAGTTCCGAGAACTATGTCCACAGTTGAAACTATTATCGGTCCAATCCGAACGATCTATCTAAATAGGTTCATAGTTCCTGTCGTTCTCAGTTCCTACTCCTTCAGTGAATTTCAGAATTTCTGATCCAATCCACCAAAGAAACTCCGAGCATAGCTCGCTGAGCGACTTTAAACTTGTGGATCCTGAGAAAAGAATCCTGAGTTTTTTTTCAGGTCATCATAATGTTACCCTGGTTACATAAACTGATGTTCATAAAACTGTTTCACTGTGTCTCTTGAATGACTTCTATAGAATATAAATTTATCCAAAAGAAAAAAAAAATGACAAGCGGTCTACGAAATAAAAGAACAACTTTGGGACCTTTGGTATAGACCAGTGACCTTTGGTATACCCCGAAAGTGGGTACCGCGGAACTACGGTTCTGCGAAAATATTTAATTTGGCTATTATACAATCCCACAGTTAAATCCAAAAAATATGGAGTATGGAATATGGAGCAGTGCGTGGAAACAGCGTGACGGGTTGACTAATTTCGTAATGATTTGGACATATCAAATGACCTCATAAGTTTGCATAAAATAAAAGAGTATTTGGCAATTGTTCCGTTATCTTTTGGCACCCTTCGTTACCAGGAACCCCTGTTATAGACTAACCTGTCGAGAATCGCTTTTGTAAGCCATAACTGCTGATATCCATCTGATGTTTCAGTGGACTCAGTAGTGGTGACGTGTTCGATGCTATCCATCGGAAGAAGCTCAGGATTGTCACATTCACTCCTCCTGACGACAATAAAAGAATAAATAAATTTCGGTCAATTTAGTGACATGTGTTCTGCAGCACATATTAAAGGAGCCAGAATCAGAAGGAAGGAACGGGGGAATGAGCTCTAGCAAAACTTTTTCAAGGACCAAAACGATAGAGTCTGGCTGGCGAAAGTTGGCGCTGGAATTATTTGCAAACTGTTTACATGGCAACACTAATGTTAACGTTAATTTGACAATCAAGATGGCGGTTGTCGCCATACTTTATATTATTTAAATTTATCAACTTTTGCTCGCTAGACTTCTGTGATTTTATTTCATGGTGCATTTTTACAGTTTCTGCCAGGCGAGCTGCCCAGTTCGCACAATGTTCCCTGCCCCACTTTACAAAGATCACTGCAATTTGCTATTTAAGTATTTAACATCTCAACACGAAAGGTCATTTTTTTTTGTTGATAGTTAAAACAATCTAAGTTATTCATGAAACACGTGATTGCATATTGTTTCTTTTGTAACAAAACACAGACTTACATGACATACTCTTATAATTTATTATTTCTAATTCTTATAGTATTTTTATATTTTCAGTTTATGTTTTGTGGTGTTCGTGGTCTCAGTACGGCTCTAGAAATCGCAAGAAAAAGAAAATAGGAAATCCCAATACATACCTAACACAATCACTCGTTTCGTTTAACTCTAAAGGATTTTCTAATTTATCTTCCCCGAGCAGAGCGTTGTCTTCGTTAGAGTAAGGCTTAAGACTCATGAAGTATCTAAAATGTAACATTCATCAATTAGCATGTCATTAAAAAAATAAACGATTATATTTCCTAATTTTTTTATATATATACAATAGGTTGAGGCGAAATTCTTTGTATTTTTTTATTAATTTACACTTATAATTATTATATGTGTTTATAACTCCATTTTTTCAGGAGGTCGGTCCACTAGGTTGTGTGTGGCTATTGTAGCCTGTCAGCACAAGCGTCGCGATTGTTGCTGTAATTAGGATGAAGGATAGGGATTAGGAGGGGAAAGAGAAAGGTCTACTGCACGTGTACCGTAACACTTCCAACAGTCTTGGTTGCCCAATTTATGATAGTGAAACGCAGTGTGCCCTGGCACTACTAGTTACCATTATGTCGTAAGACACATGACTCCGGTGGATGATTGGCAGTCCTATTGAACCTATTGAACAAGTCCTATCGGAGAGACAAAGTATTATAACTTCCCAGCCAAGACATTCCAATTTTTTATGTGTGCATATATATATCTGCGTATTCTGGCGTTATTATGATGAAAGATCGCATTCTTTCTCTCTATTAAGTCCAGTCATTAGTTATAATTTCTTGCTTTTTAGTTTCGCTCGTTGTTAGCAATGTACATACATCCGAATCAATGGTAAAAAAATGAGCTGTCACGAGACGTCTGGTAGATGTGAAACATCGAGTGAAATAAAATTTATTTATTTAATGTTTATTTTTATTGAATACAAAAATTTAAATATTTATTTCAAGTTGCAACAACCACCAACAATCACAACAACCGTACACACTACTACGCATAGACTGTATATGTATATACCATCGTATAGCGTGGTGACACGTCGCCACGCTATCAATCAGTTTCCCCCTGCGCCTACAGATGTTTCACATCAAAAATCATAAAAGTTATTTCCTTGCAAAAATTCCACCTTATTCAGTGTTTTAATAGGGATTAAAAAATAGAATAAAGTTTTCTTTCAGTAAAATCGTTTAGCAACTAACTATCGAGCTTTTTTCTATACCCAGATTTTTTCATATATATGATTCTAAACTGATTTGTGGTTATTTTTCAGAGACTAATAATACGCAAATATTGCTTCAATGTCTCACAAATGACTTTATTTGTAACAGGACGGCCAGAGTGAACTGAATCTTTAACTTGTTAGGTAAAGATATGTTTGTGCACTTTTTTGTAATAAAATTTCAAATTTTAGCGTATTTCTTCGTTAATTTCACTTTTAATCAAACTGGTAGAAATAGAACAACTAAAGAGATTTCATACAACTTCACCATACAAAATATAACACCCCCCCTTGACTTCTATTTTATCAAAAAATAATAAATAGGCATATACATATACACTTATTATCATGTATTTTATTAGTTTTAAATAATGTAATCTTAACTAATCAAAATTTAATTAATTAAATTTAATTATTTAATTAAAATTAATTAATTAATTGCAGTTAGTTAAAAGTTCAGAGTTAGTTTATTTGCTTGTTACGCTTTTACGCCTTAAGTGCTCAACCGATCATGATATAACACGTTGTCGGGGTCTTTGTTTCAGAAAACAGTCAAGTTTCCAAGGAACGCGGACTAAGTTGCGGGTAAAAGCAAGTAGCAAGTATTTGCTGTTATTTCCTTGCATTTGCATAAATAAGGTGTTTTTTAGTAACGTCCATTTCATAATTATTTCAAGTCACCTACTTATTTCTTTGAGAATATAAAAAGAAATCAAAATGTTATAAATGAAACTAGGTATTTGTTTTTAAAGGCTCTCTACATACCTCTGAAGATTTTCATTATACGTTAGCTGATTGTAACTCAGCGGAGTATCTGTACTTGATACACTGTCACTGAAATGTTGATACGGGGATAAGCGTCCGTGCATTATTGAATCTTGTTCCTGAAATGAAATTTACATGTTAATTAAAAAACAAATAAATCGTTCAAGAACTTTACAAAAATCATACATCCCTCGAAGTTGTTAAAAGAAAATATTATTACTTTGGGGGCTTAAACTGTTTTCTCTGTTTCTCCACTTACTTCTTCTAAATCACCCAACGGACTTTGATACGGTTTTCACTAATGAAAAGAGCGATAAACAAGCATAAGTGCTAAGCCGGGGGCTTGTCGTTAGTATTAGACGTTTAGTCGTTAGCATAAGTCTTATTAGTCTTATAGCTAGATTGTGATCTTGACCTCCTAAATTTAAGATCGGCAGACGGGCTGACGGTCCACTTGGTGGTAGGTGGCTACCGTCGCCTATAACACAAGCAACGCCACAAGTGCTGCAAGTGCGCTGCCGACTACAGTAGGATTAAGGATAAGAAATTAGGAGGGGTGATAGGGAAATGGGCTCTGTAAGAGATATATGTCAATTTTATAATACGTCAACTGAGTGTCACTGAGTATCTAAGAGTTGCAGATCAGATCACGAGTTATTTGGGTATAATCCATTTGAATATCAGATCAGGCGTCGCTTGCGAAATACTACATAGTTGAGTTCGCATTCAAAGTACAGATTCGATGCGTAAGTCTGAAACTGTATGATAACACAACCCATAATGTACATGATATACAGAGCAATAAAAATGGGTTTATTTGTGTCTATAATATGGATATGGTCATATAGAGTTGTCAAAAAAATGTAGACGTGAAAAACTTACATTAGTTTTATTATCCGGAGGGTGGGCTGATTCTGTTGGTAATTCATCGTCAGTTTTCATCGAGTCCTCCCAAAAATTCTCCATGAAGGAAGCAAAATCTTGACAATGTTTGCTCATTTGCTGTTTAGCCATTTCAGCGGGCTTTGTTAAAACCTAAAACAGTCATAAATAAATTAAATGTTCATAAATCAAAAATTAAAAAATTGTTTATTTTTTCGACGACAGATGTCGCTGCGAAGGCAGGTTATAACGGCTATCGTGTCGTTCCTCAACGCGAATTACAATTTTCATACAAGATTTCGACGGTTGTTTTTATAAGCCCAAAGAATAGAATTAGTGAACATAAATACATGCGTTAGCTGTTAACGCTTGTATTAACTTTACTCCTTATAAAATTCCCATATATATATCATTACATGAAGCATAAATATATATATCACTAGGGGCCCGCCCCCGGCTTCGCCCGGCGTGCAATTTTTATATATAAGAACATTCCCCGTTTATCCCTCTTTCCATTTGTGAAAACCGAATTAAAATCGGTCTACCCGCCGTTCACGCGGCGCCGTGACCAAGGGAAATAGGGATTCATTTTTATATATAGAGACTATATGAAGCATTATATGAAAATCGAATCTTAAGAGTAATAGAAGCGACATAATATAATTATGTGTCCAAATATTGGTGTTATGAACATTTTACAATACTCTGTTATGAACATTTTACATTTTTTTTATTTGACAGAAACAATATTAATATATCACAACAAAGCTTCAAATTAGTCCAATAAATAAAAATGGACGTGATTTCTTTTACTTGGTTATCTTTATGTAGATTGTTGTAATGTAGGTTACATATTATGTGATAATCAGTCGTCCTGGCCAGCCCACAACGGTGTCGTTCTATATTCAATTCTTGTTTGAATGTTAAAATGTAGAGAAAATGTAACATTGTTTGATGTTCTTATATAAATGAATGTGTTGTTTTCTTGCAATAAGTTTGTTCAATATATCCACTGCGTTTATTTCTCTTTTAAATTTATAAAATAAATGGATAAAGAAAGAAAGATAATACAGTAATACAGAATACAGTAAGATAATACAGAAAGATAGCATCTATTTCTTATTTGTTTCTCTGGTTTCGCGCATTGTCTATGACTCGCGTCCTTCCCCGATTCCTACCCTCCTCCGGCTCTCGATACGATCACTGTACGACGCGACGCGAGAAGATACCCCGCAAGCAAACAAATAAAAAGACACAAAAATTGAACTATCGTGATCGGTCGAGTGTGTGCGCTGTGTAACCCTTTTTATCGCCGTAATCTACATCCGCAGTACATAGTGTTAGAACGCTGGTTGTCGTGTTATGTGCTTATGAAGAAAGGTGAAGACAAGAAGAGGGAATCGCCTCAACGATCCGCGGATCCGTTAACATCTCGCTTCATCGTATCGAGGTAAGCTGTCCCTACCTGATTTCTCCACCTTCCCTTATCCCGCAACATCCAAAATATACAGTCCACTATAAACATCAAAACCGCAGTGCTCCGATTATCCGCAGTCGGCTTCACCTTTGGCCTATACGAGCCAGACGGTGCTGCGCAGTCGGAGGATAGCCGTGCGCTTTATCCTCCATTCTCTATTTTTTAACTATTTTTATAGTAACTATTGATGTGCTTTCGAATTGGAAAACAGCTTTTCTTACATTTTAATTATTGCGCTCGAATTTCGACTAGTGGACGGAACCTGGGGTGTGTTGCAGCAATCCTTGCTAATTTTGCTCTAATCGTGGATACAGGCCGTTCCATCACTCAATTCGAGCACAATTTGATCTGGACAAGATTTGATCATACCCGTTTCCAGAGCTAATTATGCTTTGCCTACCAGAACTGGTATGTTAAGTAGCCTTGGCCGAATGAATGATGGAACACACCCCAGAATCTGTTTCATTTGATACAAAAATATAAGAAACGAGATCAGAGTATATAATTCCGGTTAAATTATGGGATTATTTTAATTATCGGAGTGATTGCTTTCAAATTCGATGATGATAAAATATTCAAATTCGGGTGATGATAAAATAGAGTGGTATGCAATAAGTCTTTCAAGTTTACCTCATTCATGATCCTGATAATATCGTCTATCAGAGTTTGGGATTTCCTCTTCTGTTCTTCAGATAATTTTGTGTCATTGTCAGCGACAACCGCTTGGAAAACGTCCGGGTTTGCTGGGCCCTGTAAATTAAGCTAATGTAAAAATCCCTAGCGGTTTATTGTCCGAGACATTTAGTTATTAGAAGAAATATCTAAATTGAAGTGCGACTAAATAATTTTGAATGTTTATGATTCTGAACAAAACCATAAACAATAGATTGTGTTACAAACATTGTCGCTTTTTACAGTTATTCATTATTATAGTAGTATATGTTATATATTTATTATGGATTTGGGTGAAACTGAAGATTAACACTGTGGGGCTTATAGCATAGCATACACTTTAGGTCGCTTTTTACAAATATTTATACGTTTTTTTACTATTGATATTAAATAAGAATTACAATAATTATATCGTTACGACAAATTGTCTCCAACCAACACCTCAAGAGACAAAAAAATATATAGGTTTCACATTTGAATACAGTTATTTAAAATATACCTTGTAATAAAAAAAAAGCCATAACATAAAAAAAAAACATCAACGTTACCTCGACGACGTGGTGTTTCACAGTGACAAATTCAAGTTTTCTTGACCAAGGATTAATGTATGAAGACCACTCAGTCTCCACTTTCAAATATTCACCATTTTGAGTCTTCAACCTGTTCAATTTAATTATGCAATTAATCCAATTGCGTTCATCTTGCTTATAATTCTTATTTATAAGTAAACTTTAGTTAAAGGTAAGATTCTAATGATTCGGTTAATTAAAAAAAAAAAAAAAAGATGCATTTACCCATCGGCATGATATAGAATACTTGTCCACGATATCGACCGTGTATCATTTTAATTAAAAGTCCTGTGTGTTTTTATGGTGTATAAATCCGTTTAAAGTTTTGTTAAAATCCTTTCAGTAGTTTTTGCGTGAAAAAATAACAAACATCGTCTTCATAACTTTGATTGTCATAAAAAACTTCATAATTTTGACAGATTATCAGACACCAACCTTCTGGATATTGTATGAATCGTACCTTGAAAGTCATTCATTTAAATAAATGCATGATTTTTTTTCCATGAAACAATTCATATAGAAACTGTGTACGTATAGTAAAATTGTACATAAAAGGAAATTATTTGGAAATGTAGACATCACATATATAATAGTCACCTGTAGCCCTTGCAGCGAGGCATAGTACCTTCCTTTACAATAACTTCGTAGATTTGTCTCAAATATATCAGATCCTCTGGGTGGTAAAGTTGTAGGGCGTTCTGGCCAATTATCTCCTGCGGCAAATAGCCCAAATAAGCTACCGCCTCTGGTTCCACATACTCTATGGTTCCGTCGGCAATATGGCGGATTATGAACAATACGTCTTTTGTCATTATTTCTCTGGGCACTGCAATAAGAACCATTCGAAATATCATTAAAATGTACATTAAATCATTCTTTATTATCCACTACGGAAGGTGAGCACAATTTTATAGAAAATTTTGTCTTTATATGTCTTTGAGAGTGGCAGACCACTTGATGGCTGCCCAACTTAATAGGCTCAATGAAAAGGGAAATACAATAAATAGATGTGATTAATGAATAGGAAATAATGAATAAGGTATTTGACAGATTTTAGGAAAATATCTCAAATTGTTCATAAATACACTTGCAATTTGATTCATTCTTTGTGAATTGCTTTATTTTCTATGAAAATTACAATCAAGTTTAAATGATAAATAAGACCGCCAAAACGCTAAAGACGCCATACATGTAGGTCACGTGATATCAATACGTCACTTGCTTGCAAAGAAACATTTAGCTGTCAAATCGTATACGCTCATGTACATTAAGCATCGACTGTAAACAAAGCAAATGACGCAACTCTATATGCCACCAATCGCGTGCGTTTTTAATCACGTGGTCAAACATGAAAATTTAACTATTTTAATAATGATTTCTTATGAAAATCGTACATATTTTTAAATACTGTATTAGTTAATTTGGTTTAAAAAAATATTTACAGTTAGTCTAGTAAAAATTTATTTCATATTTTCATTACAGTCAAATACCGTATTGTGAATAGATGAAATGTAATGAATAGGAATGTAACCTATGTAATAGGAGCATTTTGGAATTCGACTTTTATCTAGTAATAGACAAATAATTTTCGTGTATTTAAAGAAAACGAACAAAACTGACCATAAAATTTATGGAGTTTTTCATTATTTTATTAATTACATATTTAGAATACATATAATCATCTAAACCCTTTTTTAAAAGGTGGCAGGCAGTGTGACGGTCAAGTTGATAGTAGGTGGCTACCGTCGCCTATAACACAAGCAACGACAAATGCGCTGCCAATTTTAGTAGGACAAAGGATAAGAGATTAGGTTGATCATTGAAACACCTGTTGTGTCGTTGCATATACACCTTACACGCTGTTATTTCGCGGTGGTTTTCCGTAAGCGTGTGGTTACTGCGAAACGCAGTATGCCCTGTAACTAGTACTCTTAATATAAACAAAAGGCTCAAAAGCCATACCTTTAAAAGCGGATAATACAGGCTTAGCACGAATGATCAGGAAGATGTCTTTTCTTTCCTTATCATTGACATTTTTGAAGGAAAGTTTCAAATGAAAGGGCACGTGTTTCACAGGTATGCCTTTAACTTTGAAATCATTCACCAGACCGCGATAACGTCTTATTCTACAAAACAACGTCGAAAACAGTTCACCTTGTGATTGTCCTGAAATCAGATAAATTAGAGCATACAAAATCGAAGCCAAATACTTGTTATGATACACAACCAGTAAATTATTAAATAATTTGTAAATATTATTTATTTCAAGTATACAATGCCGAAAGACCCACCATTTCAGCGTTTGTATACAACAAAATAATATTTTAATATTATTAATCAAAGTATACCAGTGTATGTTTACTACTAAACCTTTTCAAACTTATCTTTTAAATTAATGTGACAGTTCTTTTTTAAAAGACTAATTCGGTGTAAGACACTTGCAGATTAAATGATGAACTTAAAAATAATATAATAAGTATTAAGGTCGGGGGAAAAGTATTTTCGCATTTAGTATGCATAAACGTTTAATAAAATCTCTGTCTACTATTTGTATCTAGCTGTTTTTGATGACATTAAAAAGGTCTGAAAAGATATTTTTAAAAAATAAACAAATTAATAAAATGTTATTTCCAGCTGAAGTGAATCTAATGAAGAAATTCGATACATTTTAAAATTTTATTACAGAAAAGTAAAAAAATGCAACACAAGCTGCGAAAATTTTTTTTGTGACGTTCAAGGACCTAATGCAGTGTCAGTAAGAGTAGCACAAAGTTGGTTTAAGCGTTTTCAGGGCGGGAATTTTGACGTCAAAGATGCACCTCGCACTGATCGCCCTGTTACGGATAAAATGGACGCCATTTTTGAAAAAGTGGAGCAAGATCGGCATATCAGTAGTTACGACATAGCTGAAGAACTGGGAGAAAAAGTTTTGACCCAAAAGCCGATATTTGGGTGCCACACCAGCTCACTGAAAGAAACCTTATGAATCGTGTACTCATTTGCGATTCTTTATTGAGACGTAATTAAATCGAACCGTTTTTGAAGAGATTGATAACTGGTGATGAAAAGTGTTTCACGTACGACAAGAACGTGCGAAAAGTTGTAGTCAAAGGTCGGTCAGGCTTCACAGACTGTGCCAAAATCCGGGTTAACTCGCAATAAGGTGATGCTGTGTGTATGGTGGAATTGTTCATTATGAGCTTTTACCGCCGGGCAGAACCATCGATTCGGATCTCTACTGCCAACAACTGATGAGATTAAAGCAAGAAGTTGAGAGAAAGCGGCAGGAATTAATCAATGGAAATGGTGTAGTGTTTCATCACGACAATGATAGACCACACACATCTTTAGCCACTCAGCAAAAATTAAGAGAGTTTGGGTGGGAGGTGATAAATGCTAATGCATCCGCCATATAGCCCTGACCTTGCATCTTCAGATTTCCACTCGTTTCGGTCTCTTCAGTCTTCTTTATGTAGTGTCATGTTAACATCAAGAGAGGACTGCCAAAACTACTTGTCGTGTTTTTTTATCAGAATTCCCAAAATTTCTACAGCAACGGGATCATGTGGCATCTTTTGTGCCATGTTGCTATATGTGCCATTTTCAGCAAATGGCACATATATAATGTAATTAAATGTAAATAAACTTGGAAAAAAAATGTCAAACAAAATGTGAAGAAACTTTTTCCCGACATTATTATATAGTGTATAATATATTATAACTTATTATATAGTGTAAACTCCACTTCACTGGGCCACTGGATACTGCTGATTTATAATTTTTATTTTTTTATTTTTCAAAAATAAAAGTCGTCTAAATTACTTTTATTTTAGAAAAAGCCTTTAACATTAGATATCTGCCAAAAGTCTGCCAATCAAAATCGGTTTCGATGATGCTGATGCTGCAACTGCAGCGCACTTGCAGTATCACAAGCTGCTGCAATTGCGCTGTCGATTTCAGTAAGATTAAGGATATGGGATTGGAAAGGATTAGGGAAATGGGTTCTGGCATCCCTTACTCACTAACCGAAACACAACAGCACACGTGCTGTTATTTCACACAAATGGTCTTCTATAAGGGGGTGGTTATTGTCGCCAGACGGGCTGCCCAAATGACTGCAAAACGATGCCTTGCCACTACTTTCCAGATCCAGACCAGAGCCAAATTTGAAAAGTTCCTTTTATATATTATACTTTGATATACATTTGGTAAAAAGCAGATATTTTGTCATTACAAAAAGACACTTCAATTATATTTATTAGTACAGATAGATTATTAATGCACAAACACGTATACAAACACGCAACGGGAGTAAGTGTCCCATTGATATCACATAACCAGACGAAAATATTTAATGAAATAAAAATATTTCAATAATTTTTAGAACATTAAGTACCTTCATCGTGTTTTGAATTTTTCGGAGCAACGAGTCCCTTTGTGATCTGTGATGCGAACGTATTTCGATCCTGTCAATTGATAAATATTAACTTACCATTATGCAATATAATTAATCAAAAAGTACCAACTTCAATAACATTTTTTTTATGGGTTCTAGCCATAAAAAATCTTCTTACACGGCCAGCATCTAGCCGTGTAAGATGCCTATTTTTTTATATATTAAGATCGGCAGACATGCTGACGGTCCCTTGATGGTAGGTGGCTATCGTCGCCTATAACACAAGCAACGCCAAAGCTGCTGTAAGTGCGCTGCCGAATACAGTAGGATTAAGGATAAGGGACTAGGAGGAGGATAGGTAAATGGGCTCTGGCATCCCTTACTCACTCGCCGAAACACAACAGCACACGTGCTGTTATTTCATGGTGGTCTTCTGTAAGGTCGTTGCTGCCGCCAGACGGACTGCCCAAAAACTGCGCAACGCAGTCTGCCCTGCCACTACTAAACTCACTCGAACTTTGAAAAGATTTGGGTAGTATGAGCTCGGAAATAGGTAGGTATACAGACTCCACCGGCAGGAAGTTCCAATCCTTAGCAGTGATCATTATAAAAGATGTTTTAAATAGCTCGATCTGAATTAGAGGGATTTCGACAAGATGAGCATGGTGACCATCCTAACCTTGAACAAAAAGAAAGTGGAAAGCGATATGATCTCATACAGCTCCCGAGCACATTCTCGAATACAAACAGACAGACGATTTTGCGTCTATCATTTTTAGAATACGGGGCATATTAAATTAATATTAATGTTGTTTTACTAAATTATATTACTAAATACTCAGTTAATCAATTGAATTACTAGCTCTTGTCCGCCACTTCATTCACGTTCCTTTTTAATAAGGCGTTGAATTGTTTTTTATTTCCACAAATCCCTCGGGAACGGTATTTTCTTCTGGAATTTTATTTGCTTTTCTGTAACCTTGACAACGTGTGTAAGCCAAACGCATGACTGTTGACGACGGTCGTTTTTAATGAAGATCCCTGGAGAACATTATTTTTTTGGATAAAATGTACCCTTATGTCCTTTTCTATACCCTTGAGAACGTGTATGCGTAATAAACAAACAAACTCACTTACGTATTTATAATACATATTAGTAATGATATAGCTATGACTATGGTCTATGTCATATATGTATTGATTAAGAGTTGTTTTAAGCTTATTTTTCTATTTTATTGAAACAATGTTGACAATTACACAATAAATTCTATTAATAGATACTATTTTACACATTTTATTTTATTTTACTATTTAATAGTCGCAATTATATGTAAGGTTCCTCTTAGGGTTCCGCGGCAGCCGTGTGCTCCGCTGTCACCACAGTCACGAAGGACATTATTTGGTTCCAACTCTCCTGTGTCAAGAAGGAGCTTGAACCGTCATGACCTGAACATCAATGCCTGCTCAATTGGTCGTTTTCCTTCGTCTGTATACGATTTGTTTCAATGATTTTA
The DNA here is from genome assembly GCA_910589475.2 of Bembecia ichneumoniformis. Lineage (NCBI taxonomy): Eukaryota > Metazoa > Arthropoda > Insecta > Lepidoptera > Sesiidae > Bembecia > Bembecia ichneumoniformis. The sequence goes on from OU342530.1 coordinate 17,341,304, forward strand.
CCTACGTCTTTTTCTTATCATGTTTGCTACCTAACTTTTTCCCCCTATTTCGTTCTGTGTTTCTCACATTTATATGCATATATGTATATGTATACATATTACATAAGATATACTCACTGTAACTGCAATAATGTAGTGAGCCTAATAAATAAATAAATAATAGTGAAGTACTTACATTCGGATGTACGAAGTCTATGAAGGATCGTCCTACCCACATATCCTTTGGGAAGCCCAGACAAGTAGTGAGTGTGGCTGACGTGTACATAACTACGCCGTCATGGATTGATATTACGCACGAGAATCCATCCTAAAAAGAGACATTCAGACATACCGTTTATTAATATTATCGCAATATTTATGGTGAAATATAAATAATTAAATAAATCTTCATTTGCACGAACACTTGTATGTCTAGAGAATCTTAATTCACATACTTACAGCAGTTAAGTACAAAGAATAATTTTCCAATTCTCCTAATTACTGATATGATTAAATACAATAAATAAATGATTTAATGTATTTCACCATAAAATTCTTTAGTCATAATAGCAATTACAGTCTAATAACCATTCTGTCAAATTTCTTGAAAATATGGCATCCGCCAATTCCTTTATATTATTGGATAGTTGATTGTAAGCTTCAACCCATTCTGGGCGGCTAACGCCGATCGGCGGTTATTAAAAACACCTTACCTCATTTAGATTCTCCTTAGGAGGGTTAAGAAGATTCAGGCTGTTCGAGTCAATCTCCGTTTGAGGATGTACTGGAGAAGATATTTTCTCAACTGTAAACCAAAATTAAGAGAACGGAAGATAAAACAGTACGAACACCCTAGCGGTATGTGAATCTGAAAAAAAAAAAACACAAAAAGGCTAACATCGAATCTGTCAATTAAAAAAATAAAATAAAACTTCAATGAAAAAATAAAATAAAGGACAATATAATATTTATTTGATTAGGACTTCGCCGGTCCTACTAACACCGTTAATTGTTTACAAAACACAGGTATTTTACTGCATTTTATATGTATGTTTCGTGTTCTCCGATCTATTTTGAACAAAAAGGTCTATAATTTTGTGACGTACATATAGTTTCCGAGATCCAAGCTTGTACATTCTACATGGTCACAATTTTCAGAGGTAACATTTTATTGAATAATAACTCTTCAATTTCATCAGTCGGCGGCGTAAGTGTATTAGATTATAGAAACTACAAGCTAACAAACATGTCTTCAATCTATTTTTATATTTTACTACTATTCCAATTTGGATTCCAAAAATTCTAGGGACTGCTAGAGATAAAATTATTCTCTACAGGCAGGCTAAAATAAAAACATTTAAAACCAGAAGAGTCCATAGTGAGAACCTAATAAAAAAAAATGTTTTTTTTTTTTTTTTTTTTTGCAAAGGTGTTAATTTTATTAGAATTACTTTATTACAGAAATACAAACAGAAATCGCTTCTTGAGTATAAATTAAGCTTGTCACTTTCAGTATGAATTACGAACGATAGAGACAATGATACTTAAAGGGCTCGTGCTTAGTTGCCACGTATAATTTATTCCCCCTTTACACTAATTCGTATGCTCTATTTTCACGAAAAGATATATATTTTTAATATGTTGTGATATATTAGTATACGTATTAAGTGTGATTTTTCTTATATATTTATGTATACGAAGAGATCCTTTTCAAAAGTACGTTTTGGTTTCAAGCATTGTATAATAATAAATGTTTTAAATTGTCAATGAGCTTTCTTTTCTTTTTTAACTTCATTCGTAATTATTATCAGGACTATTTCGTTTTGGTCATATTGAATTTATCTACATTTTTGTAAATCGAAAAGTGTTCATTAAATATTTGCTGCTATTTTGCTGTTTATACTTTAACACTTATTAGCTACTTGATAAGTTTCGTGGCAACGAGGAATGCATATGTATCCTAGGGTCGACGGGGAATCTTTGTAGGCTCAGATTAATCACAACTAGATTAACACCTCGCGTGGCCGCCTCAGTCCCTCTCGCTCTAAGATTAATATTGCCAGAAAAATAAGTTTTTGAGGAATTTTTATCTTGTTCTTGTAGATTCTACATTAGCAATAATAAGAGAATACAATAATAATAAATAATACAATAGCTTTTTGAATGCAGGTTTTTAAAAGACAAAATTGCTCCAGCATTGTTAAAAGACTATTTCTCTTGGTTTTACAGTCCGAAAGAAGTGACAGTTCTTTTAATTTGCATTCTTCGATTATATATATTACAACACTTAATGTTGTTGGCCATACAACTGTCACAATTTAACAATTGTGAGGCCAGAAAATCGGCCACGACGATAAGGACAAAAAATTATAATAGCATCCCTTTTTTTCAAAGGCGTTATTGTAACAACAGTCCTTGTTTAACATTTCGTGACGTCAGATTGATTCCATCTAGTTGTGATTAATTTGAGTTTGTAGGTATTAAAAAAAAAATTGGTTTTCCACGTGGCAACGGAGCATAAGCTGCTCAAAGTCGGTCGCTTCTCGAGTTACATTAGCTATATTTAGTATATATGTAACGGTATTAATCTCAATTTAATACCACTTTTCTGGCTTTGCAAACTTGTTCCTTTGGAGATAGAAGCTCAAATTTATTATTACTCTTTATATAATCATCATTTTCAGTCGACAAACGCCCACTGCTGGGCTTAGACCACTGCATGGCATAGATCAAAAAGTAAGCAAAAGTTGTTTTCACATGAAATTATTATTATGTCCATGTGGGTCTACTTAATGAAGCTACGTACGTGGCTTATATGTTCAGCTTAGCAACTTTGCTACACCTTTTCCGCATGTCAACAGTAAGAACCAAATCTCTTTGCCAGAGGATATGTACGAAAAAAATAAATAAATATAATTTAGTGTTTCGGATGAACCAAAGATTTTCAACTGTATATTCTACATATTTAATCTTTATTATGTATTTTCAATATATTAAATCTTTTGGGATGAACCTTACTTTGGAATTTACAGGAAGTCCATTAAACTGTGTTAAAAGAAACATTCAGCACTGGCTTCGTTTTATACATAATAAAGTATATTTTTACATTTTGTTTGTTCGTTTGATACCTCGTGCATTGAGTTATAAAGGTCAACGTTGTTACACGCTATAGAAAAATTTAACAAGATGAGTTTTTCGCAAACCCAAAAATCTACACGTAAACATTTGTCATTAGTATTGCAAATTTTTATAAATTCTATTAACCCTATACTGTATAAGTCACAATACACAAACATATTATACAATCCATACGTTGACTGTATGAGTCGGTCAATCAAAGAAAGGGATTGAAAATGACGGCGCTTTGCGGGACAGTTAGCATGAAAATAGTTTTTTAATAACATATTTTATATTATTGAATGTGTCTTATGAGTAAAATAGCATCACATACATATAGTAATGTCTTCGCAAACACAAAATTGAAAGCACTAAACTCTAAGATTTTTTTTGTAGTAGGTCTATGTTATATGGTGGATTACAAGGTGATCTTTTTCCAAAAAGTTCCGACTACCCGCCGACATTTTAAAAAAAATGTTTAACACTTAACGACTAATCTTTTAGAAATAAAACCAATTAGGTTAGGTTGTATTAGAAGGAAAAAATTTTTTTTTTTATCGCGAAAGCAATATTTTGTGAGCGAGAGGGAAAAAGAAGTATCGCCAAAAGTTCCTGAAGCTTAGAAACAGAGATTGCGGAAAAGAGACGTAATATTCGTGCATAAATGAGTATTGTATTTTTGTACAATTTATGTGTGCCAAAAATGCTGCTAAGAAGCAAAGGACAGCGACAGCAATTTTCAAATTTTTATTGATAAAAATTTGGGAAGTTTTTTTTTTTATTGAAATGATTACGGTCCCATTTTGGACGAACAAAGCCTTGATTTGTTTGATAAGCTCTGTTTGATTATGTCTTGATAAGCTCTAATGTTTTGCAATGTGGTGACGGGTTATTGAATATTGGTAGGTAGAATCGATACGAGTGGTACCAGATAACCGCGGGTCCAATGTAAAATAACATTTTATATTAATAAAACTCGAATAGGTTCTGGAAGAAATTAAATACACTGATGTCTCATAATCAGACACGTACCACCCCCAGGTAACATCACAACTGCTCCCTCAAAGAAATATTTCAAATATAAACATTAGACTCAATTTTTACTATTATTTTTTTTTATTCCTAATAATATCATACTATGGTCGGAACCGCACACTTGCAGCACTTGTGGCTTTGCTTGTGCCATAGGCGACGATTACCACCAAGTGAACATTCAGCCTGTCTGACGATCTGAACATTAAAAAAATCCTAATGTTTTACCTCTCTTGAAATCGCTTGAATGCGGAGACTTAAATAGGTATTACAAGCACTCCCATATTTTCAAGTTATTTTCAGTTGAATATACCGACATTTTTTAGTTTATAAAAATTTGCAATAGCGCCATCTATTTGTTAGTGGGCCAATTTAAAACAATACACAGTGTATGACTCACATTAGTAAATTCTTTAGTTAACAGAATGTCCTCTCGTACAAACTTTACAACACACACAAAAAATGCAATTATTATTTCGTACATTCAATGTACAATCTCTTAATTTATTTTACTAAAATATAACCAATAACATTAATACCTAAGAGACGTGTTGATTCAGAATAGAGTGTAGAACCAGATTGACCGAAACATACCTGTTGTCAATACCTTACCTTAGAAAAAGTCAAGTTATGCCGTGCCTTACTAAACCCGATGGACCTATTGTCACGCGTAGTGCCTAAATTAATGGATAAAACAAGGGGTCATTATACACAAACGATGTTTCAAACACTCGTCCCATATGGCCCTCTGTAAATGACAATAAATCAATTTAATGGTAATTTCTTACCAAATTGTGTTAAATAAACAGACTGATAAGAAAATATTGTAAGCACTGAATGACTAGGTTAAATTATTAATGAAAACAAAACTGATTTAAAAATTAACAAAAAAAAATAGTTTGATAATAATTTATCTTGTTTAACTAAATATCAGAGAATGGAAAAAGTATAATGATTCAACAATAACAGTACTTACGAGGGGCCAAATGAAATTAATTCGTCAAATAAAGATTTTCGTAGGACTGAATTGTAGTATTCTGAAAATTGGTATCACCACGGTAACACAGTCAAAGATTTAACCATAACCTTTGCAGTCACAAAGTTCACAGATTGTGTCTAAAAGTTTTATTAGCTCAAATAAAAAATAGGCATAAATAATATCATTGACATTTATGAACTTGATTGGTTCAGCGGTAGTAGCTCTGTCTGCTGTGCCGGAATTAGCGGGTTCGATCCTCTCTCAAGAGAAACATTTGTATGTATGAATATATCTGTTTGTCTCGGTCTGATCGTTTTCTACGCATTCTATCTATGTATATATGTATTTACGAATATAAAGCATATACAGGTGATCCAAATCCAAAAGGGTCATCTCAAACCACAAGAGATACGAAAATTTGCTCTTAGGAACTAAGGCTTCGATTTTGGAAAAAAATGAAAACAGCATTCAAACTTTTCAAATTACGCTCATACGCGACCAGGAATCGAACCAGATCAAATTTCTATAAAAAAATAATATCGCAATTATTTTTATTACCTTGGAATAAGTTTTGCCATGAAACCTTGCGTAAATAATAAACCGAAATGTCTACAATTTTAATAATTGGAAAAATGTTAATAATAATTTATTTATCCATATCACAATACATATTTAAAGAGAAAACAAGTTAAATTAATTTTATATGGGCACTTGTAGGGGAAAGCCTCCTCCATCTTATTCGATTTAACTTTGATCTTCGCTATGACGCAGTTGAAGTTATATCATCCTTCCATCTTTCCTTAGGTTTTCCTTTATATTTTCAATGGAGTTTATGACTTCTAACAGTCTCACTGGCGAGGATAATGAACCAAGGTTATATGTGCACAATTTTAATGATTTATTTATTTATTTTATTTTAGGGAAATTTACAGGCACTAATATTAAATAGTAACAATTCAAATAGGAACACACACCAAATAAAAATTTCCACTTACAGCATGAAAGATTATACAAAGAGTAATTACAACCAGCATTCACGGTAGGCAAGTTACACTACAATATATGGAATTTACAGTTTACTGAAAGAATTTTTCGGTTATAATATTTCTAGTTTTAACTATAGAGTTGAGGAACAGGTCGACATCTGTAACTAATAGCATTTCATTATTATAGACTAATACTTGAAATTTTGTTATTTGTGTTTCTTTTTGTACTGTTGTTTGTATTGGTGGAAGGTGGTAGTCGAACACCCCACGGTGACCAGCCGGCTTGGGGTTTTTAGTTGATGTATTGTTATTTTTTGACCCGTTAACTATGATCTTTCGGTTGTCATAATTTTTTCAAAATATCAATCAGAATTGATCAATCAATAATTGATCAATCAGAACAATGAATCAATTATTTGAAAAGGTCACTTATGTGCATGTCGCATTGAATTCTTGTCGCGCATGAGCGTAATTTAAAAAGTTTGAATGCAGTTTTTCTTAATTCAACGATCTAAGCCTTAGTTACTAAGAAAGTATTTTCGTATCACTTATGGTTTAAGATTTGCCCTCATTGACCCATATGTTTATATTTTATAAGTTGACTAGCAACCATAGTACAAGCTCAGATTAGTTTGGGGATAGATGCCGCTGTGTGACATGTCATAGGAAAAAAAAACAATCATTATACAATCACATCTCAAAACGCTGTAGTTAAAAATGAAAATATTGCATTAGAATAACGATTAAATTATAGCAAGAACAAATTATATAACTTAAAGTTTAAAAAAAAAGTTTTAAAACCGCTATTTTGTATTGAAATATATACTATTATAATATACTATTTTGTATTGAATACAAAAATATGTTTTTTTAATGTATTTTCAATATTATAAAAGTTATCATAATATTTGTACCACACTTTCTCTTAAGCTTTTATTACGTATTATATTATGCCTAATGTGTAAATTGGTTTATAAAGTAAAAAGAACTATAAGTAAGTAAGTAAGTATAAGTAAAGTAAATAGGTTTACAGGTTTTTAAAATTAGTTTATAATGACATCTCAAAGATGGCGCATTGCGGAATTTATACATATATTCACTCCACAAATTAGGAAAGCGAAAGCCAAGTGTCTACTCGGAAAACTTTGTTGATTACAGTGATACCAACAATCGGTATACAGTACTGTTCAGTCCTTCGGAAATTTTATTTTTATCCGCTTGGCCTCCACAGTCTTTGGGTTCAACCAAGTCTAACCATAGTTTATGAAATTCAATGCATTCTCCTAGTTATACTAGAAAACCTAAACGGGTTTAAATGTATGCTTAAAAAGTGTATTTAAAAAAAGCAGGTTAAGAAAAATTTAAGTAATCGATTCAAAGGTAAAATTCCGACAGTCTTAAAATATATATAAAAATACCTGCATACTTTCTGTTATATATATTATTATATACTTTAGTGTAGGTAAGAATGATAAACTCATTTATTTTGATTATTCATTTTAATAGTTTATGCTTACGCTTTATTATTTTAAATAATTACTTTAAAAAAATTTAAAATAAATTAAATTAAAAGATTATTAATAATTCTGCCCTCCTCTAACTAAAAAGCCGTTAAACCCAAAAAGTTGTTTCTGAGAAAAACGGCAAAAAGGTGCGAATCCTAATTTCTAAAAAACTATAAGTCGTAGATTAACGATTGTTGGAGAAATCAATTGAGATTTATTTTCTTACAACCTAAAAGATCCTTTCTGTTCAAAAACCCTTTTTGATTATTCTTAAACCGCATATTTTCGATTTTGTTAAGTATTTAAATAATTTTTGCCTCTAAAAACTGTACTAAAAGGTCGTTAACCATACCCTAACGGCTTTTTAGTGATGTAATTTCAGTAAATTTTTAACTTCTGTAATGCTTTGTAAAATTTATTCTGAAATTCTTAGTTAAAAAGCCGTTTAGTGACTTAATGTATTTATAGCCAAGCTATACGCTCAGAATCAAATTACAAAACCTTTTCTATTAGCAGTTATACCTCTATAGATGCTTTTAAGCTAACCATTGTCAATGAAATAAAAAAAGCACCTTGCGCGGATAACTGCCTTGTAGTTAAATAATGCAACTTAGCTGCTTTATTGATAAGCACAAGTTGAAATTATTTTCACCGATTTGATAGAAAAATTGGCGTTAAGGAAGGATAACTGCACTTCAGTTAAGGTTTCTTTTGAAACTGCTTTTTAGTCTATCAACTCCTGATGTAATATCAAAGAGAATGCTTAACTAAAAAGAAGTTATAGTTCCTTAGCGCCTTTGTAGTCAAGAATAATCAGATAACGTACTTTTGACTAAGGAAAATACCGAAAAAATAATCATCAAAATTGGCAGTTAAGGTACTGTAACGGACATTTTAGCGAAGAAACGTTGGTTAGTCGCTTTTAAGCTAAGGAAACATCAAAAATTCTGTCACTTATCGGCTTAGAAATTTTCTGTATCTCTGGAACTAATTATTATTTTTAAATGGTTCCTAGACAGAAAGATAGACAATTTTAAACTGTATTACTTTCAATTTAAAAGTCAAAATTGGCCACTTGAGGGATAACGGCTTTATAGTTAGAGGAGGGCAGATTTAGACACATTTAAATATGTTTATTACAAATCCTTTAAAATGAAAACATAAATAAAAATATCGCATCTTCTCTATTACTGCAATTTTTGACAACATATCCAGTTTTATTAATTTAATAAATTTAATTTAGATTGACAATTGGTGGCTACCATCATCTATTAACACAAGCAACATTAACCAAGGCGGACGCAAATGCACCGCCAAAGCTGAAAGGATTAAGGATAAGGGTCAATATGGGGATAGGGGATTGAACTGTAGCAACCCTTATTCATGGATTCTGGCGTGACATGAGTATGATTCAAACATTATTGAACAATTTATTAACATATTCCCCATATAAAAGCACGAATATAACTCACCTTGAGGCATTTCTTCTTGGGAAATTTCAATGTTCGTTTCTTGTGGCTTGTCAATTTCATTTTGAACTTCAGGCATAACATTATCGGTTTCGTTACCTTCCTTATTCTTATTCCTCCACTGTGGTGGTAGTGGAATGTCGCTAAAAAATTTTTTTAAATAAATTAAAATAAAATTAATATATTTTATTTTTATTTTTTCATTTTTTTATTTTATTCGATAGAAATACCAACAGCACAGCAAAAATTCATCAAGTCACACAGAAAAATATATATAGACACATTTACATTTACTTGCCAATTACAGGTACCTACAGCTGAATATGTTGCATAATTATCTATGTTAAAAGTTTAAAAATTATACAATTGTCAACCATTTCATACAAATACCAATTAAAAATACATATGATTAATATTAAAAACAATTTGGAAGAGAAGAGTGTGCACTAAATCTAATCAATTACAAAAGTCATATAATATAAATTACACCCCAAACAACAATAAAATCAAACTAAGAATCCAAAAAGTCAAAACTATGTCAATCACATAAAAAAATAACACCTCACAATTATGTTATTATTGTTATTATTATGAATTAAATATATTGTCAAAGTCAATCAATCGATCAACACAGCACTTGTTATTATCTTAATTTGTAGATAAAACAAATGAGCCTTTAATGCCTATGATTATCAGTCACTATGAAGACGAGAAACGATTTGATGAAGGATAAACTAATGGAGGAACAAAGGAATTGGCTCTGGCATCCCTTACTGGTGGTACATAACTTGTGTTACAGTTAGTACTGTAACACAAGTTATTTCCCAGAGTGGTTACTACCGCCAGACGGGTTTCCAAGTTTATTGCAGTTGAACGCAGTAAGCTCTGACACTACTAAAAAAACTATTAAAGAGCATAGAGCTTGTTAAAATTAAATGTGAAATAAGAATATCGATTATAATGTGGCATGACAAATAAACAAACATTTATTAGAAATCATGTAGTTCCAGACGCGATAGCCAAATGGGTCATATTAGCTCTCATTAAATATTAAGAAATTTGACTCACCTGCTTGCGGAGGTTGACTGTTTTCCTCCATAGCCACTACTCGAACTGTAACTGCTGTTGGAATGCGAAGACTTCGATTTGTGGCTGTGGCTGAGACTACAATAAAAAAATAAATATTATATATAAATACTTAGATGAACCTGGGTGACCGACCTGTTCTCGGTAATTTTTTGGCAGACGTGGACAAAGATCGTAACAATAACATTGCATTGTAAGTACATTTTAAGTTTTTTTTTAATGTTAAGGTCGGCAGACAGACTGACGGTCCACTTGCAAAGCTGCTGCAAGTGCGCTACCGACTACAGTAGGATTAAGGATAAGGGATTTGGAGGGGATAGGGAAATGGGGTCTGGCATCCCTTACTCATTCACCGAAACACAACAACACGTATATGCTGTTATTTCACGATGGTGTTTACTGCCGCCGAGTGCCGCCAGACGGGCTGCCCAAATGACTGCGAAACGCAGTGTATCCTGCCACTACTTTCCAGATCCAGACCAGAGCTGCAAGTGCGCTACCGACTACAGTAGGATTAAGTATAAGGGATTAGGAGGGGGATAGGGGCTCGGCTTCAAACTACTTTTGGCGAAGACTATGCAAGATGCAAGACAACTTTTTATAGCTGGTTTGCAGAATTTAAAGGCGGTCGTGTCAATCTGTGACAAATTTCGTGATGGTAGGCCCGTCCACCGTTCCGAACAAAAAAACATCGATGCTCTGCGTGCGACATATGATCTAAACAGACATGCACGTGACCTACCATGAAATTCAAGAATCCTTAGGCTTGACTTGAGTCAAATGCAATGAATTCTACACAAACATTTGGGTGTCAAAATGCTGCGCTCTCAGTGGATCCCACATAATTTGACTGGGGCTAAAACAACGGACCAATTCTGGAGAAGATGTGGAACGTGTAGTCCTTCTAGTCTAGTGGCTCTGCTCTGACTCCACCAGCAAAGGAAATATTCGTTGTTAAGGGGAAGGCGGAAATTGAAAGCGAGAATATTTTCTTCTCAAGTTCTTCAAAAACATTCATTCTTTTCTTCCATTCTTTTTATCCATAGTTTCGGTGGTTGAAAATACAACCTCATCCATTTTCAGGAAGAGCAAAACATCATTTATAAAGCTAATTGAAAAAAAATCAATACTTAATAATAATCTCTTATAATCCAATATCAACAACTCAGGACGCCATAGTAGAAGCGGAAGAAAAGATGTATTATCCAGTCTACCGTGTACCCTCTACCCAAACTGATCTTAATAGTCACCGATACACAGTTTCTTTTAAATCATGTACCAAGCCCAAATATGATCTTTCCGATCTTCCACCTATCAAGGGATTAGCTAAATATCACTCCTTTAGAGTGTAACATCAAGTACAGGAATGGCATGGGTACAAACTAGGGATGCCTCGATACGCTTTTTTGCCGATACGATACCGATACCGATACTCTTATAAAAATATCGGCGATACCGATACGATGGTTGAATTGAAATCAAAAATAAAGGTAAAATAATAAACACAAGTCAGGTTAATTTTTTATATTAGTTAAAAAATATAAACAGGTTTATATTAGGTAATAGTTTTAGTAATTATAATTAACATTAATAAGATTTTTGTTTAAAAAACAAAGTATTCTTAAATTTTGCGGAGAAAGACGATTTCGCAAGTCTGTTTGAATAAGACCTGCGGTGGAAAATAGTCTCTCAGATGCGACAGAACTCATTTGGAAACTAAAGTACTTCTGCGCCATTTTTTTCAAGTTTGGGTATAAGACGTCATTGCGCCAGAAAACGAACGGATCTGCATCTCTCGACATATTAGGAGACCTTAGGTATCTCTCGACTTCTTCTTTGAGAGAATTACAGCTCAGAGTAGACAGGGGCTCATCTTCCTCGGACTCTCTAATAATATTTTCACAAACGCTCCAAAGTCCGCCACTCGTAGGCATCTCAGAACTTACAGTTAAAGTACTAGATGTAGGTGTGACAGTGTCTGAAATAGTTTCGGAATGCAGTGCTGCATTAAGATCAAGTAACACAACAAGACGCTTTTTTGCCGTAGAAATAGTAGACTGTAATTGAAATATTCGTGCTTTGTAACGAGGATCAAGCATTGTGGCTAAGCAATATGTTTCGTCAGTTTCCAAACCATTAAATTTTTCATTAAGAGCCAATAGCAAGTCAGCCGCTAATTTTTGCGATTGCGAAGAATTCTGCCTTTCTGACGACGGACTACTTATGTTTTCTAATAATTTTCGAAGACTATTAATTAACGGAATGGCGTCAGATAACGTAGCAGTTGCTTTGCTAATTGACTTTGTAGCCTCTTCGAAGTATCGCAAAATGTTCACCACTTCCTCCATCATTACCCATTCTTCAGTCGTAAGTTCTACTTTGCATTTTATACGAGGCAGACTAGCTTGTACTGCAACTCGTTGTTCTAGTAAACGCCTTAATGCCACTAGTGTCGAGTCCCAGCGTGTAGATACGTCCTGTATAAGGACATGATTGGGAATATTATGTGCATCCTGCATTCCTTTTAAAATATTACTGCTGCTTGTGGAATGACTGAAATGTCCAATGATAGACCTTGCTTTGGTAATCATTTCATTGATTTTGTCATCTTGAAAGAGGCTGGCTTTGATTACCAGTTGCAATGAGTGAGCCAAACATTTGACAGGTACAACATCGTGGGTTTTTTGAATCTCTTTACTAGCGACACCCATATTTGCAGCGTTGTCGGTAACTACTGCTCGAACTCGGTCTTGTATACTCCAATCTTGAAAAGCCTTGCTAAGGTTACTTGCTATGTTGATACCTGAATGCTGAGCTCCATCGAATGGCATAACCTCAAGGCAGTAATTTTTGTATTCAAAATTTGCGTTGATTCCATGAGCTGTTAAGCTAATAAAATCATTAGATCGCGAAGAAGAGTCACTTGTCCATATGTCAGTGGTTATCACAATATGTGGCAGCTCTTTTAACAGTTCTAGTACTTTAGCTTTAACTCGCTGATAAATTTCTGGTATGACTTTTTCAGTAATATGGGACCGCGAAACAATTTTATAATTTGGGCTTAGCTTTTTTAATAATCTTTGGAAACCTATTTTGTTCACTAGATCAAACGGCTCCATGTCCACACATATTTCCTCTGCAATAGTGCGAGTTATATCTTTTGCACGAATATCGTCGTCACTATAAAGTGATTTCTTATCAATAATCTCCTCCAGAGTTGCTTGTTTCTTAGGCTGTGGGCCGTTGTCGTCGTCACATTTTGTTTTCTGGATAGTTGTTTTCGACGTTGAAGCGGTGTGCAATTCACTTGGATGGTGCCTCTTCATGTGGATCCACAAGTTTGATGTGTTATAACTTTTAGAATTAATGCCGCGGGACACTTTTTCTTTACAATACAAACATATTGCTTTGGAATTATCAATCGTCGAAATTTCAAAATGATTCCATATAGCACTTTTTTGTTTTGAAGTTGACATGATACTAGTTTACTTTATTACACAAACAAATTAATTACGATATGTAATTCTTAATTTTATTTAAATGGAACAATACTACGCACGACAACAGTCAACCTAGCGAAATGGGATAGATATGCAAGTGCGGGCGAAACAAGACACTGAATAAAACGCGGGGTTTCCCCGAGCATAGTTAGTTCGTGCCTCGTTTGCAACGAAATAGAAGAGACAACACGCGCGTTTACATTACATTTTTAAAGCGCGAAATTTGAAAAGTATCGTTGAATCGGCCATAAAAATATCGCCGATGCCGATATATCGGCAAACCCGAAGTATCGCCGATATATCAGTATCGGTATCGGTATCGGATGCATCCCTAGTACAAACTGCCATCTGAAATGTGAGGTTGTCTTTTTATTATTAAAGATTCTTGACCAGCATCTATCCATGTAGGAAGGATGAAGCCGACGATGGAGCGAGCTCACCCAGAAGATGCCTATTCACTCGAACCTTGAAAAGATTTGGGTTATATGAACTCGGAAATACAGACGCCTTCACCCTAAACCAAAACGGCCGAACCAGAGGCCGCAACATCTGGTTTGCGGCCGAAACCAGAGGCAACCTAAAGACTTGTTCTCAGCAGGGAAAGGTGGTATCCTTGTTCTGGATTAAAGCCCACGTGCGGTTGGTGGGCAATGAGCGTGCGGATTGCCTGGCGAAAGAGGCAGCAGAAAGTAAAAACAGAACGTATGCAGACGCTAGAGGAATGGAGCACAACCTCATGTCAAGAAGCTCAAGCCAATATCCGGCCACAGGTATGGATGCACCTCGGAAAGTTGGAGCCAAGTCGAAAGGGCTCCTTTTTGCAGAGAACAAACACGCTTGCGTTTTGGTGGCGTTAAAATCAACCAGATTCTTGTTTCCCCATTGGGACAGAACGAATCTCATCGCGACCGGCCCCCGCGCTGGACAAATATATCTCCATGACCGTACTGTCATCTGCGTTAATTACGACCATGGACCCTTATTACGCTGCATTTTTATTTAAATATTTTTTACTAGCAGCCCGCCCCGGTTTTGCACGGACATTTTTCTGCAAATTATATACAAAAACCTTCCTCGTTCCATTAGTGGAAACTGCATGAAAATCCGGTCAGTATTTGTTGAGGTTATCGCAAACATACATACAGGCAGAGATGCGGTGGGGAAATTTGTTTTATTATATGTTTTATAGGATATTATCTATACTAATATTATAAAGCTTTAGAGTTTGTTTGTTTGTTTGAACGCGCTAATCTCAGGAACTACTGGTTCGAATTGAAAAATTCTTTTTGTTTTGAATAGTCCATTTATCGAGGAAGGCTATAGGCTATATAACATCACGATAAATAGTATTACATATAAGCAGTGTCCAGTAAAGCGCGCCCCATGCGCACGCCGCCGCCGTATGGGCCGCAGCGAAGCGTGTTATATAATAAAATAAAATATGGTAAAATGCATGTAATTATAATTATGTAGATCAATGGGTCTAGATAAGCTAAACGGTTGAGTATTGACACCTATAATTAATATATTACCTCCATGATTGGCTATTGCCAGAACTGTTGGCGTAAGCCGAATCATTTACTATAGGGTTGGTTTCTGATTTATCCACTTTATCCATTTTCAATGTTGAATAACAACTGAAACAAAATATTAATAATTACTACAAAACTCAAACTTTGTGACTAATGACCATTTCTTCTCTTAGCAGAGCTGGACTAACCATGTTAGGGCCGGTAGGCAATGCACGTCTCGGGACCCCTTTACAGTTTTCTAACTCTATAAATTACTAGCTGTTGCATTCATCCGTGTACTCGCTGATAATGTAGCATTCTTCAGGTGAAAGAATTTTTAAAATCGGTTCAGTGGTCTTCGAGTTTATTCATTGCAAATATACATTTGTATGGAGGGGGGTTAAAGGGGGGGAGATGGGGGATGGTGAGTAGCTTATGTTAGTCGCTGATAATTCAGCTTTCTATAGGTGTAAGTATTTTTTAAATCAGTCTTTGAGTTTTATTCCTTACAAACACACATTTGTATGTAAGGGGTTAAAGGGGGAGAAGAGAGAGGGCGAGTAGCCTATGTTACTCGCTGATAATTTAGCTTTCTGTAGGCGAAAGAATTTTTAAAATTGGTCCAGCAGTCTTTGAGTTTATTCATTACAAATACACATTTGTATGGAGGGGGGGGGGGGGGGGGATGGGGGATGGTGAGTAGCTACTCTTTGATAATCTAGCTTTCTACAGGTGTAAGAATTTTTAAAATCGGTCCAGTAGTCTATGAGTTTATTCATTACAAATATACATTTGTATGGAGGGGGGGTAAAGGGGGGGGGGGATGGTGAGTAGCCTATGTTACTCTTTGATAATCTAGCTTTCTACAGGTGTAAGAATTTTTAAAATCGGTCCAGTAGTCTATGAGTTTATTCATTACAAATATACATTTGTATGGAGTGGGAGTAGAGGCAGGCCTCCGTCACTCTGTTCGTGTCGTCATATAATTGCCACCCTCGCTCACATTGAATGTGAAAGGAGTGCAACTTCTGTACACTAGTACTATTATTTATTCTGTGGTAGAGGGGTGAAGATGGGGGTAGGGTGAGTAGCCTATGTTACTTGCTGATAATCTAGCTTTCTATAGGTGAAAGAATTTTTAAAATTGGTCCAGTAGTTTTTGAGTTTATTCATTACAAAGACAATAACAATAATAATGCATTTATTTGCTCCACACAATCACATATAACCACACAAATGATATAAACAATCTTAATCTAAATTGACACGTACAAGCAATGGCTGTAACTGTGTGAGAGCCCGGTGCCCGTGGTAGGTATTGAAGAATATCTGTATTACAGGTCACCGGGTCTCACTCCGCAGGTTGCACAAAGTTGACACCCACAAATTGCAAGATATAACTGACTTAAATAGGTATTAAATAGATACAAACATACATACATACAAATCTTTTCTCTTTATAATATTATAAGTAGTAAGTATAGATATTTTTTGGATTCTAGTTTATTTAAAATTTATTAATAAAATTTTTACATATACACTCTTTTTACTACACTACGAAGGGATGCAATCATTTTATTTAAGAGCCCTTTTACATAATTCGCTTGATTTATACAATTTCGAGTGTTAAATTTTCCAACCTATAAAAGAAATATATGATATTGAAGTATTGTTTCAAATAGCTCAATTCTTCGTATTGACATTTAATAAAACAGATTTTGAAATATTATTCTATTTTTTGAGTAGTAGCTAAAATGCTACG
Organism: Bembecia ichneumoniformis; assembly: GCA_910589475.2. NCBI lineage: Eukaryota > Metazoa > Arthropoda > Insecta > Lepidoptera > Sesiidae > Bembecia > Bembecia ichneumoniformis. The sequence goes on from OU342530.1 coordinate 17,358,230, forward strand.
GCTAATTTTGTCAAAAACACGCGCAGAGGTAAGTTCAGAGACGTTTTTGTACCGTTAAAATTATTAAACTGAAAAAAAATACCCATTGGTCACAAATATAAATCCATTGACACATAATAAAACAGATTTTTGATACCTAGTTTAGAACACCAAAAAAAAAATAGATATGAGGTATAAATTTCTACGATTTTACCTTGACATTTTACAATTATACTGAACGTTATTTCCAATGAAAACATGCCCCAAATGAAATTGGAATCTTGCCCAATCAGGATACTAATAAAAAAATATAGTTTTTTAATTTACAATACTACATTATTTAGTTATATTCCGATGCACTGACTAGTACTGCGCCTTTACCTACACTTGCACTGCGTGATTTTGTGAAATGGCTCTTAATTAAAAAAATTGCAAACAAGCGAAAAAGAAAATGAATATTTTGACTCGGGGCCCTTTAACTGATGCAGCAGTTGCCTATACCGCCCAATGGATAGTCCGACCCTGTCTCTTAGTATACAATGATATTTTTGTAAAGTAATGCATGGTAGGCAGGCAATTGAGTTGATGGTAATTGGTATGTGTAATAGGGTTGCCAGATGTCCGGCTTTAGCTGGACATGTCCGGCTTTTTACAGTCGTGTCCGGCCAAATGTCCGGCCTGTCCAGCTTTTGTTAGGATTTGGTCAACCCCATGATTAGCGATCTTACAAATTACTTTAATAAAACAATATGTGTTACATAATGAAGAGTAGAGCAAGTAATAAATGCACAAATAAACAGAACTATTTCTTTTAAAAATCTGTGTGTCAGGCTTTTGTGGCAAAATGTCCGGCTAAATATGAGTCTGTGTCCGGATTTTCGATTTTGAGGCCTGGCAACCCTATATGTGTAGTCACAAACAACTCCAAAGAACATGCTTTTGCATTGGACACATTTCAATCCTCTTGAAAAATCCCATAGTGTAATGCAATGAAAACAACTCGGCGGGGGCATCGATGGACGGGGGACATCATTATGTAAGTCTCATTTCTTCACTCCACAAAGTTTGTATTCATGTTCTTATGCAACAACATTATAGATTCTCTTAAAAAGGCTTTAGGTATTAACTGGCAGTAGACAGGCTACATTACATAATTCCAGGACTGAATATCGATACTGCCGGTATCAAAATGACCACAAAATACAGAAAAAAAGATTTAAAAGACCAAAAAACCTAGAACAGAGAGAATTCCTAGAAATAAAGATAATAAAAATCTATATTACTTATACTTTATTTTATTTCGTTACCTTATATTATTACATAAGATAACTAAGCCTTATTCTTAGAAACCTGAAGTAATAAAGCAGCCACCTACAAGCAAGTGGTCCGTCAGCCTATTTGATGACATTACAGTGAAGTTGCATGGAAAACTAGAATCTTAATAGAATCTTCAAATTCTGATTTAATTTGCCATGGGCTATCATAACTATATAACATACAAAATTATAACACTAAGATATAAAATACCTACAAGTAATATTTTAAAAAGAAGTGAATTATTTATGTTTATCATAAATTGTTTTTATTATTTTATTTTTTAAAGAGTAATTTGGCGAGACATAAAAATTGTTTTAAGTAATATAAAATGGATTCTTTCTCCTACGTTATTAGAGATTTAAAATAGGAATAGTAACATACCTTTAACATTAATGTTAGCCAACCTAACACCTTCTTTCTTATATTGTTCGTTTCGATATTTTATTATGACGAAGGATATCTGTTACTAATTATTTTATTTATTACTAATAAAACTGTATGTATTTCTAAAGTCCACAAAGCCCACAATGAAACCGTCACAAATTCTCTTCAATAATTATCGAATACGGTATTTCTTTTTGTACACTTATTACAATTCAATTTAATAAATCATGTAACTAACGACGAACTTTCCGTCCGCTCCCGCTAAAGTCTAATAATACAAATTTTAGTGAAGTGCAACGTCGACGTCAATACTCGATACCTACTTCTCTGTGACAATTTCGTTACTCGATTATAAATATTCGTAATTGAAAATATTATAGCATAGACTGTATATGTATATACCATCGTATAGCGTGGTGACGCGTCGCCACGGACTGCGTTGCCACGCTATCAATCAGTTTCACATCAAAAAATCTAGAATGCACACATACTTCGTATGCTACCGTGAAAAAATGGTTGGGTGGAGAGTTCAAATTTGGTCGTTGAAGGTGACCCACGAAGTGGTCGAAAATCAATGTCAACAACCGACTACACAAAAATCGATTGTTGTGACACGTTTCGATTATAATTTGTCCAATATTAGTATTCTGTAGCACGAAATGCTACGTCTTTAAACACAACACTACATTCACGCTCAAAAACACGTGAGTGCGCGAAAGAGCAAGACTAAGCACGTGGAATTAGAAAGAGAGCGAAGAAGATATTCCTTGAAATCGAAGACTACAATAATACCCACATACGGCGACATTTGAAATCAAAAGAGCATTGAGAATCAAAATAAACACAGTTTATACTTTATATATTTTATCTATGCTGACACGTTTATTTTGTAAAGTATGAACTTATATAGGCATCTAATATTGTAATAATCATATTAATTATTCTAGTTTCAAGTTAATAAGCCTGACAATGTATTACAACTACGCATAGAGATACCAAGCAATGGTACCTCCCCTTTTCAGTTTTGGTACTCACGTTTTCAGTTCCATTGGTTTACTCATCAGGCAAAATAGCGAATCTAGTTTATAGCCGTAATAGGTAGGTTAGGCAGGTACCTACCTTTTTAAGCATTTTTAAATTTATCTATTTAATTTTAATTGCTATGGACAAAATAATATTACGACTCGTGAACACTCAATAAAATTGTAGTAGCTGTACCTATACGTACTTATTGTTTCATAACTTAAATTATTATTATTATTTAAGGTTTGTTTATATTATATAAATTATGCTTATTAGGCATCGAAATATAATATAACGTTTTCTAGCAATTAGTTATATATTTATTCTGGGACACTGAAGATTATGAATTATTTTGTGCAGCGTCATCTATTGCTGATTTTCAATGAAATTGAAATTGCATGATAATGCCGTGTCATGTGTATGATCTAATATAGAATCAGATTTTTTAAAATAAATTCATTTTAAGATGCGAACAGTATTCGCATATCCTAGAATAGAAAGCTTAATTTCTCTTTATATACGAATTATTAAAAATGAAACACCGTGGTTACATTTCGTACTTACGTATAATATAGTAGATAAATTTGCAGTACTTAGCAACGGCCCATTAGCTCAGTTGGTAGAGCGTCGTGCTAATAGCGCGAAGGTCGCGGGTTCGATCCCCTCATGGGCCAGTATTTCCATCAATATTTACTTTTTTATTGTTTTAGTTTATTTTTGCATAATTAATACAGTTCTAGTGAGTGATTTTAATGTTTTTTTATAATTTCCCGTACATTTTGTAGATTTACATTTTGTACATTTTGTAGATCAAGACATTTCTCCAAAACGCATCGCCTTTTTGTGTATTATCGTTTCTGGACATCCCAATTATTGCAGTTTTGCTTTATTATTTTATCTTGCTAGATAGCTGAGAACACAAGGAAGTTATCATACTGTTAGATGGCAATCACCTTTGTGTGAACATAAAAAATATGGTGTTGGTAACTTATATGACCATTTGAATGCAAGATGAAAAAAAAATTACAAATATGGAATAAATATATTTTAATTTTTTCTTGCGTTAAAATAGAAAATTTGTTGCGTCTTCTACTGTCGGAATAAATGTCTACGATACATCACGAGTGAACGGGTAGACCGATTTTAATTCGGTTTTGACTAATGGAAAGAGGGATAAACGGGGAATGTTCATATATATAAAAATTGCATCCCGGGCGAAGCCGGGGGCGCAACGCTAGTGATTTATAAAACTATAGTTTCGTCTCCCGAGAGGACTACGGGGTCTCCTAATGCGATACTAAACATAGTAAGCTCAGAATCATTTAAATCCAGGTTTTATCATCGTTTAAATAAATCAGCGACCTTTCTAACGAAATTTGATTTTGATTACACTTTTAAATTTATTTATAGATAAGGCTCTGATTATCTCGGCAAGTTTATTATAAAATTGTATACATTGACGCGTTTTATGTAAATTAATATGAAATTAAGACAATGGCACACTTCCTAAATAAATTGTTTAGTTTCCTGTAGCAACACTAATGCGTAACATAACAAAGTGATACTGTGTAATAGTTATATAATAAATTGTCACGTTTTCAAATAGGCACGTCATTTAAATCCGTTCCTGTAATGATATAATCAATGTGCATAAGCTTAGAGTAATAATTCCAGACTAATAATTTCAAGGAGTAGGTAGGATAGAGCACGTGTTTCGCTCCGGTCGCTTAGTGAGCGCTGAGCGTCGTAGGTGGTCGTAGGAAAGGGAGCTAGCTATAAATAGTTATATCGAGACTGTTCGAGGAATAGGATGTGATGTGTGTGTGAATCAATCGTTCGACATATAAGATATAGGTACATATATATATGTCGGGCGATCCTTATCAATCATCATATAGATCCTACCTACATAATCAAGTAAAGCCTGCGTATGCTACGTGTTGCTACGTGACAGTGTGCATTGGGCTGCGGTTCAAGATGGAATAATAATGAAGAGAATGAACGCCCACCCATTGTTCGGTTCTTCTTTCTCTACTATCTTACACATACACACACACACATACACATACACACGCACACACACACACACACGACACATTTGGCGAGCCCATTGGATGAGTGGTAGAGTGCTTGCCTTAACGCTCTGTTCTAGGGTTCCCGGGTTCGATTCCCGGCAGGGTCAACTTTGAAAAATTAAATTTTCAAATTTGTCTCTGGTCTGGATCTGGAAAGTAGTGGCAGGGCACACTGCGTTTCGCAGTCATTTGGCAGCCCTTCTGGCGGCAGTAACCACCCCCTTACAGAAGACCACCGTGAAATAACAGTACGTGTGCTGTGTTGTTTCGGTGAGTGAAGTAAGGGATGCCAGAGTCCATTCTCCCTATCCCTTCCCAATCCCTTATCCTTAATACTATTGTAGTCGGCAGCGCATTTGCAGCAGCTTTGGCGTTGCTTGTGTTATAGGCGACGGTAGCCACCTACTATCAACTTGACCGTCAGACTGCCTGCCACCTTTTAAAAAAGGATTTAGATGATTACATTTATTCTAAATAATTAATAATATAATGAAAACTCCATAAATTGTATGGTCAGTTTTGTTAGATTTCTTTAAATATACGAAAATTATTTGCCTATTACTAGATCAAAGTCGAATTCGAAAATGCTCTTGTTACTTAGGTTACATTCCTATTCATTATATTTCATCTATTTACAATACGGTATTTGACTATAATGAAAATATGAAACAAATTTTTACTAAACTAACTGTAAATATTTTTTAAAACCAAATTAACTAACACAGTATTTAAAAAGATGTACGATTTTCATAAGAAAAAATTATAGTCTAAGATCCGAACTTAAAACGACCTTCACCGAGCTGATAATAGAATGAAACATTTTTATAACAAATTTAGTATATTAGAAAATATTATGTCAAGAATTGGTTGTCTAAAAAAATCCTGGACAGACTATTTTTAATTATTTAAAAAAAAAAATTAATTAAATGTTGCAACATCAAGATAATAAGAAAATTTTTACCCTGATTTAAAGTATCAAACGTATAGAATGTGCAGCGGTTGGGTTACCTATTCTTTGCCTGGACAAACTGCTCGGTTGTCAGGTATAAGGGGGTATGTTGATGCCAGTTACCTTCACTTGCTTGATAATAGAAATTTTTTTATATCAATATAAGCGTTGTTTTATTGCGAACACCAAAAAACTTGGTCCTAATCGGAGTTTGCGAATTTTAAAGATAAAATTTTAACGCGAGTGGAAAATATGTATGTTGTTTTCCATATTTTGTTATAAAATATGTTTCATTCTATTATCAGCTCGGTGGAGGTCGTTTTAAGTTCGGATCTTCTACTATTATTAAAATAATAAATTGTTATTACCATAAACTCCACGATCATCTTGAAGTCCATATGTCATGCAAATTAGTCCTGTTGTTTGCGTGATTAGAATATAATAGAACAGAATAGGTATTCTATTCATTTATTTCTTACCACAAATGAAATAACAATATTTATACATACTAACTTTAGTAGAACTAAAAACAACTTTCGCCTGTTGAGTCGGACTTATAGAGTCGCACTGATTGGATCACACCTATTCGGAAAAGTGTGTGCTATGCAATCATATCTCGTTTTGCCGCCTGTATAATACTTACCGACCTTAATTATCTGTAGGTCATTTTGTTGGCCAAATAACACTATATTATTTATACGAGTCGGGAGGAATCGAGCTGTTGATGACAGTCACCTGTAGACCTGTAGATTATGAATAATAAATAAATAACGAGTTCTGTTGTTAGGATAGGATATATATATGTATGTATGTATATAAGTTTATCGTCATTTCCGCTGCGACGGACGATTGATACCTTCTAAAATAATAATAGGGCACACTGCGTTTCGCAGTCATTTGGGCAAGCCCCCCTTACAGAAGACCACCGTGAAATAACAGTGCTGTTGTGTTTCGGTGAGTGAGTAAGGGATGCCAGAGCCCATTTCCTTATCCCCTCCTAATCCCTTATCCTTAATCCTACTGTAGTCGGCAGCGCACTTGCAGCACCTGTAGCGTTTCTTGTGTTATAGGCGACGGTAGCCACCTACCATCAAGTGGACCGTCAGCCTGTCTGTCGACTTAACATAAAAAAAAAAAAAAAAAAAAAGAGGGTGGTTCGAGATTACGAGCGGCCATAGATTAACTTTAGGGTAGTCTCTGCTATGATACCGCGCAAGGCACACACTGACCTAGACCGAGCCGCTCGTAATTTCGGAACATCGACCAACAAAAGTTCTTCTTCTTTCTTTCGCTACCAGCGGCCACATTCGCGTCACCAACACGAGCTATGCTCGATTACGAACTAAAGTTGTTTTTACGAAGTTTACGAATTTTTAGTTTGTGTGTTTGAGTTTATATGTGTTTATCCAATTTAAAATACCTAATTGCACAGAATGAAAAATGTAAACAAAATAACAATAACAAATATTGTTTTATTTAAATGTGGTTATGGACAAGTAGTCGATAAAATCCTTAACCCGCATTCTGCGGGACCGCCCCGCAGCCAGATCTGAACCCCTTATCTTACAAGTAATGGCCAGTTTTAGAGGACATGGCCTGCTCCAAACGACATGCCGACACTGAGTCTCTTAAGAAATCCCTGCAATCGAATTATTTTTTATTTTTTTGCTGAGACTTCAATAAATATGTACATACATGTATATTTATTTTATTTTTGATAAAGTTTGACAAACTGCTCTTCAGTTTTATGGGACAATGTAAATATTAGTGTAATTGTTTCATGTTTAAAAAATAAATAAATAAAAAATAATAAAACATAAGCTTTATTAAGATTACATTACTTCATAAAAAAAATTATGCATTTTCATTTGTTACAGAACTTATGGCTGGACTGGGTAATAATTATGTATACTTACTCTTTTTTGTAATGGTCGAATTTCTATCACTGAAAGACCACTAGTTTCTATTATACATATATTATATATCTTATTTTTATAACTTTTTTTTATATCCCAGCCCTAGGACGTCCAATGCTGGAGAGAGTCTATGAATTCGACTTCGTAGCGTAACCCCGATCATAGCCCTCTTCATAGCTCGTTATGAGCTCGTTGAGCTTTCTTACGAGACCCGTATAGTTAGAGACAACGTTTCAGCGCCATAATATGTGTCATATTATGTCATCAGCACTGGCAACACATATTGTATCAATTGTTATGCTTTAGTTAATCTCGATACAAAAGGTGTTAAACACTAACTGAAACTTGTACTATCTGAACAAAATTACATTGAATAAAAAACTTAAATAATATTTTTGGGAATGGATTTTAAGGGTTTTCGAATGAAAAATTTCTCGATGTGTTTTTTAACATTTATTTTAACATTTAAAATTACATAAAAAGGAGGCATTCTGCCTTAAAAGTCTTCAGTATTCATTAATTACGTTAATACAGAATAAATTTCATTTATAGAGTGTAGTTTCAAACTTGTAGCGTGAAGTGGAAATGTGCTGAAAATTATATTTTAAAAGTTTTCTTACAAGAAATGAAAATACTTCGATTAATTTGAAAATTTCCCATTTTTGTAATCTAATCAATTTCAGTGTAAATTTATAAGCTTTATGTGAATTGTTCTGCTCATTTGCTTGCATTTTGTTTGTATATGTCGACTATTATATTAGTATTGAGTTAATGAACACGTTTTAGTTCCTAAAGCTTGTCTATTTAAAATTAAAAAAAATATAGGCCTAAGGAGATAAGATTTATGATTGACTTGACATGCATATATATGCATGACTATGCATTTTACTATTTCTTTTATATTGTTTGATATAAAAAGACATATAAGATATATCTAAGATACTAAAAACTAAAATTATCTAATCTAAAATAAATTAATATTAAATTGATTAAAAACTAATAATATAAAAATGGACCCTGCGGCATTGTACCAAGTACGCTGGCAGCATTTCCTCGTTGAATGGCCAAACTAATACGTTGGCCGAGGAAAGTGCCAGCTCTTCGGTCTCCCGTCGCATCAATAAGCCTCTTCGAGATGTCTTTGAAGAGGCTCATTGCTGCAGGCCCCCACGGACCGAGTGTCTCGACTCCGAATGGTACAAAACCATATTCGGCGCCGAGGCCACTATATTTAGAGATTTTATTTTTTTCCGCCGCCTCTGCTGCGGCTGCTGCCTTAGTGGATGTTCCATGGAGATGCGAAGGGGCTAGTGTGTCTACACAAGTAGCATCGCACACCAGCACTCTTCCCAATCACCAGGGAATCAGGGACATCCCATCCGGTCTCTTGCCATCGTTTCTTGAGATGCCTGCAGGCTCTAATATAGCTGGTACATTGGCTGACGCAAGAGACCGGCGGAGGATGTCATTTAAGGCAGCATGCCTTGAAAAGCGGCCAGCACTTTTCTGGCAAGACAGTCCGTGGTGACCAAGACGGTCGACTATACTGCCACAGGGACATTGATGTTGGGCGCAGACCGGGACCCCTAGGCGGAGGCAAATGGAAATTCATGCATGCATGCATTAAATTAAATATTTAATGTTTCGATTTGTCAACAGTGTTTCATTAAAATATCAGAAATAAGATTCAGATTTATATCAATAAACAATTTTGATTATTTTCGGAATGGCGAACGGTGGAATACCAGTCAAAGTCATAGACTTTTTTCCATAACTATTTACGCGGATAAAGCAGCAGATAAACTGTTGTAACTGTTGTTGCAGAGAATCATTTTACTCCTGGCCTTATAAAGATACCTATACAAAACGCTTTATCGAGATCACGTAAATAATTACTTATTTAAATGATCTAAAGGAGTTTTGTTATGGAAAAAATTATAATTTGTGTCCCGTATTGTATCACAGAGATCACTAAGTTAAATCCTAACTGAATTTAGGCATAAAATAGCAGATATATAAATAGTAAAACCTTTGTCTCGTTGGAGATAGTTGAAAAAATTGCTTACTTCACGCTCAGTTTATACAAATTTTTTAATTACATAGTATAGCCAAAGTTTTAACGAGTAAAAAAAAATTCCTTGAAATTTCAAAGAATTCAACATAAATATTGCAACGTTTCAGTTATAAATTATAAATTTAAATTTATAAGTAACTTAAAAATTTATCAAGTCAATCGACAGCACATTAGAACTTCACGCTTAAATAAACAGATATTAAAAAAATCGATATGTCAGAATACTTAATTTAAAATAATGATATACCTACTTTCGCTTCACAATCGGGTTTCCTTTTCGCATTAATGTTACCTGTTCTTTGTTATTAAAAATTAATAGATTATAACATATTAGTGCCTTCATGTTTTTTTTATATATTTGAAACACTATCAACTACGGTAATATAATAAAATTATATAAAAAGAGTAGGTATCGAGAGATACTACATAATAAGTCTGTCTGCAATGATCACCGACACGGCTTTATAAAGTTATGTCACCTTCCCCCACAATTGTTAGTTAAGTTTATGTGAATTTAAAAAAATACCTCAGAAATTCTGGTGATAAATTAGTATTATTGATTTATTTTATTAACGCGCTCTTGCTATTCATATATTAAATCATTAGGCTGTGACTCTCCACCACTGGATATAAGCCTCTCATAAAGGCTCACACGCTTCCTGAGATGCCTTTGGTCGTCTGCAAATAATATCAACCTTAAATAATGAGAAAATTTGTGTTTTTGGTTAGAATTTCTTCATAATAGTTGTTGTATGATAACATCATGTTCACAGTATGTAATAGACACACAACAGGTTAGATCTTTAAATATGGTATAATATTCAGGCACTTACCACGCCTAAATCTTTAATAAGTGAATACACTTATTAAAGATAAAATGTCTAGTATTGTGAGAACTCTGCACACATGAGACTTGGTTTGTTAAACAGTCTAGTTGAAATGTGACTTTTGTGGTCAAAAGTCAATAGTCAATAGTTGAACACACTCTTGTGGTTCGCATATTATGATATAATATTTACCTCTTTTTAAATAATTGGAAGATTCTGTGAAAATGAATTGTAATTAATTATAGATAGACCGTTTAAATGAGTCCTCGTCCACGCAGGGGTTTAGACGACAAAGGGGACTAAGGTAAGTTCGGGTTGTATATCACACTACGTGCGCCCGCCGCCTGCACCTTTTTCGGTCCGCTTTGTCATCATATCCCCGCGCCCCTGTACCACGTAGGCGAGGACTCATCTAAACGGTCTACCTATAAGTTAGACATTAAGTTTGCTGACGAAATCCCTTTTTTAGCTCTAAGAAACAAACTTTGTGGAATAAATCAATTTGCAAGATAGCGTTAGCATGGTTTCATCATTGTTAAAAATAAAGCAATTTCTACATTTGTGTCCAATGGGTGGAGGGGGTCGGTGCTACATTTTATGAGAAAACAATTTATTTATACTTAACATAAATTAAATATATTAAAAAAAAAATTTTTTTTTCTAAATGCAGCTTGGCATTTTTGAGCTGCGGGCAATACTAATATTGTCATGTAATCAACACCAAATGTTACAATGACTGCCTTAGTTTTTTATTCTTGGCCTTTTAATACAATATTTAAGATCAAAAAGCAGTCAATGCTTACGTTTGTGACTTTGGTCCCCACACTTACCAAGGAGTCTTTCTGGTCGCACTTGCTATTCAATTGCATATATTTTGTCCAACTACTATCCTAAGAAATTAGTTTACACTCGGTAACTCCGTACAGTTGGTTAAGTATGATATCTAGTAATCAGCGACAACCCTGAAGAAAGACCCCCTTTTTAATACACACCAATATTTTAAAGTTATAAAACTAAAGTGAGATATTTAAATAAAACAATAATAATCACGGATTAAGGGAGAAAAGATCTCCACATGCAACACTAAGCATATTAAATATAAATGTAATGATATGACATCAATTTAAACACATATTTCTTTAAAAACACTTGAACATCCATCACAATATGTAATAACATTGATATGAGAAAGAAAAAAGTATCAATAAGGTTGTGCATTATCTAAAGTAATCTCCCTAGAATTACCCCAGACACCAATAAGATGTCTAGGGTAATTTCACGGTTGAAAGCTTATTACATTGGTCGTTATAGAGTCAGCCTAATACAAATACTACAAGTGGTCACCATTTATATAAAACACACTTTTAAGGGATTTATGTCTGTTAGGCGAAGGTTACACGTTCAATAAATATTGCGATGTTTAGGTACTGAGCGTCTAGACTGACGTATTGACGGATCGCGATTTTAGATTTTCGAATTGACATTCCATAGATCGTGATAAAGATCGCATCATCGATGGAAGACGACGTGCCATGTGAGATGAAAAAAACTTAAAAGAGTTTATTCTCAATTTGGGAATTCTGCCCCGGCTGTGGTGTATCCCGCAAATCCCGCAAATATCTGTTGCTAAGTAGGTAATGCAATGTTAAAGCCAGTTTTTTTTGGAGGAAATAGATTTTCTCAAGACTGTATCTTCTTTGAGTAAAATAGAAGTCACTTTTTCCAGAATATTATCAAAACAAATGTCGGACATCCGAAAATAGTTTTTATAGTCATCCATTTAATTACAATGTCGGATTTCATCCAGTAATTTCAGATGTAACAAATTTGTCTCTGTTGTAACAAATTTTTCTTCCCTCGCTTTCTGTTCCCTCTTTTCTTTAACACTAATGGTAAAATAATAGCTATACAGACTTTAACTTTTATTTCAGTATCCATAGTAGCGTCCGCACCGCACAAAGGAAGCCGCAATACTCCACAATACTGACGTGATAAATATTGAAGGTCTCTAGGGTATGACCGTGATCCATCACGCTATTTCAATCCATATCGTGATATGGTTGACGATATTTATTGAACTTACAGTAATATGATGCTGTAATATTTATCGTTTTCTCCAATACGAAAAAAATATCTGATTGAGAAGAGTGAAATTCGATTAATAAATTGATGAAACCGCAGGCATTTATTTAGGAAAAAAATTAGAGAAATTACTTGATGACAGTGTTACATCGAAATGCAAATTCTTAACTCGCGGTTATTACTAGATTACCTTTAAAGTCATTTGACAGTTGAAGTGTTGTCAAATTGTGACTTCAAATTCAGTTATTACAAATGTTATTTAAAATTGCAGCTGTCATATTAACTATTAAAAACGTAGTGATTACATTCTCTTTGTTAACTATGACGACCAATCTAACAAGCATTAATTATGCGGCAATTTATTGGTAATTTAAATCCCCAATTATCGTTGAAAAATTAATAATCTAAGTTACCAATAAACAGGTTTGCTCACATTTGATTACAACAGTACAGAGACGTGTAAATAGATTGAAATGACACCTAAGAAATGATATGTTGATCGACATTTTAACTTATTAACATTTATGATAATTATGTATCTATACAATTAAGCGACAAGTGAAAAAAGTGTCTGTGAAGTGATGTGATTGTAATTTTATTGAAATAATAAATTACAAAGCAACATTGAACATTTAAAATGGTACATTAGTTTGCGTACATAACGTCTAGGATCTTCTATTTTGTTCAATACCATGAACAAAATTGTTTTCGCTACTCGCCGTAACATGGCGCTGGACGTTAAACTGCCTTTATGGATGATTCATAATAACACCGTGCCGCCGACGGGCCGTGCGCTTGCCGTGTTTTTGTCAAAGGCCAGGGCCCGGCCCGGTGAAGTATGAATTGGTTCATACAAAAGCACACTAGGAATATCTTGAACGGACCCCGGCCGGGGCACAGCCTGGTGTAATATAAATCCGCCTTAATTGTTTTAAGATTGGGTAAGACAACTTAAAAGTTAAAACTTAAAATACATCTATTATCCACTCTCGCTAGTTAGGTTCAATTATACTTAAAGAATTTTAACCTTAATTGGCAAAAATTTATTTTTCAAGTTTAAATAAAATATTTATGTATTACGAGGTTGCAAATCAGGGATATAGTAATTGTATATGAAATCATGTTATACTTATAGTGGATAGGTGGATGTATGTACTTGACTGATTAGTGATTACTATTATAACTTGATTAGTTATTGGCAAAATACTAAGTTGGGTGTAAAAAATAAGTTAGCTATCATTCGTTCGTTTGAATTTCTTGTCCAAATTTTACTTTGTATCAAAAATGGCTGCTGGTGTTATGTTGACTCTTCGTCCTGGCCCCTGATTTTTGGCGTTGAAACATTTATTCAATAATAATTGCTCAAATATTCATGTCAGGCGTTGATTTTTTTAAATTTTTAGATAACCCTTCGGGAACGGTTATTACTTTATATCTGCATGAAAAGTACCCTATAACGTATCCTGTAATCCTGACAACGTGTAAACAAAATCTGTGATAAAGTATAACGCAAGATAAATAGATAAACTCAAAATCAACGCACCTTAAGTAATTGTACAAAAATTTTCATACTTTTTACACCTAATGCTTCTATTCAAACACGTCAAACCTTATAATCCAACCAAACAATTCAATGCACAGTATACTGTTGGGTATATATCGGAAAAATAATGTTTACCAGTTCTAACTAGGCTGCATTGTGAATGATCAAGAAGATCACAGTATTGAATTAAGGTGTCGTATAAAACAGACATGCAGCTCTTTCATGAAGTTGAGCCCTCTTCTCTGTAACCGTTTCCTCAATGTTGTGATACATATGCGTGTCACAACATGGTGTTTCGTTTTCGAGGCTTGGACACTCACCAACGCTTGGAGGCTTTTGAGATGTGGGTATACAGACAGGCGTATGCTACAAGTGTCCTGGATAGATCGTGTGAAGAACGAGACGGTTCTGCAAAGAATGAAAAAGAAGGCCGAAATACTGAAAACCATAAAAGTCAGAAAACTGGAATACTTTAGGCATATGATGCGTGGCGAGAAGTATGATCTGCTGCAACTTATCATGCAGGAGAAAATACATGGTAGACGCAAGCCGGGAAGACGACGTGCTTCCTGGCTCAAGAATCTCCGCGAGTGGTGTGGCCGATGTACCAGATCGTTATTTCGAGCCGCCGCCTCGAGGGTTAGGATAGCCATCATGATAACGACCTCCGATAGGAGATGGCACTGAGATAAGAAGCTCTAACTAGTGAATGGATTGTTAACAAAGTTCGTGACATGTCCACGCCTAGAATTAACATGGTAGTGAATGAGAGATATTTAAAATCAATTAACTTTTGTCTTTGTTCTATCAAGGCTTTTAGATCAGGACACGTTATATGGTAATTCATTTGCTATAATAGTATCCTCTAAATCAATCGAGACCAATACAAAGTGAGCTATCGAACAAAAAAATTACACTTTCGAGAATTGTAAGAAAGAAAGAAACATTAATTTTTGTAACAAATTCTCTAATAAATAATTCGTCTCGTCTCCTGTGTTTGGTTTTTTAACAGATTGAATGAGTAAAAGATATGGTCCTTTTACCTTTGTGTTTGTTGCTTTATATAAAAAAAAATATAAAATCACCTATCTTTTGCAGATATATCTAATCCGGGCCTCTGAGAAGGCATGACTGACTAGGCGTGGGATAACAGTGCTGTATTTTTAAATTTTTGAGTAAAAATTCTATTGCAATATGTTTTTAAAATTAAAGCTCTGTTGGGAAGGTTCGAGGCAGAAAACACTAGCGTCATCGATCGGCAAGTAGCGACAAATTTTGTCATCAAAACCTTAATGGTAACATTTAACAATTTTATTTTCGTTGTAGAACCCACTGTTGAGACCTCATACTTATAGTAATACAGATTAGAAACTTATTAATAATCCTTAAACTCTATTAAATGAAATAAATTCTGCGCTCAGCAGGGACAGACTTAACTCTACAAATTACCTTAGCTTACCTGTTTTCTTTTGAAAAGATATATGCCATTACTTTAAAAATTTACGATGGGATTTGGTGAGAGCTAGCGTACACGTGGATCCGTATTTAAGACTAGATTAGCTAATTTTAATTAGCAAAGTGAAGCTGTTTTTTCTTTATATACAAAGTATTAGATTCAGACAAACTATCGAAAATACGCTTTGTTACGCTTTGCTTGTGTCTTACATATACTGGGTTACAGGTTAAGTGGACCTATTCCCGTTAAGGGCATGTAGTTTACATCGTTTCTGACTGATTTGACTATGAAAATCCTATCCTAAATATAACTATGTTCGAGATATTTGAATTTAATTGACTTTTTTTTAATAAAAAATACCACTTTTCCTAGCTTTTTTAACATTTTTTTGATAAAACCCTATATTGTTATACCTCGTTGGATAGCTGATGAAATTTAGATCTGCAAAGCAGGTGCCATAATATTTTTTTAGATATCCTTTAAAGAAAAAGATTATTATAAAAAGATTAGATGATTCTACAACGACTTATTTATTCATTTTACGTAAAATATTGTGTTATTGAGGTCATAGAGAATCTTATTTTACATGTAAAAATAAAATAATAGTAATAACAAGACTTACACATTTCAAAATATCTAAGCTGATATTTGAAAATCGGTTTTTTTTTTATAAAAAACAATTAAATTCAAATATCTCGAAAACGGTTAGATTTAGGATAGGTGTTTCTTAGTCAAATCAGTCAGAAACGATGTAAATTACACGCCCTTAACGTGAATACGTTGACTTAACCTGTCATGTATATTTTTGAATCCAACACTATGAAATTGTATTTTATTATTATTTGAAAAATCAGTGTTGTAGTACTGGTTATTATGCTAATTATAAGTATCACTTGCTAATTAAAATTACAATTTTTAGCGAGAGGAGGCACTCACTCCTCAAACGCACATTCATACATCACATATACATATACATGCAGAATTAAATAAAGCCGGACTTATACGGGTCGATTTTTCATACGACTTTAACCACTTGTATGTCGGAAGCCGAATTACCTTGGGCCCTAGCCAAGATGCAAACTGTTGCAAACGCTTCCTTTGCGTACTTACAAAACGAAAGAAATAAAGCCCGGTGATTGGTTGTTGAAGTTACAACTGTTACAACAACCAATCACCGGGCTTTATTTCTTTCGTTTCGTAAGTACGCAAAGGAAGCGTTTGCAATGTTTGGCATCTTGGCTAGGACCCCTTGTCTGCCAGCGCTTACATTTATCATTTCAAGTGCAGGTTGTTCAAATTTCAACCGTTTACCGATTTAACTACTGACTCTGATTGACCTAATTGTTCTCCCAGAAGGAGTCATGGGGGTTCTGCCATGATTTATTAATAACGTGGATCCACGTTCCGGCATACAAAGGGTTAATAGCGTCGCAGGAGACTTATGCAGCAAATCTCAAATCCAACTTTCGATTTTACATTTTACATAGGTAATGAAATTGTAATATTTCTTACAATAGTGAAATATGTTAATCGGTCTCGTAAATATACAATTTAAAATCCGACCGTAAACTCCGTTCAGTACTATTAAAATTACAATTTAACACATAAGTTATGTAACTATATTACATTGTTTGTATAGTAAAACCAACTTACAATGAATATTTATGGAAATTATACATGTGACAATCTGATGATTATTCGATATCAATGATATTTATAAATGTATGGTGCTTTACTAAGAGCCTTGATTTGCAAGGAGCTGATAAAACCACGTCCTAAATTTCTTCTTTGGCGCGTTATTGTGAAAGATCAGAATGTACTTATTTATTGTATTATATTATATTAATTTTTCTTATTACTATACTAATTTTCTATATTATTAATAATTAATTATATCATTATTTTATATGAATTGAAGTAATGTTAGGGAAGTTGCGCGTAAGAAGAATGAAGTTAGTTTCGAATGTTTTTTTTTTTAATTTTAGTTAAATGTTAAAGAATTTAGTTATTAAAACCGCTAACTGTATTTTCAAGCTTGTGCAAAACTATACCATTTTAAGGGCGACAAAATGACATAATCACTAATCCATTATGAGCATATTTTTTCAAGTGATCCCAAAAATTCTTTGATATATCATTTATTATTTGAGGTGATTAAATAACATCGCAATTAAGTTATTGAATAAACAAGTGCAAAAAATACTAACAACTCATTTAAGGCGTGGTTTTCTTGGCTCTGTATGTTACTGAGAAAAAAAATTTTTTAATAGCTAACATTAATTAATATTTAGTAACAAATATTCTTATTTCTTCGCACTCTGTAAAACACGAATGACATCTACTCTCTCTCTATTTAGACAGATTTATGAAGATTAAGATGAAAGAGATTTTCTGAAAATTAAAAAAAAATTAAGTCGACATATTAAACGCCGCAAATTGCTAATGCCGATAGGCGGTTATTTTGGTGACGTAATTTAATAACACACTCAATATACAGTTGGCCACACATTGGCCGGCAAGTTATTTGCGGATGACGTCATGTGGATGTTTAATGTGACAAGATTTCCCGTGCATTGGCAATTTGCGGGGATTATAAAGTGAATTTAACGTACAAATATGTCCTTAAAATATTCGGTGGTATGTAAGAGTCTAAGCACATGGCGTGCTTTTAAACGCGCAGACGACGCGCGTTTTCGTAGATGCCGATTGTTGCGTTTGGATCGATACAACCGCACGCACAAAGGGGCGGAGGAGGGGTGCGCGTTCACGCCAAAGCGCCGCCCGCTCGCCGTTGCAATAATATGTGTGTTGCGCGTGTATTTCGTTTAAAATGGACCCCTTTGACACCGACCGTTCTATAAAGGAAATAATAATAATAATAATAATAATAATAATAATAAATATTTATTTGTTCCAGCAAATGACAGTGCGCAATACTAAGTCTAAGATCACAAATTATAAATCTTATCATTACAAAAACTATTCTTACATCTAAACTAGGCCGAGCCTGTATTACAATAAACAATCGTTCAGCTACAAGGATAGCTACGAGGGATTAAAGCGCGTCTGTATCGCTGTATTTGCGCGTATACGCGCAGTAGACGCGCGTTTCACGATCGCCCCGTGTGCTTCGTTTTAATCTCGTTTGAAGCGCGTATACACGCGTCATCTGCGCGTCGTCTGCGCGTTTAAAGTACGCCGTGTGCTTAGCCTCTAAATGTATTAATAAGCTCAAATACCTATAAACTTAAAAAAGAAAATTAAATATTTTAGTTTTTTTCGGTAGAATAATTTTTATGTAATCATCCACACAGTAAAACAAACATAAAAGCGTTAATTTGAAAACAATTGACTTTGATCAGCGAAATCCATCAATTAATTTACTATTGCGACCACACGACCATGATCATTGAAGCATTAAGATAGTTAAGTATTGAAAAGAGATTGGACACTGGTTACTAATTAACACTGGTACACCGATATTTTGGGCACTATAGTGTAGTGTAAATATTATTTTACACTCATATAAAGTAACTAGAGAAGTGTATTAATTCTATGAATACTCAGCAGGCCATTTTACAGCGCATGTCATATTAATAATAAATACAATTTACTTTGCAAAACTTACATTAATACGTATATATATGAATGAACTAATAATATTAATTAACGAGTGTAATCAACCTCTGTGCAAAGCCTTTGTGGACTACGAGAAAGCCTTTGACACGGTCAAAACCTGGACCGTTCTGGAAGCCTGGCAACGATGCCAAATATACAACCGTTTGTACAAACCCGCGATGATGACAAGTACAGGGCCAGCAGTTTCGGGGATTTGATATCCCCAAAATTGCTTTTCACCAACGTTTTGTATTCAAGACGCTGGACTGGGAAAAGTAAGGAATTAATGTCAACGCCGAATATCATCTTCTGGCGCAGTGTAATAACTCAGAGGGATCTTGGATAGCCTAATTTCGCCTCTCGGCGCGTGGTCTTGGCATGAATTTGGACAAGACAAAAGTCATGTTCGTCATGAGGTTGACAGAAGAATCCGGTTGGATTGGGCTGCATCTGTTCTCGTCGCAACTGCCGTAATGTCTGAAGACAAAGTTCAGACAGTTCATCCTGTCAGTGATGACGTATAGTGTCGAAACGTGGCCTCTCACGGCAGGACTGATCCACAAGTTTAAAGTCGCTCAGCAAGCTATCGAGCGGGCTATGCTCGCAGTTTCTTTGGTGAATAGGATTAGAAATTCTGAAATTCACCGAAGAACCATGGTTGTCGACATAGTCAAGAGAATTAGCAAATTGAAGTGACAATGGGTCACAATCTGTCTCAGTGTGGATAACAGATGGGGTGGAAAGGTTCTCGAATGGAGGCCACAAATTGGAAAGCGCAGCTTGGCGGTCAAATGGAAACACGACCTGAAAGGCTTCGCGTGTAGCGGCTGTTAGAGACCGTGCATATTGGCGAGCCTTGGAAAAGGCACTTTAAGCAAGGGCCTCGTCAATTCATATGTCTAACTGTAAGATTCCCTTTCTGTTTACCGAGAATAACCTACCGATAAAAGTCGCCACATGGATGCCCTTTGTCAATTTAGGGGGACACAGCTATGTAACATATAACATTTCTTATATTAGTAGTTTTGCAAATGAAATTATATTTTTTAAATTAATATGGCAGATTTTTAAGGTGCCTTTACAAGGTCGTAGTGAGTTTATAGGGGAATAATGTCCAATCTAATGCGATGACGATTATCTCTTTTGTAAATTGTCAGACACTACACCAGAGTTGATATGTTGATTCCATTATTACGTCATTACTTATAGACAATAAACTCTGCACAAATGTTACTATTAAAGTATAATACACCATACATACCCCGTACACCTGTCAAACACTATGCACGGAAACCATCCAGCGATAACTAGTTTCCTAAAATTAATAACCCATTTTATTAGCGCTTATCGCATTCTCGACTCAGTCTGACTAACTCGTTACTGTATTTATACCTGCTTAATTTCTCATATTTAGACTTCTCACATCGAGGTATATTACTAAAGTATATCAATATATGAAATATATTGATATACTAATTATAGAAAAATTTAAGGTTTTGGCAAAAGATATTAAATTAATAGGCAAAGATTCGCTTTCTCTCCTAGGATCTCCAATTTTCGAAGAAGCCATCATACCTATACTAGAAGAGAAAATTACCAAATTCAAAACATATTCCAAGAGACTAGTCTGCATTAATTCTCATTCGGCTATTTTTATTCTAAAATTTTGTCTTTTTATACCTAAATTTACTTTTCTGCTCCGCTCATCTCCTGTTTGGAAATATCAAAATGTACTCAATAAAATAGATGATTTGGTAAAACAGAATTTAGAAATAATTCTAAATATAAATTTGAAAGAGCAGTCCTGGACTCAAGCATCCCTACCAGTCCGCTTCGGTGGGATAGGGATACGAAAAATTTCTAATGTCGCCTTACCAGCCTTCCTCTCTTCAGTGCATGCCACACGTAACCTCATTGGAAAAATCTTGGGACCTGTCCTATTAAACAATGAGGTTGCATATTAGAAAGAGAGTCGAACCGCCTGGAATATGGCTTTTCCGAGTCGAAATCCCCCAAATTCCCCGGAAAGACAGAGGAGCTGGGATGACTTACAATGTCAAACCATTTATGATAATTTACTTGAGAGCTTTTCGGGGCCCGATCTTGCTAGATTGAGGGCGGTAAAAAGCCGTGAGTCGGGTTTCTGGCTCCACGCTGTGCCTTCACCGAACTTGGGCACTTTTCTGGATAATAATACCCTCCGTCTCGCGATCGGGCTCCGACTAGGTACAGAGGTATGTATCCCCCACACCTGTCCCTGTGGTAGAGATGTCGACCGCTTGGGACATCACGGACTTTCTTGTATAAATAGCGCCGGCCGTATTTCAAGGCACGCCAGCATAAATGGCATCATACATCGGTCTCTTGCCACCATTAATATACCTTCGATATTCGAACCAAATGGTATCATGCGTGATGATGGCAAGAGACCAGATGGAATGTCTCTAGTTCCATGGAGGATGGGTCGTCCGCTGGTGTGGGATGCTACCTGCGTCGACACATTGGCACCGTCCCATCTTCATGGAACACTTACCACAGCTGGTGCTGCTGCGGAAGAGGCCGAGAAACTCAAAATTCACAAATACAGAGATATCGGCACCGGCTACATATTCATTCCTTTTGGTGTCGAATCTCTGGGTCCGTGGGGCCCCAACGCGCTTAAATTTTTTAACAATTTGTCAAAACGTTTGGTCGACATAACCGGGGATTATAGAGCTGGCCATTACCTCGGGCAACAGATTAGCATTGCCATACAACGAGGTAATGCAGCCAGCATGCTCGGGGCTCTGCCTAGGGGACCGAAACTTTATAATTTATAATATTATTATGTTAATGTTTACTTGTTTTAATTTTAATTGAATTATGTTATACATTATTATATATCAATATATTATATTTCTTTATAAATAAATTGCTAAATGTATTGCTAAGGGCAAAACTCGAGAACGGTTGCACAAATTCGGTTATCTTTTTCCCAAACATTCCTTGAAATCCGACGAAGGTTTTTATGAAGAGAAAATTTGGAAAGTGCCCGGAAAAACGTCAAAAATTCCCTAGCTGACGATTCAAACATTTCAAACAAATATGTACTGACATCAAAAAAAACAAACTCTATGTTCGAGGATCTAAAATGCATAGACAAGTATTTAAAAATTATCATCATTCAAGTTATCACTTTGAAATACGTAATTAGCTAGTAAAAAAAAAATGTCTTTCAATTCAGTCACTCAAAAAAATTAAATATTTTTTTCGAATTTGATTAACAACACAAAGCCCAAAAACAAATTGCCGCTATATTTGACGCTTGAATCGCGATGAATTTTGCGAACAGATTTTGTTAGGAATGTTTCCGTAGTAGTCTTAGTACCTCAGTTTACTGAGTAACAGTAAGCAAAGCGAAAATTGAAGCATGTTGATCTATATTGGCAAGCTGTTGCTCGCAACACGCTGACTAAAATTTTTGACGGTTTGGTCGCCTTTCCACCTGCAAGAAAACTTCCACGAGAAATGTCCGACAATGTGTCCGACAGCTGCTTGCAAGTGCAAGTGTAAGT
Organism: Bembecia ichneumoniformis; assembly: GCA_910589475.2. NCBI lineage: Eukaryota > Metazoa > Arthropoda > Insecta > Lepidoptera > Sesiidae > Bembecia > Bembecia ichneumoniformis. Next base: position 17,381,027 of record OU342530.1, read on the forward strand.
GTAAGAGCTGTCGCGACAGCTCTTGCTACGGAGTTTACACTTGCAAGCTGCTGTCGGACAGACTGTCGGACATTTTTAACGGAAATTTTCTTGCAGGTGCAAAGGCGGCCTTAGACGATTAAGCCGCGATGATTGAGTTAATCAGACAGCCTGATTTCGATGTAAGCAACACTTTGTAAGCTAATTAATTAATAAAACGGGTTAACACAAGTACGAATACAGTAATAATAAATTTAGAATTTGCAGGAGTTAAAACTTCAAATACTGCAATCTTATGTACATATTATTCAATAACTATACGTTGCAGTCAGTAAAAAATACTTTATGATTTTTAATCATTCTGTTTCTAAATAATGTTAAATTATCAGTACTTATCTGTATTTGGTTAAAATAACAATATTATTGCCAGTTAATAATTTATTGTTTTTATTTATACTTAAATATAAACTGAGTGGTTAATGGCTATGGTGTAAGAAAACTATGTTATGACAGCTAAAACGAATGAAAAGAACACAATGACTGCAACATATGGTTCATTTAATATTACCGTATTCATGCTTATGTCCTAAAAGACACAATAATTATGTTAACACCACTAATATATTCACAACTAGGGTTTTGTATTGCTTTTAGCGAGAATACGACGTATTGTGTTTTTTATAACATTGAAATAAAAATTTAAAAATGAAACCTAAACCTAACCTTAATTAACATACAAAGCATATAAACATAGCAATGTTTTGTAAATATTCATGACATTAAACTGTAATACACTAATAATATTAAAGTGTTCATTAGAGATTCCGTGCACTTCTAATGGAAAACAAATGTATCTGTTAATATTAAGTTGCGAATTTTGTTACACCCTTAACAAGTGCATGGAAACCTTTAATTCAGTTCAGATATACAAAATCACAACGTGTCGCTAGCTCTTAGGACAGGGGACGATAGGACACATCCATATAATAGTTTTTTTTTTTTAATTATTATAATCATTAATTGAAGGAACAGAGAACATTAAGCACCCCGCATCGTCGATTATTTCCCGAACATAATGCACATTATTAACACATACAATTACCCACTTATTCATGAAGTACCTTAATTTTTTTTAGTTAAATGTGTTTTGTTTCTATTTTCAAATTAGGAATACTGGAAAATAAAATCAGTAAACTAAGTATTATTTTATAAAAATACTGTGTTTCATTTAACGGACTTTCAAGCTTTCAAGAGCAGGAAAATTATTACTCATAACATTAGGATTTTGTCCGTTAGACTTAGACTTTTAAAGGTTTATATTTTTTAAAGTTAAGGTCGACTGACAGGTGGACGGTCCACTTGATGCTGCAAGTGCGCTGCCGACCATCGTAGAACAATTACGCTGGCTTCCAATACTCACTCACCGAAATACAACAGTAAACATGCTGTTATTTCACGGTGATCTTCTGTAAGGAGCTTACTGCCGCCAGACGGGATACCCAAATAATTGCCAAAAGCACAGCGACCTGCCACTACTAAGCACAACATTAAAATCTATTAAAGATTTCCTGGAGCGCAATCAATCTAATAACGAGTTAGTTAGAAAGATAGCAAAAGTCATCCGAAATCTCCATAAAAAATGTTTAGATGTGGCAAGTCCAATAGCGATTGGTCAATGAGTTTCCAAGTGTGTCGATCTTATATATACTAATTAATATCTGTTTAACAATTCATTGAAATTCATTTATGAAAATGAATTGAAATTAAATATTTATTTGATTCATATTGTGGAAAAGTATTTACTGAAATAACCAGTATCTTTCGCCATTGTTCTAGTTTGTCTGGTTATTCAGTAATATTCAATACTGATTCAGTAAATTTGTACGCGAGCGAGCAGAGCTGGCTTCGCTGTTTTATTCAGGCGACAAAACGCAAAATATCGCAGACATTAAAGATAAAGACAAAACACATTTAGCTAATATAAGCTTATTTGACACTTTGACTTTCTATGAATGAGTGAGTTAGAGTTTTGGCAGATTGGATTTGAGCAGCGCATCATTAGTGATGAAAAGGTGCATCTACAGTGTAGAGATACGTAAAGACAAAATGCGGGGCTCAGTGTGAGTGAGGAAGGAAGTGACTTATACTATTGCTTTAACAACATTGTGACATAGAAACATTCATTACTGTTGGCCATATAGCGTATCTTATGAACTATGACTTATTATGTGCTACTGGGCGAAACCAGAAACTACCTTTATACGAATAATTCGGTTCAATAAACCTTGTGACTTCCGCTCCATGTTACACATCCGGACGTATTGAGGAGCGAGCAAACATTAAAAATTCCCCTCACAACAAAATTGGCCCTCAAATTTGATCGATGCCGAACTAACTTAACTTCTCTCGATGAATCTGCTCTACGTCAATATCTTCGGATATGAAAACATGGAACATTATGCGGTCGATCGAAGAAAACAAGAAGCACAGGGGGCTAGAGTCGCCCTGGAGGCCTACCTACCTAAGAAGTATACATTCTTAACATTTAAAACAGGTTAAAAAAATAGGAAATATACTTTGGATATACTAGGATGGGACTACTTGTATACACGATGCTCATACTTTATTAATGCGTTATTATAATTAAGTAGCACGTGTGTACGATGAAGCCGTCGAAGTAGACATCGTGTACAAAAGTAGTGCCCTGAGATGGGGTTTGCCATATTGGCGGTGATAGTGGAAGAACGTTGGGAGCGCTAGGCGAAGGGCGCTGGGGAGAGGCGTTAATAGATGTTGATGATTCTGTCAACGATTTAAATACTCGAATAGTGAAATGTATTAACAGAAACATCCACATCAGGAACTTGGATACTTGTTTTAGGACCGCAGCGACATTCCTAAAATTCATGTCTACCTATCTAAATTATCAAACTATACAATACACCTTCGTAAATATGCCTGCAATCCGAAAACATTTATCCAGATATAAAAATTAACGATACTTTAAAAAAACGATGGTGTCGGTTTTATCGACTTATTACATCACTATTCTGTGCACTCACTAGATTTAATTGCACGATACCAAGTAAACAGAGCAGGTCTGTAATCAGTTACTAATACTGATGAAAATACTGTTCATTTTTAAATAATACAATTTCGACAAAGTTTCCGAAAATGTTGCCTCATTTAGTGATGGCCGTATACTTTCAAACAGTGGTGAGATTTATTATTAAGAATTGTTGGTCCTTTCCTCGCGCTATTGACTAGTCAATAGATTCCTTAAACTCTCCTTGGACCTTTAAAATCATCGACTTATATTAAAATGTAGAAGCTCGTCTAAATTGAATTGGCAAGCCATGTTCTTTGTTTAAATTTGTTTAATGGCGCGGCGGTTGCACGGGCGGCTTGTAACCTTGACTCATACGTTCAAGGAAGCGATGCAAATCGTGAAAACGTGGGCGTTGCATTGGCTCTCGGCGCCAACATTCGTGCATTAGATCGTATAGTTCACGTCGGCAGCGAGGAGGAGGAGCTGCTGGTACGCGAGCACCGCAACCGCCTAAGCGCCATTCGCTCGCATTAGCTACCACCTGAAACACAGTAGTTATTTCAACAACTATTTCATTAAGGGGAGATTCAGGACATTCTCCACAATCGATCTAGCAACCAGTTTGCGTGTATATCGTCCGATTAGTAGATAGATTCCTAATCTGACAAGTAAGCTGCCACCCCAAAGTTGGCTATGCACCTCGGTCAGTCAAACCTTGCACGTGCTATTACAAAATTTGTAAATAATGGTAACATATTTGCATAGAACATAAAATATGTTACCATCCCTTTGAAATTCTGTACTGAATTTTTAAGTAACAAAACATTACCATATATTCAAAAAATATATTCATAAACAGAAATACGGCAGGAACAAACTTGCGAGAGTTCGAAAAACTAGGTGAGATTTAACGATTTAATTCTTTAAATTAATTAAAATAAGTAGACTTCTTAAGTATACTTTCTGCCTGGGACAAGAGGAAAGATGGCTTTTCAGAACTTTTCCAATTCTTTTCCAATAAGTGCAATTAATGCAGAAATCAGTTGATACTAATATTTAATTAATTTTAATTTGTAAAAAGAAACATTTAGCAGGTAATGGCAGGCTTTTACTGGTATTAATTATTTATAAACGTTATTGTGCGTCTAAGAATTTTTCTTGTAGAAAAATTACTATTCTTACTTCTTAGAAAAATTACTATGAATTACTGAATTACTATTCACTAATTCAGTAGACCTTTAGGTATATTATGTGAATTAATTATAAGCGTATAGTATTATTAAATTTTTAATAAATAAAATAAATTGTCAATGATTTCACACCGCTTTTCTGAACAAGATTATATGCATTATTTAAGATTGAATCATTCAGTTTTGCCGGCACATTCCAAAGAGTATTAGAGCACTTGTCATTACTGTTAATATTTTAGTTACGTAAAATTGTTATTACCTGATCGTCGTCCATTTCATCGAAGGGCTTCACTAGACAATACGTTAGAACTTCCCATACGGTCACTCCGAAAGACCATACATCGCTGGCTGGAGAATAAATGCCCTGAAAATTATGACAGATATTCTGCTATCATTGGTCTAAATATCACAGAGCGATATAAAGGTATCAATCTCTTTCGGATCAATCTCTATTAGAATTAGACATTAGTTTTAAAAATGGTTTAGTTTATTCCCAGTTATACACACAGCTGCTGCAAGTGCGCTGCCGACTACAGTAGGATTAGGATTGGATAAGGAATTAGGAGGGGGGAAATGGGCTCTGGCATCCCTTACTCACTCACCGAAACACAACAGCACGTATATGCTGTTATTTCACGGCGGTATTCTGTAAGGAGGTGGTTACTGCCGCCAGGCGGGCTGCCCAAATGACTGCGAAACGCAGTGTGCCCTACCACTACTTTTCAAATCCAGACCAGAGTCATTTTTTGAAAATTACATTAAAATTTCCAAAGTTGACCCCGCCGGGAATCGAACCCGGGGCCCCTGAGACGTTAGGCAAGCATCCTTGCCACTCATTCAACGGGCCGTCCCTTTTTATAAAATAAATGAAAACAAACTGTCCTGCGACACAAACTTTCTGTGGTTCTGATGAACCTCATAAATTATCGTGAATTATGCATCTTTGTTACAAATTTATGATTCACTGTTTATCTTTTTATCTGTTAATAACTGTTTGTTTGTGTTAAAAAAAAAACAATTTTGATGACGATTAAAGGTGATTCATATTACACCGTGCCGCCACCGGGTCGCGCGCTCGCCGTGTTTACGGCTCGGTGTAATATAAATCCGCCTTTACTTTACTATTAGCTTTAAAAATGCATATAACAATAATTCGTTTATTGTGGTAAAAGTTATTTTGGTATATTCTCTTACCATAAGCAAGCTTTCCCACGCCATCCAACGGAGAGGCAAACGGGACCCGTCAACCATAACGTGGTAATCACCCACGAATTCCTCACAAAACATGGCATAATCAGAAACCTTAACATGCAAATCTTCGGTGACTGTCACATTCCTGGAATAAAATCGAATGAAAATTAATCCACGTCGTCAAAGAATTAATTGGAATTTTGAAAGCTTACGAAGAAGTCGAAATGTTTTTAACTCAATCACACATAAATGTTTATCAGATTTTAGTATTAGATCATGTCCTGCATTAGGACCAAAGATATATCTGGGCAATGCATGGCTTAAGAAAATGATGAAATCACATGCAAAAGATAGATAAAATATTCTTATTTATAGACTAGTTGCTAAATTCCTAACATTTTGGCCGCTGCATACTCTTCGTTTAATTTTTATATTAACATAAAATTAAATGACATATACTTACATATTAAAGCGCAACATGTGTAAATTTTACTTTTGGATGAAATATCTTAATTTTTTTTAATGTTAAGGTCGGCAGATAGGCTGACGGTCCACTTGATGGTAGGTGGCTACCGTCGCCTATAACACAAGCAACGCTAAAGCTGATGCAAGTGCGCTGCCGACTGCAGTAGGATTAAGGATAAGGGATTAGGAGTGGTTAGGGAAATGGGCTCTGACATCCTTTATTCACTCACCGAAACACAACAGCACACGTGCGTTATTTCACGGTGGTCTTCTGTAAGGTGGTGGTTACTGCCGCCAGACGGGCTGCCCAAATGACTGCGAAAACGCAGTGTGCCCTGCCACTACTTTTCAAATCCAGACCAGAGCCAAATTTGAAAAGTTGATTTTTCAAAGTTGACCCTGCCGGGAATCGACCCCGGGAACTCGTCAAAATATTAAATATTAATATGTATATTCAATATAAATAAATAATATTGAATATAAATTATATCAATTCCACTAAGGAAAAGTTTTTTAAGACCGTTTTGATATCTACTTCACGTAACATAAAATAATATGTGCAGCATCTATATAAAATGTAAAGACAAGACCTTTTCTCATTTGTTTTTTTAACGGATTTTCTTGTTTCCTATTTAGTATCTCTAATTAACGGGAGATGAAAAACAAGGCTTTAACTGAACTTTATATTTTATTTATCACAAACTGTACGTAATTTCCATATTTATTGACACAAAGACGTAGATCTCTTTAGTGTTATCAATAAAACAATTTGAAAACAGTTTGTTGATTCCTATAAAATGATAACATTAAGACGAACTACTAGTTAAGGGCACTTTACCCACTAAAAGAACGGAAATTGTATAGAGTAGACCCATTAGGTAAAATTTGTTATTTCCCTATATTTTTTTTATTTTAATAAAAGTAAATTAATAATTAATAGTGTTTTGATATTTTTTTGTATTAATTAATTAAATAATTACCGTGCAGCTAAGTCGCGGTGAACTAACTCGAAGGACTCCAGGTATTTCATACCTGCGGCAATCTGACAGCAAATGTGTATCAAACTCGAGTAACTGAAAGACCAAATAGAAATTTAATCCGACGCAAAAATAAATAAATAAGAAAGTGAATTTGTGTTTTTTTTGCGTGATTAAGGTCAAAGAGATTGTTCGTTTAACCATTACACATAATGTTATTAACAATAACCAATGGTACAGTATATGCCAGATGACAATTTGTTATTGATCCAATATGACCAAGCGAACATTCGGCGAACGAATAAAATTCTATCTATACTTACTAATATTATAAAGAGAAAAGATTTGTATGTATGTATGTATTTTTGTATGTTTGTAATGAATAAACTCAAAAATTACTGGACCGATTTTAAAAATTCTTTCACCTATAGAAAGCTATATTATCAGCGAGTGACATAGGCTACTCACCCTCCCTACATCTCCCACCTTTACCCCTCCCCATAAAAATTGCCGTTTTCCACGAATAACTGAATATACACACAAAATTCCATAAAAATCGGTCCAGCCGTTTCGGAGGAGTTTTGTTACAAACACTGTGACACGAGAATTGTATATATTAGATGTATTGATTGAAAAAGTGATGGAATCTTTGAAATTTTACACTTTAAACTTAGCTTTAACACAGTATGCAAGTATATGACTTACTTCAACTTCCTGTCCAGTTTCAATATCGATGGCAGTGGTGCGGCATCTCCTCGGTCGAGAGCTGCGCATGGCGGCTCTAAGAGACTGAGGCCTAAAACTCTCGCCAATTGGGGGTGTTTCAATCCGGCGCCCCATGTCGCTTCGCGGGCAAACGCCGCCCTAAAAATAAATTTGAATGCTTCTATGAAAGATGTATTTCTTTGCCGTTAAAATGTTATTATACAAAAACAATAAAACTAACAATATCTATAACTATATGTCAATATAAAAATGGACCCTGCGGCATTGTACCAAGTACGCTGGCAGCATTTCCTCGTTGAATGGCCAAACTAATACGTTGGCCGAGGAAAGTGCCAGCTCTTCGGTCTCCCGTCGCATCAATAAGCCTCTTCGAGATGTCTTTGAAGAGGCTCATTGCTGCAGGCCCCCACGGACCGAGTGTATCGACTCCGAATGGTACAAAACCATATTCGGTGCCGAGGCCAAAACAATTACGTATGGTGAAAGACATTGTTACCTCTCGAAAGCTGCATTCGAGAAATCTTGTAATGAAGTGATTATTATAAATTAAAATTTCATTCGTTGGAGATTAGATTTTGAGAAAGTTAGTTTTGAGGAAGGCTATTTAGTTAAATATAATGAAAAATGTTTCGTATTTCTTTAAATAAGCACACTGTAAGATATTACACTGATAGGAAAACGCCTGTGTACGCATGCTTTTTGGACTTGTCTAAAGCTTTCGATCTGGTCTCATATGAAGTCTTATGGAATAAAATGTATTGTGAAACAGACTTACCGTTAGCAATTATTAATATATTCAAATATTGGTACAACCACCAAACCAATAGTGTTCGATGGGCGGATTCATTGTCGGACATATACAGTTTGGAATGTGGTGTAAGACAAGGTGGAATAACTTCACCTAAGCTTTTCAACCTGTATATGAACTCACTAGTTAAAGAACTCAGCTGCGCTGGCATCGGTTGTTCTATAGATGGCTGCTATATTAATAATATTAGCTACGCAGACGACATGGTGTTGCTGGCACCCTCGATCAATGCCCTTAGAACACTATTGAATATATGCGAGAAGTACGCTGAAACCCATGGGCTCAGGTATAATACCATCAAGAGTGAGCTGTTAGTGTTTAAAGCCGGGACAAAAAAATATGACTCAATTCCGCCAGTATTACTGAACGGTGTCCCGCTTGTTAGGGTGAGCCAGTTCAAATACTTGGGCCACTGGGTTACAGAGGACTTGTCGGATGACATCGACATAGCGAGGGAACGTAGGGCATTGGCGGTGAGATGTAATATGATGGCCCGCAGGTTTGCACATTGTTCTGATGAAGTGAAAATAACATTATTTAAGACATATTGCCAGTCTTTTTATACATGTAACCTGTGGGTTAACTACACTCAAAAATCGTTTAATGCCCTGCGCGTCCAATACAACAATGCCTTCAGAGTGTTTCTGGGGCTGCCGCGCTACTGTAGTGCATCGGGGATGTTTGCAAATGCAAGAGTTGCAGATTTTTACGCTATAATGCGAATGAGAATAGCATCTCTGATGACTAGAGTACGGGGCAGCCCCGACACGCTGTTGAAGGTAATTGCTGGGAAGATGGACTGCCCAATAATAAAACATTGGGTGATGTCACACATAACCCTCAATAGAAAATGATAGGTTCTATCATTTTCTATGATACTTGCACATTATGTATATTGTTAGTTTATATTTTAATTTTAATTTTAATTTTCTACAATGTATAGTAATATAATTTAAAAAGCTATGGACACAATGAAGTCTGAAATAAAGTTATTATTATTATTATTATTAAATAACAATAATGTTTATATAAATGATTCTTTATATAGAAAGCAAGGACGAAATATTGGACGAAAATCCAAATTGGAAATCACGCATAATAATAACATTTGTAATCGCATTGACTGATTTGTTTTTGCGTTACGACGCCTGCGACTAATTAGTCTCAAAAGAAGCAGCGATCAGTGCATACTATGGTCATGTTCATTCGATTTTATCCTATGATTTACTGCTACTATAGTTTTTAAAGCAAAAAAGAAATGTGTTCGAGCGTTATATGGGGCGAATTACAAAGATAGCTGCATTAATTCGGATTTCACTAATGGAAAAAGGGATAAACGGGGAATGTTCATATATATATATATATATATAGCCGGGGGCGGGTCGCTAGTATTTTATATAAAATTAACCATGTGTAGAAAAAATGCTTACTATATGGCTATACAAATATATAATCTTTTACCCATTCTGCTAGAGGAGTTCCCATTACAAAAATTCAAAAATTGCACAGATGGCTTTTACACAAAAGAAATTACAAATTAAGTTAAGTTACTAAGATTTAGTTTAGATTTAGTTTACAATTTTAGTTTAAGATAATATATATATATTATTATAACATAGTTACTCATATATATAAGTAACTAGCGGCTCGCCCCCGGCTTCGCCCGGCGTGCAATTTTTATATACCCTAAAACATTCCTCGTTTATCCCTCTTTCCATTAGCGAAAACCGAATTAAAATCTGTCTACCCGTTCACGCGTGATGCCGTGACCAGGAGAAATAGGGATTCATTTTTATATATAAGATAAAAGATGTAAAATATTAATTTTTATAACAAATAAATAATATTTGTACTCCACTATTAATGGCGGAATGTTTATAGGTTGTTATATGTATAACTAAGATCTTATTTTGTACTTACATTTTAAGAAAATACTTTCTTTCTTTATTTCTTAATAATTCTTTCTTTCATTCTTTCTAATATTAGTGCTATTTGTTTTCGATTATGCCTAAAAAAACCAAGTTACAATCTGTCTAATTTAAAAATGCTGGTAAATTCTTATAAGTTCTCAAGGTCATTCAAGGATCTTTGAATAGTTTATTTACCTATCGGGAATCAAACACGGACATTTGAGACAGAGCGCTCATTAACCACTCGAACAGTGGGCTCAATGTTAGGTTAGGAGAATTTGAGGTCTCTTTGAAAACTGATAAGTCTTCTCGTATATGTAGGTTTGCTCATGAAATTCTACTTCACCTTCAGGGCAATTGATAATGACTATTTTTCACACATAGGCATATATAGAATTAGAAATTCAGAATAATCCTAACAGGATTCCAAACAGCCTGTGGTCTAGCTTATATAAATGAATCAATATAGCAGTTGCTAATGATGATTCTTATTTGAAATATATGATTATTTGCACATTGCACTTACTTGATATCGTTATGGCAGCCTCTCCACAGAGTCTTGACAACAACAAGACGACGGCGGTTTCCATTCGGCAGTTCCTCGTCGCTCAGTTCCTCTATTCCGTCCGTTTCGCATATCTGAAGCTGAAAAAAAAATGAGTCGTCATGGGACGCCTGGTAGATGTGAAACATCGAGTGAAATAAAATGATGACTGTTTATTTATTTATTTAACGTTTATTTTTATTGAATATGTAGAAACACGATTAGAGTCCCCGGCATCATCGGTCCCGAAAGGACACGACCAGGATTCTTCGTATCATTGGTCTCCACACTTGATCACAGATAGGCGCGAATATTTGATCCATATTTGATCACGTTAGGTCACGCGCTGCAATTCCAAACAAAACGCCACAATCGGCACAAAATAAGTCCTCGATCGCATTGTCCACCAGCCAATCACACCAAATCAGATAACACTCCACCAAACACGTAGCACCAGTCCCTTGATGTCAACCGATTGCCTTCCCGTGAGGTACCCCCGGCCGACGTGCCTCTACGCTAGCGCTCGGTGTTGTGTCCGAGTCAACGACAATGACATTCCGATCCCGCTGTCCAGTTGACAAATGACAGTTGTCAGTGCTGTTCACTCCCGCAAATCAAAAGCGCCGACACGGCCAGACTGACATGCGCACGCCCTCGTGCGCCTCTCGTCTCCGCCTCGATCCACGTTCGGTTAATATGCAAACAAAGAAAACAAACTATCTGGCTCACCACATTCATTATGCTCGTCCTATCCTGACCAACTAGATACAACTTCACACATATGCACTCACGCGCCATGTTGCGTTGAGGGCTGGTCGAAAGTGCCTAGCACGCGCGGTCCACGCGCCATGCTGTGTTGAGGGTCGGTTGCTGGAGTTAATATGATCCTTACAATCGAAAACCCCATCTGTTTTAAGATTCCACAAGAGTATCACAGCTTGTACACGCTGGTCTAGACCGTCATTTACTAAAAGAAATGAGATCCCCACAGCTGTCTATCACTGAACTAGATCATCGCCCACACAAGCAGGTGAGATCCCTACAGGTTTCATTAAACAACAACTTGCTGGACCAGATCGTCACCCACAAAAGCAGGTGAGATCTCTACAGCTTTCATTAAACAACAACTTGCTGGACCAGATCGTCACCCACAAAAGCAGGTGAGATCTCTACAGCTTTCATTAAACAACAACTTGCTGGACCAGATCGTCACCCACAAAAGCAGGTGAGATCTCTACAGCTTTCATGAAACAACAACTTGCTGGACCAGATCGTCACCCACAAAAGCAGGTGAGATCTCTACAGCTTTCATGAAACAACAACTTGCTGGACCAGATCGTCACCCACAAAAGCAGGTGAGATCTCTACAGCTTTCATGAAACAACAACTTGCTGGACCAGATCGTCACCCACAAAAGCAGGTGAGATCTCTACAGCTTTCATGAAACAAGAACTTGCTGGACCAGATCGTCACCCACAAAAGCAGGTGAGATCTCTACAGCTTTCATGAAACAACAACTTGCTGGACCAGATCGTCACCCACAAAAGCAGGTGAGATCTCTACAGCTTTCATGAAACAAGAACTTGCTGGACCAGATCGTCACCCACAAAAGCAGGTGAGATCTCTACAGCTTTCATGAAACAACAACTTGCTGGACCAGATCGTCACCCACAAAAGCAGGTGAGATCTCTACAGCTTTCATGAAACAACAACTTTCTGGACCAGATCGTCACCCACAAAAGCAGGTGAGATCTCTACAGCTTTCATTAAACAACAACTTGCTGGACCAGATCGTCACCCACTAAAGCAGGTGAGATCTCTACAGCCTCCATCAAACAACAAATGGAACTCTCTCATAACAGATAAAAAGAGCAAGCAGATAAAGCTTCCTCGGAATCTATGGATAGGGCCTCTTCGGAATCAACTGATAGTGTTCCCAAACCATTAATTAAAGGTTCCCCAGAATTAGTACGTCGGCAACTGCTACAATGCGAGAGCCCGAAGGCTCTCCAAGTTTCTCTCTCTCTCTCTCTTTTTTTTTTTTTTTTTTTTTTTTATTCGGTCAAGAAGAAAACGAGTACTGGTAATGACTGATAATATTAACTAAAGCAGGGGTCTCTTAACTCGTAAGTATAGTAACGACAAGCGTTCGATATGAGGTCACTAGAAGTACTATAAATAAGAAAAACAATCAGGTCGTATTACATCCGCTTGCAATAATTAACGACCCCTGTCCATAACACATTTACATTCCACTACACTGATACGGGATGGGCGTCGCTGAACAATGCGCAATTCATCAAAAAAAGGCGTATTTCTAACTGTCCGGTAGCTACACTGCGTTTAGAAACCTCTTTAGCAAGCAACAATACTCTCTGCGGTTATCCAACAATCAGAATTTAGAACTATCGGAGTGCAATTAACAACCACTCTTACAGGACTACTAATCTTTCCAAGTCTAATCTCACTTTTGGGTTCGTTTGGGTGTGATAACTCACATTCTAGTACTTTAAGTCCATCTAGAAACAAAACACGGTCTATCCCCCGCTTCACATTAAAATTTTTAAGAGAATTATTCTCGCATAACAATAACTGGCATTAAAATTTTTAAGATAATTATTCTCGCATAACAATAACTGGGTGGGTAGATCGAATTAGAAGTAACAACAGATCTACATGAAATAAAACCTCAATTAAATAAGTCTCATTTAAACAGCTGATAAGATTTTTACTATTTTTTTTTTGTTCCAGTGTTGTAGGTAGGCTTAGTAAAACTGCGCGATTAGCAAGGCCAGCCAACGTTACAACATCATAATGTCGATTTTCGCCCAACTTATGGGCTGTGCTCTCTACCCCAAAATGAAAACGACTCACCGTTATTATTCACGAGGATCAACCTCACTGCATAGGTTAAAGCCATCGAACCAAAAGCGACGACTTCTCGAAGTCGTCATTGCGCTCGGACCCAACAAGCCGCCAACAGGGGTCCCACAGCACCTCCACTCCGAGTCGCGGCCGCCTCGCGACGATCCATTGACCATGCGGGTCTTGTTGCAACAAGAGCAGATCCTGCCCGACTTGTCCAGGATGGGCTGCTGCTGCAACATCTTTATATTTTTTTTTGCACGGTCATCTGCAACTCCTTGTAACGGTCCCTCTGAGAGGCACAGGTCCATGGCGCTGCACCAAGCCCACGCATCGACGTCGGCAGCCTCAAGGTTGAAGTCTGACAACTTTAAATTCACTCGTCGTAACCGGATCCTTTATGGCTTCGATAAAACTGACGATTTTCCATCACACTGCACCACATGATTGCGTAGTTTTAATTTTCATAGCAGTGCCCGTGAGACAATCCCACTTCTGATGTAGAAACACGATTAGAGTCCCCGGCATCATCGGTCCCGAAAGGACACGACCAGGATTCTTCGTATCATTGGTCTCCACACTTGATCACAGATAGGCGCGAATATTTGATCCATATTTGATCACGTTAGGTCACGCGCTGCAATTCCAAACAAAACGCCACAATCGGCACAAAATAAGTCCTCGATCGCATTGTCCACCAGCCAATCACACCAAATCAGATAACACTCCACCAAACACGTAGCACCAGTCCCTTGATGTCAACCGATTGCCTTCCCGTGAGGTACCCCCGGCCGACGTGCCTCTACGCTAGCGCTCGGTGTTGTGTCCGAGTCAACGACAATGACATTCCGATCCCGCTGTCCAGTTGACAAATGACAGTTGTCAGTGCTGTTCACTCCCGCAAATCAAAAGCGCCGACAAATACAAAAATTTCAATATTTATTTCAAGTTGCAACAACCACCAACAATCACAACAACCGTACACACTACTACGCATAGACTGTATATGTATATACCATCGTATATACGCAGTCCGTGGCGACGAGTCACCACGCTATCAATCAGTTTCACCGGCGCCTATAGATGTTTCACATCAAAAGTTGGGAATTTTTGTTATACGTGTTCTTATGCATTAGGCCACACAGAAATCGCGAGCAGTAGCGAGGTGGCACGGCGCGGTGTGGTTTCAAGGCTATCACAAACAGACGGGCCAATTTGTGGGGAATACCGCGACATTTTCCCGCGGCGGTAGCTTGGAAGCGTACAGCCTGATTGACTATTAAGGCATAGCCAAAACTTCTAAGTCAAGAAATTTATAACGTAATCATAGGCTATCTTATCTTATCTTGTCTTAGTGGCTATTTCTATCTGCTAGAGTAGCAGTATCACTTCGTCCATTGCTGAAATATTGTGATCGCCACGTGAACTAAAGCTCTCTACCTATACCACGTTAAGGAACTGTAGTACTTTTTTGATAGAGGCATTCTTCACATCTTCACAAGCCATTGTGTGACTTCCTAGGATGTGACTGCGCTTGTGTATCAGGGGACCACACTCGCACAGGATGTGCATTGGTGTTTCTTCTGCCTCATGGCAGAAGCGACACTCTCCCGTACTAGTGAGCCCCACTCATAGGCTAGGAAAGGATTTTTGAAAATTTCAACTTCTTATGCGGGTCGCTATTTAATGCAGGTATACGCTTCTATAAAAGGTACCATTCAATTTAAAACAACGCCGTGAAATAAAAATTAGGTAGAAAAAGCTAATTATAACAGAATAGACTATTTTATTTGATTGAAGGAGTTGCTTGGTTTGTATAGCTGAATACTGGTATCACAAATTTATAATTGAAAATTATGGCGATTCTTGCCGGATTTTTCCTTTTAGAATTTGCGTTCTTATCCTTAGAATTTAACTTTAGAAAGGTCATAAATATTAACCACTAGCTGGTGCCCGTGGTTTCTTAAAAAAAAAAAAAAAAAAAAAAATATCGCCTGACTAAATATATGAGCAATGTAACGCCTAATGTAATTGACGAGCCCGTTGGATGAGTTGTTAGGGTGCTTGCCTTAACGCTCTGTTCTAGGGTTTCCGGGTTCGATTCCGGACCAGTTCAACTTTGAAAAACGAACTTTTCAAATTTGGCTCTGGTCTGGATCTGGAAAGTAGTAGCAGGGTACACTGCGTTTCGCAGTCATTTGGTTTTCTGTAACCACCCCCTTACAGAAAACCACCGTGAAATAACAGCACGTGTGCTGTTGTGTTTCGGTGAGTGGGTAAGGGATGTCAGGGCCCATTTCGCGTATCCCCCTCCTAATCCCTTATCCTTAATCCTACTGTAGTCGGCAGCGTACTTGCAGCAGCTTTGGCGTTGTTTGTGTTGTAGTCACCTAACATCAACTGGACAGGAAGTTGAAGTAGTCAGCCTGTCTGCCGATCTTAACACAAAAAAACATCTTTATTGCAGTTATAGCTTTGCCAGGCGTTAGATGAACCCTTGGGAACAGTATTTCCTTTCCTGCATCCCTGACAAAGGGTATACAAAATTTCAAGATGATCGGTTCAGCGGTTAAGGCGTGAAAAGATAACAGAGTTATAATTTATACACATTTATAATAATAAGTTAGGATTGTATTATAACTGAAATTTTGGTTCTATGCAATGAAGCCATTTTTTGGTTGTTCTAAATTTGAAATTTATATAAAACTTTATTGTTGAACGGAAAACTGCTGTAAAATTAAAAGTTTGGAGAACAACCATCCAAATTTATGACGAGCGAAGCCACGGGGAACAACTAGTAGATATTAAGGTAACTGCGCGAAATAAACTTTTACATAAATATACATTTATGTAAGTAGGTAAGTACATAATGTAGTGCATATGAAGTTTAAGTTGTGACAAAGATAATTTTCCTATAATACAGGTCTTGTGTACGTAACGTAGCTAGACAGGGTTGAGAATTTTCTCTGCATTTCTCTAAAGCCTACTTTAGCCCAGTTTCGAAGTTTACCGAGCTTGGAAAATGGCTTCGCGTCTACCTGTTCGATCAGACTTCTTGATACTACTTACCAACATATACAGAGTTTCTAAATTTATGTAAGAAGTAGGTGATAAATCATTTCATTTTCTAACTACAAAACAAAAATAAATTGTAATTTCAGCAAAATGTAGCAAATTTTCTATTTTTTTTTAGTGATTCAGATTAATTCAAATATCGCGGTTCACAAATAAAGGGCCTTAGTCTTAGCGGGCTCCCCCACTTTGAAAATTGCACGCATTAGACTAATGAGCTCATCAATTCGATTAGCAGTCAATGATTAAAATCAAATACGAGTGGGCGAAAATTAATATAATAATAAATAGATTAGGGCCCACACGGTAATAGATTGTGTCCCAGCATTGAGACGGAAATACGGAACCCCAGCGAACTGAGAACTTTATATTATATTTCGATGCGGAACCCACATTTAGAAAAAAGTATTAACACAAAATTATAATTTAAAAAATACTTAAAAAATGAGAGAGCGCTTTACATATTCTTTCTTAACACATTGCTTTGTGATTTTGATATAGAATGTAATAACAAGTGTTACTAAACAAATAAGAAAACAAAGATACCTACAACTATTTTATTTATTTCATGTCTAAAGAAACTTTTCAGAGTAGTTTGGACACTTTCAGATTGTTCACATATTGATTATGAAATGAGATAATTTCAAAATACCTTGTGTGAAAGTCACTACTGTACACGAATTAAGAACAACATTACACGAATTATATTAATTTTCAATACTGTAATTAAGGTTAAACCTGAAATTATTTTAATACCTATATTATATATGAATGAGTATATATATATATATACGTATGGTGAAAGACATTTTTTATTCTCTCCCGATAAGATTTTTTGTTTCGTTATGGGGTTTCGGCGAATTCTGGCTTTAACAGCATTAACAGCCTTTGCAGTTCTAACAGTACGCTGCCGCCTCGATTAACAAGATTTTGAATATGATCAACGGCTCCATACCCACTCTGTGTAAGGCGATCACTGCAATCCTATTTTCTTTAACACCCCATTCCATGTGGTAATTTGATAATAAACACGAAAAAAATATGTGAAATGGCAAGAAATCAAATTCAAAATGAATAAAGAGTTGAAAAAAGAATAAGTTTTTATGTAACAGTATTTATGGCCAGACTAGTTAAATGATTTCTATTTGAACAATTTGAAGCCAGTGGAAAATGTCCTTTGTAACATTAAACGGAGTACTAAGTGGTGTATAATTATATCATTTGGTCTTCTCTCAAGAAACTTAATACACAAATTGGGACCCAACATAAAAGTATAGCGTTGTTAGGATTCAGCTCACATGACGCTAGGAGGGGCTCCGGACTGATTCGATGACTATTTTAAGAAGGGTTGTCTGGAAGCTCCCGGTAAAATGGGGTTATGAGCTTTCAGGTAAAAGGACGTCCTTTTTACATTCTCAATAAAGAGGTCGGCGTTGTAATTCAATATTGAAAAGTTATACTAATATTATTTTAAATGCGAAAGTTTGTTTGTTCACCATGAATGAAGCTTTGCATACACGTTGTAAGGGGTACAAAAAGAACATTGAGTACCTCTAATTCAGAAAGAAACATTTCTGACTGTTAGGCACTGAGTTAAAGGAAAAAGCTAGTGTGCCTACAATAATAATACCTGACATCGTGGTTATTGACCGATCCTAACGCCGGACGATGCTTGTTGACATCACTGTCCTGCATGACGAAAACCTCGTAAAAGCCGAAAAAGAAAAGCTTACCAAATAGACTTGGCTCACGAGGTGACCGCCATGTGGGATGTCGATTCAACAATCGTTGTCCCTATAGTCATTTCTGCGAACGGTCTCATAGCGAAGAGCCTCGACCAACACCTCCAAAGGATCTCATTTGATAGCTGGATCAAGGGACAGATACAGAAGGCGGTACTTCTTGACACGGCATGAATTATCAGGAGGTTCCTCACTCTGCAGGCCTAACCACCGGTAGTTTGAGCCTTGCCCCGTTGCTAGCAGATATCTAATTTTAAGTTTTTTATAATATTTATTATTTTACATATATATTGTAAAAAATTTAGAATTAAGAATAAAAATAAATAAATGTATAATAATAATATTTATTAGTTCAAGTTGTAATAATAATATCACAATGTGATCGTATACTTGTAATGTTACATAAATCTGAGTGAAATCCATTAAAACAAAATTAATATGTGATTGTTGACAGATATATTTTATATATATGTATATTCAAAATTAGAAATTAATTATAGGATAGATATGATGATATCATATCATATCATGGATGCAGAAAATAACAAATGCTTAACTTCTGCGTCGAATGAAAAAGGGAATGGAGGTGTTGACGCGATAGAGGAGAGGAAGCTGCAATATTTCGGGCACGTGATGAGGGGCGAAAGATACCGTATTCTTCAGCCAGTGATGCAGGGCAAAATTCAAGGAAAGCGTAGCAGAGGCAGGAGAAAGACATCTTGGTTGAAGAATTTGAGAGAGTGGTTTGGTTTGAGCACTCGCTCCCTCTTTCGTGTAGCAGCTTCCAAGGTAAAGATAGCCATGATGGTCGCCAATCTTTCAGAGAAGCGGCACGTTAAGGAGAAGAAAGAAGAATAGGATAATAGGATTCATAATAGGATAAGTAGTACATAATTCTTGCTGAAGTCAATTCAACAACTATTCATTCACGGAATTAACAAGCAATGTAAATTGTACCACCTTTACAACTACCTATGCTAATTGGCCTAGTTTCATTACCACTTTAAAAGAGCATTTACTGCTGACCTCGTTATCGCCGTTATCTGCGCTTACACTCGGAACTATGCAATAGAAGAATTTCGTGCAGATAGAAAAATTTCGTGGTTCTTTAGAAATACCATGACATAATGAAATATTCGTTTAATTTGACTCTTAAGCCTTGTAAAAGGTGTAGAATACGATTGGTTGTTGGTAATAACAGCTAATAATAATAGATAATAATACACCGCTAATATTAATAGTTATTTGTTCAACTAGAGAGCAAAATTGTTTTTTCCTGCGAGTGCCGACTTTAAATCACGAGCGTAGCGATGATTCTAATATAGACTAAACTAACTAACTAGCGCAGTGAGTGATTTAAAGACACGAGACATAAAAAAATTTGCTCTCGTGTTAAACATACAACTTTTCACCTCAACAGCGAGAAAAGCGTTACTAGCTCTTTATCTTTAGGCAAGAAAATCAATTAAGACAATTGTAATTTTAATTTTTCTGGAATTAAACCATATTCCAATAACCACTGGACGTATTCTTTTTTTTATATTTTCCAAAACAGTACAAAACACCAAGACCTAATGCTGAACCAGTATATGAACGGCTGTGACAACTCTAGTTGGCTATACTCGGCCGAATCTAGTCGGCTATGGCCGGCTGACTCTAGTCGGCTATGGCTGGAGTCAGCCGGCCATAGCCGACTATAGTATTTTCACTGTATGATGATATGCGTGACAGTTCTCACTTTTTCATGTCACGCATACTGTTTTTAACAAAAAAAAAAAAAAACACACAAAAAAATAACAAGTAAACAAAAAAATGTATGAGGAAAAATTATCTATTCGAAAAACACAAAAGGAATTATCACTTTTATAATTATTTTATTATTATAATAGGTAAATGTAATAAAAAACAAATCTTTTAAAAGTGTCAAACGCGTGGAACGGAACTTGTGTCAATAAGGATTGACACTAGGGATATTCACTTACATATTATCGTCGGTATAAAGGTAAAATTCATTAAGTGACATTTTAGGCAAATACACTTTTTTGTATTAATATGCTCCTCTGCTGGTGTTTTATCAGTGGAAAATATCACTAAGTGCATTTACGGCATAATAACAAAGATTTAAAGAGTTAATAACTCATTAAGAGTAAGATTTTAATCAAGTGTTGAAAGGTAAAACTCAGTTAGTACTTAGTGATAAAACACAAGTCTCTTTATTTGATGAATGATTGGCTTAATGTTTTCAAATCAGCTCGTTCTAAGAGAGGAAAAACTAAAGACAAGGAACCTTTTATAAGGTTCCTTGTCTTTAGTAACAGAAATGAAGTTTAAAGATTTTTTCAACTTGCAAGCATTGGCTGCAACTTGTATTAAAAACAGGAACATGGATGAGCATGGTAACAGAGTATCATGGTTGCAAATTAAATGCTTACGCTTTGAAAAACTAAATCCTAATGTATTTTTTTATAGATATGATAAAAAAACTATCCACTTCAGCATATAAAAAAATATTTGTAGGGGGGCGAACTCGGCGGAATTTAAATGCTGCTCAAGAAATACAACTTACACAAGCCTACTTAAATCCTCTACCAATATCAATCCAAAAGAAGAATGATCTTTTGAAAATGTGTAAAGACGGACATGTACCTGAAGAGTTACATGCTTGGTATGAGGGACTTCCTACTTCTACAAGCATAACTAGCAATGATGTTTTTATTTGTGACGATGAAAGTGAAGACATTTATTTTTACTAACTAGTAATATTTCATTATGTAAATAGTAATGTATGAATGAATAAAAACTTTATAATTCTTTCTGTTTTATGTATTCATTGAACTCCAACATGCTTATAAAAAATTGATAACTACTAATTTGAGAAGAATGTTTTTAGGTAAAACTCATTAAGTACTTATTTAATTTTTTATAAAAAAACCAAACAATAATAGCAATAAAATAATATGCCAAAATAAACAATGTCATTATAATTATATGTATTAAATTTTACAGTATCGTAATACAACAATATAAATAAATAGAACTTAATTTAGTTCATAAAAAGTAATAATCACTCATAACTCCAAAGTACTAATTTGTACTTAATGAATTTTACCTTTATACCTTTTATATTATATTCGATATATCGAAAGTACTCTTATGTTTGCTATAGGATATTCGGAGATTTAACAAATATTTTTTCTATTCTATATATTTATAAAAACATAGCATTTTGGTAATAAAACTAAAGCTGACTAATAATAACAGTAACACAAAAGTAAATTTTGTTCTGAGTCTGATACGAGTTGTCAAGTTTCAAGTTCTGACAGTGATGAATAAATAAATAAATATATTAAACAGACTGCATTGTATTCTATAATTTATTTAGCATAACCTGTTTTTTAAGATTTAAGGATTTATTTCTAAATCTGAAAATCTAAAATCGGTAGTTCGATATTTGCTTTGCCAACTGATTCGATATTTTCAAACAATTTAAATGTCGTTAGGTTGCATCACTAAAATTGTCAGTTACGAACTGTCACGCATATCATCATACAGTGAAAATCTTCTATATATAAAAATGAATCCCCATTTCCCTTGGTCACGGCATCACGCGTGAACGGGTAGACCGATTTTAATTCCGTTTTCACTAATGAAAAGAGGGATAAACGGGGAATGTTCTTATATATAAAAATTGCATCCCGGGCAAAGCCGGGGGCGGGTCGCTAGTACTATAATAAAATCCTAATGTTATTCCTGTGAGTTAAATCGCGTGTTCGAAATTTGAATCACTTTTCCTTACGCTCGCAGCGAAAATCGATTTTCCTGCGAGTTTTTAAGCACCAAAAGCACCCTTTTCGTGCTGGAGAGGTGAAAAGAAATATTTTTAGACAACCCTACGAATTTGTCTTAATATTTAGGTACTAAAATAATTCTCACTGGCACTGATTAAAAAAAAAACACATTTCCATTACTAAACTAACGGCGCGTATAAAATTGTGGAAAATATACAAAGCAACGTGCTCGAACGTGTCAAAACTAAATTAGTGCTGAACAAATGGTGGTTCTACGCTGTTGCAATAAACGTTGTATTAAATCGACATAAAAATGACAAGCGACCGGTGGCGCTAATCTTATTAACGTTTCAGAGTTGTGGCAATGGCGCACTATAATAAAATTTACTGTTGTTTTCAAAAAGCTCTCGTACTTTTGTTTCTACTTCCGAAATAATTACAATTATTGTAATTTGGTTTCTAGAGCCTTTTTGTTTTGCTTAACTGTAACAATGAATAATTGTACTATTAGGACCAGAGCGCGGACGAGGAACTTTTGTTCACGGAAGACAAAAAATCTCCCAAGTATGGAAAACTTAGTTTGTTAAAATTATACAATACATTTCACTTGGCACTTAGTTTTATTTTTTTCGGGGACTCCCACTTACTTTTTTGCGGGCCGGTCTCTCAATGTTTTCGGTTATTTGGGGGACTTTCAGTACGCGGTATTTTTAGTCGCTCGTGTGTGTTATTCGATGCGTTGTAATTTGTAATTGACTCCGATTACTGGAGAAGAGGCGAGGCGACATTGCGTCGGAGACGACCATGAGGAGCATATGAGCGTCCGCTTACTGCAAAAGTCGAGGCGGAGGCGCCTCAATTTAACCAGTCACCGTAGTTCCTGAGCGATCTAATTTGTCTTCGTGTCTTTTTTTGTCTTCCGTCAATAAAAGTACCTTGTTCGCGTAGGTTCTTGTTTTTAGTGGTGCTTTGGCAGAGCTGCATCTGGCGGCCGTAACGACCTGACGATTGTGTTTCTGTGTGGTAGATGCCAAAAGCCATTTCCCTATTAATCTTTAACCTGTATCCTACTAAGATCGACAGCGCACTTGCGGTCCTATGGCGTCGTTTATGTTCAAGTACACTGGCAGTAAAATAATAGCACCATATATGTGAACAATCATAATATTTGCACGATTTTTAGGGTTCCGTACGTCCGAAAATAAAAACGGAACCATTATAGGATCACTCGTGTGTCCGTCTGTCCGACCATTTCCCCTCTTATCTCCGAAACTACTGAACCTAAAATTTTGAAAAAAATACAGAAATTAGTTTTCTACTTATAGAATTATTGGAAAACCCTATAAGAAGTCGATGATATTAAAAAAACATGGTAAACTCAATATTGTGAGGATAGGTAACATCGTACGGAACCCTATTCACGCGAGTTCAACTCGCACTTGTCCCGTTTTTTTTTACAAGTATTAATATAAAAAAATTAAATTTCTTGTAATATAGTTAAACAATATTTCTCATATCTAGAAAACGGCTTTAACGATTTTGATGAAAATTGGTATTTAGATAAGGTGTTCCTTTTTAAGTTTACCTATATAGTTGTAATTCTTGTAAAACACAATCTTACACAAAAAAAGTTTCTTTATAAATATTTATTGAAACGGCTTCTTGTAAACGTCGTGGTACTCGTTTATCGATAGATTGATCAATGTGAATAAGTCAAATCCACGACGGTGTAAAAATAAATAAATAAAGAACAGCTCAGCTCGGTCGCCTCTTACAAGCTTTTAAGCTTGTACTTCAATAATATAAGAATCATTGTTATATTTTGTTAAATATAACAATCAAGCAGGGTCACGTTTTTAATCTTGGAAAATCAAGATGTAATTTGTATACGGACAAGAAGCTTTATGTTCAAAAGACAATTAAATGGGACGGACAAGGCAATCCAACAATGTTCCTTTGAATATTGTGACGAGCCCATCATAGATTAAGTCAAGTACTAACGATTGTCGCTCCGTGGCCTCCACCCGAGAACCTTCCGGGCCCCTGCGGCATAGCTTAGCACCAGTGGCGTAGCTACACTTTCAGCGCCCTGGAGCAACATTTTTCAAGGGCCCTCTCTCATTTTTTGAACCATCGATTGTAACATTGTAACTTTGCGAACTTGTAACTAAACATTGCATGCATGTAGCTAATCAAAGTATTATTATTATTATCAAGAAAAATATCCTGAAAGATTACAGATTCATTATCATTATTTATTAGAACTCCAGATGATTCATTTCGAGGTTTGTGTATAATTACTCACGTGCCCATATGAGAGAGAGGCGTTTGAAAAATTTTGCTCCAGCCGCTAAAAGTAAAGCTCATAATACGCTTCTTTGCTTTGAAATAGATTTTAGTTCCGTTTTCCGCTACCTTTTCTGGAGTACATTTAATTACCGGCTATTTGTTTCATTTATATAGATATCTGTTCGAAACTAAAATGTTCCGAAAAAGTGAATAATGAATATTTATAATTAGGTGGGCATTTTGACAATGGCTATTAACAAAAATTTAAGAAAAAACAAAATTGCGCCCCCCAGGCCCCGGCGCCCTGGCGCTACGCCCCTGCTTAGCATCCCTCTCCATAGTACTTAGAGCTTACGTGGCCCTTAGTTAGAGGACACGTTTCAACGCCATCTCTGGCAACATTTATTGGTCGAAAACTTTTGTTTTAAGGCACAGAGGAATATTGGACGAGACGGTTAACAGTCGTCTAGCGAGACGAGACAGTTAATACACACTCTGCTAAGGCAAAATTTGCAATTCTTCAAAACATTTTTTTTTCTATGTTAAGTCGACAGACAGGCTGACGGTCCACTTGATGGTAGGTGGCTACCGTCGCCTATAACACAAGCAACGCTACAGGTGCTGCAAGTGCGCTGCCGACTACAGTAGGATTAAGGATAAGGGATTAGGAGGGGATAAGGAAATGGGCTCTGGCATCCCTTACTCACTGACCGAAACACAACAGCACGTATATGCTGTTATTTCACGGTGGTCTTCTGTAAGGGGGTGGTCACTGCCGCCAGGCGGGCTGCCCAAATGACTGCGAAACGCAGTGTGCCCTACCACTACTTTTCAAATCCAGACCAGAGTCAATTTTGAAAATTTTAAACATTGATTTTAAACATACGAAGTCTCTTACTGTATAAAATTTGTATCTGTTATAATGGCATAGGGGCCGCGGGGCGCATTGTAGTGTGAGCAGATTGCATTTTCTTGCTACGTCCAGTAATCAATTTTTATGGGAAATTTTGTGAACCAAAGGTCTTATGTAGTGGGCGGTAAGGTTCTTTCAGTATAACGAAAAACGACTCCGTAATCATTAGAAGCTATCGAGTTTTTTATGTTGACAACATTTGACGAGTTTGTGATGACCAAGTGATCAGTGGAATTACTATTGAATTTGTAAGGTAAATTTAAATTAAATTAATTTAAAGGTAGCTAAACATATGGTTTAGATACCCTAGAAATATAATAAAATATTATTTATAAATAGGTTAGCCTGCAAGTTTATTGTTCATGATCCTTCATAGTATCAATTGCTGCCCGCATCTGTCTGTCTGCAAGTTCTCTAACTCCTTCTAAACGGAATTTGGTGCAGTTTTCAATGATGGAAAGAGCGGGTTAAACGAGGAAGGTTTTAATTTGCAGAAAAAAATTGCACGCGCGAAGCCAGGAGTGGTCGCTAGTAAATTATAAAAATAGTGTATACAATTTTACTAAATGGTATGTAAAACAAATTCTTCGTTCCAAAGAATTGGACACTTCAAGTTTTCTTTATAACATTGGTAGGAAACAGGCGGACGACTGCCCATTTGATGGTGGGCCCGAAGCAAAAAGATTAAATGCAGTTCTACAATAAAACCTGGTTGCGAAATTCAAACCTTATATTAAATAAGTTACAATTATATCGTTTATATAAGTTTATACAGATAGATTATATAAGTTAGCGGAGAAGCAGACAGAAGCGGACAGCGATTTTATTTTATATGTATTTTGTATATACATAGGTATATATGAAATAGGTAATACATTGCGTAGATACATATACAACAATATATTAAGTTATACTTAGTGCAATGGTTATTATTTATGTAATATATAATAATGTACATAACATTAATAAGTTTTACAGTGGGTATTATATAAAACATTTCAAAATGGATGAACGTCAATAATAAGTACCTAATTATATGACTAATACAAACATGGGATTGATAACCATAATAGATTTTATTAACTTTTTAGAGAAATTTCGAAAAAACTAACGGAAACCACCCGCGACCCCAGAGCCGGCAACTATTTGGCACAAAGAACAAGTCTCACCATCCAGCGAGGCAATGCCCTTAGCCTGCTAGGTACTCTGCCAGATGGAGATGGCCTGGGACTTTTTTTTAATTTATAGCATTTTCTAGTGAGTAGTTTTTAAATTTCTTAGTTTTAAATCCATTTTTATTAACGAAATCCATTTTAAAAGTGTTATAATGGTATATTTTCAGGTTACATTGCTATCTTTGTAAATCCACAATAACCCCGTTGAAATATGAACGCATATTCGGTAGATATTAAATAATTTATAGGGATGATATACGGGCGAGCTTTTTCTATCGATTGGTTTTGAATTGTGGACGTTTAATTTTAGATCACTTGCTGTGTTGCGGCAAAAATACGATGCAGCAAAAGTTTCATACAAAGATATTTGTGAAATACACCGAGCCCAGTACAGTTTTAAGGATAGATTTTGTTTTGTTGTAACTATTTCCAGCAGAGACACATACATACAGTACTTTTTTTCACCTGTATACATAGTCTTTCCCCTGTACGAGGCATGAGCATTATATTCACGACGGAAATGGCTTATATTCCATGCCCCATGGAGGCTATCTTTACTTGTAAGCGTTAAAAAATAAATCAATAAATATCATTAGTCCCAGAGTAACCTCAGACGTAAAGGAGATAATGACAAAAAAGAGTCAGAAGAAAAAGAAGGCTCTAAATAATCTCCGGTTGACTAAAAATTACTCAACGATCAAATATAATTTTAAAGTTAGTCATTCCTACTTCTCCGCGAACTATTGATCGCATCACCCAGAAACCTTCTCATTAGGAGACTTGGTGGTGAGATCCACCCACGAAATTAACGGTCTATAGTGAGAATTGCTTAGGTTAAGTTAGTATCTAAGTTTTTGTTTTTAAGGGCTGAGCGTTTCACGCTCGCTTGATACGTCGGAAGTAGTTTATGTCTTCGACTCAAAAGCATTAGGCTTATTTAGAAAAAGAAACATAAGGCATACCTTAAAAGCTACGCTAGTGTGTTTTTAAGTGTGTATTCAATGTCGGTGTTATTGTAACCGTGTACGCTACAGGAGCGGCAATTACACAGGTCGTTTCGACACAGGGGGGGTTGACCGGGAGTGAGTCAATTTTACAAACAGTATGTGAGCAAGCGAAAAATTTAAACACTCAGGTTTTGAAATATGTTATACAAATTCTTCAACGACAAACCTAGATAAATTGATATCTTCTCTTCGTTCAACGATTCTCTATACAGTATACAATACAATTTTTCCACAAATTGTACGTTCTGTGCATAGTAACTACGCACATAATTCTGGGCTTAGTTCCACATAAGATCAAGCTAGGAACCAAGAATCAAGTCGTGACAATCAACATGACTGGGTAACTGGGTAACAAAAGAAAAGAATAATTGAGGAAATTGGTGCCCCTCCACCAATTATCCAACTTCAAATATATATTAAAAAAAGCAATTCTAAGCTCTCCATTTCACGAAAAAATAGGTGATTGTAAAAATAAGCAAGTAATAATTGCTCGTTTTGATAACCCAAGAACGTAAAGTATTTAACGGTCGATGTTGAAAGCTTGAGGTTAGGGAAAGCTTGAGGTCAAATTGTAAATCGGTACGATTCGATTATCTAGCTGTACTCTTGAGTTAGACATTATTAATTGTATCTATACATATATTATAAAACAAAATGATAAATAAATGGCGCGATAAAAAACTACATAGTGTTCGCTCATTTCGACATATTGACATTTGGAAGATGGCAAAAAACCGATTCCAATTTTTTATTTATTAATAGCAAGAAAAAAAATCTTGGCAAAAACTAACAAACGATGCTAGTAACTAGGTTCGCAAAGAAACGAGAAAAAATTAATGAACTGACTTATGTAGATTTTTAGTTTTAATACGGTGGGGTGTGCTTTGTATCGTTCGTTTCAGCCGATGGACGTCCACTGCTGGACATAGGCCTCCTGCAATGACCGCCAAACACCACGATTTTGTGCCGCCTGAAGCCAGCGACTCCCCGCGACTCTTTTAATATCGTCTATCCATCTGGGGGGGGGGGGGGTGTGTGCTTTGTATAACTAAGCGTCATTGTCGAATATTTTATCTCAAGTAGAATTTACGACTTGCATTCGTCATTTTTATTAAAATTTATTATTTGTCCAAGGCTCGATACGCGAGTACTACTTACTAAGCGTTAAGGTATTGTACATAACATAAGAAATGTTTTGAATCTACATATACGAATTATAAAATAAAGTCGCTCTCCTCTTGGTCTGTTTCTCGCTATTAGAACGGATAAACGAGAAAGGTTTCTGTGTATAATTCGCAGAAAAAAGTTCATCGGTGCGAAGCCGGGGTCGAGACGCTAGTCAGAAATTTAAGAATTAGTTTACAGAATTAATAAGTTAAATCTACAGAAAATTTCATTTGGTAGCTTTTATTTTCGTATTTTCTTAGTAGAAATTAATTATTAAAAATAAAAAGTTAAATATGTACAAGAAAAAAGTTATAAGCTTTTTTTTAATTATCTAACCGCAAATTTTATTTAAAGGTTTAAGTCGATTACTTGTTTTAAAGTAATATCAATTATTATTCCTCAAGGTTGCAGGTATGTATAGTACCTAATAGTTTCTCTGTGTGGTCCAGCGTTTTATTGTACTACATTATGATTATAGATTTATAAAACAAAATGATAAATAAAAGGACTTATAATTAATATTGCATACTAGCGACCCGCCCCCGGCTTCGCCCGGCGTGCAATGTTTATATATATGAACTTTCTCCGTTTATCCCTCTTTCGATTAGTGGAAACCGAATTAAAATCGGTCTACCCGTTCACGCGTGATGCCGTGACCAAGGGAAATAGGGATTCATTTTTATATATAGAGACTAGCGACCCGCCCCGGCTTCGCCCGGGATGTAATTTTTATATATAAGAACATTCCCCGTTTATTCCCTCTTTCTATTCGTGAAAACCGAATCAAATTCGGTCTACTCGTTCACGCGTGATGCCGTGACCAAGGGAAATGGGGATTCATTTTTATATATAAGATTTGTTAATCCAATTTTTGAAGACATTTACATTCGAGGTAAGCCTCGATACGTCAAAGAGGTCACGAAATACAAAATCATTTTAAAGAGAACAATATGTATACGTGACGCTTAACTTTGAACACGGATCAGGCTATTTGGTGAAAATAGTCGTCGTTATTGGCTTTGTTTGTTTCAGGAACCAACACCTCCATTCGATACAAGCTTTACTCGTATCGTCCGAGTTTATTTAGTAATCTGAAACAGACTCCATTGATTTTAAATTTCTGTCATTCATTCATCTCCATCATCATCGTCATCTCAGCCGTAGGACGTCCAATGCTTCCCCCCACGAAGGCTTCTATCCTAACTTTCCAAAAGAACCAGTAAGAAGCAGCCTGGATCCACCGTCGACCCGCAGGAAATTCATTAAATTAACTATAAAATGAATTTGTTTGTGAAACTTACAATACATACTACAATTATGTGCTATATTTATATAAATTAAATCTGAACTTTGAACTTTGAAGCACAAAGAATTGTCAGAATAATAATATACAGTAGAGCTTCGATAGTCCGTCCGTAACTGGCAAATGCCCGCCCTCCACACACGAACCCGTGGGTTTTAGAAATATGGTTCCTACACCGAAATGCGTCGTAAATGGAGAGAAAAAGATTTTTCTTGATCTATAAATAAAACCCGCTGATCAAAATAATATTACATCAGTTAGTAAGCAAACATATTTTTTGATTAAAAATTTTAATAAACGTAGGTATTTTTTCGAAAACTTTTGTTTTTCATTTACTGTAATCTGAATGCTCCGTGAGTCCGGATAGGGTGTGTTTTTGTAATTTCGGATTACCGAGGCTCTATTGTAATTACTCGTATTTCTACGAGTTCAATCTTCGGAAATTCGGAAAATACCGGGTTTAAAAAAATCCCAAATTTTGGATTAATTTCCGAATTTAGATCCTTAAAAAAAGGGATAATGTCTGTGTTTTCATATACTGTAAATAAAAAACACAGTAGCTTTATAGTTACTTTACCTATTAGTTAAATATTATACCTATAATAATATGTAAATAACTAATAGTTAATTTCTAAACAACATTCACGTTTTTTTTGCATGTTGAACCTTTAGAAAAATGTGGTTGGAACTAATTTAAACAAAAAAAGAAAAACTTTAAAATTTGATAAAATTGATATTGTATTCCTACATTATTATTACGTATGCGATATAATATAATATAATATAATATAATATAATATAATATAATATAATATAATATAATATAATATAATATAATATAATATAATATAATATAATATAATATAATATAATATAATATAATATAATATAATATAATATAATATAATATAATATAATATAATATAATATAATTATGTAATAAAAAAAAACAAATTTAGTGATTTTGGCAGTCACCTTGGTTTGTGAAATTAAATCGTTCCTTTAGTCCTTACAATGGCGTTTTAACTCACCACGTACAATACCATTTAGTAAAAATTTACCCTGTCTATATCGCAAAAAAATTCGAGTATCAAACGTGGTGGCAGCCCGGTAAACAACGTCAATATACAATAGAAAGAAAAATTTACTGACACGGGCTCTGATTGAATAAAGGGATGTAGATTTTGTTTGGTGTCTGTACTATGGGTCGATTTGCTCTGTGGTAAACAATAGCACGTGCCTCTGATGTTTTTTAATTAAAAAAGTATAGAGTGAATCGCGGCCACCTGTCTAAACCACCCTCAGCCGTTTGCCATGCTCGACGCACCCCATAAAAAAACCTGTACTGTTTGAACTCTAAATCCGCATTATCTTACTGTCAACAAAAAATGCTTTGTCGGACAAAACTTTGAGTTTTGGCTTCCTTCCTTTATCCTTCGTGACAAATATAGATTAGCTTTCACTTATAGAAGATGTCAACGTCATCGTATAGAATTAATCTTTTTTTAATCTCAAAAAGATTGGCAGGCAGCCTGACGGTCTGCTCGATGGTGGGTGGCTACTGTCGCCCACAACACATGCATAGGGATATAGGATTGCATAATACCTATATGCAAGGTTATACCTACTATGCAAGAGTTTACATTTCAACAGAAATAGCATTCCCGAACTTTCAGTAGCTTGTTTACGATCTTGTTTACATTTTCTGGAAAATACGAAATACATCGAGGCTTTTGGAGCCAAGTATAAATAAGAGAGCAGGCGGACGAGGTGGGTGAGTGGTGCAACAACCAGCGATACGAAGACGACTTATACTCGTACAAGACCATCGTGAAGCAAAAGCACATATGCTTGTTGCGTTTCAGTGAATGAGTAAGGTATGCCAGAGGCGATTCGAATGTCCCCTCATATATCCTTCCTACTTAGGTCGGCAGCACACTTGCAGCACCTGAATGCTTTTAGGTGCTATTGACCACCAATTTGACCATTTACTATCAAATTGACCATCAGCTTGATGGCCGAACTTTATATGAAAAAGGTGCCCTGCAGACTTATGATAAGAATAAGATACAGAAATATGATCGACATCCCCATCTCACACTTCGAAAGAAAATAAAAAATAATGTATTAAAACTTCTTAAAAAGTATTCTTCGTTTAAGAAAATAAATAAATTACCGACAGTGACATTAAGTGACATCAAATCGTCATTTACGATTGGGCTACATCGAAATAACATACTTGATATCGAGTAAATAAATAATAAAAAGAGATGGAGGATTTCGTGAAGAACATCAAGAAGAAATTATCAGTAGACAACATTGTTGATTTCATGAAAGATGGTAGATATGGATTTGCTATTGTACTTCTGCAAATATACGTATTTAAACCTATTTTTATATGTAAAGTTTTTCAGACCTGATGGTAGGTAACACAAGCAACGCCATAAGTATACTATAGTGCGCTGCAATTTTACTGGGAGCCTTTGAGAGAGAGTGTTAAGACAACCTCAACCTCCGACAAACGAGACGACCTCCATGTAAATGTTTTGCAGTGACACGTTATGATGTAGCTCATAAAGCTATCATGATCATGTATGCATTAACTCAATGCAGATCACGATTCTTGGCAGGCAGAATGGCAGTTTACTTGATGGCTACCTTCGTCTATTGACACAAGCAACGTTGTAGATGCTTCAAATGCACTAACGATTTTAGTTAAAAGTTAAAGGAATGCATGGAGAAGCAGGGAAATGTGCCTTAG
The DNA here is from genome assembly GCA_910589475.2 of Bembecia ichneumoniformis. Lineage (NCBI taxonomy): Eukaryota > Metazoa > Arthropoda > Insecta > Lepidoptera > Sesiidae > Bembecia > Bembecia ichneumoniformis. The sequence goes on from OU342530.1 coordinate 17,413,948, forward strand.
AATCGTTCACCAAACACAATGGCAAGCATGTTGTTATTTCACAGTGGTCTTAGACTAACACTATTAACATTACTGTAATGAATCTCACGACATTGGTCAGGTGATTATTTTTTTATATATCCCTTTTTGGTCAGGATCTTCTTCGACAAATTTGTCTGATACTGCTGCAGTTATGGGCTGCATTATTTTTTTTATTTATGTGCTTTACTTTTAATCGCCAGCTAAACTAATAGATGAATTAGATGACAGAAAATTCAAAGAGCAAAAAGTGCGAGACACGCTGAATAAAATAAATCCAAGTAACTTCGTCGATGATAATATCATGTCTACAAAAATCGATCTATCCGAGTCAGCCAAAACTACAATAAATGAAATAAAAAAGAAAACCGAAACATTGGTAGATGATGCCAAGGCTGTTATGGGTTTGAAAGTACAAGAACAGAAAGTTGAAAATTACGATGATGCTCCTACGAAAGAACCAGACGCGGATATATCTTGATTTTTTTTTGAATTTAGTCCAATCGTAAAAAGAAAACTATAATATAAATAAAGTTTCCATAATAATTGTGTTAATTTACTTTTTAAATCGCGAAAAAGTCGCAGACAAAAGCTAGTTTAATATAGTTAATACAAATTATAACTTGTATTATAAGTTCACTGTAACCGCTCCTAAAGTGTCGTTGCCTTGCCCACTTTGTTTGAAATTGGGTAGACATTCCTGTTGTGTATATCTATACTAATATTATCAAGAGTGTATGTATGTTTGTAATGAATAAAATCAAAAACTACTGGACCGATTTTAAAAATTCTTTCACATATAGGAAGTAAATTATGAGGGAGTAATATTTTTTAAAGTTACGCGGACGAATTCGCGGGCAAAAGCTAGTTTTGTTAATAAAATAAAAAAAAACGAGACAAGTGCGAGCTGAACTCGCGTGAAGAGGGTTCCGTACGATGTTACCTATCCGCACAATATTGAGTGATTTGCCATGTTATTTTAATATCATGGACTTCTTATAGGTTTTCTATAATCTATAAGTAGAAAACTAATTTCTGTATTTTTTCAAATTTTAGGTATTTTTAGGTTCAGTAGTTTCGGAAATAAGGGGGAAGGGGGGATGATCAAATTTCGTCTATTTTCTTGAATAATTTGGAAACTGTTTATTTTAAAATAAAAAAAAAAATACATTTAAGATCTTCACAACAAGACCTTCCATTTGATATGTCACACGATGCAGTTTTCAAAAAAAAAATTTTTTAATTTTCCAACTTCCCCCCCCAAAAATGACCTCCCATATACAGATTTCATCTATTCACGTCACACCTCTCCGTTTGGGCCACAGAAATTGACATGTGTACCAAATTTCAACTTAATCGGTCTAGTAGATTCCGAAATAATTGACTGTGAGCGATGGACAGACGGACACACGAGTGATCCCTATAAGGGTTCCGTTTTTTTATTCGGACGTAACGGAACCCTAAAAAGAACCATCAATTTGACCGCTGTCAGTACCCTGTCATTTATCTGGTACTTATACGGTAGGTGGCTATATCCTCTTTAAACACAAGCAAGGTGGGTAATGTGTATTTTTAGGTAGGTCAACAAAGAACAACGCCTGAAGGGGTTAGTTCGCTGCTGACGTCATTGATAAGACAAAGGTATGGTAAGTGAGGGACCAAGTGGGGGATCAAAACATAACATTCATTAATCATTTAATGAATGTTATGTTTACGGTCGTCATCTGTATGGTCATCTGTAGCCTCCTTCAGACCAGTTTATGTGATAGCCGAATGCAATGTGCACTGTTCAGGGGCGTAGCGTCGGGGAGCGGGTGGGAGCAGTTGCTCCAGGGCGCCGGGGCCTGGGGGGCGAAAATTTTGTTTTTTTCTTAAATTTTTGTTAATAGCCAATCGAAAATGCACCTAATTATAAATATTAATAATTAACTTTTTCGGAACATTTTAGTTTCGAACAGATATCTATAAATGAAACAAATAGCCGCTAATTAAATGTACTCCAGAAAAGGTAGCGAAAAACGGAACTAAAATCAATTTCAAAGTAAAGAAGCATATTATGAGCTTCACTTTTAGCGTCCTGGAGCAAAATTTTTCAAACTCCACTCTGTCGCATATGGGCACGTGAGGAATTATACACAAAACCTTGAAATGAATCATCTGGAGGTTTGGGTATGATTTTTTTTTCAGTTTTAATAAATAATGACAATGAATCTGTAATCTTTCAGCATATTTTTCTTTATAATAATAATACTTTGATTAGCTACATGCATGCAATGTTTAGTTACAAGTTCGCAAAGTTACAATGTTACAATCGATGGTTCAAAAAATGAGAGAGGGCGCTTGAAAAATTTTGCTCCAGGGCGCTGAAAGTGTAGCTACGCCACTGGCACTGTTGCATGTATGTACTCGTATGACTGTACGTGTGGGTTGAGAGATCAGTTCATAAAAGTTAAGTATACGGGAATTTAGTAAATAATAATAGTAAATAGTTAATAGTTTAGTAAATATTTGTTCATGGTAAAGTAAAAAAAATCTAAAATCTAAAAACCAAATATATTAATGTTTTTCTTTTTATTTTCCATTTCAAGAATTAACGTGTGGAATTTGTCAATTTATGTTACTAATTTCCGATATATCGTGATTAATAGGATGATAGGAAGAATGCCTGCCTGCTAGTTGTGTTAACGCCAATGAGGCTTCCAATTTATTTAAACAGACTAATGCAACATCTTTGATTTAAATTAAATAAAAATTCGCCATGTTGTCATACAAGCCATTTCCGCCACCTATCCTTTTCCCGCACAACCTCATCGCACGTACGCGCGAAGGAGACAGCTGGAGGAAGCGCGGATGACTTGTATGTTGGCAACAGTGTTGCAAGTTTGCTCCTGAAGACCGCGCCGCACGAGCCAATCGCTTTGTTAATAAATATAAAATACAGTGGAAAGTGAACTATTTTTTGACTTTACGGAACCGCCCGCTTTTGTGTATGTTTATATGTGTATTGTGTATCGTTCCTGGAACGACATACCATTGACTGGGACAAGGACAGTGATTCACGTTGTCGCCGCGCCGAAGCCACAGCATCTCAACATCTCAGGATACGAGGTATTGTGCTTTTCCCGCTTTCCTGTTAGTTATTCGTATGACAACCTCCCGGCTCATGTCAAAAGGACAGTGCTCCCAAATCCGCAGTAATAATTTAAACCGGTATACAGTCCACTAATTTTCATAATGCAAATGGCAGCACCACCAAGTTGGTCAACCAGGAAAACCCGATCGATCCACATTAATTTAGGATCGATACAACAATGCGATCCTAAATTAATGTCACTAGTACCACTGATGGTGCTAATGATACAAAGTTGTGTCACTTGTACCATCAATGGTACAAGTCAATCGTACTGCTGACGACGTCAATCTCTAAAAATCACCATCTTTGCGAGAAACAAAAAATCATAGCTAAAAATTTAATATTCTCAATTCATAGTGAATAAAAATAAAAAATAAAAACATTTTTTTTACTATTTAGGACTACACCTTCGTTCGTAACAATATTTGTACTAATTTTATATATTTTTATACCAATATATGTACTTATTTAATTTTTTTTTTACAAAATATATGTAAATGTTACATGAATATAAAGATTTAAGGGATTCTTACGTATAAATTTATGTATATCTTTTATTACATATAATAAAACCATAAAAAAGTTGTGACTGTACATTAAAGATTTAAAAAAAAAAACAATTTGTACACGTTGTACCTACTTATGTTACCGAGATCAAAAAAATAGCTTTTAGAATTTTTGTCCGCTTGTCTGTACGTTTGTGCACGCTAATCTCTAAAACGGCATAACCGATTTGAATGTGGTTTTCACTGTAGCAAGCTTCCCGTAATATTTAATGTTTTTTTCATTTCAATCGGTTTACAAATAAAAAAGTTACACGCTATACCGAATACCACGCATACGAAGTTGCTTGCTCAGCTAGTTTGAAATAAAAATAACCATTGAAAATTTTGCATCAGCCACGGTAAGACATTGATGCAATAAATTAATGTACGATCAGCAATTTTAAACTTTAAATAAAATAAAACTAGTAAAGTGACAAACAAAGCAATTGGAATGTATAAAGACGATGCTTTTAGAATATATTTAAAGATCGATCGATAAATAGTAATAAATCGTTAAATACTTACGCTGCCGTAAGGACCTTCCCCCATGAATGATATCGGCCTCATGCGCCCCCGCGGGAAATCCAGCAGGGGCGCCACGCCGTTTGGGGGCTCGGCTTCAGGAAGTTTTATGGACGTGAATAGGCCTGGTGTTGGTCTTTCGCGACTGCGATAGGGACGGTCTTGCTGATAAGTCTGTGAACAAAATAACATCGTAAATTAAATTATTTAAAACCTGCATGTATATATATATAAATCTCGTGACAGGATGTATGTTCGCGATAAACTCTGAAACTACTGAACCGACTTTGATCAAACTTCGTAAGTATCTGTTATTTGGTCCAACTTAAAAGATAGGATAGTTTTTATCTTAATTATTCTTATTAACCTCAATATTTGTTATTGCAATTAAATGTTTATTATACAATAGTAGTGTCTATTTATAGGTTAGTTCGATGAATTATTAATAGATGGCTCTGCCTCGCTACCATGAACGGCATCCGAAGTGTCCCACTTGCAATTTCTTACATAAGTACGATAGAGTGAGAAAATTTCCAATGACATTCATGATAGGCCTGCTGTAGATTAATTTATCGATACAACATTCGGATACAGTAAAATAGAATTTTTTTTAATAAGATTAACGATGTACTCATTCATATCATCATTAATTCCTGTGATTGAACGAAAAGTGAACGCCCCACTATTACATTGAACATAGCAACATTATTTCACAAAGTGACAATGTTTTTTTTTAGGATTTTTTTGTATATTTGGTAGGTATGAGAATAGGTCTTCACTTTAACATATGGTTTGAAAATAAAATTGGACCCGATAGGTGGCGCCACAATCGGTTTATGAAATTATTTTCGGATTCTGGCAGGACAACGTTTGCTGGGTCAGCTAGTATTTATATAAAACAAAGTTTGAAATTCTTCTACTTTTAAAATATGAAGAAAAACTAAATATATTTAATTTTTTTATTGATAACACAGCTCGGCAATAACTCAAAAAATAGTTAAAAAAATGAGAAAAGGGTACCGATTTGTTTTGTCATTACCTATTTGTATATTTTTACGAAACTCATTCCACTAACTAATTGAACAAGGTAGACAAAAATCTACTTAATTCGATTGAATTGATTTTTCCCAATGAGTCACACCGAATGATTTAAGCATAGGTATTCCCAACCAGTCACACCTCACACAAATTACACACTTAACCCAAGGGTGGGTCTCGTTAGCTACAAAATTACCCCTGCTTGTCACACTGGTCATAGGTACTCTGACTAATTTATTACAATTATAATAAGTTAACAATCGATAGATTTCTGTTGCCATAATAACCACCTTCCTAATCTCCAATAGTACATTTATTATTATGCCAGTAAACAAAGCGGCTTCTCAGCTTAATTGCTATTCCCCCCCTCCCCCAAGATTGCGCTCCCATAATTTATAGTACACAATGAATTTATTGTGGTCCCAGCACTAGTAAGGTGTGCTGATATTAGCCTGCAGCTAATAAATCATGTATAACCCACGAAACTCTTGCCGAGCCCGTTGGATGAGTGGTTAGGGTGCTTGCCTTAACGCTCTGTTCTAGGGTTCCCGGGTTCGATTCCTGGCAGGGTCAACGTTGAAAAATCAACTTTTCAAATTTGGCTCTGGTCTGGATTTGGAAAGTAGTGGCAGGGGACACTGCGTTTTCGCAGTCATTTGGGCAGCCCGTCTGGCGGCAGTAACCACCTTCTTACAGAAGAGCACCGTGAAATAACAGCACGTGTGCTGTTGTGTTTCAGTGAATGAGTAAGGGATGCCAGAGCCCATTTCCCTATCCACTCCTTATCCCTTATCCTTAATCCTACTTTAGTCGGCAGCGCATCGCAGCAGCTTTGGCGTTGCTTGTGTTATAGGCGACGGTAGCCACCTGCCATCAAGTGGACTGTCAGCCTGACTGCCGACCTTAACATAAAAAAAATAGTTAACAGAATATATTTAAAGTTAATTTTATTGTCATTATTTCGCCGTTCAAAAGGACTAATATTAAAATGTTCATTTATAATTAGTATTAAATATTTATATATAAAAATGAATCCCCATTTCTCCTGGTCACGGCATCACGCGTGAACGGGTAGACCGATTTTAAATCGGTTTTCACTAATGTAAAGAGGGATAAACGGTGAATGTTCTTATGTATAAAAATTGCGCCCCGGGCGAAGCCGGGGGCGGGTCGCTAGTTCTTTATAAACGTATGTATTACAACTAGCTGATCCGGCGAACATCGTATCGCCTCAGAATAAAAAGCACGTACCATACAAAATGTATGAGAAAATGAATTTTATTCCCCAATTTTTTTTTTGGAAATATTTCAATTAATTGTTTTAATAGATTATTCGGGCCTATAAACATTATAAATATAAATGGTGCAAATAACACGACTTTCTTTTATATATAAGTATATAGATACTTCTGTACAGGTGTATGTCACTGAACTCCTGTATCATTGGACCGAATTTGATGAATTTTTTTTGTGTATTTTTACAATTGAATCTGATAGGTGATGTTGCAAAAATTGTACATGTATATGTTACACACATAATTATACAATAGTTACAACGTTTATTTCTTAATCTACGTAGTTAGTGGTAGGTTATTAAAGAATAATAAGAAGAATAATTATTATAGACATTAGGTTAAAATAATAAGCTTTTTATTCAGACATTTGGCACAGTTTAACATTTTACAATGAAATGTTGTTATTTGACGGCTCTGGGGAGCCATTGACATCGACAAGTTGGTCAGTTTGGCCAACTTTAGCAAAGGCCTCCTCCATATCTTTCCATTCTGGTCTGTTTAATGCTTTCCTTGTCCATGTTTTTCCGGCTATTGCCTTTATTTCGCCTTCCCACCGTGAGTACTGTCTACTTCGTTTCTCTTATAATGTGGCCTGATCATTTCCATTTCATTTTTTTAATCTTCGTCATTACTCCTATTGTCGTGAGTTTTCTCATAGTTTATTGGTTATTCTGTCATATTTCCTAATATTTAACAGCACTTAATTGTTGTTGGGCAGGTTTCCAGTTCCTTGTTTTGCGTTTTAGTGAGAGACCATGTTTGACGGCCATATATGTTAAAACTGGTAGAATTTAGGTGTTGTACAATCACTAGGTTATAGAAGAATAAATATTTTTCAAGTATCGATATTTTTCATTATATGTAGTGATTTGTTTTTGAATTGTTTAATCTTCTTCACTTAAATTGAGTGTTAATTTACGACTAACTATGGGACGTTATGGAAAAAACGTTCGCGCCGGCCGAAAGCCTCGAACGTTCCACCTTATCGATGGTAGCCACGCCCCATTCCGATTAGTGTCAAAGGAATTTAGTCATTATTTTTACAACATAGTTTCATTCCCTACTTTCAATGGCTTATTTACAATCTTTTTTGCATTTTCTGGTAGATTCGAAATACATCGAGGCGTTTGGCGACAAGTATAAATAAGAGTGTAGCCGGTGAAAGGTGAGCGACAACAAGCGATACGAAAGCGACTCTCCGGAGCTTTTGCGACAGTGAAGCGGCGAGTTTTGGCAAGTTAAACGGTTTCATCGGTCAAGTTTGGTTAGCAGTCTTGTCGGTTGTGAACCAGTAGGTATCCAAGAGCCAGAGTACCTACCTTTCCGAGATGAAGATCATTTTTTTAAAAGTGCTAACCAGTGACTTGAATCACAAGACTAGACCACGACTCTTCATTTCTGTCCACAGACATAATTAAGTATATTTAGAACGCCGGAGAGATTTGGGTCAATTTTTCATTACATATACCTCTAACACATTGTCGGCAATATGACCTCCGAAAATCTCTTATTGTTCTTGAGTATTGTAATAAAATATTAACAGAATATCGCCGGGCCGCTACATCCGTAGTCGTCCTCTTCATAACACAGCTCCATACTAATTTATCATTTCGCAAACGGCCGCATAATACCCCTAATGAGTAAAATCCAAGCATACCTTAGGCAATACCATTAATATTACAAACCCGGCCTCTCCCCTTTACAACCGCTTACTATGTGCCGTAAGGATAGTTTCGAGGTCGCATTATTGTATTCTGGTTCATAATTTAGAAATTACTTTATCATTTGATTACAATTATTTCCAAAACTACCACTTTCGATAACATATTTTGTGATTTTAATAAACGCGGCTTCGTGAATTATGCACTCACGTTGGCATATATATAAACTGTTCAAGTGAATTATATTAACTGCCGATGTCTGTCTGTCTGTATGTTCTATAACTCCTCCTAAACCACGCAACGGATGTTGCTGCGATTTTCACTAATGGCAATATCGTGAAAAGAGGAATGTTTCCATATATGATTTGGAGCAAATCGATTTTAATTATTTTTTTGGATGTGTTGCCTGAACGGATTAGATTCAAGAATGGACTCGACAGGTGGCTCTGTAATCGGGTCATCGGGTTCGGGCGGGACAACGTCTGTTTGGGCCGCTAGTAAAATTATATAGTCTTTACGTGTATTTGTAAAACTTATTAATAAAACCATTTAACTGAGGTTCATCTCAAAAAGTAGTTTTTTTCATAATAATAATAAATATTACATTAATAACTAATAGCAATAATATATTATTGCAATTAATAGCAATTAATAACTCGCAGGACCAAATGTTTACCATCCCACACTTACCACGAATTACGCCATCAAGATCCATGATGAAATAGGTGCAAGACGGAATTAAATTGTTAAATGTTATCAGAAAGAAAATATTATTCGGATTAAAAATGCCAAGTGTTTTAATATAGTACAAGAACTGTCGGTAAGTGGCGTTTCACCCAAATCTGTTTAGCGGTATACGGGTAAGTAATAGAACAACAAACATTTTTACAATCTTTTATTTTTTAATATTATTCATTTTTATAATTTTTATTAAATTAAACATTTGTATAATATTATTCAGATTTTTTTAGCTATTTACATGTCGATAGATGGCGTTATACAGAAATCAGCATTAATTACTTTAAAAAAAGTATTAAAACGTAAGCATTAAAGTTTAATGGAAAATACAGTGATACCTTTTCTACAAAATAAGTAAGTCAAAACGAAATGAAGACAACAATAAGGATCGAAAGGACATCGTTCAAAACCAGGCCAATTTTTTTTTTTTTTTTTTTTTTTTATAGATGGGTTTGCTCTTGACCAGCATCTATCCATGTAGGAAGGATGAAGCCGACGATGGAGCGAGCTCACCCAGAAGATGCCTATTCACTCGAACCTTGAAAAGACCTGGGTTATATGAGCTCGGAAATACAGACGCCGGCAGGGAGTTCCAATCCTTAGCAGTGCGCATCACAAAAGATGTTTTAAAGCGCTTGGTCCGAATTAGAGGGATTTCGACAAGGTGAGGATGGTAACCAGCCGTACGTCTGCATGTCCGATAGAAGAAAGGGGAAGGCGGTATGATCTCATGCAGCTCTCGAGCACACTCTCCGAAGTACATCTTATAGAATACGTAAGATCTTAAGATTATACATCTTAATCTTAACTTTGGGAATAAAATTCTTTCTTAGTTTCATTAATTTCGAGTGAATATTTTAGATTTTGTAAATGGGGATAACATTCGAAAATTTAAAAACTTATAACTTTGTTGGAACAATTGGATCCTTTAATATTTTGAAACTTAAATATGTATGAAATTATATATATATTTCCTAGTAAAATCTATAAATGCTTCTTAACTAATGGCACAAGTTTCAACCGTTTAAACTGATGGCCGAATCTCCATACAAAATTGATTGATCTCAACTATTACAAATTTTGACTTGGTACCAGTACCACAAAACTTTAAAGACATCTACTAGTGTTCCACAATTAAACTAATCGAACCTTGTTAATAAGTCAGAAAGATAGAATAGGAAGATAGAACTACTAGGCTGTTGACCTTGTTGAGATACTAAATAAGAAAACAAATTAAAATTTTGTAGAAGTCTGATAAAAAACATTCGTCCTAACATGCTTGTTCGAAATAAAAAAATAATATTAACTTAGTTTATTGAGAGTAAAAGTAGAATAAGTAAAAGTAAAAAATAATAAGTCGGGGAAAAAGTTTCTTCACATTTTATATGACTAAAGACGTATTTTTTTAAATTTATTTAGATTTAATTATAGTATATATGTATGTGCCATTTTGTTAGATGACTTTTGCTACATTGTAGGTAGTAACATGATCCCGTTGCTGTAGAAATTTTGGAACTTCTGATAAAAAAAACGCGACAAGTAGTTTTGGCAGTCAGATGTTAAACTGCCTAAAGAATTCTGAAGAGTCCGAAACAATTGGAAATCTGAAGGCGCAAGGTCAAAGCTATATTGCGGATGCATTAACACTTCCCAGCAAAACTCTCTTAATTTTTGCTGAGTGGCTAAGATGTGTGTGGTCTAGTTTCGTGATGAAAGACCACATCCTTTTTATTGATCAATTCCGGCAGCTTTCTCTCAACTTCTTGCTTTATCTCGCAATAGAGATCTTATATGGTTCTGCCCGACGGTAAAAGCTCATAATGAAGAATGCCCTTCCAATCCCACCATACACAGAGCATCACCTTATTGCGAGTTAACCCGGGTTTTTGCACACTCTGTGAAGCCTGGCTGACCTTTGACCACGACATGTCGTTCATGTCGTACGTGATCCACTTTTCATCACCAGTTATCAATCTCTTCAAAAACGGTTCGTTTTTGGCTCATTAAATAATCGCAAATGAGTACACGATTCATAAATGACATCAAAATTCCCGGATTGAAAACGTTTAACCAACTTTGCGCTACTCTTACTGACACTGCATTAGGTCTATAAACGTCAAAAAAATTTTTCGCGGCTTGCATTGCATTTTTTCGTTTTTGTAATAAAAATTCTTCATTAGATTCACTCGAATTTCTTCATTAGATTCACTCATTTTGACAGCAAGAAAAATAAATGAAAAATAGCTGGAAACCTATATTACTAGTCCCCGTAAGTGGCAGCGTTGCCGAGACGGAACTACATATTTTCTCTCACTCGTTGATACTTGACGAGTGGGAGTAGTGGGAGAAGCCCAGCCTATAAGATGCTTATAATGTAGTTCTCGGACATGCGCACAACGTTCGAAGTCTTCATGAGGGAGACAGACATATATATGTCTGCACCGTTCGGTTCGGTGCACCCTACTAGCAATATATTAAATTATTAATTAGCAATATATTATTACTAGCAATATATTAATATATTAATATATTAAATATATGCCGGGAACAACATTTTACTAATTTGTTTCTTTTTTTGAAATGTAACATTTTAATGTCATCAATATGGGAAAAAACTTTTTCTCCCACCTTATATTTTGAATGCAGTTGAAATTGGAAACCGCCATATCCACGGTGAAGTGCTTTATTTCCTACTTCCAATATTTTTGAGAAATTGATTTTTTTATATCAATGATTACTTATAAGATTTATTTTCGCGTATTTTGGTGAAACCATTGGTATAATATTTTTAACTGTATCTTTTCTATAATTTTATAACATTTTATGGATTTATTTTGATTTTGCAATGAAACTGAGCGTTTACTTTCGATCCTGTTTCACAGACTCATTCTTCAGCAGACGAACTCACAGGAAGAATAAAGTAAATTACACGCCTACCTGGTGGCGGTAACCATTCCTTTACAAAAGACCACCGTAAAATAAAAGAATAATCTGCTGGGTTTCAGTGAGTGAGCAAGGGATGCCAAAGCTAATTCTCCCATCCCTCCTTACCCTTTAACCTATCAAGGACAGCAGCACGTATGGAACACCTATGACGTTGACACCTTGCCATCAAGTGGTAATCATGTATAAAAACTATTTTCAAAGACATCTCCGATTTGTCACTCAGTATCCAGTATGGACCAATTTCCCGTGATCAAACAAATCATATTGATTAGTAAGATTTTGTATAAAATATGAAACTTTTTTCTAATGCCTCCGGTTCGGAAATTTTATGAGGAGTAAAATTAACTAAAAAGCGTTACGTCATCTGTCACTTTGACATTCGTGCGACAGCTAACGAATGTATTTATGTTCCCTAATTCTATTCTCTGGGCTTATAAAATTAAACGTCGAAATCTTGTATGAAGAGTGTAGTCCGTGTTGAACGAAACGATAGTGCGTTATAACCGGCCAGTTCAGCGACATCAGTCGTCGAAAAAACGAAATATTTGAACTTATAAAACGTAGTGACATTTGTGTATACCGAACGTAACTTTTGTTGGAACACGTGACATCTGAGTATGCAGTTATCTATTTTCGTATTAGGGTTAGAACTGAACAAAAGTGTTTTTTAAAATAAATGTCACGAAACTGTTATAAGGACGAATATTCATCAAGCCAATCCATTTATATAATTCGAATGAAGTGTTACAGCCCTATTTGTGTAGGCGAGGCGGGGGAGCGGAGTGCGGAGCGCAGGGGAGGACACGTGACATATTCACGCGGCACTCGGGAGTACTTAAACGATGTAGTGTGTTGTGGCAATATGTACGTACGTCATATTAATATACGTGTGTTTTTACATTGTAAAATTCATGTCACATTTACCTGTAGGGATAATTTTTTACTGAATATTTAATAGGAAATTGAAAACTAAGAGTTTTTTGGGTGAAGGTCTCAATTCTTACCATATATTTTTAATGTTAAGGTCGACTGACGGTAAAGCTGATGGCAGGTGGCAACCGTCACCTATAACACAAGCAACGCCACAAGCGCTGCATGTGTCCTGCCAACCATAGTATGATTAAGGATAAGGATTTATTAGGATGATGATGGGGCAATGGGCCCCGACATCCCTTACTCTTTCACAGAAACACGGAGTTGATTCGCCCGAGCTCTTGTCGCGCATAAACTTTGGGGTTCCTCGTCGAGCGCCCAGGCCGGCCAGATATGTACACCATTTCGTTTGAATTACTTCAGAACCAACTTGGGCTGTTTTTCTCCATTGAATCGTAATATGAGCGTTGCTAACTCCCTAAGTCACGATCTTGACCTTTATAACGACGCGATTTCGAAAATTAAAAGACTCATCCTTGTCCGTGGTTCAGATAGCACCATTTAATTATTATTGCTGACATTGTATTCCGATTTTTTTATTTTTTTTTATTAGGTATTATTAAGATGTTACTCTAGACATTTTATTGGTGCAAGCTGTGCCTCCTATAATTGTTGTGTGTTTTTGTTTGATGCCTGCTCGTTGGAGATCATTTAATAATAAATAAATGACCACAATAGCACAGATGCTGTTATTTCATAGTTATCTTCTGTAAGGGCCGCCAGATCCAATATACTCGTCGAATTAAATATAGGTAGTATATTACAGATTTAGTAAGTCAGAGTTATTTTAAGCTACCTAAGTTTAAAAGTTTTACTATATCTGAGAAAACCAATTTGACGAATATGTGTAGCTCATCTATACTGATATCATAAAGAGCAAAGATTTGTATGTATGTATTTTTATATGTTTGTGATGAATAAACTCAAAGACTACTGGACCGATTTTAAAAATTCTTTCACCTGTTGAAAGCTACATTATTAGCGAGTAACATAGGCTACTCACCCTCCCTCCATCTCCCCCCTTTCCGCACCTCCTTTCAAAATTTCCGTTTTCTACTAATAATATATTTTATAAGAGGTAGTTTAAGATATTATACCATTAGAAATATCATTATATAGCTCATTAGATCATATTTATTTGACGCATCCAGCACGAAATTAACTGTATCATTCCCTTCGCTAAGTACAAACTGATTAAAGTTTTCGAGAGGCGGGCGTAACTATAGTCAGGTGAATGTATATTTTAACTATCGATTTACGTTTAAGTGAATCGCCAATGTGTGCCGTTACAAAACCAAAAATGGGTGTGTGGAGGTCCACACATAGACCCACACGATGCATATTCATTGGCCCAACATTGCCGTGGTAACGAACGATAAGGCTGTACTAAACTTTCTATTTTTTTTAACAGTTCCTGACTGAAAATTAGCCCAATATTAATAATTTTATTATTAATATTTAATTAATTGCAACGTACGTTAATCGTAGTTGTAGAGAACTGTGTATTTGGCACTTATTTATCCATGCAGCCTGTTCGACAACAGTAACCACCCCTTACGGAAAACCACCGTGAAATTATTGAGTGGGCGAATTGCTGAACTAATTGCTACAAATTGTTTGTCCTACGAGAATCGATAGTGCACTTGGTGATATTTCTTGGTGTTGTTTGTGTTATTATTAGCGACAGTGTTGTTTCTGTTGTTTACATTATAAGCGACAGTGGCAACCTACAATTAAATAGAAAAACTATCTGTGCCTCACGGTTTTACGTGCCACCTATTTCTTTGTAATAGTCGGTCCTCGTTTAGCGGCAGCATTCGGTTATCGTTACTGACTTTTTCCTTTTGCTTAGCTCCAAAAGGTCGTCTACCTTCCTTAAGAAATATTGCTTCGTTAAGAATTGAGATTATAAATTCGAAATCTGGACTAGTGGTTCCAGAGATTAAAGTGTTCCATCTTTTCAGTTTTAATAATATTAAAACTGAAAAGATGGAACATATATATATATTATAATTGGAACATATATATTATATTATAATTGTATTCTACATATCTCTATGTATTTAGAATAGACTGAGTTTTTATACTCAATCCTAAAAACGCTTCAGAAACTATCGATTAACCTAACTATGCCCTATTTAATTGAATAAAAATCTTTCTTTTACCTATGATTAACATTTATCTCTATATGTATATAAACTAGATTATGCTCGTTGCCGCGGGCTGCTTGCGACCGGTTCTGGAGTGGTATTGGCTCGTTTAAATTGTTTTGGTGTGGTTTTTGGTCTTTCGAATTGGTTTGGTAAGGATTTGGATATATGTTTTGTATTTCGTAACGTTTCGGGGTTGGGGAGGGGAGGTGGGGGGGGGGGGGGGGGACGCCGATGGTGTAAATGGATTATCCTCGTTGAGACCTTTCAAACGATATCCAACACAGGGGGTCCAAATGCTACGGTTACCGATAGTCTACCGAGTAGACCACAACTGTCAAATTGTGATAAACATTTATTCTCTATATATAAAAATGAATCCCCATTTCCCTTGGTCACGGCATCACGCGTGAACGGTTAGACCGATTTTAATTCGGTTTTCACTAATGGAAAGAGGGATAAACGGGGAATGTTCTTATATATAAAAATTATGTACGGTCGCTAGTTTAAAATAATAATTCCAGATTTCAAATTGTAAAATTCAGTTCACCCGGTGAAAGCTCTCATTATCCGAGTTGGTAATTCAGTGTACTCTCATTTCGGGTGACTTCTCCAAATAATGATTGCTAAAGTATTCAATTTTGAATATTTTAAATGTTATAATTTTCAGCCTTTTAAATGTATTTAATTAAAAATTCCTAAAAACCTTTTCAAAGTAATGGAGATAAAATAACATTGTTTCTCTATCTGGTACTTACCGTAATTTTATTAGTTAGTAGTTAGTTTAGTTAGTTTAGTAGTGGCATTGCAAAACATAAATTTTTAATTATTATAATTGGGCTGTCTGTCTAGAGGAGGTAACCATCCCTTTACAGAAAACCACACTGAAATAAGAGCATAATATGTGCTGTTGGGTTTCTTCCCTATATCTTCCTAGTCAAGTATGCTTTATATAATAATCTTATACCTTATATTATAGTATCTACTTATATTACCTATGGCAGCACCTATGGCGTCGCTTGTGTTAATAGGGAAGGGTAGCCCTTACCATCTTCAACCTTTTTTTTATGTTAAGATCGGCAGACAGGCTGACGGTCCACTTGATGGTAGGTGGCTACCGTCGCCTATAACACAAGCAACGCCAAAGCTGCTACAAGTTCGCTGCCGTCTACAGTATAGGATTAAGGATGAGGGATTAGGAGTGGACAGGGAAATGGGCTCTG
The DNA here is from genome assembly GCA_910589475.2 of Bembecia ichneumoniformis. Classification (NCBI taxonomy): domain Eukaryota; kingdom Metazoa; phylum Arthropoda; class Insecta; order Lepidoptera; family Sesiidae; genus Bembecia; species Bembecia ichneumoniformis. Next base: position 17,430,150 of record OU342530.1, read on the forward strand.
GCATCCCTTACTCACTCACCGAAACACAACAGCACAAGTGCTGTTATTTCACGGTGGTCTTCTGTAAGGGGGTGGTTACTGCCGCCAGACGGGCTGCCCAAATGACTGCGAAAACCAGAGCCAAATTTGATGATTTTTTAAAGTTGACCCTGCCGGTAATCAAACCCGAGAACCCTAGAACAGAGCGTTAAGGCAAGCACCCTAACCACTCATCCAACGGGCTCGTCAAAATTTATAATATTTAAAAAAAAATTGAGTGTGCACAATTCTTTGCACAATGGAAATGCATTATAAATCCATAATATTTATAAGATTGTCTAAGATGGTTTAATATTCTTCCCAAATTTTTACAATTTATAGGTACATTAAGGTAAAGTACAATTTTCAATAACTAACTTAGAATCTATATACAGCCAAATTAAAAAAAAAAAAATAAACGACCGTGTGGTCCCGTGCATGTTGAGGTGGCAGAAGCGTGGCGGAAGGTTATTGTGCCAAGAAAAACAACTCGTCTAGCTCCGCCGATTCCCCTACCGTGCCCAGGACGCTCGCCGTATTCCCCCTTTGAATTTCCAGCGCAATGCGTTGCATGAAGAAAGACCCAGCGCGCCGGTCGCCCGATTTTTCGATCAGGAGTTTCCCCAACTTTTTACCGAAAATTTTTGCTTCGGGCGACCACACGCCGAGCGTTTCTACCGCGAACGCTAGAAATTCAAAGTGGTCGGCGAGGCCTGAGTACTTACTCCTTTTTAAATTTTCAGCGCTGAGGGCAGCGGAGCCGGCCGAGTTGGTGGAGGCAGACAGATGACTCGGAGCGAGGGTGTCCACACACGTGGCATCCCACACTAGCGCCCTCCCGCAGCACCAAGGGACTAGGGTCATGCCATCAGGCCTCTTGCCATCATCGCGACACAAACCCGGCGGCTCTAATAAGCTGGGAATATTAGCTGTTCCCAGAGCACGCTTTATGATGTTGTTTAAAGAGTGGTGTCGCGAGCGAAAAGAAACAGTGACGAAGCAGGAAGAGAGCCACATGTCTATTGATATATGTAAGTCTATTAGTAAAAATTTCAATTTTGTTTTGTTTATCTTTGATAAGCGGGGTGATTGACTCAGCGGTAAGGGGAGCTCCAAGAAGGAAAATCTTTTCTTTTTTAATTTGTTTAATACCTGGAAGGATTAAGTTGAATTCGTTTAATATTGAAGCTTTTTCCATTTCCGTGAAGGAATCAGACACGTAAATTTCACATTTTGAAAAGTTCAGCTTCAAACCTAAATTGTTGAACCTAGATGGTTTGGGCTCTAAGATTTTAATATTATGTTGTATTAGTAGTTTATAAACACGTAAAATTAATATATTTTTACGGATATAGTACTAAGATTTAGTATTTGTCGGCGAAAATGTTATTTGATAAAATTGTTTTTACTACTTGAAACTTTAATAACAATAAGTCCGCCTTCTTCTCTCTCCCCTGAATATTTTACAACGTGAGTAAGAGGGAGGGCTCTAACTTATTACCACCTTGCTCTAGAAATATTACACAGAAGATACACGTGACAGGTCCACGGAAAATATTATTTCCTTCAAAATTTACCGCGAATTCAGATGGAAGTTGGAATAGTGAATAAACTAGCAAATTTGAAAACTCGTCTGTAATTTTTGGTGAACATTTCACAATGCTCCCCGACACGTTGACAAGGACAAGCTAAAATTTTAAAAGCAAAAGTCGATAGTCGAATCGTCGAATCGCATTATTTGCTTTGATATTTAACCCCCGACCGACGCTTAACTCAAAAAAGGAGTGTTAAAAGCTTAACCTGTGTATGGGTGTATCTGTCTGTGGCATCAAAGTTCCCAAACGGATGGACCGACTTTGATGCGCTTTTTTGTTTGAAAGCTTACACTTACCGAAGGACCGGCAGTCTGCCTGCCTTACATAAAATAGATACGACAACTATTGTTAATTAATTGTTAATTTGATTGAATGTGGAAATATCTAATAAAAACGATTTAAAAAAATCCTATTTATAAAAAATCCTACTTATGTGACATTTTGCGGCAATATCTATAGTTTGGTAATGTCAGAGCTCACTACATTCAAACAGTGAAACTGGTCAGCCCGTTTGGCGGTAATAACCAGCCCTTTACTATAGAATAACAACGATGAGAGATCTAATTCCCTTTCTTATCATTTTTTTTCACTTGCAACCCAATGGCGTCGCTTGTGTTTGCAGGCGACTTATACATTTTAAAAAAATATATCAATGAACTCAATGTCGCTCTGGATGTCTCTATAACGAAATACCTATGGCTTATAATGATTACTTAGCAATTGAAAAAAATATAGCAATGTTTAAAAAAGCACTCTTTTAAGGTGGTCTATTAAAGGTTTTTTTACTTTTTTTTTTTTTTTTTTTTTTTATTATAGATGGGTTTGCTCTTGACCAGCATCTATCCATGTAGGAAGGATGAGGCCGAAGATGGAGCGAGCTCACCCAGAAGATGCCTATTCACTCGAACCTTGAAAAGATTTGGGTTATATGAGCTCGGAAATACAGACGCCGGCAGGGAGTTCCAATCCTTAGCAGTGCGCATCACAAATTATGCTATAGATAAGCACCCTAATTTATGACAACTACACACAACCTTGAGACTTTGCCACTGATGAAATACGTCATTTGTAATGACTGACTGACTGACTGATTGACGTCAGTCATTACTACTGGTCATCTGTACTGACGTCTCTGGTCGGATGTCGGAATGACTAGCTTGTAGAAATTTGTGTTCGGAATTTCTGTCTCTAGAACGAGCCATATTTCGCTCTTATCTTTATTGTAAACTAGCTTTTTCCCGCGGATTTGTCAACGTCCCTTTTTCTTGAGCGATGAAAAATAAAAAGTAAATCATCAGAAAAAATATATAGCTAAGTAATTACCAATAAAAAAAATTACACTCTTTACTGCCATACGTTTCTATCACGATTTGATTTTCGTCGTCCGTCCGTCACGGTCAATTATCTCCGAATCAACTAGACCGATTAAGTTGAAATTTGGTACACATATCAATTTCTGTGACCCAAACGCAGAGGTGTGACGCGAATAGATGAAATCTGTATATGGGAGGTCATTTTTGGGGGGAAGGTGGAAAATAAAAATAAATTTTTTTAAAACTGCATCGTGTGACATATCAAATGGAAGGTCTTGTTATGAAGATCTTACATGTATGTAATTTTAAAATAAATAGTTTCCAAGTTTATCAGGAAAATAGACGAAAATTGACCATCCCCCCCTATCTCAGAAACTACTGAACCTAAAATTTTGAAGAAAATACAGAAATTAGTTTTCTACTTATAGATTATAGGAAAACCTATAAGAAGTCCATGATATTAAAATAACGTAATAAATTACTCAATATTGTGCGGATAGGTAACATCGTACGGAACCCTCTTCACGCGAATTCAACTTGCACTTGTCCCGTTTTTTTTTTAAATATTTTTACTTGATCCCTTATAATATACGAAGTAATGGGAATAGTACTTTTTTCAGTATGAAAAATAGCCTATGTTCTTTGAGAGCGTAACAAACAAACTCACTTTCGAATTTATAAATATGTAAATTATTTAGAATATTGTTAATGTTTGTACTATGATTCTCAATTATGAATCGCAAAATGAACGTACGTAGTTAGTTAATATGCTGGGTGGCTGCGCTAATAGCAGCTACTCTCATCTGCCTAAGGCGTTGCACTGAAGAATAAATTGCGGATGCTCGAGGGTTAAAAGCTAGTGTAAAATTAATGCACACATTAATTTGGCTTGCAAAGTGAGTTTGACAATATAACGCGCATTAGGTACTGCATTCAGCTACACAGTTCAGCGTGGAGTAATTAAAAATTAACCGCCGGTTTCAGGTGCTCTTCAGGGAAATACATTAATTAAGATCGGGGAAAGTCTGGAACAAGCTTTGTAGTGCGCGGCGGAGTACTAATTAGCTTCGTTACCTTGCATTGTGGCCGGTGTGAACAACGTTCCTTTTGGTTTTCCTTTTTAAGAAAATGTCACTTCAGAACTTGGTTGAGTGCTTTCTAGGCCAAGTGAAAGCAAGCTGCAATGGATATCAAACTGGGACAGATTCCCTTGTCTGTTTATTCTTTTATTCAGTTATTCTATTATGATGAAATAAAAATCTCCGTATCCGTACTAATGTAAAGAGAATGGATTTGTTTGTTTATTTCTTTTACGCCTAGTTACTCAACTCATAATCATGGAATTTTGCATAAACGTTATCAGTGATACACAAACAGACCGGGTACCTTTGATCAAGAAAAATAATACTGTTTCCTAGGGAGCAACTAAAAATGGAAATAAAAAATTTAACGGCCGACAAAAATATTGTCAAGAATATATGACTGAATTGAATTGTATGAGTTTTAGGTTTCCGGGATGATGGCCCAGGTCTGTTGGAAATTCTTCCAAACGTTTCGTCAACAACTGCGGTTGACATCCTCAGTGGTGTAGTCCGTGTTAACAGAAAAAGTACATCACATCACTGCACCGCAATGCACCAAACTGTGACACACTGCACTGCACTTCACTTCTGTACTTTTCGACTTCTTGAGCGACTTCTTTTTTTAATTATTTTAACATACTACATGTTACTTTTAGAAGCCTTGAGAATGTTAATTGAAAACAGACAGTTGAAGACATTAATGTTCATAACACAATAAATATTAATCATTTTGCTTGAATAATATATACCGAAATAAATATTGAAAAACTTAAAAAAATAATAATGAAAAACTTAAGCGAAATGATTAAGTTAAAAAAAAACTAAATAAATTATTTGTTATATACCTACGCAGCACCACTTACAAATTTACTAACGAGTTTAATTGAAAAAAATTAATATGACCCAGTAGTTTGGACGTAAGTGGCTTTTATACGCTCTTTACGAATGTTCCATTCCGACCTCGATATAGGCAAATATTTTAAATAAGGCTTTTAAATTCCTGCCGCAAAGGTTGTGCTGCATTTATTTTTTGGGTCATGCAATGAGGATTCATTTCAATCTTTACTTTATGCAATCCCATTTAGGAAATTCTTTTCAGCTATATAAGACTCTTATTATGAACATAAATCCTTGCTCTCAGCTACTGTTTATTTTGTACTTAAAAATTTTCGCATCTTTTTCCCCGAACAATTAACTTCTTTACATTGTGCGTTACTTATGAGATTATATAATCTATATGTAGAAGTATATGAGAAAGTATTATTATAGAATGAAGTAGTTGTTCACTTTTATCTTTTTCTCCGCTAACTACTTCTAAACTAGTATCGAATTTTCATACGGTTTTCACTAATGGAAGGTTTGTGTAGGTAATTTAAAAAAAAATGCTCTTTTCCGAAACCGGCGGGTCGCTAGTTTATTATTGTCCCATATATACTTTGCTATTATATTGATTTTTATTGATCATAGCGACCTTATAATATTGTTTGTAAATCAGCATTTTAACAAGCGACGCTCGATGAATTGACACTAGATGACGTTAACATGGAAACCTACGCGCAAATGCAGAGATTTACCTATTTATTGCGGATATACCTATTTATTGCAGAGATTTACCTATTTATTCATGGTAGTGTTTTTAGGAGCTTTAACAAAAAGTTTTGTTACTTTATATTATATTTCTTTTAATTTTTTTTAATATTAAGATCGCCAGACAAGATGACGGTACATTTGATGGTTGGTGAATACCGTCGCTTATGACACAAACAACGCCACTGCTGCTGCAAGTGCGCTGCCGACTACAGTAGGATTAAGGATAAGGGATTGGATAGGAAAATGGACTCTGGCATCCCTAACTCACTTACCGAAACACAACAGCACACGTGCTGTTATTTCACGGTGGTCTTCTGTAAGGGGTGATTACTGCCGCCAGACAAGCTGGTAAAAGACTGTGAAACGCAGCGTGCTCTGCCACTACTATCCAGATCCAGACCAGAGCCAATTTGAAAAGTTAATTTTTTTAAGTTGACCCAGCCGGGAATCGAACCTAGAAGAGGACTCCTGAGATAGAGCGTTAAGGCAAGCACTCTAACCACTCATCCAACGGGCTCGTCAAAATAACAAATTAATGCACTATTACAACGGATGTGTTAATTTTATTTGGTTTATTAGAATTATTTAGAAATTTTAATAACTTTTTTTTTATGAAATCGAGGTAGCGCTCGACCACTATCTCACCTGATGTGAGGTGCAGATGTGGCCGAAGGTGGACCACGCTTACCTAGTAAATGCCCATTTACCCTAGTTTTGAAGACCCCGAGGTTGTAGTTCTGTGGGAACACAGACGCAGGCAATTAGTTCCACTCCTTAACAGTTCGAACAAGGAAGGTGGAACTGAAACGCTTTGTTCGTGATCGAGGTACATCGACCACGAAGGGATGAAACCCCTGCCCACGTTTAGTGGTCCGAAATGAAACTTTTTAATCAGGGCGTCTATTGTAGGTGTACAGAATGTACGTACCTATAGGTAGGTATATCCTTTGTAACTTAAAACAATTTTGCGTCATAAATTTGTTATAAAATCGTGAAACCGCTCGTTCACCATGTTCTCTCAGATAATGGAATTTCGAGAGGTGTGAAGCGTGGAGTTTGTTAACTCGAATTATAAAACGAATGTAACCTACCTACTTGCATACCTAAACCAATCGCGATATCAGGCTTCTATTGCATTTTATGAAATCAAATGTTTTTTAAATCCATACTAATATTATAAGGAGTTAATGTTGGTTAACTACTCATTGAGTAGGTAACTACTCATCCCATTTAAAAAGTTCTTTTTCCAATAGTTTACACCAAAAATGTGTGTGTGTAATACCAAAAGTACCTATTACATGCGGGCACGAGATATCTAAAAATAAATATCCAACACTTATCAATAAAAATATAATGTCCAGCGTCAATGTAGGTCAGGCGTTATATTGCTTTACATATTTCCTCAGGCGTTATTTATATCTATACTTATATTAAGAAGAGAAATGTATGTACCTATGTATGTTTGTAATGAATAAACTCAAAATCTACTGGACCGATTTTAAAAAATCGTTCACCTATAGAAAGTTACATTATCAGCGAGTAATAAAAAACAAGAAACGACAATAAAATCACCATATTATAAATAAAAAACCACGTTTTTGGCAAAATAAACATTATAAATAAATAAAATAAATAAATAAAATAAAATAAATCTTTATTTGCGCGAACACATGTTTACAGGATTTTAATTTGTATACAGCAGTTACAGTACAAAGTATGTTCTACCCGCCAAGGGCATGCAAATATTTGTGTTTAATTGTTTATAAACTATATTAATATAAAAAAGGAATTAATGTTTCTTATTATAAAATTCTTTAACATCATAATAACAACAATCTAATAACCATTTTGTTAATGTTCTTGTAAATTTAGGATCCGGCAATTCCTTTATATTATTAGGTAGTTTATTGTATGTTTTAATTGCCATAACATAAACATTTCTATTAAATAGTTCTAATCTACATTTTGGTCTTTGCAATAAATTACCTTGTCTAGTTATTTTGGTTCCTATTTCGTTATTTTCGACAAAACAGTTCGGATATTTTCTAACAAATATACACAACGTCTTTATATACAAGCAAGGTAAGGGAAGTATATGTAACTTTTTAAATAGTGGCACACAACTCTCCATAAAGCCCACGCCACATATTGCTCTGATGCATTTTTTTGGGCCCTAAAAGCTCTTATTATTTCGACAGAGTTACCCCATACCAATACCTCATCTTGTTAACATGATCTCATCTTGTTAACATGATCTGGTGTTTTTAAAAACTTCTTTTCATATTAGACATATTCTTTTTATATAGTCATATAAGTATAGTTAAATGGAAAAAGTTATCTTTCAGATTTTGTTATATTCAAGAAGACTATTTTATAAGCGATTTTTTTAAATGTGACTATATTTTGACTATTTTGACGACATGTGCGTTCAAATAATTTAGAAGCTAGCTTTTTACAATGTTATTTTTATTAATGAAAGTTAATTTAACTTTATTGATTTTGACGAACTCATCATTGGTCGTGTGATTGAGGTGCTGTGTTAGGGCTTCGGTTCCCAGTAAGGCCAAACAAAGTTACCTCTAGGTCTATCAAATATATCAAATCGTAATATTAATTGGGCAATCCGACTGGTGGCTGTAAACCACACCCATGCAGACCACCGTGAAATATCAGCATGTGTGCAGTTGTGTTTCGATGAGTGGAATTGGAATCATGGATCCCAGAGATCATTTCCCTATGGCTTATAGTTAGCTAGTAAGGTCGTCAGCGCACTTGCAGTACCTATGGCATTGCTTGTATTGATAGGCGATGGTAGTAGCTACCTATCATTAGTTAAACGCTTCGAATTTATGACGAATCGTTATATCATCTCTCATTATACAGACACGTCATTCGCTCTGATTGGTGTTTCAGTTAACATGGCCGATTGCAGTTATTTATACTTCTATATTATTGAAAATCTTATTAATCTCAATTTTAATACAAAAAATGAGTAATTTTTTAGACTCCTTTCAACATATATTTTTCTCCAAAACCATTTATTCTTTGATTCTTTAATACCGTCATCATGTCTATAATCACCATTTACGATCGCAACTGATTTCGACCGAAGGAGTTGTCGACATAGTCAGGAATTAAAAAAGAAATTTACTAAAACTAGAGCAGGAATAAACGAGCCAGTACCTATTAACACAAACTACCTATTGTGTTACACATTTTTCTAGCTACTGAACTTTGTATATAAAAAAAGAAAATAATATAACGTTTTAACTGCTTTATAACGTTTAAATCTACTTATTTTTTAAATAATCGCCTGTGATTCTTCCTATACATTCCTAATGCATAATCTATCATTCCGTTATTATTAGAGTGTAAAGCAAAAAGTCAGGCATGCAATTAAATAAACGGACAACCTTCGCGAGGGATCAGAGATGTAGTAATTTTTCTCACGTCCCAACCAACGCCGGAAAGCCACCTTCCCGATTACCGAAATCGCTCTGCGCAAAAAAGATTTCCCGACAAAAGGCACAGCCCTAACTCGTAATCCTTGAGTGGGCAGCTAGCATACGTCGCTTGAACGCAAACTCCCAGTGTCATTATAAAATACGGTCGGGAACGTGGATTCACTTTGAGAAATGGAGGGCGGGTTTGAAAACACCTGAGTCTCACTTGTGCTACAGCCAACAACGTACTACTGCGTCAATAAAATTTTTTTCTTCTCTAATGTGTTCGCATACAATATCTATGCTCTACAACTAAATTATTAAAATCTTTTAAGGGTTAATTTGTTAAGTTAGGGTCGATTCGGCTTTTGTTCCAAATGTTAATTAGTGCAAAGTTTTGTATGTATTTCCAGTGAATTAGTTGCAACTTCATATCTACCGCTTACTGAAATCAACTTGGCACCTGCATAGATAGCACTTCCCGTATAAGTGTGTGCGCTCGTTATGACATTTTCAGAGCGAAGCGAAGATTTCTTCGGTTTATAAATATACTAGATGAAAACCCGGCTTCGCTCGGGTGTAATGTGACTCATAACATAATATGTACACATGTAGGTACAAAATGTAGGTAGATATTTCTGTAGTTATCGGTTCTCAAGGAATATTAAAGGCAAAGCGGCATAGATTTCGCTCAACGTTTGCGGCAAGACGTTTCGTTTTACACAGTCACATGAGTCACAGTTCTTTGTAATGGACACTTTGTTTTTAAAATGAATGATGCGACGACGTATTGGTATGTGCGCTAGTATGAATGAAACGGAACGTTTATTAACCACTCAAGATGTCACAGGTGTCAGTGAGTGACGTTTCGCTAAAGTGGCCAATATGGCGACTGCGATTTGTCTGTCAGCACCATTAGAATTTAACAAAATACTTGACAATCTGAATTTTGCGGATATATGTTGTCGACTCGAAATCTTTATTTTTTTATGTTTTATTATGTTTTATTATTCAGGTAAAGTTTCAGTCGAGTCTACCGTACCCCTTGACGAAATTATTAATATAGATAAAATAATTAATATTTATTTGGTAGTAGTAGTAGCATATTCCCATATTATATTGGGCCTCGTACTTATCTAAATAATTGTATTGATAAATGTAAGCCTCTTCCTAGAAAATAAAAAAAAAAAACAATAGAAAAATAGTTACCTAGAAATAGTCCCAAATATAAAATTGCTGGGTATAAACCTAAAATCGTACTTATATATCATATATACTAACGACCCGCCCCCGGCTTCGCCCGTGGTGCAATTTTTATATATATGAACAATCTCCGTTTATCCCTCTTTCCATTGGTGAAAATCGAATTAAAATCGGTCTACCCGTTCTCGCGTGATGCCGTGACCAAGGGAAATGGGGATTCATTTTTATATAGAGAGATTTACTTGCTTAACACACACAATTATTAAGTCCAGGAAAAGGTTTTATACCTTTTCTTCATTTTTTTAAAATAATAACGCCAGTATAATCTATACTAATAATCCTAATATTACGTAATATAAATGCGTAAGTATGTTTGATTGGATGTTTGCTCTTCAATAACGCAAAAACGGCTGAACTTATTTGGTTTAAATTTGGAATATAGATAGGTTAGTGCCTGGATTAAAATATAGGTTATTTTTATGCTAAAAACATGCTAGGTTCCCAAGGGATGGGCGTCACTGTCGTCAAGACTAGCGGCGCCACGGTCGTTACAGCGATAAAGACGTCATAGCTTAGCTCATACACTTTCAATTTTCAACGTGTACGATGTCGCAAAGCTAGTAATTGTACAAATTTTGTAACATTATTGATTTGCTTGTAATATTAGTGTTTTTAAATTTAGTAAATAAAATACGCGTGGACCGTTTAAAGATTTATTTCAGATTGCCCGATTGTTACAAAAGTAAATTCATATTAGGTTCCTGTGGGATTTTCAAAAAATCAACTACAGCGCCTACGAAGTCGCGTGTACAGTTAGGAATATAAAAAAGCTGAAAAATTAGTTTGATTCTTTGGTCGAACTTATTAAAAAAGCTTATTATTAAAGAACTTATTAAACTTATTTAAAAAAGTCATTTTGCATTTGAGGAAGGTTATCGGCCACAAGTATGTATCTTTAAATTAAACGGCGGGTGAAACCGCTGGAAGACATGTTGCCATCTTGTAGATCTGCAGAAATTTTCACGATTTTTGAAAAAGGAAAAAAAAAGGACATGTAGTTTTGAGAGCCCTATCAATTCGACTCAATAAAATCTGAGTGTACAATAGTTTTATGGCTAATTACCCAAGAAAGTGTTCGTACAAATCGTAAATGAGCAGCGTCTATAAATTAAATATTAAAAAAAAAATTGTACACGTAGTTATGTTACCGAGGTCACAAAAAATATTTTTTATTTTTGCCTGTTTGTGCGTTTGTGCACGCTAATCTCAGAAACGGCTTAACCGGTTTGAATGCGGTTGTAGCAAGCTTCGCGTAACATTTAGTATTTGTTTCAAACAATTTATACGCTAGTAATACAGTAATAGTAGTATATATATATATATATATATATATATATATATATATATATATAGATTTTAAATTTATTACGTGAATCTTTTCGTGTTCGTTTGAAACTAGTTGTCATTTAATCACAGGCGAAAAACCTCGAAAAACATTGACCAGACTTTTCATCCGAGTTAGCCCCTAATTATTATTAATACCTATATTTTAATTTTTTTATTTAAAATTTAAAAGTCTCCTGGTACTTCTGAGGTTATTAATTATTGCAATTACTAAAATTTTGTAACAACTATATAAAAAGATAATAAAAAGTTTCTTTCCCTGTTTCTTCTCTTTCAGAACGCCATTTTGTTTCTGAAACGGTAGTAGTATTTTTGAGATATCCTATTTTTGAGATATAAACGATTTGATTTGATTCGAATAATAAATAATAAAAAAACACAAAAAGGTAAGTAAAATAAAAGGATTTAATAAGATTATATAAGCCACATTTGAATATTTGGACGGATGGATATGAACAAAATTCGAACATTAAAATGAGCTTTTCTACTTTGCAATAAATACTATCTTACTTTGTGAATTATTTCCAGATGTTAGTTCGGGAGTGTTATTAATCATAAAGGCTTACGCTGAGAAACTTGTTGTTGCATAAATCATAGGGCTTAAAGCTTATATATGCATATTTGTTGTTTTATGTTGGGAACATAAAATACAGGCTATATTGTTAATTTCTTAAGTCTACCAAATTCTAAGCCTTTAAAGACCAAAACTTCAATCTTATATAATGTACTAATTATTACAGTAATTTTTTTGAAATCATTTTGTCCATCGTAAATTAGTATGAAGTAAAATTTACTTCTAGATATCCGAGATTTGCATTGAAAAAAAAAAAAAAAAATTTGCGGATTAAAATAATATATTTTTATTTGTTTGTTGTTATGTTTTTAGAATTTCAAAATTTTTATACTTTTTAGAACATTTTTATTAAAATCTATCGTAACGTAATGTACCAAATATCATCACATCATCTCAGTCGTAGGACATTGGATTGCTGGTGGACAAAGTCCTACCTTCTGATTTTCCAAGAGGACCGATCAGAAACAGTCTGGATCCACGGTCGACCTGTGAGTGGCCCACCTTGTGGGTGGACGTCCTACGCTGCCCTTGTCTGGTCCGTGGTCTCCACTCGAGAACCTTCCGGCCCCGGAGCGGCCGTCGGCTCTCCGTACTGTGTCCTACCCACTGCCACTTGTAACTTACAAATCCGGCGGGTTAAGTCGGAAACTTTCGTTCTTCTCATTCCCGATTTGATCTCGCTTTGTAACCCTGAGCATAGCCATAGCTCGTTGAGCGACGTTGAAATTTATTCAGAAATTTATGATTTAATTAAAAATATTTTTTGGAATCTATTTTGAAAACGATTTTTCAGAAGAAATGTTTTTATGTAAAGAGCGGCAAGCAGGCTGAAAATTCAATTAATGGTCGCTTATTAACTCAAGAAATACCATATATTTTGAAAATACTATGTTGCCTTGAAGCCTCATTTAAAAAAAAATCCAATTAATTTATTCCGAAAATTTAATAATTTTTAATCAAAGAATTTAAAAATAACTTCTTCGAGTCACTGCGAGTAGTTTGTACTAACGATTTATTTTGGTCAGTCGCGATTTCATGGATTTGTTATAACTCATAAAGTCTATAGCAAATGAAGGATCTAAGATATGTGTGAATGTAGCAATCCTAATCCTTATCCCACCTAATCTCTTATCCTTAATCCTACTATAGTCGGCAGTGCAATTGCAGCAGTTTTGGCGTTGCTTGTATTGTAGGCGACGGTAGCCACCTACCATCAAGTGGACCTGACGGTCCTGTCTGTACGCGTGGTAATTCAGTATTCGGTATAACTTTCTTGTTTATAAACCGATTGGAATGAAACAACAGTAAGTGTTACGAGAAACTTGCTACAACACATCAGTGAAAACCGCATTCAAATCGGTTAAGCGATTTCTGAGATTAGCGTGCGCAAACGCACAGACAAACAGAATATTTTTTGACCTCGGTAACATAAGTATAACGTGTACAAATTGTTTTTTTTTTATGGATAAATATTTATTTAACAGACACGGTTCGTTTATGATTTTATTATATTACTAGATGAAAACCCGGCTTCGCTCGGGTGTAATGTGACTCATAATATGTACACATGTAGGTACAAAATGTAGGTAGATATTTCTGTAGTTATCGGTTCTCAAGGAATAATCGCTCAATGTTTGCGGCAAGACGTTTCGTTTTACGCAGTCACATGAGTGACAGTTCTTTGTAATGGACACTAATGTTTTTAAAATGAATGGTATGAATGAAACGGAACGTTTATTAACCACTCAAGATGTCACAGGTGTCAGTGAGTGACGTTTCGCTAGAGTGGCCAATATGGCGACTGCGATTTGTCTGTCAGCACCATTAGAATTTAACAAAATACTTGACAATCCGAATTTTGCGGATATTTGTTGTCGACTCGAAATCTTAATTTTTTTATGTTTTATTATTCAGGTAAGGTTTCAATCGAGTCTACCGTACCCCTTGACGAAATTATTAATATAGATTTGCAGGGAAGATTTTACATTTTGCAGAGATTTTCTAACTAGTCATCACTGATGCCACATACATTGTCACACAGACGTATGTAACATACATTGTCGTAGATATTCATAAGAAAATATTTTTATTTCGAAGTAAATATTTTAAGAAAAATAAGACTATGCCAAGCAAATGGCCCCAGTGAAATAATATGCATTAAATCCGACGGCGTTTGTGAGCATTTTCCTTTATAGATGCCTCTACGGTATCTAACGAAGCGAACTGCCTTGTGCACGAAATTTGCCTAATTAATTTTATGCACACAGCAGGAGCTTGTAAATGTTGCGGGTAAGCAAGGATGAATAATAATTTCGAATTTAATGTGACACATTAAATATATTATATGCAAAAAAAAAAATCAATAAAAGAAAATTTTGTATTAATTTAAATTTAAGTATATCATAGCAGTACTTGTATTCACACTTCGTTTCGTGCTCATGAATTAGTCCGTCTGTAGGGAAATTTAATAAAAAATCAAAATTTGAGTTCCTCAGAGACAATTTTGATATAAACATCTAGAAGTTATGTAATATCGATGAGTGAAAGAAATTTTTGATTTCATTCTGTAGAAATTTTTTTTTTTTTGAAATTATACAAAAATGGTATCTAAGAGTTAGCAACAAAGTTTCTGACAAATATTGTAGAGAAATTAAAATGAAAAGAGTTAGGGTGGTCAGAAGATACAATATTTTTATGTAACACAAAATTCTGTACAATTTTTGTATAATATCAAAAAAAAACATAATTTTTGTTGTTATTTTTCATATTTTTGCAGGGATCATTTCTTTCACCCATCAATATTTTAAATCTTCTAGAAACTTGTATCAAAAGGACTCAAATTTTGATTTGTTAGTAAAGACCACCCTGAAATAATAGCATGAGTGCTGTTGTGTTTCTGTGAGTGAATTTTTCTTTCCGAATCTCCTATTCTTTATCCTACTAAGTTGGGCAGCGCACATGATCCCTTGGCGTTGCTTGTATTAAAAGACAACGGAAAACCTAACAACAACAGCAAGCCTACGGTTTCTTCCGAAAACCATAGGGTAATACGATGCTTAACTTCAATCAAAGCTAAGCATCTCTCAGGTTTTATTTTCTTTATTATGTAGAAACATTTCATATATTTTTTTAAACTACGAAAAAAAAAACTTAACAAGGCGAGTTGAACTCGCGTGAAGAGGGTTCCGTACGATGTTACCTATCCGCACAATATTGAGTGATTTATTATGTTATTTCAATATCAATGGACTTCTCATAGGTTTTCCTATAACTAATTTCTGTATTTTTTTCTCAAAATTTTAGGTTCAGTAGTTTCGGAGATAAGGGGGACACACGAGTGATCCTATAAGGGTTCCGTTTTTTTATTCGGACGTACGGAACCCTAAAAAACTATTAAAGTCTAACTATAAACAATCAATGTAACAAAATCTGCATATTTTTAAAGATTTAATATAGTTAAATGTTTTGTAACCAGTACAGAAGGTCGAATGGTCAGCTGCCGCAATTGCTTTAGGCAAATTTGATTCCCTTCACAAATGAAATAATTACTCCTACTTGTTGGGCATGGAGTGAGGACCAATTTGTCTCCTCTTAAGTAGCTACTCTCTTTTCTATACTATATAGTTAAAAATTCCCAAAAATCCTTTCTTATCGGATGCTTACGTTATAAAACAAACCTATGTTTCAAATTTAAACTTTCTATATGGCTGTGCGTTGATAGTCAGTCAATTTTAAAAGTATAGATTAACTAATTACCAAATGCTTATACATAGACATAGGAAATGTTATCTATGCGTCAACATTCTGTTTGGATATAATATAGAATTGTAGAGTCCGCAACAGCCTTTATCCATTAGGCACAATTTCTCGAGTAATTTAATGCGAAGGCATTATGTGCATTGTGCACACACAATCAAGCAACATGTTATCACGCTTGATTTACAAAACTCACACTAGTAAGTTTACACTTGCATCACAAACGCCGCGTTTAAACGCGACGTTCAACCCTAGCAATTATAATTTAGTTAACTTTAACTGCACGTTTTATAAAGGTTATCGAATATTTCCATGGTTAAAAAATATGTATAAATCTTCTAATATCACAATAAAAAAATATTTTATCTTTTCAAATAAGACAATTGAAAAGGTAAAAAAGTTAGGCAAATAAAATAAATTAAAAATATCTCTATTGTCGAGTCAAAATTTCAAAATTTTATTATAAAATTAAACCAACCACATATCCAACGTATTATTTTTTTTATGTTAAGATCGGCAGACAGGCTGACGGTTCACTTGGTGGTAGGTGGCTACCGTCGCCTATAACACAAGCAACGCCACAGCTGCTGCAAGTGCGCTGCCGACTACAGTGGGATTAAGGATAAGGGATTAGGAAGGGATAGGGAAATGAGCTCTGGCATTCCATACTCACTCACCGAAATACAACAGCACACGTGCTGTTATTTCACGGTGGTCTTCTGTAAGGGGGTGGTTACTGCCGCCAGACGGGCTGCCCAAATGACTGTGAAACGCAGTGTGCCCTGCCACTACTTTCCAAATGCAGACCAGAGCCAAATTTGAGAAGTTCATTTTTTTAAAGTTGACCTTGCCGGGAATCGAACCAGGGAACCCTAGAACAGGGCGTTAAGGCTAGCACCCTAACCACTCATCCAACGGGCTCGTCATAATAATGTCGTGGTTGAAACATAATAATAATTATTATTACTATAACCAAGTGAATTGACTTGGCTCACAAGGTGACTGTCATGTGTCGCCATAGTCGTCTCGGCGAACGGTCTTATGAAGAAGAGCCTCGACCAACATCTCAAGAGGCTCTCGCTAGATGGCTGGGTCAAGGGGCAGATACAGAAGGCGGTAGGTACTTCTTAACATGGCACTAATTGTCAGAAAGTTCCTCACTCTGCAGCCCTAACCACCGGTTGCTTTGTCAGCGATTTGTCTGTCAGCACCATTAGAATTTAACAAAATACTTGACAATCCGAATTTTGCGGATATACGTTGTCGACTTGAAATCTTTATTTTTTAATGTTTTATTATTCAGGTAAGGTTTCAATCAAAGAGAATGTAATCACTGCGTTTTAGTTTCAATCGAGTCTACCGTACCCCTTGACGAAATTATTAATATAGAAGTGTATAATTATAATTGTTGTAATTTTTATATTTTAAAGATGACAAAAAGAATAGTATCCTGAGTTTCTTTCGGGGTTTCATCTTGGCTTTTTTCCGAAACCCTGGTAAATTTAAATTTAACTGGTAAATTTAAATGACGATCATAAGAGTTTCTTGGAGAAACCTAATTGATAAATAAATATTTTGATTTGATTTGATTTGTACCACTGACAAGGTGAAAGCAAAATTTCATGATGATCGGTCGTGAAATTCATGTCAGTCGTGAAAGTTGCCTGAAAATTGTGCAGACACACGGCTCTTTACGATTTTATTATATGTATTGATTGCATATGTCGTTCAATTTCCATTGATAATTGAGTCTCGATTAACTTGAGTTAATTAACTGCCTTTGAGTTTTCAAATATCATAAGCAATGTACGTGTATGATATTAAGTGACACAAAGGGTGTAATCTTCAAAGCAAAGCGTGACTCCTTACATTTCAGTAGCATCAGATGCAGCAAATTTCCGTTTAGAATGAAATACTATTTGAACTACATCAAAATACAATATCGCTTTGCCGTCCCCTGGACTACGATATGGGTGCTTACAAGAATTTATTTGATTTTCGTGCGCTACAATTTTATTTATTGTACTTTTGGTAAATGTCTATAAATATATTGGCAGGACAGAATTCGGTTTTATTGAAACGAAAAAATTAAAGTTAAAAATAATGAAAGGTTAAGTGATGAACACAATCAAAAAATGAGTAATAATAATAATAATAATAATAAATCATTTATTCAATGTAAGTTTTTTACTCAACATTTATTTTCGTTAAATATTTCTAATTTTATATAATTATAAACTAACACCGGTTCGGAATGCTGTTTCCAGGGGGAAGAACTCTGCAAGAATTACTCCAAGGATGTTCATCATTTATATAATCCAATATTTTATAATATTTCTTTTTGCATAGGGTTTTCTTAATATAAACTTTAAATTTATTTATAGACAACTGTTCTATATTAGCAGGAAGAGCGTTGTAAAAGCGTACACATTGTCTCATAAAAGAGTTGCCAATTTTGTGGTGACAAGTTTTATGCACCTGCAATTTAGCTTATGCTTGTTTCTAGTATTTAGTGTTTGATCCATTATCTTATTTTTTTTTAATTTCCTCTTCTTTTGGTCGTCTTCTAATATGAAAAAATTATGATGCTTGTGTATATTTAACCTTGTCATAATGTCATAATGTTTTCAGAGTTTTCTATTCTACTGGACGTATTATTTAGAATTATTTTAACGAAGAATTTTTTCTAATCCAGACTTAAAATTTAAAATCCTCACGTGCGGCCGATGAGGTAATCGAGCAAAATGTGCATGCTTTTGTAAATTAAATTGTATTTAGCCGGTGAAACCGCGGATCACAGCTAGTTGTAAAATAAAGTCGGTATCCGCTTTTGTGTGATAGTTTCTTCTAAATCACTCAAACAAATTTGATACGATGTTTACTAATGCAATAACAGATAAACGAGGAATGTTTGTGTGTATATAATTTGCAGAAAAATTGCATACCGTGGGAGAATTGATCGTATATAATATATTATGTTCGTAGGAAAATAAACGCGAAGTGTGCGCTTCGACTTAATGTATGCGATTAGGTGTGTTGAGTCATGTGTGTATGTTCCAGGCCAGTGGAGCTACTCAAAGTAATAGTTGATATTCACGTTGTTAGCCCAGTTAGTTGTAATGTTAGTCTGACTTCGCGGTGGCTTTGCCGGCGAGTTACCCCAGCACCACTACTCGGCGGTATTGGCAGTATTATTCTGATTCAATTTTATCATTTATTTCTTTATTTATCGGAATGCTAATAATGAGTGACAAATTAAGTTTGTTAACTTAAGTTAACATCAAATGAACTTTGATATATGTATAATTATTTTATTTATTAACTAAATTTAATACAATAATGAGATTACAATATTAACTACCTAGTAAATCATAAATAAATATAAAAAAAAAAGATTTTTTTAAAGAGATTTTAATGTTTAGCTATCTAATTCCGTACCTAGTAAGGCCTGTGTGTTTTTTTGAATTTTTAAGTCTGGATTAGAAAAAAAACACATGAATTAGCGGTGAAGTAAAAATAATCGTTAAAATCTTGAAAGATTTAAGATATTCATATGGGACGTAATATTAAATAATAGCCAAATTTCATAAAAAAATTTCAATTTTTCTCAACTTTTTATTCATTTTGAATTTGGAAAGCGCTTATTATGTCAAAAACTTCTTTTGATTTCTCGCTAGTTCACATATTTACTGTCAAATTACAATAAGGAATGGGGTGTTAAAGAAAATAAGTTTGCAGTGATTGCCTTATACAGAGTGGGTATGGAGACGTCGATCATATTCAAGACAATTCAAAAGCTTGGTATCAGCCGTATGTCCGTATATCCTACTATCGACAGATATACCAACACTTCCTCTGTCGATGAAAATGAAAGATCGGGGCGGCAGTTGTAGTCTGTTAGAACTACAAAGGCTATTAATGCTGTGAGAGCCAGAATTCGCCGAAACCCCATAAGGAAACAAAAAATCATATCGCGAGAAATGAAGATTCCCGCTAGGACTATGTCGCATCTATAACTATATCTTTAACTAAATATTAAAACAAGACCTGAAACTTGTTGATATACAGACATGCGATAGACACCCGATACGCAAGTGAAAGACACAGAAATATCCTCTTTACTAATGAAAAAAATTTCACTATTGAAGAGCACTACAACAAGCAAAATGACAAAGTACACGCTCACAGTTTTAAAGAAGCTGTCCTAGTTGTAGGAAAGGTACAACGTGGTCATCATCCTGCAGCAGTTATGGTTTGGTGGGGGTTACAAAGCTATCAAGGAGTCACAAAGCTTTCATTTTTGTTAAAATGGTGTGAAGACTTCAGCCAAAGTGTATCAAGGTATCGTCTTGGATCGTGTTGTGACACCTCTCAGCAATACACTTTTTAAAAATGTACTGTGGACTTTCCAGTAGGACTCTGCACCTGGTCACAAGGCAAGAACTACCCAAGCCTGGCTCGAAACCAACGTTCCGGACTTTATAAGAGCTTAAGACTTGGCCCTAGTCTAGCCCCAGATTTGTACCCCTTAGACTACAAATTACGGTCAGTTTTAGAGGGCATGGCCTGCTCTAAACGACACGCCGTCATCGAGTCTCTTCAGAAATCTCTGGAGCAAGCAGTGGCTAAATTTCCTATGTAAACAGTGCGTAAATCCAGATTTGTGGTCAAACAGATTAAAGGCCTGTATCAAAGCTCTTAGGTAGCCCATTTGAATAAAATTATTATATTTATTTTTTTGCAAAGACTTCTTAAGATTTATTAAGACTAGCGACCCGCCCCAGGATGCAATTTTTACATATAAGAACATTTCCCGTTTATCACTCTTTCCATTAGTGAAAACCGAATTAAAATCGGTCTACCCGTTCACGCGTGATGCCGTGACCAATGGAAATGGGGATTCCTTTACAAAATTATACAGCCGAAATACCACTCACTGACTCACTGATCTAGTGACATTTCTAACCGGGAAGGAGCCGTGGGGGGGGGGGGGGGGGGTTGCCTCTCTAGCCGGTCGTGGAGTACGAATAAAGTTGTCGAGAAATTAATTCAAAGACCTCGCTACCTCGACCTGGTAAAAAGTCGGCGACGGGATCTCGGAAACTATGAACCCGAGAGAGACCCGGTTTGCGGAATGTCATAGAGGGTCACCGGGGGTTACCACACCGCGACACTCCGCGGACGAAGTCGCGGGCGAAAACTAGTTTTATATATATAGATAGATTACCTTACACCTGACTTCAAAAATAAAAAAGGCATTTTAATTCGTAACAGAACTGTTTCAATAAAAAATATATTTTAATATTCAACTAGAAAGCAAGAAGATTTTATCCACTGGTTCAGAATTAGTCCTAGCAAAATGAAGTCATGCGTAACTAACAGCACTTTGCCAATTGTGAATTGTATAGGCTCATGCCGACAGCGCCGTCTTCACTATGGTGACCACTCCGTAGTACAATATAAAATATCGATTACAATTTACTAAGAGCGAAGAGAAATACAACTTATAGGGTTCTTATTTACTGTGCAATCTGAACGTTTGCTGTGGATACTTTCTGAAGATTATTAGGGGTTACAGGCACGTATCCAGACTTTTGGTTCGGGGGGGACAAACATTGAAACAACCATGTGAACTGTGTAAAAATCGCTGTAATCACTGTACTTTAGAGAAATCAAGAAACTACTCTTTTCCATCGCAGCTATGAATGTAGACGCAGTTTGGGCAACAGTTCTGTTTGTGCAGGATAGTTCTCTCAATGTAATGACAATAGGTTTGTGTAACTCACAAAATACATTTATAGAGTCGTGACGTTCTATGAATCTAGTGTCACACATGCCGACCACTCTTTTTTTCTTACTTTCTGAATGAATGACATCTATCGTTTTTTTTTTCAGTCAGATTTCGGGGGGGGGGGATAAATCCCAACTATCCCCCCCTCTGTATACGTGCTTGAGGGGTTATTATAAAGTTCTTGTCTTCTCTTAATATGCGTTTGATAAAGGCGGAGTTCAGAGACTCAAAAAATTATTTATTTGCAGTGATTATTTTTAAACAACATTGAACACCTACTTGGCTTTGCAGTGAACTTTTTTTTATGTACAAAACAGAAGTTAGTTTGTTATGAATTGATTTAAAATATCCTAGCGACTCTTGGTTTGGGACGTATGCAATTATATACAAAATATTGTGTTTTTTTTTTTTTTTTTTATTTTTATTAAATCAAGGTAGCGCTTGTATCTCCCCTGATGTGAGGTGCAGGTGCGGCCGAAGGTGAACCACGCTTACCCAGTAAATGCCCATTTACCCTGGTTTTGAAGACCCCGAGGTTGTAGTTCTGTGGGAACACAGACGCAGGCAATGAGTTCCACTCAGCAGTCCGAACAAGGAAGGTGGAACTGAAACGCTTCGTGCGTAATCGAGGTACATCGACCACGAAGGGATGAAACCCTTGCCCACGCCTAGTGGTCCGCGAGTGGAACGGTTCCGGTTGGATTAATTCGTACAGAATAGATGCACACTCTCCATAGTGTAGACGATAGAAAATCATATACACAAACATACAAGTATCTAGTATCGCTCTTTGCATACTAAAATCAGTTGATTGATTTGAAAGTAGAAACAGAAGCAGAAAGCTACTTTTATTTTTTTAAATGTGTATAGATTTAGATGTTCAACCAACTGCCCTTAGATAATAAAAAAATCAAAAACTAATCAAAGACTGTTAGACGAGGCTCGTATATTTGTATGGATTTCAATAGCTTGATTAGCTTCTCGATATGTTTTCGTTATTGGAAGCCGTTGAAAGTCGACCAGAAAGAGGAAAATAAACAACCAATTCCCGGCCTTACATAAATGCTTTGTTCCATTACTAAAACTGTGTTTTTCATATCCATGATTAATCGTAATTCTTACGCAAAGTTTTCACTGATTCAGCACTGTAACTTAAATGTAATACAAAACGTAAGGCGTACTACTTGCTTCGCTAGTTTGTTCATTGAAAACTTCTCAGAGAACCCAAAAGTGCAATTAAACAAAACGAGTGACAGATTTCGCTAAAATTTCGCGCGATGAGTGGTTAGGGTGCTTGCCTTAACGCTCTGTTCTAGGGTTCCCGAGTTCGTTTCCCGACAGAGTCAACTTTGAAAAATGAACTTTTCAAATTTGTCTCTGGTCTGGATCTGGAAAGTAGTGGCAGGGCACACTGCGTTTCGCAGTCATTTAGACAGCCCGTCTGGCGGCAACCACTCCATTACAGAAGACCACCGTGAAATAACAGCACGTGTGCTGTTGTGTTTCGGTGAGTGAATAAGGGATGCCAGAGCCCATTTCCCTATCCACTCCTAATCCCTTATCCTTAATCCTACTGTAGTCGGCGGTGCACTTGTAGCAGTTTGGATGTTGCTTGTGTTATAGGCGATGGTAGCCACCTTCCATCAAGTGGACTGTCAGCCTGTCTGCCGATCTTAACATAATAAAAAGATCAATATCTTTTATGTGCGCTTTTAAAAATATATACTAGCGATATCGTTCGCGTCCATCGGGAACAGTACTTTTTCCTAGATTTCTTTTCTGTTCCTGTCAACGTGTATGCAAGTTCCCATGAGATCGGTTGAGTAGTAAGGCGTGACAGCGTCCAAACGAACAAATTCACTTTCGCGTATAAAACATCAATTAGGATCCCTGTATCTAGAATATTTGCCGTTATTGTGATTAAATACCTTTGTAAGTATAATCTGCATTGTGGCACATGTATACTGCATTAAGAGCCCTTGGCTCATAAAATAAATATTTAAAAAAAAAATTAGGATCCGGATACTTTTTACAAAGAATAGAATAAATTTGCAATCATTATAATTTTAGTATTAAATATTTAGTATTAGCAAGGGACATTGCGTTTCTCAGTTATAAATTTGGCAGCCCGTCTGACGGCAGTGACCACCTTCTTACAGAAAAACTTACAGAGCCCTAATCCCCTCTCTCTCTCTTTCTCTCCTAATCCCTTATTCTTATTTCAAAAACAGTCGGCAGTGTAATTGTAGTACCTATTCCGTTATGGTCTAAGAGCCGGTGAAGACCGACCTTCACCGATCTGATAACTCGATGAGACATATTTTTTATCAAGTATAATTTATAAACAAATATGTCTATAATGACTTGTCTATCGAAAAGTGACATAGCTATTTTTAATTTAATTAATTTTAATCCATTTTCTTTTATCACCTGAAGGTGATGAAAGAAATACTGATATTAAAATATCTTACCTGTGATATCAATTTCGATTGGTTAACAGATCGGTGTAGTTACCTATATTGACTTACCTGTTCACATCTGCTTGCCAGGTAGCCATGCACAGAAATAAGTAGGCAAGCTTACCTAGGCATACTCTGTGTGTTAAAAAACTATCAGTTGAGATAAAACTCATTCGTTTATCAAAAGAGTGAAGGTGATGAAAGAAAATGGATTAAAATTAATTAAATTAAAAATAGCTATGAACACTTTTCGATAGGCAAGTCATTATAGGCATATTTGTTTATTAATTATACTTGATAAAAAATATGTCTCATCGAGTTATCAGATCGGTGAAGGTAGCTCTTCACGGTCTCCTCTACTATTAATAATGAACCACCTACCGCCAGTCCGCCAGAGTATCACTTATACGATCCTTATAATATAGAAAAACATAAGTTATTATGAAAAAATTATATCTATAATTAAATACTTTACGGGTATATAAGCTCTCGTAATACCAGCTACGAAGGGAAAAGAAAAACATATCACAAAGCTTCTCGCCGGTCAAAACAATGGGCCTAAAAACGAAAACATGTAATCCAATTACGTTTATTGTGGTGAACAATGTAAGGTGCTCATTACGTATTAATGATCGGTTAGCATGTAGGTACGCATTCAACGTGAGTAAGCAGGGAAACCCACACTCCCGGGAAATCAGCAGAGATGCCCGGGAGTGCATTAAAATACAATACTTTATGTTTTGTTACTAAGTAAACCTTGTCCCCTACTGTAGTTTCGTAACTAATATTAATTGGTTTTAAATACATACTGTTACGACTAACTATGGAAAGTTATGGAAAAAGTTCGCGCCGGCCGAAAGTCTCGAACGTCCCACCCTATGATTGGCTACCATTGATTAGTTGGCGTGAAGGGGCGTGGCTACCATTGTTTTGCTACCATATTAATGGTAGCCACGCCTCTATCCAATTAGTGTCAAAGGAAATTGGTCCATATGTTTACATGTTGCAAAGAGTTTGTTTTTCAACAGAAATAGCATTCTCGAACTTTCTGTTTGTTTACAATCTTGTTTACCTTTTCTAGTAAATTCGAAATACATGGAGGCGTTTGGCGCCAAGTTTGGTCAAAGACTACTGGACCGATTTTAAAAAAGCGATTTAAAATACCTTTTGAGTTTAAGTTAAACTAATTTCGTACAAATTAAAGATTATATTAAAGTTTGTAACTCAATCAGACCTAAAAAGCTTAATGCAAAACCGTTTTATTTTTATGATTAATGTATATATACAATATACATATATATTGAGTACTCGTATGTAAATACACATACAAAGATATTTAAATTATTGGCCGTTTTGTACCGCTTTATGAAAGCGCTCTACTACTCTTTGGAATTCCGCTCAAATTCACCTAAACCCAATAAATATGACCGAAAGCAGCATTCGAGTGCATTGAGATGGACGCATAGCAAATACAGTCGACGTAATCAAATACAGGAAATGGGCAAAATACGTACGTAACCTGCTTCTCGTTTGATTGTCACGATTCGTGCGGTTGTGTATTTCGGTTAGGAATCATCCTAGGACGGAAATTATTGTGGTCAATGTCCCAATTTCAAATTATTGACTGGTTTATGATTAATAAATGATTACTCATTGTCATAACCTTCGTCGCCAATGACAGCAAACAGGCGTCCTTTTCTAACGGTTGTCGGTTCTACAAGCTATATGGCCTGGCCACTTTTACAGTAGCGGGCTGCAACACTTGTGAAGTGTTCTGGTAATTTAATTTCTGCTATGCATTTCCTTATTACGGATTCTGTAATGCAGAGATACTCCAAGCATATATATCACTTATCAAGGCACGTTGAGCTATTTTAAATAATTGCATCAGTTTCAGGTTTGTTCATGATAAAGTTTTGTTCATATTTGTTAAATTTAGTTATTATAGAGGTTGTTTTGAGGAAATTTATGGTTAAGTTTCATTACAATTTCATTTCAATGGCTTGTATATAATCTTGTTTACATTTTCTGGAAAATTCGAAATACAAGGAGGCGTTTGGCGCCAAGTATAAATAAGAGTGCCGCCGACCGAGAAGAAGGGTTGCGGGACAACAAGCGATACGAAAACGACTCTTCGGATCTTTTGCGAAATTATCTGCGACAGTGAACCGGCGACACATTAAGGGAATCATTGAAGACTTTTGGCAAGTTTGAAGGTTTCATCGGACAAATTTGGTGATTTTGGAAGTCATCTTGCTCTGTGAAAAATAAATCGTTCGTTTCGCCCTTACACGGAATTATAACTCACGCAACAATATTATTGTTAAGAAAAGTCACTAACCTTTTGGTCTGATTCTGCGCTATCTTTTTCTAAATAGAGGAAAGTTTGCGTTTATAATTAAAAGGAAAAATTGTATGCGGGCAATTTTTTAGTCGCAATTTTTCAGGGAAAGGGTTGGCAAGTTTATATATTTACGTATATTTTAAAACACTTGCTGAAAACAAGTCCGATTTCCTGATTTTGATTAAAATACAAATGGTAATGTTACAATTAAAACTCACATGGTGTATTATGTCAGTGGCGGCGTAGAAACTTTCGTGTGGATCGGGTCGTTTCATCAGGTACGGCCTCGGGAATTCCGGGTCCTCGCAGATTTCTGTTAAAAAATGAATAAATTAATGTTTTTATTATAACAACATTTAATAACCACAACTTACTGAAGTTATGTTTGTGTAAGATTCAGTGTTTTTTTGCTTTATACAATACGGGTTTTTAAGGCATTGCACATTTTTAAATTACCTAATGTAGGTAATTGATTTGGTTTTCAATAGAAAGAAAAATTAAAAATAACATTTAGCCAGCGTCATTAATTCAACGTGATCAAATCTGAATCAAAACAACACTTGGCTTCGACAAAAGTATGATAAACAGATGGAACATAAACACCTATATAAGGTACTTACTTATAGATATTACTCTTTATAACATTATTTTTTAATTAATAGTATAAATAGTAAAGAAATAGTTCTATATGAGAATCACTAATTATTTTATTTTTCTGTTGTGTTATAATTTTTTGTGTAAAAAGTTACGTTTATTATTTAAAAAAAAAAACTATCACTAAAAATTGTTGTTTATTTAAAATCTAGTTGACTCGAAAATCAATAAATAAACAAAAATGAACATGGCGTTGTATATTTATACTAATACTAGCGACCCGCCCCCGGCTTCGCCCGGGATCCAATTTTTATATATAAGAACATTCCCCGTTTATCCCTCTTTCCATTAGTCAAAACCGAATTAAAATCGGTCTACCCGTTCACGCGTGATGCCGTGACCAAGGGAAATGGGGATTCATTTTTATATATAAGAAGATTATAAAGAGAAAAGGTTTGTATGTATGTATGTATGTTTGTAATGAATAAACTCAAAAATTACTGGACCGATTTTAAAATTTCTTTCACCTATAGAAAGCTATTCTATCAGCGAGTGACATAGGCTACTCATCATCCTCCCATCTCCCCCCATCTCTCACCTTCACCCCCCATATAAAATTGCCGTTTTTCTTTATTTATAGAAAGCTACATTATCAGCGAGCAATATTTTATAAAGAGACCCAGACGAAATCTCGCGCAACAGCTGTATAATATATATATATATATATTAAAAAGTATATATGTAAAGAATTGCTCTTAAGGGATTCACTGA
Source organism: Bembecia ichneumoniformis (assembly GCA_910589475.2). Taxonomy (NCBI): domain Eukaryota; kingdom Metazoa; phylum Arthropoda; class Insecta; order Lepidoptera; family Sesiidae; genus Bembecia; species Bembecia ichneumoniformis. The sequence goes on from OU342530.1 coordinate 17,458,087, forward strand.
GGCAAATGACATTTACTATAGAACTCGCTGGCGGCGGAGACAATTCAACAGGCCTAGAAATGGTGTTTTTTTGTTTTTACCATTAGAACATTACACAATTTTTTTATTTTTATTAATACAATTTTTTAATCTGATATTAACTTATTAATAGGTACAAGATTCATATGAGTGCAATAAGCCATTTTCGAGAGAATTTTCAATAAAGGTCAAATTCTTCTTGTGTTCTAACTTTTTTTGTGGAGTTTCTATTACTTTAACGAAAATTCTAATTAATACAATTAGTTCTTCACATGTTTAAGTATAATATATATTTTTTTCAAAGCAATTGTCTTGTCTATTTCTTGTAACATCTTCATTAAACAATGGATATTTTTAGTATTTAGTGTTTGTCTCCCCCTTAAAAAAACCTGTAGTGTTACAAATGTAAATAGAAAAAAAGGTAAACTATTTTCTTTCGCAAGTTCCATTCATAGTTAGCACAATTCTCGGGCCCATTATCCTGTCTCGAAGGCGCATCATCTTTTCAATATGGCGCCTGAACAATAGCCGACCTTCCGTCCGGACATCCGGTGGCCGTAACGAGCCGGCCCACTCTATCTTTGAATTTTCTTTATAAGAGGATCTAATATCAGCGACGTAGCTTTTTAGTTGCACTTTTGTTACCTTAACAGAGCCTCTAATTTATTGGTGAGCTTTTAGAATTAATAAAATTTTATGTTTTAGTTCACAAATTAGTAGGGGGACTTTAAAAATAATTTATTGGAAATATGTAAATGAAGTTTGTTTCGCTGTTTTGATTTTACCGTATGTAGGCAATATGGCTACTTTTAGGGTTCCGTACGTCCGAATAAAAAAACGGAACCCTTATAGGATCACTCGTGTGTCCGTCTGTCCGACCATTCGGCCAAAAATTTTGAAAAAAAAAGTACAGAAATTAGTTTTCTACTTATATATTATAGGAAAACCTAAAAGAAGTCCAAGATATTAAAATAACATGGTAAATACTCAATATTGTGCGGATAGTTAACATCGTACGGAACCCTCTTCACGCGAGTTCAACTCGCACTTGTCCTGTTTTTTTTTTTTAAATGTTATGTATAACAATAATTTTTAATCGATAATTACGAATTATTTAAAATAAATAAATAGATTCATAAATATCTTTTTAGGTCAAGATTTGTACAATATAAAATGTAAAATTATTTTTCTTAATAAAAATATTTCTCGTTTCAACAAAAAGCAATTTAGATTTTATTTAGACAACCACAAATCATTGCTGATTGTATAAATTTGTGTAAAAAAATTGGAATAACATTCAGGTGTTTGCAAAGCCAAAAATGCGTAGTTGTATTTTAAAAAGAAATAATATTCAAAAATTGGCGGTTTCGCTTTTACCGGTCATGGGAATTGATTACATAACTGTATTAAGTTCCATAAAAATGCATTATTAAAAGCGATTATTTGACCAAATTTCATAATTTTTAACGAATATTACTATTTAAATTTTCTGCCTTAATTAGTAATTACTATTAACTGTAATTAATAGTCAATTATTGCTTTTCAAAAACAATTGTTTGTGTGGTTTGTTGTGATAATGATAACAAAGTAATGTAAGTTGTGATAACAAAAGAATAGCAGTGAACATATGTTTGATGAACGGAGTAACGAGCAAGTTACATCGCAGACAAAGCACCACTTGTAAACCAAGCAGAGTTGTTCAGAAAGAGTCAAGAGTGAGGCCGCGAGATAACCAGACCTACACGTTAGGCAGTAACGACACGTTTGTAAAAAAACTAATTAAAAATCTTATTGGAAACGATATTTGTATATCGTGTCGTGTAATAGCTTAGTTAGTGTTGTATAAGTAGTTAAGAACAAATTTCAGCTCTTTTGCTGATGCTAAAAGGACGATAAATGTTCTTGTTAGTAAATAATTTGTTTGAATCGATTTAATTTTACCAAAGGTTGGAGTTGACGTTGATTTGCTCGAACAATATCACTAATTTAATCGTGGCATGTTTTAAATATGAAAATTATGGATAGAAATTTTTCAAATCCACATCTCAGTATGAATTCAGTCTCCTAATTTTTTTTGTCCGTCTGTCCGTCGCTCACAGTTAATTATTTTGGAATCTACTAGACCGATTAAGTTGAAATTTGGTACACATATCAATTTCTGTGACCCAAACTCAGAGGTGTGACGTAAATAGATGAAATCTGTATATGGGAAAATTTTTGAGGGGAAGGTGGAAAATGAAATAAAATTTTTTTTTTTGAAAACTGCATCATGTGACATATCAAATGGAATGTCTTGTTGTGAAGATCTTAAATGTATTTTTTTTTTGTAATTTTAAAACAAATAGTTTCCAAGTTATTCAAGGAGATAGACGAAAATTGACCATTCCCCCACCTTATGTCCGAAACTACTGAACCTAAAATTTTGAAAAAAATACAGAAATTATAGTTTTCTACTTATAGATATAGGAAAACTTATAAAAAGTCAATGATATTAAAATAACATGGTAAATCACTCAATATTGTGCGGATAGATAACATCGTATAGAACCCTCTTCACGCGAGTTCAGCTCGCACTTGTCCTATTTTATTTTTTTACTTATTTATTTCAAACCTATATCTAAATAGTATTTAACTTATCTTTTTTAAAACATTTTTGTGTACACAATAATATAATAAAGAACTCATTAATAATTTAAAAGCGTAAATAATCTTATTGATCCTAATAAATAGAGGTGCACTTATAATGGATTAGGTAAGTATGTTATTTAATATTATAATTAAAGTTATTAGGAGTATACCAGACAGTTTTGTTTGCCTTGTGACGTAAGCTTATGTTGGGTAATAGTATGTATGATTGTAGGCTTTTATGGCTTGTATCTATGAGACTCGTTGTTTGTGTTTTCTGACAACAACGATATATTAAATTGTATTGAGAGCAGTTATCATACCTACTTTGAATAACGTTATAAATAACTTGTTCATCGAACAGAATGTACAAATATTTCATTTGCTGCTGGTAACAGAGATATCATATTTCAATTATGTATTTCATTCAAATATCAATTAGCGGAAATTGAATATTCGGTATACTTGACTACATAATTGGATTGGGCGATAGCGGTGTTGATGGGAGGTATGCGAAATCACAGACCTTTTGGTTTACAGTATAATTTGTTCTGACGTAAGGGCGGCAGGTACACTTATTGGTAGACTTCATTGATTATTCTTTTAACCTATAAGGACTCAATTGGTCCTTAGATCCTGATAGGACGAAAGGTAACTGGGTAAACGGGAAGTAAGAAATAATTTTTGTTTTATTTTATTCTTGTAAAATAGGTTCCAATTAGGTAGAGCCAACTTCGAGAAGGAGGTCAATCTGGCTCAGATGGACAACTCAATGGGCAGCTTCTGAGACATCTTCTCGTCTAAAAATCCCCAGTATCTTAAAACAAATGTTTTCGACCAATGTGTGTTACCAGTAATCACATATGGCTCTGAAACGTGGTCTCTAACTATGGGCTTCTTAAGAAAGCTCGATAATAATGTATGTTTGTAATGAATAAACTCAAAGATTAATAGACCGATTTAAAAAATTCTTTCACCTATAGAAAGCTACATTATCCTCCCCCATTTCCCCCTCCTTTACCCCCCTCCATACAAAATTGCCGTTTTCCACGAATAATCTTCTCTTATATATAAAAATGAATCTCCATTTCTCCTGGTCACGGCATCATGCGTGAACGGGTAGACCGATTTTAATTCGGTTTTCGCTAATGGAAAGAGGGATAAACGGGGAATGTTTTAGGGTATATCAAAATTGCACCACGGGCGAAGCCGGCGGCGGGCCGCTAGTATTTTATAAAGAGTGCGCTATATTTTAATTTTATTAATTGTCTTACTTTACCAGCAAATATTTCCATCTGCAATTCCAAAGCGGTATATAAACGATGCAATAAAAACTCGAGCACACAGAAGAAAAATAAATAAAGTAAAAAAAAATGAAGCATGGTCCACGCAAGGGATCAATACTCGTGTTTACAAAGCGCCGACAGCACTTTGTTCATTTGCCATGGCGGTATTATTTACAATTAGGGTGAGGGCCTTGGATTAAATAACTCTGTCTTTGTTAGCTATTTATCCACTATGTATTTCAATTTGCCTTCCAGGTATGGAAAGAACGAACATTCGCTACACAATTTTACATACATTGCCTCGCTAACATTTTGCGTTCATAATTGGATATCATACGTATTTGCTTTGTTACGTTTTTGATATCATTTAAAGTGTGCGTTTATAATCATTTCTATATTTAATAATCATCGAAACCAGCATTTTGCGCCATCTATTCAATATGACTAAATTTTAAAATACACTAGCGACTCGCCCCCGGCTTCGCCCGGGGTGCAATGCAATGCAATGGTTTTCCATTAGTGGAAACCGAATTAAAATCGGTCTACCCGTTCACGCGTTATGCCGTGACCAAGGGAAATGGGGATTCACTTTTATATATAGAGATAATAGCGCGACATCTAATTAGGACACTAATGAGAAAAATTATCAGTATTTCACTTAAAAAAGTGATAGAACTCATAATACCTGCAAATATTGTTGTTGATTTATTCGTTGTATTATAGTCTTACATTTTGTATAGCTTTTGATCCGACTTTGACCACTTCCAATTAGTTCACTTATACAACGTCTCTTTTTCTAAAATATCACATTGAATGTCGTTATTGGTCCACGTCCTAAAGAGTCTAATATTAATTCGTCCATTTCCTAAGGAGTCAATTTGGGCGTTTCGTCCAATACACGTTTATGGTGTCTGCCCATATGGTTATCTTAATTTTTTTTTAGATGCCACTTACCATTGTATTCATTCTGGTCGTTGGATACACTCTTTTCACGACGGTTGAGTGTTTCTCTCCAGATGTTGTACGGCTCCCTGTAGTCCTCGTCCACAACAGCTGGCCTAAGAGCACGGAAATATTTAATTATTAAATATGACGACAATAGTTTAATGAAGTGGACACTGCGTCATAATCTGGGCAGAAAGAAACCTGGCTTCATGGCAGTAATCACCTGCTCATTGGCAACGCATACTGGCTTAGAGCTTTTCGACTCTTGAATTTAGTGTACATATTTCTATCGTGATGAAATAAATGAAGTGCGCGTGTTCGCCGTTTTTTTTTTATCATAATAGAAATATCTATATGCCTTAAATTGTGGAGATAGGGGTTGATATGCCATGTAAACTTTTAGATTGACACGCTTTGACTTTAGCCCTTTTGACTCTATGCTCTTTAGCCTGACTCAGTAAAAATACCTAGAAAAGAACAACAATAAGGTTTGTTGTCAATTCTTCCTTATAGAATCTGCTATCGGAACTTATGGTAAATGTAAAAGAATTGATTATTGTTTAAACAAAAATAGTAGGTACGAGATTTTATTTTGGGGTTCTTAGAATTGTTTTTGCACTGCTTAATTGCACAATTCGGCATTTTTTCACTGAAAACTTTTAATTTTCTTCTGATGCGAATCTGTCAGCGTACGTAAGCGGACTGATGCTCGCGCAGGGCATACACTACTTTGGTATGCCCAGTATTATAATAATTCAAAATTATAATAATTCAAAAGTGGTAGTGTATTATAATAATTCAAAAATATTATAATACACTACTTTGGTAGTGTATACTTGGTAAGACGGCAAACGTTTTGTGGTGCTTCTATCCGGGCGCGCGCCTATTCATAATTCTATGGTAATTAAATATTTTTACAAAAGAAAAATATATACAAGTCAAAAAAAAACAAATTTTAGAATTTTTGTCTGTTTGTCTGTGCGTATGTGCACGCTAATCTCAGAAACGGCTAAACAGATTTGAATGCGGCTTTCACTGATGTATTATAGCAAGCTTCCCGTAACATTTAGTGTTTGTTACATTCCAATCGGTTTATGTATGTAAATTTAAAGAATCACATCCAACATTTTTTCGATAAAAATGCAATAAAATAACTCTTCGGTTGAATTGGCTGAAACTTTAGTTAACTACGATATATTTCTGACCTTTGATTGCGGGTATTTAATTTAATGATTTTATTTTAATGATTTTTTTTTACTTAAGCATGAGAAATTTGGAAGGTCATTAATTATAGTAATGATGATTGTTTAATCAAGTATTTGGGTTTGTCTATGAGTTTAAATGAGTTGTTGGATTTGGTTTTGATTCTATCATTCTATTCAGTCAGTCGTTAATAAACAGTTAAAATGAACGCACGCGTTTCTTTACAATAAGTCGATACAAACTACTGTCACCCTTATACTCTTAACAAAAAGGTTGAAAATCATTTGCATGGTAGACATTTATGGTCTTCGAGCCGGATACAATTTTCGAACATGGCGAATGGAATGAAGAATGAACAGTTTACGCGTGTCGACTTATGATTGTGATTGATTTATATTGTGAAAAACTTTGAGTTATTTGGAGTGAACTGTCGATATTTCAAGTGTAATTACAATAAAAAACGGACATAGCAGTGTTAAACAATTGATTTAAATCATTAACGAAAATTAAGCAACTGAAACATTGGTGAAAAAAAACTATACACGCGGTCGGACATAACTGAGTGTATACAGCAGTGATAATACTCATAATTACAAACTCGTACATAATTACATGGCACTGTGATAACTGATGACTTACAAACATTAACAGTGAGAAATATTTATACTTGTTTGGAAAAGTTTTATTTCCTACTTAACCTAAAAGGAAACAAAGAACATTCCTGAATGTTTTGTTTTTCTACCGACTGTGCCTTTTGAAAAAGTACTGATTTGGTAAAGTTGTGAATTTATTTGGACACTAAAACAATAAACACTGATCAACATGGAGTCTACAGATAAAAAAATGAAAATACAAAGTGATAATTACGAAAATGTACAAAAGGCTTTCACAAACTACAAAAAATCACCAAGGGAAAGAATAACGCTGGGGTACGTTAATTCAAGGTTAGAATCATTGGAAGATTATTGGAGAGAATTTAGAAGTTTACATCAAAAAATCGTTCAAGACATATCGGAAAAGGACAAAGAATGTTTCCCTTATTTCGAGCAAGAGGTATATGACAAATTTGAAGAGTTGTATTATACATATAAAGGTGAGTTGCGAAATGCATTACAAAAGTTTCAACCAGAGATGGCAAAGAGATTGGAGCAACAATCAGAGAATGTAAGTAAACAACATAATGATATAATGTTACCGCGTATCGTTATTCCTACTTTTGATGGCAATTATACAGAGTGGCAATCGTTTCATGACTTGTTTTTAGCACTTATTCATAAAAACGATTCGCTTGAAAATGTACAAAAACTGCATTATCTGAAAAGTAACCTAAAAGGTGATGCTGAAATATTATTGCGTCAGTTTGCCATAACTGGAGAAAACTATGCAGAAGCCTGGTCAATTCTAAAAAAGCGGTATGATAATAAAAGATATATTGCCAATTGCATATTTAAGAAATTTTTTAGTCAAAGGTACTTATCATATGAGTCAGCAAATTTACTGAAACAATTGTTAGATACATCTATGCAATGTCTAAATGCAATGAAAAATTTGGGTTTACCAACTACACATTGGGATGCAATTGTCAACTTTGTAATAGTGTCAAAATTGGATAATGCAACACGTAAACAGTGGGAAGAGTCAATTGGTATGGAAAATTCAGACAATTTACCATCATTTGAGCAATTAAAAACATTCTTAGAAACAAGGTTTAGGATGCTGGAAATGGTTGAACCTGCAAATAAGATTAATAAACCTGTAAACACAAAATCTTTCCATTCTACCGCCAATAATAAAAATCAGCAATGCCCCTATTGTAAGGAAGAGCATTATATATATAATTGCAAGCGTTTTGTGAAGCAACCTGTAGACGAAAGATATAAGTTTGTTCAGAAGTACAATTTATGTTTTAACTGTCTTATACCAAATCATTCTGTATACAAATGTAAACAAACAACATCATGCAAAATATGTAGAAGACGACATCACTCCTTATTACATAAAGACAGAGAACAATTAATTGATGATGATTTGAAAACAAAAGGGACTGCTTTAAAGGAAGAAGACAATAAGGAAGAAAAGATAGCGGCTCATGTGTGCAACAAACAACCTGGTCAAATTATTTTGTTAGCAACGGCACTGGTGGGCGTGACATCAAGGTCTGAAGAAACACACGTCTTCCGTGCATTAATTGACCAAGGTTCAGAGGCTTCCTTCGTGACTGCACGAGTCGTCGACTTGCTGGGTCTAAGAAGAAAAAATATCAACGGAGTAGTCTCTGGGATAGGCGAAGAAAATAGGTTATGTATTAAGTACATGTCAGAGTTAGAAATTAAATCTAGGCATGAAAATAATTTTTCCGTAAAGGTCAAAGCATACATTTTAAAATCACTTACTCGTAGGTTACCTGTTAGAGAAGTGAAGGGTTGCAATTGGCCTCAGCTAAGCGATTTGATGTTGGCTGATCCCAACTTTTATTTGCCAGGTAGAATAGATATTCTTCTTGGAGCTGATGTGTTTTGTAAAATAATAGACTCAGGTTTACTTAGGGGGCCAGGTAACTTAATCGCTCAGTCTACTTATTTGGGTTGGATTATTTCAGGTGACATACACACAACAACACAGGGCCCATTCCAAATGACAAGCCTACATATCACAGATAGAGAAGATGAAACCAACAACCTACTGAGGAAGTTCTGGGAAATAGAATCTGACCTGTACACAAACAAGAAGATATACACACAAGAAGAATCTAAATGTGAAGAGATTTTCAAAGAAACCACCACAAGAGAAGAAACAGGAAGATATGTGGTACATTTACCATTGAAGCAGAGTGTTGAAGACACGGTCAACATGTGTGGAGACACAAAGAAACTGGCTATTGCTCGACTGGAATTACTGGAAAGGAAATTTAGCAAAAATGAAGCTTTGAAAGAAGAATATACTAAGGTTTTACAAGAGTACTTACAGTTGGGTCACATGAGGAAAGTTGAAGATGTAGGTCCTGAGAAAGCTATTTACCTGGCACACCATGCAGTCATCAGAGAGGATAAAGATACAACGAAGCTACGAGTAGTCTTCGACGCTTCTGCGAAGGGAGCAAATGGTCACTCTCTGAACGATTGTATGATGATAGGACCTACAATACAACCAGATCTTTGTAGCCTCATAATCAGATGGAGGTCACACAAAATTTGTGTTATTGGAGACATAGTCAAAATGTACAGACAGGTAAAAGTAACAGAACAACACACAGACTTGCAACGCATTGTCTGGAGAGAAAATAAAAATGAAGAAATCAGATGTTACAAATTACTTACAGTTACATTTGGAACAGCTGCTGCACCTTACCTTGCAGTTAGAACTTTACATCAACTGGCCATTGATGAAGCTGTTAATTATCCTAGGGCTGCACCTATAATTCAAAATTCATGTTACATGGATGATTTGATGTCTGGAAATGAAGATCTTTTTGAAACAAAAAGGTTATGTAAGGAAATTAATGAATTACTGAAAAAGGGAGGATTTGAAATGCAAAAGTGGTCAAGTAATTCAGAAGAAGTATTAGAATACCTACGTGAAGAAATAGAAACAACAGATATGAATGAGATTGACATTAAGCTAGACACGGTCATTAAAATATTGGGACTAATTTGGGACAGAAAGGATGACATATTTAAAATAACAGTTAACTTACCGGAGGTTCGAAACCCAATTACAAAGCGTTCAATACTCTCAGATGTAGCAAGTTTATTTGATCCTTTTGGTTGGTTGTCACCGGTCATCATAACCGCGAAGATATTAATACAGAAACTATGGTTGTGCAGTCTTGGCTGGGATGATGAACTGCCTTGTGAACTTGTAAATGAATGGTTATGTTTCAGAGAACAGTTACAAGAGCTACAAGCCATTACAATACCACGCTGGTTGTGTATGTCAAAACGATGTCGAGAGATACAGCTGCATGGCTTTGCTGATGCTTCTGCGTTGGCATATGCCGCCGTAGTCTACATGAGAACTGTAGATGAGGATGGCCTAATTCATGTCACTTTGGTAGCGTCCAAAACAAAGGTAGCTCCATTGAAACAGTTATCAATTCCCAAACTTGAACTCTGCGCAGCTGTGTTATTGGCAAAACTACTGCATAACATAGCAGGACTATTAGACATAAAAATGAATAGTATCTATGCATGGACCGATTCGATGATAGTCCTGTCATGGTTACAAGCACAACCTAGTAAATGGCAGGTGTTTGTTGGAAACCGAGTGTCGGACATTATACAACACATAGACAATGACAGATGGAGACATGTACAATCTAGTGACAACCCTGCTGATCTCGCATCCCGAGGAGTTCAGGCAAAACAATTAAATGAAGAGAATATTTGGTGGATGGGACCAGAATGGTTAAAATATGAGGTAATTGAATTTACAAGAAGTTATATACCACAAAGTGATTTAGAAATTAAGAAGGTTTATCATAGTCACTCAGCTGAGGAAATGATCTGGATAAGATTTTCATCGCTTTCAAGAATGAGAAGAGTGTTGTCATATTGCAGAAGGTGGTTATTAAGCAACAAACGGAAGAAAGATGAATTTCTAACAGCAAGTGAATTGAACCTTATTGAGCTACGGTGTGTGAAATTTTATCAAGAACTAATATATGAAAATGAAATTGAGTGTTTGAAGAAAGATGGAAAGGTCAGAAGTACAAGTTCATTAGTCAACTTGACACCATACTTAGATGAGCATGGTTTGTTGAGAGTTACTGGCCGACTGAGTGATGCTACTTACTTATCACTAAATTTCAAGCACCCAATAATTGTCCCTGCTAAGCAACATATCACTAAGTTGATAATTAAAGAAGCTCATATTAGGACTTTCCATGGTGGTATATTACAAATGATCACTTACATTCGCCGTAGATACTGGATCATTAACTTAAGGTCTGCAGTGCGAGGAGTTATACGTGAGTGTGCTGTTTGCATAAGGGATACAGCTAAAACAAGACGACAACTGATGGGACAGTTACCTGAGCCAAGAGTTACTCCGTATCGCGCGTTTTTAAACAGCGGTGTTGATTACGCTGGACCTGTACAAATCAGGTTATCCAAGGGGCGAGGCTGCAAGTCTTCAAAGGGCTACATCTGCTTATTTGTTTGTATGTCAACTAAGGCGATACATTTAGAAGCCGTCACAGAGCTTACCTCCGCAGCATTTATTGCAGCATTTAGAAGATTTGTGGCAAGACGAGGCCATTGCTCGAACCTGTGGAGTGATAATGGCACCAATTTTGTGGGTGCTGCCAGAGAGTTACGAACTATGTTTGAAGTAGGCAAAAGCAGCGTGGCGAAGGAGATAGCGGAACTCTTGGCCAATGACGGGACGACTTGGCACTTCATACCGCCCAAAGCACCTAACTTTGGTGGTCTGTGGGAGGCAGGCGTGAAATCAGCTAAGAGACATCTTACTAGAATCAACAGTAACACAAAATTGACCTATGAAGAAATGTCAACACTATTAGCACAAATTGAAGCATGTCTTAATTCGCGACCACTAAGTCATTTAGATGACACACTAGATACACTGATACCACTGACGCCAGGCCACTTCTTAATCGGTGAGCCTATAATAGGACTGCCTGAGAATAACTATCTGCAGAAAGATATAAATCTCCTAACAAGATGGCAATTCCTTCAAAAACAAACTCAAGACTTTTGGCGACGATGGCAGTCAGAGTACCTTCACTCAGTACAACAAAGATATAAGTGGCAAAGGGTTGTACCATCTCCTTCTGTTGGAGACATCGTTATACTAAAGGAAGAGGAGCTGCCACCGTGTAAATGGTTATTGGGCAAGGTAGTTGCTTTACACCCTGGTAAGGATAATTTAGTTCGCGTTGTTTCTGTAAAGGGCAGGGGAAATATAGTCATAAAGCGCCCTCTTTCAAAAGTAATTCCACTTCCTAGTAAGCCTGAGTCCTGTGACAATTAAATTCAATGATTACATATTGATGTAAAAATTTTAAGTGTCAATTTAAATAGTAATTTAGATAGTATTTTAAGTATTTTTAGTGTTCTAGTAGTATTTTCAAGTGTATACATATATATGGGTAGTAATTTAAGAGTTTTTTTTTATTTTTTGGATAGTGGTTGGTCTCACTTGTAGGTTTAATTAATTAATGTTTAAGAGTCCTTTCATTATTATCTTAATGCAATATAGTTTAAATTGTGGATAATGGTTAATTTCACTTGTAGGTTAAACCAATTAATATTTGAGAATCTTTTCATTATAACCTTAATGCACTGTTTAAGTTTATTAAGTAGTTGATTTTGTATCATTTATAAACAAGTATTAAGGAAGGCTACTTACTCTCTTATGTTTGGTTTGCATTATAGTCTATATTATAGTTAAAATTTATTTATAGTTTAATATTATAGTTTAAGCACCAAACACTTCTTTTGTATAGTTGTACCTAGTTGATTAAGTAATAGATAAAATATTAAGTAGATAATACAGTCCACTGAAGTTCGCATTAGGTACATTTCTTAAGTTAAAGGTAGAATGTTGTGAGAGTTCTTTTAGGCCTTATAATTAAAAACAGTCGTTTTTGGCTGGCGGTATGTTTAATCAAGTATTTGGGTTTGTCTATGAGTTTAAATGAGTTGTTGGATTTGGTTTTGATTCTATCATTCTATTCAGTCAGTCGTTAATAAACAGTTAAAATGAACGCACGCGTTTCTTTACAATAAGTCGATACAAACTACTGTCACCCTTATACTCTTAACAAAAAGGTTGAAAATCATTTGCATGGTAGACAATGATATTGATAAAAAAAAATTCAGTGGGAGTCAGATGCCATAGAGATCCTATATCCACAGAAGCCTGTCGGCCAGTCTTTGATATAAGAACAATGACTTGAAGCCATTTATGCTCACCTCAACATATGGATAGGCGGGCAGTTCGCAAGTGCCAAAGCAAGTCTTGGTGCTCGTCTGTTGTTTCTGTTATTACCGGCTCGCAGTGACGGGCAAAACGGTTTCTTCAGCATATTAGGAATCCTTCTTCTGGTGCGTTTAGTGAGTAACACCACGGCAGCCGCCACGAAAGCACCTCCGCCGACCAAAGCCCCGCAAGCGAGTCCCACAGACACTCTCAGTGAAGGATTTCTCTTTTTCCTCGAAGAAGGAGGCGTGTCCGTTTTGTAGTACTCATCCAGAAATTCGGTTGAAGCGTTGACGACTGTTGGAACTGTTAAAGAGAGAAAGAATAAGTTTAAAAAGTTTAAAAATAAGCTTAATTTACTAAACACTAGCTTTTACGCCCGACTTAATCCGCGTATATTTATAAATTGTAGCCTATGTGTTAATTTGATGTATAAACTACATTAATTAAAATCGCATTTAAAACCCCCGGTAGGTAGGTCTGTGCTATAGACTTTTTTTGGTTCGGACAGAACGTTAGCTGGTTTCGCCAGTGTTCCATATTATTGTATACTAGCTGAACTCGGCTACGCTTCGCTGCGGCGTGGGGCGCGCGGTACTGGACACTGCTTATATATAATACTATTGATCGTAGAGTAATGTTATATAGCCTTCCTCGATAAATGGACTATTCAATACAAAAAGAATTTTTCAATTCGAACCAGTAGTTCCTGAGATTAGCGCGTTCAAACAAACAAACTCTTCAGCTTTATATATATTAGTATAGATTTTAACGACTATAAGATAGATTGATTATAAATTAAACACCATACATTATGTGGTTGACATGATACCAGTAATTGTTTTAAAGTACCCACAGTGTTAGCCGATAACGAAGCTTATCAATTGAACTGTGGGAAGCAGCGCCCTTGTCTAAGCTAAGACAATGCAAGGAAATGAATAGGTGTCGGCAGCAGAGCTAATTGTTAGATTACAATGAGAACAACTCCGCCAGGTCTCGCCGGTTTTGCGTTAATAGTGAAAACGTCTTAACAGGTATGTTATGCCGTTTAAATGATATATTAAAACGGCTTTCTTACATACTCATAAATGATTTTAGTAATAAACAATTACACCATGTATATTAGAGACTAGAAAAAAAAAAACAACGGGACAAGTGCGAGCTGAACTCGCGTGAAGAGGTTTCCGTACGATGTTACCTATCCGCACAATATTGAGTGATTTACCATATTATTTTAATATCATTGACTTCTTATAGGTTTTCCTATAATCTATAAGTGGAAAACTAATTTCTGTATTTTTTTTTTCAAAATTTTAGGTTCAGTAGTTTCAGAGACTTCCGGCCCCCCCACGAAAAATGACCACCCATATACAGATTTCATCTATTCACGTCACACCTCTGCGTTTGGGTCACAGAAATTGATATGTGTACAAAATTTCAACTTAATGGGTCTAGTAGATAATTGACTGTGACGGACGGACAGACGGACACATTGATCCTATAAGGGTTCCGTTTTTTTATTCGGACCTACGGAACCCTAAAAGTAATGTTGTCGATAACACTACAGTGATGTAATGTTTATTACTTATTTTTATTGTATATAAATGCTGAATATAGTTATAATTGAAATCTATATACATAATAATAAAATCGTAAACGAGCCGTGTCTGTGCACGTGCATCGTTCTAGTTGTTGCATTCGGCAACAAGCAAAATAAATATATTATTTCTGTAAATTACATTGCTGGGAGGTAAAATTTAATATATTTTTTTGTAACTGTACAAATTTAGAGTAAAAATAAGTCTCGTGGCCACAGGGCATATATATTCGTGCCAAACAGGAAATTATTTAAAAAAAAAAGAGCCGTCACGGGACGCCTGGTAGATGTGAAACATCGAGTGAAATAAAATGATGACTGTTTATTTATTTATTTATTTATTTAACGTTTATTTTTATTAAATACAAAAATTTAAATATTTATTTCAAGTTGCAACAACTACCAACAATCACCACGGCATGTGTCGCCACACCGTATACTACTACGCATAGACTGTATATGTATATACCATCGTAAAGCGTCGTGACGCGTCGCCACGGACTGCGTCGTCGCCACGCTATCAGTTTCACCTGCGCCTATAGATGTTTCACATCAAAAAGGTTTTGATTCGTGGCAGTAGAGTATACTTATTAGTAATAAAGGAGAATAGATTATTCGTGTCAGATATTTCGTGCGAGCGGAGCATAAGCCCATTAAATATTTTTTCAAAAAACAATTTGTATTGTACACATTCGAGGTCAAAAAAATGGTTTTTGGAATTTTTGTCTGTGCGTTTATGCACGTTATATAATCTCAGAAATGGCTTAACCAATTTGTATTGTACACATTCGAGGTCAAAAAAATGTTTTTTGGAATTTTTGTCTGTGCGTTTATGCACGTTATATAATCTCAGAAATGGCTTAACCAATTTGAATGCGATTTCCGGTGATATATTTGTATTTTAGCAAGCTTTCCGTAACAAAATCTGAATCGATTTACAAACAAAAAAGTTACGCGCTATGCCACGCGTACGAAGTTGCTGGCTCAGCTAGTTGCTAATATATTTATATTTTTCGTGTTATTGCTGTATTTTCATTGTTACTGAAATAACAAGCCTCAAATAAATGAAATACTTCAAATTAGATTTGTAAATACTGAATATAATTGAAGATATTTAAACTGATTCATCAGTATCAACATAGAGTAATAATTTTCATGATATCAGTTTATTTGAAAGACTCATTCCTGTTCCGGTGGTCACAGTTTGTTGTGAGATTTGGATTGGTTTAAGCAATGGTGAGTGCGGGTCACCGCCCGAGAAAGCTTAGATCAAAGTTCAACATAAAGCTCAGCCACTGAGGTCTACTAAGTTATCGTATTTTTACTACTTTTACTAGCTTTCATTGTCCCATTATGTTTGATTCGTTTATGTTATGATATTATTAAAAAATAATTAATTACATGAATTATAAATAAATAAAATAAACTATAAATGTATTTGATGAAATAACTGAATTATATTATAAATAAAATGAAATTATAAATAAATAAAATAAAAATAAATATCCTTTTATTGGTCTTTCTTGCCAAAGTTAAATACATACCTATAATAATAATTAATCCTATATTGTATGATAAACTGTAGGAATTAGAAATATAATATTTAAGGTTGAATGGATTGATGATATTATTTTATATTAAAACTATAAAAAAATATCTGAAGAACCCTCCGCAGATGAAGGCTTCCTCCAAAGAAAACCAATTGTCTCTATCTTGGGCTGCTCGCATCCAGCATGGTCCAGCAGGTTATATCGTCTTCCCATCTCTTGCACGGTCTTCCTCTGTAGCTTTTCTATTATGGACCTTTCAACAATGTCACTTTTATGGTCCATCGCAGTCGCGCTACGTGCCCCGTACATTTCCATTTCGGTTTCTGGGCATGGTTAAGAGCATCAGTGGCTTTTTATTTAAGCACAAAGCGTTCTAAGTCCCATTGGTATGTTATAATTTTTTTTCCTTTATTTTTGTGGCGTACTTTCATGTCTGGCACGCATGTGTCAGGCATGGTAACAGACATGTGTTTATATGGCTTTAGATCCAATTTTCATCCTCAGTCATCAGTCATCAGTTATCAGTCTCATCAGATTATCAGATCCAATTTTCATTCATCAGTTATCAGTCTCTTCAAAAATGATACGTTTCATTACGTTTCAATAAAGAATCGCAAATGAGTACACGATTCATAAGGTTTCTTTCAGTAAGCTCGTGTGGCACCCAAATATCGAGCTTTTTTGAGTGCCCAGCTTTTTTCAAATGGGTCAAAACTGTTTTGTAGTCAATTCCCAGTTCTTTAGCTATGTCGCAACTACTAATATGCCCATCTGGCTCCACTTTTTCAAAAACGGTGTCCATTTTATCCGTAACATGGCGACCAGAGCGAGATGCATATTTGACATCAAAATTCCCGGATTGAAAACGCTTAAACCAACTTTGTGCTACTCTTACTGACACTGCATTAGGTCCATAAATGTCACAAATTTTTTTCGCGCCTTGTGTTGCATTGTTTCCTTTTATGTAATAACATTTTAAAATGTATAGAATTCTTTCATTAGATTCACTCATTTTGACAGAAAGAAAAACAAATGAAAAATAGCCGGAAACAACATTTTAATATTTTGTTTCTTTTTTGAAATGTAACCTTTTCAATGTCATCAATACCAGCCAACTACAAATAGTACAGCCAAAGAGATTTTGTTATAAGTTTATAGATACTATATGCGAAAAGACTTTTCCCCCACCTAATATGTTTTTATTCGCTCAGTTTTTTTGTCAGTTTTTTTGCACAAAACGAACCATTTTTATCGAGGGTAAAAATGGTTGTGTGGACGAGTTATAAACTCTGCTTTTCACTTCGATTGCGAGGAAATAAAACAGTAGTATAACATAACATTTCTTTAAACGCACGAAAAAACAAGAGCTGTTTCCCGCCGCTTTGTTTTTTTAAAATCTTACGACACTGACATTGACATCTTATGACATTGGCTTGGGCTGCAGACGTATACAGCCTACTATTAAATTAATTTTGTAATAATAATTTTCTTAAATTAATTAAATAACCTGCCGTACTTGAATTTAAATTTTAATATCTTTTATGTCTTAAAAAACACATAAGGCAAATAAATTTAAGTAAATATTATAAAATAACAAGTTCTATCTATGAACTTCTCATTGTGTTTGGCTGTATGGCTCATTTTCTTTGCCTTAATGTAGATACATTTATGAGTACTACGTTAATGCATTTGTGCACAAAATTCGATTTTGTGCAGCCTATATCCTGCACAAATAAGCACTTTCAGAGCATGAGAAGTGAAAAAATTATTTATTAAATATAAATTAATAAATATTAAAATGTTTCACTGTAACAAATTTACTTTGCCATATCCCATTGACAATAGGCAACGATCGTAGTAAAGTGTGACTGTTGACCTTTTCATAAAAAAATATCGTATAGGTATGTGAGATACTTAAAAATAAATAAACAATCATTAAACATTAACAAATTATTTATTGTTGATTTTAAAATTATTCATTTTGTCAAGTATAAGTACATTTTATGTTTGTGACGTGCTATATAAAGTTAGGATAATAAAGTTTTTTGTTTCCATAAATAGGTTTTTTTTTTTAATTGAATCCTATAACAACTGAATTGAACCCCATAACCAATTAACGCCAGTCAACGATTGATATTGGAACGGTTCTGCAAGATGTGTCTGCAGTGAACGGCTCGCTTTTAAATCTATAATATCATTTGGGGGAAACGAAATAATCCACATCAAAGATTCTCTTTAATTAGAAGTTCCTCATTTCGCGAAGGCGATTTATCACTTAAGAGGCGATTTCCTCAAAAGAGCTGTGGATTAATTAGAGAAAGATAAAATTTGTGAAATAGCCGGAGGCTCGCGAGTGCTCTGAACAGATAAGGAAGGCCCGTTGAGGAGTAATGGATCTATTAGCGTGCCTGGGCGTCCTGCGCCTCAGGGCGGCCCTCATTTTGTTCACGCGAAAAATCACCCAATCGTGCTTATGAATCTTTCCTGTTCACTTTTTTCGCGCCTTAGTAATTTGCTCGATTTATTTGTTTGTATAAAATGTTTGATTCTGTAATCAACCCAGAACCCGACGGCGTCTCTGTGAATTCAAAGAGCATTTGCGAGGATTGAGCTTGCTCGACGATTAATTAAGTGACAGATTCCAAATAAATAACATCATCGTCTTTTTGATCCATTAATGGCTTTGAATGAAATACTCGCAAATTGGTCAAGAGTTTTGGTTTTAATATTAATTTTGTATTGCATCAGGGAAATTTGCGGATCCATAAACAGATCTTTGTCATTATCATGATGAGAATGAAATTTCAGTGTCAACAGTATTCTGAAGAAAATACGCAGTAGATTTATACAAAAGATTGGGTATAACATTAATTTTGTACTGCGTCAGGGATGTTCGTGGATGCAGATCTTTCCGACAGATTATTTATGCAGCAGTAGCAGTAGGCAATAGAAAAAGGTGCTACTGTCAAATTCAGAGGCGGTTCAGATCGGAAAAAGATAAAACCAACTTTTCTTTCCTTTAATAAAAATTATATCTTTTCATCCAATTCGCTGCTTTTTATGAATGCTTTCATTATTACTGTTTTTAGGGTTCCGTACGTCCGAATAAAAAAACGGAACCCTTATAGGATCACTCGTGTGTCCGTCTGTCCGTCGGTCACAGTCAATTATCTCCGAATCGACTAGACCGATTAAGTTGAAATTTGCTACACATATCAATTTTTGTGACCCAAACGTAGAGGTGTGACGTGAATAGATGAAATCTGTATATGGGAGGTCATTTTTGGGAAAAAGGCGGAAAATTTAAAAATTTTTTTTTGAAAACTGCATCGTGTGAGATATCAAATGGAAGGTCTTGTTGTGAAGATCATAAATGTATTTTTTTTGTGATTTTAAAATAAATAGTTACCAAGTTATTCAAGAAAATAGACGAAAATTGACCAACCCTCCCCCCCCCCCTATCTCCGAAACTACTGAACCTAAAATTTTGAAAAAAAAATATACAGAAATTAGTTTTCTACTTTTAGATTATAGGAAAACCTATAAGAAGTCCATGATATTAAAATGACATGGTAAATCACTCAATATTCTGCGGATAGGTAACATCGTACGGAACCCTCTTCACACGAGTTCAACTCGCACTTGTCCCGGTTTTTTTTTTAAATCTGCGTGTTAGTAATTCATGTGAATAAATTGTAAAATAATCGCACATTAACAATGCTCGTACTTACCGGAATTGAAAGTAATCTCACTGATAAGTATCCATTCGTGTTGAAACTTCAGTTTCATCATGATGTGTTTGGCTGTGCGATTTTGCAGATCGATTTTGATGATACGCGCGTGCTCCGACACCCTGTCTTGTTTCGGTTCGTGGACTAAAAAATCTTCTTGCCACCGTTCTCCTTCCAGCGAAAAATAAACCTCCGCCTCTTTGAAGAGCTGGTTAAAAATAAAATAAAATAACTATCCACCTTGCACATATTTATAATCAGTTGTTACATGAAATCGATGGCAACATAACATGGCTGGTATAATAAGCATGATGACGGTATTAAAGAATCAAAGAATAAATGGTTTTGGGGAAAAATATATGTTGAAAGGAGTCTAAAAAATTACTCATTTTTTGTACTAAAATTGAGATTAATAAGATTTTCAATAAAATATAAGTATAAATAACTGCAATCCGCCATGTTAACTGAAACACCAATCAGAGCGAATGACGTCACGCCCAGGTAAGTGCCATCGTGTTGCTTGACTTTGCTTTGACAGAATGAAAAATCTGATGAGATGTCGGTGACGTCACGGTTCATCAGACGCGACGCCATGACACCTAAGAGCGTTTTCGTGCGTAATTCAAAATAGATTTAAAAAAATACAATAATTCACTTTGAAATTTAGTTTTTTGCTGATTTTTAGTTTTTTGCAGTTTTTTTTATATTTTTAGACCATCCCTCAGGAAACTAATATTTTTCCAAGATAAAAAGTAACCTATATATTAATCCAGGCAATAAATTATCTGTGTATCAAATGTCATCCAAAACTGTTCAGTAGTTTTTACGTGAAATAGTGACAAACATACATCCTCGCAGACTTTCGGGTTTATAATATTAGTAGGATAGGTTTAAATAAAACATTTCAGCATCTTGCTCCTCTATTTGTCAACAGATGTCCTTTTTAGCAGCTATTGACGAATTGACGAGCTTTAGAGCTGAAAAATAAATATGGAAACACTTTTTTCCCCCCACCTTCGAATTGATAATGAAATGAGATCTATATGTATATAAGACGAACACTAGTAATAATAAAATTAGAATATAAATGAGTTGTTCTAAATATTTGACTTAATATTGATTAAGAATTGAACAACCGATTGCAGTGGCAGAAACACAGGGATATAACCCCTTTACAGAAGACATAACATCCTATCGTTATCCCTTCCTAATCATTTGGGCAGCCCGTCTGGCGGCAGTAATCACCACCTTACAGAAGACCACCGTGAAATAATAGCACGTGTGCTGTTGTGTTTCGGTGAGTGAGTAAGGCATGCCCATTTCCCTATCCCTCCTCCTAATCCCTTATCCTTAATCCTACTGTATTCGGTAGCGCACTTGCAGCAGCTTTGGCGTTGCTTGTGTTATAGGCGACGGTAGCCACCTACCATCAAGTGGACCGTCAGCCTGTCTACCGATCTTAACATAAAAAAAAAATATGACGATGAGTAATATAAACATTGAATAAAATTAGTTCATAAAAGAAACGATCCTTACCTGAACATCTTTAGTGAACATGTTATTGGAGTGAATTTCCACATAGTGAAAGAGCCTATTGTCAGTGAAGTTAAACGTTAATTCCGTTTCGTCATTTACTGAAGTGGTTTTGTTCCAACCAACCCAACGGGTGCCTGTTAAATTTCAAAATTTTGAATAAATTTTAAACACACAAAGATATTGATATAATGTTATATTTTTTAAAAATTGTTGTTTCAAAGAAATTAAATTTTTTTTTATTATAAACTAATTATTTTAAGATTTTTTCATCCATATGTTTAATTTCATATTTACGTACATATAAAAGAGTTGTATTTTTTTAACTCGATATTCTAACATTAAAAATAAATTTAATTATTAAAGTTTAAAAAGATTGAGGTTTCGTATAAATACGGTA
Organism: Bembecia ichneumoniformis; assembly: GCA_910589475.2. Lineage (NCBI taxonomy): Eukaryota > Metazoa > Arthropoda > Insecta > Lepidoptera > Sesiidae > Bembecia > Bembecia ichneumoniformis. Next base: position 17,479,917 of record OU342530.1, read on the forward strand.
CCTGTTGTATCAAAGGGATCTGGTATTTCAAAATCGTTAGGACCGAGAAGAGAATCGGTCATCTGTCCAAGACCATCGGTAAGTTTACCGTCTCGTGAGACACCGTCGTACGCCAGATCTTCGAATTTCGCCCCTCCTGTCATCGCTTGCATATCGCTACCCTTAGGCGCGGAGTACGCAATAAGAGCTTCTGTAGAAATTAAAATATGATAAATAAGCCGCCAGGTGGCGGTCGCACAGCAAAAGCAAAACTAAAAACATGAATGCAATATTCAGATTTAAGACGAAGAAAGCTCTGCATATTTTAAACGTTTAACGATCGCTCTGCGATATTGCGCATTGCAAATGGTCCCGGGACAACGCTGGCCACCTTCTAGTACTATCTACTTACGCTTCCAACGGCATCCGTAGATTTCCACCCTCATGCAGGCGGTCCTGGGATGAGCCGCATACGGTACAAAGCGAATCTTTGAAGCCACAAACGGTGCTTCCAGAGTAGTTTTCCTTGGTGTGTACGTATTTGAATTTCCAGGTATAAGCTGTGGAACGAAAACACATGTTGGCTTCTATTTCGAATTGACCTTACATTAAATAATAATAAGATTTTTATATAATACTAAGTCCTTACTTAGGAAATGCGAATATTCTGTGTTTTGTAAGTAGCATTCTCTGTGGATCTAGTTCTTTGATTTTTAAATGTTAAAATATGTGTTAGTATTAAAATAATGTTTATTAATGGTACAGCCCGTTGGATGAGTGGTTAGGGTGCTTGCCTTAACGCTCTGTTCTAGGGTTCCCGGGTTCGATTTCCGGCAGGGTCAACTTTGAAAAACCAACTTTTAAAATTTGGCTCTGGTCTAGATTTGGAAATTAGTGGCAGGGCACACTGCGTTTCGCAGTCATTTGGGCGGTCCGTCTGGCGGCAGTAACCACCCCCTTACAGAAGACCACTGTGAAATAACAGCACGTGTGCTGTTGTGTTTCGGTGAGTGAGTAAGGGATGCCAGTGCCCATTTCCCTATCCACTCCTAATCCCTAACCCTTAATCCTACTGCAGTCGGCGGCGCACTTGTAGCAGTTTAGGCGTTGCTTGCGTTATAGGCGACGGTAGCCACCTACCATCAAGTGGACAGTCAGCCTGTCTGCCGACCTTAACATAAAAAAAGTCATTACGTCCAGTTTTCTAATTATTATTCACTTCTCTACGAAAGATTGGCGACCATCGTGGTTATTGCATAAAGAGGAAACGAGTGTTCATACCAATTTTCTTAAAATGATTTAGTCAGAATGTGTTTCAGTACAGTACTGTGTTTTCAAAGCACATTTCTCTATTCCACCTCGTATGTTATTCTTTATTCTAACAAGGCCGTAATTGGCGACAGGTAGTCTTCATATGTAACATCGAATGGATCGTTAACCTTACCATCATTATGTAATATTTAAATGTTGGCACCTCACTTGCGGCTCGTATGGTGTTGTTTATGTTTGTTTAGGTGAATGTCAGTCTGCCTGCCTTAACATTGAAATATAAGAATATTTCGGATAAGACATTACAAAGATTTTTTATGTGAAACATCTATAGGCGCGGATGAAACTGATTGATAGGGTGGCGACGCAGTCCGTGGCGACGCGTCACCACGCTATACGATGGTATATACATATACAGTCTATGCGTAGTAGTGTGTACGCCACGGTGTGGCGACGCGTGCCGTGGTGATTGTTGTTGTTGTTGTGATTGTTGGTGGTTGTTGCAACTTGAAATAAATATTTAAATTTTTGTATTCAATAAAAATAAACGTTAAATAAATAAATAAACACTCATCATTTTATTTCACTAGATGTTTTACATTTACCAGGCGTCCCGTGACGCCTCATTTTTTTTTCATTGTATTAAAATTTAAATGCTTGAATAATATGTTTATTTAGTGTTTACTAAATAAACACTTCCACTCTTTCGCCTAAACTTCAATATCAACCTTACACAATAAAAAAGAACTGTTTTTTTTCCTTTTGCTTCATTAACTAGAAGTTCCTTAACTAGAACTATACACACGTGTATAGCTGAAAGGAGTTAGATTTGTAGACGCAGTGGGATTCGGCTTCTCTCAAGCTTGATTGCCTTCAACGCTTTTTCGATTCAAACTAAATTAAATGTCACAGTTTTTGTTAGGGGTAATTGAGAAGGACAGAAAAAAGGTGTCTCAGTTAAATTTAACAAAAAAAAAATGTATTTGGTCCATACACTCTCCACATCCATACACTCTTTATGGTCTAAGAGCCGGTGAAGATCGACCTTCACCGATCTGATAACTCGATGAGACTGTAACGGAACGAACGCTTCTTATTACCAAATATGGGCATAAATTCGCCAGAATGCCGTGATTGGCTCCTGCCAATTGCATGATCACCAATAGAAGGCGTGCTCACAAACCTCGTCTGGTACAGGCGTCACATGCCTCGTCTCCCTCGACCCCCGCAGAACGTTAGCGCCCGCGAAATATACTAAAGCACAGCGCAAGAGAGTTGAGAGACAGTCATGTCTAGGCCTCGGTGGCGCGAGCCCGCGCTCGGCTCGCTTCCGCTCACCGCCCCGTCAGCCCTGCTGACTCGCGCGACATAGTAGGTACGCTACCTATATTATTCCGGGTGTAAGGCCTTCCTCTAAGAAGACCTACCTAGGCTTTAGTATCGGGGTTAGTGAAGCCCCGGGTCCCGTGTGTGGGACCCCTTTTAATTTCTGTTTGTGTAAGTGTGTTGTTTAGACAAAAGCTATGTGTATCTACGCTTAATAAACTTTTGTACGAGTCCGTGCTCTATTATTTAGGGGACCCCGTCCCCGTCAGCTAGCCCTTGTGAACGCCCTATCAGTGTCTCCGACGAGAGGGCCACCTTCACATCGGCACCCTACGTGAGGCGCCCGAACACAACGGAGCCCTACATGCGGCGCCCCGTCTCTCGGCCGCTCAACGTGCGGCGACCTCGTTACACCGGCGGCCCTCGTAGGGCTGCATCCTCGTCACATTGGTGCCTAAGTGGGGGTGCTCGTCACATAGGCGCTCCAACGTGTAACCCCGCGTTACATTGGCTGCCCAACTCGCGGCCCGACCCACGACTCGTTAAAGTGTTTTGAAGAAATGGTTTCGTCATAAATAAAGTTGAGTGTTAACAAAAGTGTAAGTGTTTGTGAAAAGGATACGACGCCACATAGCGGCGGCGTCGTATAAGCGCTTAACGTGAAACAGTCGTTCGCGCCCTTTTCAATAAAGTGATAAAAGTATCATGTTAAAAGGATACGGACTTCGTGTCTGTATAAGTGCTCAACGTGAAACAGTCGTTTGCACCCTTTTTCGTACGAAATAGTTTTCGTAATAAATCGTTAAAAGTGTTACGTAACAGCTAGTTAAAGTATTGTTCTAGTTACTATTTGTACCTTTACGAATGGTTTCGTAATAATAAAATCGGTAAAGTGTTTGTTGATAATAATGTCGCGCCGCCTTCGTAGTAATCCCACCGGGGACTTTGAAGACACAACCGAAGACAATGAGCAGCCTGCGACTGAAGACAGGCTAGCCTCGTTAATTGAAGCGTTTGCTCGGGCGCAAGCCGACTCCAATCGTCAGCTTGTCGAGGCCTTAGTGGCAACGCAAAGTAACACAGGAGCCGCCACCTTCTCGCCGGTCCTGTCTACCGACTCATCTACCGTGCGAGTTCCGTGCGGCAATTTTTCAAAATGTACAGCTCGATTCGGCGGCGACGTCAGCGCCGACCCGGGCGTACTCGAAGCATTCATCGACGCAGTCGACGTGTATAAGGAATGCACAAACGTAAGTGATGAACATGCACTTAAGGGCCTGCCTATGTTATTAGAAGGGCAAGCCGCAATATGGTTTCGAGGGATAAAATCGACGATAACTTCCTGGACCGACGCACTGGCGCGTCTCCGGTCTATGTATGGTGTTCCGCTACCCCCTCATAAAATCTTCAGATTAATCTTCAGTCAGGATCAAAGGGACGAACGTGTCGAAATATTCGTCGCTCGAGTACGTTCCCTTTACGCCTGGATTCCGTACGAAATTTCAGAAGTTATGAAAATCGATATGATATACGGACTACTAAACCTTTCTATAAGAGAAAAGTTACCAAGGGATTCGTGCGTCACACTGGACGCACTCATCGAGAAAGCTCGTGAAATAGAAGATACGCTCTCCGAAGGGAGGGACGCCGAATGTTTGGTGCGCCCGGGCATGGTTCGTGCCCCGGTCGCGCCCATTACACGTACAGACGTGTCTCCGGCGCACTCTGTCCACTCGCGCTTGTCATGTGCGACAACAGAGGGCGCCAGCTGTGGTGTCGGCCGAAGGGCCGGGCACCGCTTCACCATTAATGAGCGAGGTGTCGCTCGCTCCGAGGTGTTTCACAACCGCGCTGGCGATGGTGCGCACGGCGCCCCGCGCGACAGTCAGCGGTACTACAACAACGGCGGTTTCTCCAAACGCGCCAGAGGGAGTGCGGGTGGCGCTCCCTCCTCCAATCAACAAGTGTCAAGTGCGTCCGTATCCCAAACGTCATACGCGAATCGCGAGTGTAATCCGTCAGTGAAAATGTTTAAAGGCAATCTGTTTTGCTCTTATTGTCGTAAAAGTGGTCACGTACGCGATAAGTGTTACCGTATTAAATCAGACAATGCCAAAAGTGCAATAAAGTGTTACGGGTGCGGTACCCAAGGTGTTATTAAGGCGAACTGCAAAAACTGTTCTAGGAACTCTTACTTTACGAATAATGATTATGGCACTAGTTGTGCTTCGAGTTCACGCGGTGCTGCGTCACCGCTAAGCGATGCGACGCTAACGTCATCGCTTGCGCCTACGACATCGGTTGTAGACGCTGTAAATTTTAATAGTTTTGCTTTCACAAGTTGTTCATTGTTCAAACAAAATGTTTGTAGTCAACGCCCTATACTATATATAGAGATTTTTAATAAGAAAGGCACAGCAATTGTAGACACCGGTGCCAAGGGCTGTGTCGCTAGTTCTTCTCTTCACGCCTTCTTAGTTAAACATGGTCACCCAATCCACAGCGCTATTAAAAATGTTAAATTAGCTGATGGTATTGTAAAATGTATGAAGGTATTCACAACAGAGGTCGAGGTGAAATTTTTCGGTAAAAGCATTCTTGTTGAATTTATCATTTTTCCAGATGCTCAAAATAATGAAACGCTTTTGGGAATAGACTTCCTCAAACAAATGGGCATCTCCTTCGACTTCGGTGAGTCACTGTGGTATTTCAGTAATGACCCAAATAATGTTCACAATCTTCAGTATGAAGAAATTTCACCTCACGCCTCGTGTGCTGTAGTAAACGTATTAAGAACAGAGGAAGGCATTACACTTTCAACTCGTGAACGCGAACAACTTTCCCAATTAATTTCAAAGTACGAGGAAATCTTTAGTCCAGGGGGAGAGCCAACGCCGTATGCGGAGCATCGCATTGATACAAGCGAGCACGAGCCGATAGCCGTGCCGCCCTATCGCCTCACCCCCGCTAAGAAAAGGGTAATGCAGCAAGAGATCGAAAAGATGCTTGCTGACAATATAATAGAAGAGTGCGAATCAGCTTGGGGTGCTCCCGCCCTTTTAGTTCCTAAACGCGATGGCACATACCGCTTTTGTGTCGACTATAGGAAACTTAATGCTATAACAAAAACGGATTCGTACCCTTTACCCCTAATCGATGATATAATACACTCCACGAAAAGGAATTGTGTAATGAGTACCATAGACATGCGATCTAGTTATTGGCAGGTGTCTGTAAAGAAGGAAGATAGGGACAAGACAGCGTTCGTAACGCCGTTCGGTCTGTTCCGTTTTAAACGAATGCCGTATGGGCTACGAAATGCCCCGGCCACTTTTCAAAGATTAATAGATCGGTTCCGCTCGGGGGCCTCGCTCAAAGACGTCACAATACTCGGTTACATCGACGATTTGATTGTGATTTCAGCATCTTTTGAGCAACACATGAAGGATCTGCAGGCTGTCTTCGACCGCCTGACGACCTACGGACTCCGGGCCAACCGTGACAAATGCATATTCGCACGGGACCGCGTCAAATACCTCGGGCACGTCATCACACCACAAGGAGTGTCACCCGATCCCGAGAAGGTAGCGGCCATCACTGACATGATGGCTCCGCGCGATGTAAAACAGGTGAAAACGTTCCTACAGACTTGTTCCTGGTTTAGAAAGTTCATGCCTAACTTTTCAAAAGTGGCTCAGCCGCTTACGGTCCTCACGAGAAAGGACCAGCCATGGAAATGGGGAAAAGAACAGGAGCAAGCTTTTAAGGAGCTCAAAGCTCTTCTTACCTCGGCACCAGTGCTAGTACAACCCGACTATAGTAAACCATTTATTATAAGGACCGATGCAAGTAACTACGCCCTCGGGGCTGTTCTACTTCAGGGGGAGAGTCCCAAGGAAGAACACCCCATCGAGTTCGCCAGTCGTCTTCTGCTGCCAGCTGAACGCAACTACTCCACGACCGAGCGTGAGGCGCTCGCGGTCGTCTGGGCAGTAGAAAAGTTTCGGGGATACATCGACGGACATGAAGTCCGTGTTTCAAGTGATCATCAGCCGCTGAAATGGCTGCTTATGCTGAAAACACCCACCGGCCGTTTAGCGCGATGGGCAATGAAGTTACAATCGTTCAATCTCAAGGTCGATTATACGCCAGGGAAGGCTAATTTAATCGCCGACACGCTCAGCCGTCCACCGTGCGACCACCATGCGCAAGGAATCTGCAACATATGCACCGTCACCATTGATACGCCGCGCTGGGATGCCACACGGCTACGTGAGGATCAGCTCAACGACCCCGATGTGTCTAAAATTGTCAAAGAACTTGAGGGACAAGAAGAAGTCGCCATCAAGAGATGGACTGACAGAGGTTACTATATGAGTAAAGGAGTTTTGTATCGTTACTACGAACCAGATGCCGAGGAACCCCAGTTAGTTGTACCTGTAAACCGAAGAAAGGAAGTAATGACGGAGTGCTACGACACTGCCACTTCGGGTCACGGAGGAGTTGAAAGAACCCTACGTCGCATTTCACAAAGATTCTATTTCCCCGGTATGCGTCGCTACGTCGACAACTATTTGAAGACATGCTTAGAATGTCAGAGGTATAAGCCCTCTAATCAGAAGCCCGCCGGACTCATCCAGACGCCCGTGCCCGCTCAGCGCTTCGAAGTTGTAGCAGTCGATCTTTTCGGACCTCTACCTAAGGGACCTAACGGCGAAAGGTGGATCCTTATCGTCGAAGACACTGCCAGTAAATGGGTGGAACTGTTCGCCCTCGTCGAAGCCACCGCTGAAGCATGCGCCAAGGCACTAGTCAACGAAGTTTTCCTACGATTCGGAGTCCCGCGCAGGCTTGTTTCCGACAATGGAGTCCAATTTGTTGCAGATGTCATGCAACACGCAATGTATGTGCTGGGCGTACAACAGACGCTGGTGCCGCTCTACCACCCAGAAGCCAACCCCGTCGAACGAAAGAATCGGGAACTGAAGACTCAGCTGGCTATTCTACTAGGTAACGAGCATCGACAGTGGCCTGAGGCACTGCCATCCATAAGGTTTGCCCTCAACACAGGCAACACCAGTAGTACCAACCAGACGCCCGCGTATTTAACTTTCGCACGAGAACTGCGCGCACCCATCGACGCCCGTGCTGATCTACGCGCCGTCATCGAAGCGGAAAATTATGTTCCACAGGTAACTCCGTACCTGTTGAAGCTTGCGGATACTTTGAGTACCGCCAAAGAAATGATAGAAAAAAGTCAAGACATAAGGAAGAACGTGAAGGACGAACAGAGGCAAACCGGTGAGGACTACGCACCTGGTGATTTGGTGCTCTTACGGAGCCACGTACTTAGCAACACCAAGAAGGGTGTAAGCTCAAAGTTAGCCCCTCGAAGGGATGGACCCTACCGTATAATCAAGAAGGCGAGCCCTACCACGTATCTGGTCGCCTGCTGTACTGCGCCGACTGAAGTCATCGGCAAATACCACGTCTCGGATATCAGACGTTACCACGCCCGTGAAGGCGAACAACCGGAGCCCGTGTTGCCCAAACGGAAACGCGGGCGACCCCGTAAAACTGTAAGGTTCTCACTATGATTTTTCCATTGTTTTTCACAGATGTGGGGGCCCTTATCTGTGAAAAAGGGGGAGACTGTAACGGAACGAACGCTTCTTATTACCAAATATGCGCATAAATTCGCCAGAATGCCGTGATTGGCTCCTGCCAATTGCATGATCACCAATAGAAGGCGTGCTCACAAACCTCGTCTGGTACAGGCGTCACATGCCTCGTCTCCCTCGACCCCCGCAGAACGTTAGCGCCCGCGAAATATACTAAAGCACAGCGCAAGAGAGTTGAGAGACAGTCATGTCTAGGCCTCGGTGGCGCGAGCCCGCGCTCGGCTCGCTTCCGCTCACCGCCCCGTCAGCCCTGCTGACTCGCGCGACATAGTAGGTACGCTACCTATATTATTCCGGGTGTAAGGCCTTCCTCTAAGAAGACCTACCTAGGCTTTAGTATCGGGGTTAGTGAAGCCCCGGGTCCCGTGTGTGGGACCCCTTTTAATTTCTGTTTGTGTAAGTGTGTTGTTTAGACAAAAGCTATGTGTATCTACGCTTAATAAACTTTTGTACGAGTCCGTGCTCTATTATTTAGGGGACCCCGTCCCCGTCAGCTAGCCCTTATGAACGCCCTATCAGTGTCTCCGACGAGAGGGCCACCTTCACATCGGCACCCTACGTGAGGCGCCCGAACACAACGGAGCCCTACATGCGGCGCCCCGTCTCTCGGCCGCTCAACGTGCGGCGACCTCGTTACACCGGCGGCCCTCGTAGGGCTGCATCCTCGTCACATTGGTGCCTAAGTGGGGGTGCTCGTCACATAGGCGCTCCAACGTGTAACCCCGCGTTACAAGACATATTTTTTATCAAGTAAAATTTATAAACAAATATGTCTATAATGACTCTTGTTGACGAATGGACTGTATGAAATGAAATTATAATGATTTTACTAATAATATATATTTAAATTATACAATAAAACTGCTAAACCAACTGACACGCAACTCTTCTTTTTTACAACTGACGTATATATCTTTTTTATTATTGCTATTTGTGGCCACTAACCAACCAGTTGCCAACAACTCTTGAAGGTCGATCTTCACGGTCTCCCCTACTATTAGATGACCTATTATTATGTCATAAAGCTTATAAGAATACCTAAGCTATCCAATTGGTTTATAAATAAATATAAGGCTTTTGAGTAAACGTTTTTGTTTTGTGTAAGATATTTTTAACTATATCTCTAAGTAGCTCAAACAAATAAATATTATGAAAAGCTCTTACTCTGTTTCCGTGAAAGTCCTTGTATTTGACCCACCGGCCAAGAGAATCGCGCCAATATTCAATGGCGTAACTCTCCACAAATTCAACGCCAACAGAGTTAGCGAATCGACCTTGGGACTCAGTCGCTGTGATCAAGTATTCAGCTTGAAGATCTATCTCCAGGTATTGGCGGCTTCTAGGCGAGATGAGGCCATTGGGACACCATGCGCCGCCTCGTATCTCGGTTCGGATTCTAAACAAATAATAATATAGGATACAGTACCTATTTTAATAATAAAAAACAGTTTATACTTTTTATTTTATTTATTTATTTATTTCTTGGTTCATTTTTTCGGTTTCATTTTAAGTTCACAATTTTTTGTTGCTAGTTCTTTTATTAGAGTGTTAATTTATCACCGAAATGAGGCAAGATTAAATTAAAATGTATCTTTTTGTTACAATAAATGATTTGAAATTACAAATACTATCTCTAGGATACTATTAATTAATTTGTATCTAAAACAATAAATTGCTTCCATATTTCTATATCTTAGCCGGTTGTAATTTTACAATTTATCTAAACGAGTAATTACATAAATTTTCCTTAATTAATGTCCTGCCGGATTATAACCCTTGCTTAATGGATGCCAAATGTTTAGTTGGAGTTCAAGCAATGTTAACTTTTGTTTTAAAATCGCTAGTGATATAAATATATTAAGCATACTACAAAGTAAAATAAAATAAAATAAAATAAAATAAAATAAAATAAAATAAGTTTATATATTCAATATAAATAAATAATAAATATGGTCGGGACAAAAGAGTTATTTTTTCTAATTAAAGCTTGACAAAAAAGTGTTTGGTTGTCAACTTCGACGCACGACTGTTTAAACGTTACTTTAAAATTAAATTTAAGATAATCGAACACCTAATTACTTTATATTATTTAGTTAAATTCTGTTCCAGGTGTTCCAACAAAAGTTAGGTTAGTTACGTTCGGTATACACAGACGTCACTATGTTTTATAAGTTCAAATAGTTAATTTTTTCGACGACAGATGTCGCTCCGCCGACAGGTTACAGCGCTATCGTTTCGTTCCTCAATGCGGATTACAATTTTCATACAAGATTTCGACGTTTTATACGCCCAGAGAATAAAATCAGGGAACATAAATACGTGCGTCAGCTGTCGCACAGATGTCAAAGTGACAGATAAAGTAACGCTTTTTTAGTTAATGCTTGTATTAATTTTACTTCTCGTAAAATTTCCATAGGGCCTTATATGAAAATCGATTCTTCAGGAGTAAACTCCAAAAATCGGTAGGTACGAGTATATTAGGATAATGTTTTTATAGATAAATGTTTCAGACTAATTCTGTTTCAGACTAATTATGTGTTCACAAAAGAATTGATTATTTTAAGATGTCTAAATTTAGTCGTATAGGTAAAGAATATTTTCATTACTTTTCTTGTAAGGATTTTGTAGGATATGTATGCATACATTAATAAAAAATTGAACAATTGCGATTAGTCTTTAAAGTGTGAAGAAGGTAAATGGATATTGGCAGAGCGTTATGTGCTCTGACCGTTTACTTTGAATATCTTTACGACGCGATCTCATCGGCGCCTCTTGAAACAAAGCGAGCTGAACAGCCGGATTAACTTAGCATTCGCTAAACACCCCTGACCCTGTGTAAAGTGGCTCAGTCGATAAGGCTTCCGCACATTCGTCCGTACTTACATCTTGTTATCTTCGGGAAGTCAAACCATTGAGGGCTTTTGTTGGATCACAGTCGCCGAATTCATATGAAAATTTAATTTTCTGTTAGTGAATTTCCCAGAGCTACCGTGTCGCGGTGAAATTTCGCTCTATTGTCTCGTTTCGAGCTTATGCGGGCTTACAGTCCGAATATGAGGCCCTATGTTAATTGTTTGAGCTAAGTATGGGCGTTTTGTGTTTATGCGGTACCGGAATAAGAAATTAGAGTGCATATTCGGTGTGCAGTGACAAGCAAAGCTTTGAGTCAAAACGGAAAAGTTTTATCCGTGCAAAAAATGTCAAAATCGTGGAAAAAGTGGTGCGGTCTTGCGTTCTCATGGAGCAATAATGGTAAATATCGATTAACGATTCGGGGCTGTTTTGTTGCGAGTTTCGTCATCATTACTCTGAGTTCTGCACGGTCTACCGTGCAGAACTACATCTGCTGTTATTTCTTGACAGGATCCGAGGAAGCTGTTGTAAATGACACCATGAAATGACCACCAAACCGTTACCATCACTTTTCTATGGTTAAGCTCACTTTAGGGCATTTTGGGTATTTTAGGCATGAATTAGCCGTTGGTCCAAAATCCCTTCATTTCTGTATAGGTTTAACAAGGTAAAGAAAGCTTTAACTCGCACTGCTCTCTGCAGATCAGTTAAATCATGAGCAACCAATTTTCAAGTTTTTTAATCTTACCGATTTGGTGCAAACGGATAATTATTGGAGGTATGTTAACATCAAAGTGTGCCACTAATTCCTTAGTAGTTTGATACGGTTCGGCTTCCCTCATCACCTTCAATGCATCGTTATCGTCACCTTATGTTATGGGTTATTCTTATCGTTATGGTTTATTCTTTAAATCGAAGTTTCCACTACGAAAGCGGTTAAACCAAAAACGCAAGGTGCATCGGTTAGCTTCAAAAAAAGAAAATTCAAATCAACTTTCAAATTTGGCTCTGGTCTGGATTTGGAAAGTAGTGGCAGGGCACACTGCGTTTCGCAGTCATTTGGGCAGCCCGTCTGGCGGCAGTAACCACCTCCTTACAGAAGACCACCGTGAAATAACAGCACGTGTGCTGTTGTGTTTCGGTGAGTGAGTAAGGGATGCCAGAGCCCATTTTCCTATCCACTTCTAATCCGTTATCCTTAATCCAACTGCAGTGGGCAGCGCACTTGCAGCAGCTTTGGCGTTGCTTGTGTTATAGGCGACGGTAGCCACCTACCATCAAGTGGACCGTCAGCCTATCTGCCGACCTTAACATAAAAAAAATAGTTAACAGAATATAATATACTGCTGTGTTAGTCCCACGTAGGAACTCGTATTCGAAATTCGTCTTTCAATCATATCATTTTTTTAAATTTAGAATGTTATAGTTTTTGTTTGAAAAAGTTTCCCTCTACCAGAATTCGCACCGATGCATGTTTAATTTAAATTCAAAATGGCCAGTGCGATAAAACGGCAATTTCATATTTAAACCTCTGTTATTTAAACAAAGACACAAGAGAAATTTCCTTTCAAGAGAAACCGTAGTATCCGCGGCCGGAGGCAATGCAGACTTTTAATAAATTGTTAGGGGTTTTGATGCTTCTTAAAGAATATCAGCTTTATACTATTTACAGGCACCTATAGTACACTTACTGCTGCTTTAAAAAAAGGGAAAAGTAACTGTAAGTAGACCGCTGGAGGAGGCTTTATGAGAGAATTTAATCTGTTTACGAAAAGAAATGTTCAATTAATTTTCAGTGAGTATCGCTCGGGATGTTGAGGAAGAAATAAACATTACACAATAGAAATTATATACTGTCTGCTATAGACTTTATTTATTTATTCTATTACAATTATTTACATATCATTTAACATAAAAACTAAAATTAAAATAATCTCTAAATATAGTGGCCTCGGCGCCGAATATGGTTTTGTACCATTCGGAGTCGAGACACTCGGTCTATGGGGGCCAGCAGCAATGAGCCTCTTCAAAGACATCTCGAAGAGGCTTATTGATGCGACGGGAGACCGAAGAGCTGGCACCTTCCTCGGCCAACGTATTAGTTTGGCCATTCAACGAGGAAATGCTGCCAGCGTACTTGGTACAATGCCGCAGGGTCCATTTTTATATTATTAGTTTTTAATCAATTTAATATTAATTTATTTTTAGATTAGATAATTTTAGTTTTTATGTTAAAAAATAGAAATTGTTTAATGAAAAATCATTATTCAGCATTGTCATTTTAGGATTTAGGATTAAATAGTTGTATTACCCGATTGAAACGAACTCATGAGTCGAAGTTAGTTTGTTGGTAAATTACTACAAAGTGCGGCAAGCTGGTATTTGGCTGAGCCATCCCAAAGGTGGGAGAAGTAATCCATGCAAGATCGGACTTGCCTTATACAAAGAGTATAAGGCAAGATTTATAAAGTACTTATAAATAATTATACATGTAATTATAATTATAATAATTAAATTAAAATAATATGGCAAAGAATAACACATTTTATTTATGTCAATAAAATGAATTTAAATTTTTATGCATGTACATGGTATACATTACCTAGATTACAGTGTATTGAGTGGATTTGAGATTCAAATATAATGTTGTGAAAGGCGATAGTAGTAAAAATTTAATACAAATAAATTAATAGGAAACATCTAGGTGTTATTAATTTCTTATTGGGCGAGATTAGATCTTTTCGAGAGAACTGTTCTCGAATTATAGTCACAGTGAATTCTAAATAGATCTCTGACAGCATCTAAGACAGATTGAAATGTTTCATTCAATAATGAGTTGATTACCTTGAACTCAGTGGAGATACGCTCTGATCGTAGCTGGAACTGGCAGACAGAGATTCGTTAGATATCATCCCGTTCTCCATGCCCAGAGGAACATCGCATTGACCCATTTCAGCTGTAACAAAAATAAAATTGTATAAACAAACATAGGGAAAAATGATATTTAAAAATATAAAAAATTTGAGATAGTATGATGTAATATGTACGGTTAAAAATAACACAAACACATTGAAATCAGTAATTTAAAACAATATAAATGTTGTATTAATGACGCATAGTATTTTGTTTGTATAAATGATTATTAAAGAAACTGTAGTATTTGAACTTAGATTTAGTTTGTACTTAATCAAAAATTAAAGTATAGCATAAAAATAGTGAGAGTAAATTTTGGGTCAAGAATTGAAGTAAACATAATGAACTTTTATATATTTTATTGCTAAGTTTATTTATTTATTTATTTGAAATGGCTTTATTATTTATTTATGGCTTACCAACTAAAGACATACTTAAACATAATAATATACAACCTCACCGAAAGAAGCATTACAAATGTGAATTTAAATTGTAGGAAAGCACAGCATTTTTAGAAATTAGTTAAATGAATGAATCAACAAATATAAATAGCATGGAAATGGTTCTTTCCATGCTATAAGCTAATAAACAAGAAAGAAACAGTTCAATCATATACTCATTATCATAATACAATGGTTCAATCAAAACAATAACAAAATTTGAATAAGTTAATAAAATTTGAACAATTGAACAAGTTAATAAAAAATGACTAATAGAATTTTTTTTAATGAGAATTACTATATGAAATATTTCACAATGTCACACTTGTGAAATATTTCATTATAAAAACCCAAAGCACAAGAAACAGGTGTATTGTTACCATATTTATTTTTATTAAATCTTATATTAAACGGTCTAAAGTTATGTGCTCGAGCAAACATTCTGGGAGTGTTCAACTTAATCATTGATGTGAGGGACGGATGTCGGACAATGAACGCTCCGGTTAACAATTTTATAAAGAAATTCTTAGCAACCAGTTAGTAGTGTTGTGAGTTAAGATCTGCCGAATGATTTCATTCCATTCCATTTGGTAACACTTCGTTGTATTTCGATCCATTCCGTTCCGTTACACTCTGTTCCACACCAATCCATTCGATCAATCGAATCAAACTAAATACCTAAATGAAGCTAATGCTAATTTTTTTTGTTGGAAAACTGAGTCTTTGATCAGGTAATCCAATCTAGGTATAGAGTGAAACTAATTGTTGGTTTGTTTGGTTGGTTGAACGCGTTAAACTTTGGGACTAGCACAGGCACGTATCTAGACTTTTGGTTCGGGGGAGGGGATAAATCCCAACTATCCCCCCCTCTGTATACTTGCTTGGACTAGCAGTTTAAAACATAATATATAAAGAATATATTTTTCCATTTTATAGCCTTCTTTTGTAACTCATATCAATAATAATTGTAACTATACATATATAAATTAAAAAATAACTAACAAATATTATAAAGAGAAAATATTTGTATTTTTGTATGTTTGTAATGAATAAACTCAAAAGACTAATGGACCGATTTTAAAAATTCTTTCATCTACACAAAGCTACATTATCAACGAGTAACATAGGCTATTCACCCTCCCCC
Source organism: Bembecia ichneumoniformis (assembly GCA_910589475.2). Classification (NCBI taxonomy): domain Eukaryota; kingdom Metazoa; phylum Arthropoda; class Insecta; order Lepidoptera; family Sesiidae; genus Bembecia; species Bembecia ichneumoniformis. The sequence goes on from OU342530.1 coordinate 17,495,522, forward strand.
CATCTCCCCCCTTTACCCCCATCCATACAAAAGTGCCGTTTTCAACGAATAATATTCTATAAAGAGAATATTTATAAGAGAAGTCGCGTGAAACAGCTAGTTATATATAATTTAAAAGATAAGTCACCGATTCTAACGATTGTAACAATTAAGTCGAGAAGTATATTTTTCACATTTGTGGTTGGTTCTTGTGCTTAGGTGTTCAATTAGTAAATCAATTTATATTTCCTACGAGTTGCTACGAAAAAATGTTCGAGAATTTGTTTTTTTTTTTTTTTTTTAAAAAAAACGTTCCTCGTTGACACACACTTGGCCGATTTTTTAAATTAATCCAATATTACTTCATATTTCATTTGCGACATTCTCACGAGAGAAGCGAAGCGGAAAGGGAGAATTCCAGCAAGTACCTTCCATTTCCCATTTTCCGACATATTTACCTTGACAATTTTAAAGAGGGGGAAAAAATGGGGGCGCGACTCGAATTTTTCTCAGCAGTCAACGAAACTTAATTACATCACTTTGAATAATTAATTAATATATTAACGGTGTTTTAGTGTTTTCAACTTGGCGTGGGCCCGTTCTCTCTTGTTTTCGTTTAATTAGGGAATGTATCTTCTTGGAAGCTTTTACGTCTCAACAGAAACTAGCCTCGAATGTGATATTACATTTATGTGGTTACATATTCGGTTGCTGCTTCATTAGCTTTAAGGATCGAGTCATTGCGGCGCAAAACAGTTGGAATTGTCTTTGCGAATATTCGTTATGTTATTCCAACCGTATTTATTACAGCTAATGAACTTGCCTTTGAATGTCTCTTGAATACATTAAAAGTATCACTAATACAGTTATTACATAAACGGGACTTAAATTTGCTTGTGATTGCAAATTTGAATTAAGTTCTTATCTCATTTAGAAATAATGCTAAATATCATTTTTCTCTAAGATTTTATTACTAAATTCGGTTAAATTCACGGTTATATCGGTTCACATTTTAAATAATTATCGTAACTACCATCCATCAAGCATGGCTTCGACCATGCTTGACAGTGTGATCTCTCCATCACCCAGCGCCGCCCTCAACTCCCGGCGCTGGGATCTCCAGGCCGAGCATATCTGGAGCGTATCGGCGACTCCTCCCTTTTAATATGGTGCAGATAATGACTGAAGCACCCATGTCCGGTCATTACTTGCACCATATGGAAGGTGAGGCCACCTCGTCGGCGCCTCACCCATTCCTCCAGTGGCCGCTGAGGCCCTAAGGTTTTCGAGTGGAGGCCACGGACTTGCAAGCGCAGCGTAGGACGGACAGACAATCTGATAAGGGCCGTGGTTCAACGGCGGATCCAGATATCTTCTGACCGGTTATGGAATTTATGGGGACGCCTATACCTAGTGGACGTTCTACGCTGAGATGTTGATTTAAATGTTGTTAACAACCTGTTTAATGGTTAAAGACCTGTTTAAATAACTATTAATTGAGGAAGTAATTACTTTCAGTAGTCGACAAGTCGACATTGGTCTAATCGGTCGACCTAATTGGTCGACAAGTTTTAAATATTTATTATGACAATTTACTATGTTTCTGCATATACTAACAAAGATTATTACACGGCGACCGTCATGTAAAACTCTTTTTGTATGGAATGTAATACTTCATCCGCGCCCTGTTGTAACACCCTTCGGAAATAGTATCTTTTTCTGAATGAAAGATAAGTGTATGTCCTTTTAAAACTGTATCCCTGACAACCAGTATACAAAATTTAATGACGGTCGGCGTGAAAGCTTAACAAACAGACTCACTTTCTCATTTATAATATATTAGTTAGCATAATTTAAACATTATTTAAAGAGAAATACTGAAGAAACAATTCGCGAATTAAAAATGTGCGTCATGAAATATCCCCGATCGATTGAAAATGAGTTAGCATGTACGCCCATAGCAAGTAGGGTGGTCAGGCCACCCCGTGTTGCCGAATATACCTGCAAGAAAATTACAGATGTTTCACATATTTCTGCTTATATTGTAGGTTGTTTCATGCCACGCTCCGTAAGTAAAGAAGGCGGGGTACGGATGCCAAAACCGGGATTTTTTTGTTTATTTTCCTGCTTTTAATATAACGAAAATACAATACACGCGAAGAGACGCCGGCGAACCACAAAGAGAAAAATTCAAATTCAGTTTTACGGACGCGACGCTATGATATACGCATTTACGTATATTTCCTTACATCCCCTTTTATATGTAATCGTATTTCGAGATTCTCTAATGTACCTTATTTATTTGCATTATTCGCTCAACAAGCAATAGGTACCTACTTGCAGGCATCTCTTAAATAATTGTCGAGTTACCTTTGAAGTGTGATCTTACTTTTTCTTTCGTTTTCGTTAACAGCTTTTCAAAATGAGACTTTAGTGACTTTATCGATTTGTTAAATAAAACCTGTTGGAATTTGAGAAGTAAACTGAGTCTACTTTTCTTTTTAAGTCGTTGGTCGTGTCGACGACCCATTGTGTTTAAGGCCGAATGCTTAGGGCCAACTTTGGACGGCGGAGAGGCAACGGGAAGAGGATCCCCTCTCCCAGCCGATTCTGGACCTGGGCGGTAGTCTAAGGGGAGACTACTGCCCGTTGTGAGGTCCCCGAGATGGCCGGCGTACCTCCGCTTGCGTGTACGCCGAGGTTCCGACAGGGAGCGTAGTTCTCCCCGCGCTGAACAGCCGTGGCGGGTCGCCGAAGTTGTGCAACAACGTTCCTGCGACCCCGCCCATCTACGGCGGTGCTATAAAGTCGTTGGGTTTTAGCCGATAGGAGTCCGGCATAACCCACAGCGTGCCCCTTTCGCTGCTGGGTATCCATGATGGATTTCCCAACGTAAAAAAAGGGCCAACTTTGGAATGGAAATTTTATAGTCGTCTCTGGTCTGGATCTGGAAAGTAGGGGGCAGTGTACACTACGTTTCGCAGTTATTTGGGCAGCTCGTCTAGCGACATTACTACTTCCTTAAAGAAAGCCCACTTTCAGCACCTGCGGAGTTTATTTCATTATTTATATATTACTTGAAAAAAATTGTGATTTTTTCTGATACACTTTTGTAATATCAGTGACAAATGGCCGCATCGAGTTAAAAAAAAGTATTTTGAAGTTTAATGTTCCAGTTTTCATATCTTTAACTTATCAGCTACGGTTATCACGCAATCCAAAAAAAATGGGGCGAAGAAAAAAATTGCAAACTTTTTTCAGTACTTTTTGGGTCCCCAAGCATGAAAAATATTTTCCCGATTAAATCAAGCTTATTTATTTAGCTTTAATTTGCTTATCTATCTTCGATCTTAGATAAAGCATTTCAAAAATCACTAAATAATTTAGGAATTTCTTTTGATCCCTTAATTTTTTAAGTAGTGTACTATATATAATATTTATTGCACAAGTACATTACATACGGATTCCTCTAGGTAATTTATATAGTTATATATTATTAATTATGTTTTATTTCAATGACAAAAAATAAATGAAATGAAATATAATAAATATAAAAACCAATAAATATCATTAAAAAAAAATTAAAGCTAGTATTCCCCAAGTAGCAGGGCAACGCCTGGTAATTAGGGCTGCAGAGTTAAGAATCTCCTGACAATAAGTGCCGTGTCAAAATTACTGCCTTCTATATCTGTCCCTTGATCCAGACATCTAGCGAGAGCCTCTTGAGATGTTGGTCGAAGATTTACGATATCATACCTTTCGCCGAGATAACTATCGGGACGATCATTCCACATGGCGGTCATCTCTTGTGCCAAGTTTATAGTATTTACTAAGCTTGTCTTTTTCTGCTTTCACAAGGTTTCGTCGTGTTTATTATTATTGTTGATGTGTTATTACTATTTGGAGTTTTAGTTATTTCAAAAGTATACTTTTAGTAACCCTTTATAAATTTTTTTTGTGCGATTTTATTTTTATTACTATAGACAGCTTATTAATTAGATTGGCAATCTAGCATTGTGATATTCTTTTACCTTATTATTAATAATTTTTAAACTTAGTTCTTTAAAGTTATTTGTAAGTGATGCTTCTGTTAGTAATTAAATAAGTGTTGGGAATTGAATTTGAACACGATAAAACTGTTCAATGGGAACTACACCGCAGTACTTAAATAGTTCAAGAGGGGTTTGGATTTTATTTTTGGTAGTACAATAAACCTTAGTAATCTAAATTGAATATTATAATATATTATATTTGATCTAAACATGTTTTATATGTACCACAGTATGCTTACTACAAATACCTTGTACATTATTAGGAGTGTGTGAAAAGGTATCTTAATATAATTTAAGAATGGACATAGGGTATTTTATTATATTCCACTTGGGCGAAGCTGTGGGCACCAGCCATCTAAAAATAAAGTTACAACGCCTCGCAAATATATAATAGCAAAGCTATGGTATGCTAAAGCGGCCGAAAAATTAAAGACGGCCAAAAACCGGGGTCTCGGTTCCGGATACACTTTTATGCCGTTCGGAGTCGAGACCCTTGGTCCGTGGGGTCCCAGCGCTCGCCAACTTCTAAAAGAAATTTCCAAAAGGCTCACCGACACCACTGGTGACCGACGAGCTGGCAGCTTCCTCGCGCAACGCATTAGCATTGCAATACAGCGAGAAAATGCTGCCAGTATCCTCGGCACCATACCGCGGGCGCCCAATTTTTTACATATTTTTTAGGTTTTATTTAGTTTTAGGTTCATTTAGTTTTAGATGTAAATTATTTATTTTAATTATGTAATATTAGTTTCAATAGCAGAATGGATATAAATGACTTCAACCTAACAGCAATAAAGATGTCAGTCATGATATTGCTTTACACATTTCATAAGGCGCTACACCTCATATTTAATGCAGACGAAAGGGTGGGCACTGCTTAATTCGAAATAAAACGACAAATCAAATAGTGTGAAATGTGTATTAACAATGGCAAGCTTTTAATTGGTCGTTGGTAACAAACAGAAGGTCAATATAAGAACGAAGTAGTCCTAATCCACACAGTGAGGACGCGTGATAAATTACTTGCGAACAAATGACGGGAAACGGGCGTGAGAAAAACAAACAATTTATTTAGAAGAGAAATGAGCGAGACCAATGGCGCAAGGTGAGTTTTAATTATAACGAACATTGCGAGGTCAACTGTCTTTATTAGCACAAGTGCTTACGTGACGATAGCACTTTTTCAGAAGACCTCTGTGAGCGAGTGAGTAACGAATGCTAGAGCATATTCCTCTATGTGGAACTTGTTCTTTATCCTTCCTATCAGAATTAACAGAGCATTAGCATCCGAGTTAGGCGTTGTTTGTGTTCATTAGCGACTTTATTTATATTGAACAAAAACTAACATAAACTGAACAAAAAATCAAATGTGTAGATAATTAATAGACAAAGCGTAGGGCTGTTTGCTCAGCTGTTCGTCCGACCTCGTAACTTCACCAATAGCGGAAGAGGAGGACGCCAACAGGTTTAGTTGGTAGGTCTACCCCACTACCATCTCGAGGCAGGAGCATAAGAATAAGTAAGAACTTTATTCTTATGGCAGGAATCCGACATAACCCACCGGTTTGTCCTCAGGCCGGTAGGACAGACTTTTTTCTTTTAGAATTTTTATATCCGTCGTAACTTCTAAACGAAAGATCCGATTCGAATTTAAAGAGGAATTTACATGATTCAACCTTGATTATGAAACTATTTAGCTGGATGGTCTTCATCATATTTCGATTCTGCTCCCGATTTGATTGAATAATTTGTACAAAAATGGTTATTCATCAGTAGTTTAGTTCATTAATCAATTAATGACTTTTGTGAGCCAATTTTTGTACCTTGGGTTACATTTATTGTTATTTTCGTAGGGATTTCTAATTTTTTTTGAAAATTAAATTTCAAAATTTTGAAAATTAGCCCGTGTTACTCCCTGATGATGACGAACCCGTTGGATGAGTGGTTAGGGTGCTTGCCTTAACGCTCTGTTCTAATGTTCCCGGGTTCGAGTCCCAACAGGGTCAACTCTTTTCATATTTGGCTATGGTCTGGATCTGGAAGGTAGTGGCAGGGCACACTGCGTTTCGCAGTCATTTATGCAGCCCGTCTTGCGGCAGTAACCACCCCCTTACAGAAGACCACCGTGAATGTAGGTATAAATTATTAAATTAATTATTATTAAATTATTTATTAAATTAAAGGTTGACTTTGTAATATTGTTATGTACTAAATAATTGTGGAAACTTTATTGGTATTTGTGCCATTTTTGTCATTTTAGTTATAAGTATTATAGTCTGTATGTTTCCCTTAAAAATAAATAAATAAATATACCTACATACGCGGCCGTCTTATTTAAGCACTATTGGGAGCACTGTTAGTGTTCCTGATAGGGTGTACCTACCTGTAACAACTTTGCCCTATTTTACGTAACATCAATGTTATTTGGCGTTTATCCCTTGTTCTAACAGTAGGGAATACTGTATGAATAAGGGATGCTATCCACAATAATTGGTTTCTCAATTTTTAACTTTCGTACTTGATCGTCTGCGCATTGCGACATTTTTGTTACAATCTTTTATAAGCAGCATTCTTTTTAAAAAGCTATCAGCTTTTTAAAAAACACTACTCGGGTAAAAATATTGTTCTACCGAATACTTAAAAAAATACACCACCCATTAACTTTGAAATAATTTCTTATGAAAGAATTATTCCCTTATTGTATAAAAGAATTAAATATATTTAGTTCGTTGTGTTTATAAGTAAGTACTTAGATCAAATATAAGTAAGAACTTACGAGTAACTTACGCCCTTTTGTTACACTCTAAGAGTTATCGAGGAATGAGGCAAATATCGAGGCTTGTTTCGCACTCGATTGAGCGAAGCTTAATTTCATACACAGTGCTGAACTTACACAATTTTATTATTACCCTAATACTAAGATTTTTTTCTAATAAACTAAAAAGGCTTTCTTGTAATTTAACCGAGGATTTTTGTAATCTGGCAAATTACATTAATTACAACTGTGTCCTTTGATCAAATATATGTACTACTAAACACATTCCAAACAAAATCAATTCCAAATATACGTATCAATTCGAGTTAATAGTTAGTTTGATTTTCTAGTCTAGTATTTGATCAAAACGCTCAGTGGTAATCACTGTAATCTACCAGATTACAAAAATCCTTTGAGAGATTGTCGATAAGCCTCCGATGTTATTAGTCCCTAACTGAATTATATAGCTAAAAATTTTGCGATCTTAAGAGGTATCTCGTGAGGGTTTTACAGATCGGATTGCGAATTGTTCCATTTAAAGCGTTTATTAAAGGGAACAATCGTAAGGAAATCTAGTGGAGAATTAAGGGCAATTTGCAACAATTCTCTAAGGGCAAGCTTGCTACCTCATTACATTAATTGCCCGTCGCAAAAGAGAATAACTATTAAAAATTCATTGTTTTTAGCCTTCTGCCAAGTTCGGCCGGATAGCATTATTAATATTAAATTCTGCTGAGACGCCGCGCCTAATGCTCTAATTTAAAATTCTTACGAAACTTAATATTTGAGCGGGGCAAGCCCCCTAAGGATTCTATGCCTACGGACGGTATTTTCAAATTTTCGGGCATTCGCAGCCGTTCAAGTTACAAAGAGTCGTGAAGTCAAGGCTTGGTAAAAATGTTTGAGTGTGCGCCGCAGTGGAGTGAAAGCTCAACAATATTGCCGCGCAGCGAATGTTCTACATGGCTTTACTAGATAACGGAGTAGGAGTTGCACGCTCCGTGCTACATAAATTTTCCGTACCGCATCGGAACCGCAGTAGCTGGAACGACCTCCGAACCTCGTATGTGTTGCGCAGTCAAATATAACGTGGAAAGAACCTTACGCTGATTATTACACAGTCCTAAATTGCTTAAGGAATCTCGTTCGACACGGCACAATCCCGTGTGTCTCTTACACCTGTTTCATCCTATGCCCAGTAGTGTTCATATACTTCATATTCCTTTCAGCTTTACACTTCCTACAATGTCGATTATTTTTCGTACCTTATGAGTGAATTTATAAAATACGATTAATAATGTTTTTATGTAATATCGGAGCAGGTGCAATCTTGTGGATACAATCATGTCTGTGTAACATAAGAATTGCGTGCGGAGATATATTACTTCATACTGCTGGGCAAGGTATTTGTATCAGCAAGTATGGGATGTAGTCCACCATACAGTTCATTGTGAATAGGCAGATCTTGTCTTGAAGAAGAAGTCTTGAATAACGATGATTACATTCATTGTCAAAGTATTTGATTGTAATTTTAAAAATCATCTTCATTAGGCTACAAGAGGCCGTGACAAAGGCCTTTTCAATTGAGCCACCACACTCGGTTCTTCGCCCTCAGTATCCATGTAGGTACTTTTTGAGCAGGTTAATCTTGATTCAGACCCTAAGTCTCGACTATCTTAAAGCCTATTTATTACACTACAGATATCTCCGTATCTCAGATCACATCCCTCAAAGAAATTCCAAAATTCCAAAGATCTTCCGAGACATTTCGTCACTGTCCACAATCAGCATCGTATGTCAAGACTTGCAATAAGCACTGGTTATAGACCTTGACCTAAAGGATTTGTGTAAATTTATCGAATGATGCCTAGCCCATTTGTTTACTTCTGTCCGCCTCTTTATCAAAGTTTTTATTACGCAATTGTACAATTTGCTCAAGGTAATATTCCTGAACAAAATTACGGTACATATTAAAATTTAAGTACACAGAGGTCCTCATTAGTCAGTAGCTGAACCATACAACAACGGTTTAGGTACCGACAGTCAAGCCTTTCGGCAAATGCATTGAGGATGCTATTGGAGCTGACCCGAACCCTGGACACCAGAGATGCACATCGTTTCCTCAGTCTACTCTGGATTCAGCGAACATCCCCGAGGCACTACAGAACCTTGACAGTCCCAACAGAGTAATAACTAAACGCATTATTATATTGGACTCGTAGGGCGCTATACTGTCTCTGGGTAAAACTCGCCCATAGACTAATCGTATAAAAAGGCGTCAAAAATGAAGTTTCCCTAGTAAAACGAATTAAATTCTAGGCTAGGTACAAGGAAGTGTAAAACAGTTGGAGCTAGATAAATAATTCATGCTCGGATTAAAGAACTTAACAAAGTTACCCTCTTTAACGAGCGAATTTAATGAAAGTGTTTGCTATAGGAATTTATCAAATTAGGCGTTGGTCTTTTATTTTACATCCGAATTTAAATTGTAAAACAGTTTTGAGGATATCTCCCGGATTTTAGGCGTAAAACGTTTCTTTTTCCCCTTCGCGTTATTAAACGCTTCGTCAGTTTTTAAACTTTACGGCTATGAAAGTCGTGAATGCACAGACTTACATCTGAAAACTCATTAACTGTTACTTAACACAATATTAGAATTTCAGTATATTTTGTGATGCGATTCACGGTTCCGGTTGTCGATCAGTCAATACGCACGTCACAGAGCTCCGCGGATAATTTAAAATAAACAGTGTAAAAAAGTGCCATCAAAATGTCTCATACGAACTATTGACTACAACAAAGAACAAAATACGTGATCAGCGAAAAAGTTACAGAAAAAGTGTTAAATTGCGAGAATAAATCAACCGCATAGTGTAAACCAAAGATAATTGTATTAGTGTATAGATGGAACAATAAAAATTGAAGATTCCTTCGATACTCGATACCCGTCTTTCTAATGGCTGCATGTCGTATGTTAAAAAGAGATAACAATAGCCGAATATGACGTCTTAACACGCTGCGCGCCATAAAAGGGGCAACGTCATATTTGTTTATATCATGCTGGTTAACAAGCGCGTTTAGCTTTATGTGATTTAAAATACTTAAAAATGTGAAAGTGTGATTTCATAAATCTGTTGCTTGCCAAGAATGGCTTGTACTGTTCCCGTTTGTCCAAGTAGAGTGGGTGTTTTGAAGGAGAATAATGGAAACATATCATTTCACCGGTAAGTCACACAGCTCGCACTCATTAATTTTGGTGTTTTGTAAACAAATTTTTATAATTATTTACTAAAAATGAATCATTGTACATGCATACACAGCTCTAAGGTTGATTTATGTAAAGAAAAGCTGGTGTTTATAACTAAAATTTACAAAAACCAAAGTTAATCGGAATTTTTGACATTTGTCTTGCTTTATAGTGCTGTAGTCTGATCTTGATAAGTTTATCGATAATTTATTTTTAGTAGAGTGTTGACAATTTCTAGCATTCACTGCAGGTTGAAAGTAATTTTTATCAATTTATAACAGATTTCCCACCGACATCGATTTATACAAAACATGGACAAAAAATGTAAGAAAAGGCGACGATTGGAGAGCTTCGCAATATACAAGAATATGCTCGATGCACACTAGATTCTTGCTTTCGCCAAAGATTTCAGCGTAAAATTCTACACTCGTATGCAGTGCCGACAATATTCCCAAAATTACCACCATCGTGTAAACCAGTAAGTAATATCTATAAGTTATAAAGAAGTTATGCTTCAATCTATGAAAATTATGAAAATCTTTTGAATCATTAATAACCAAAAACTATTTCTTTTCAGAAGTTACCCAGAAAAAGAAAACTTACTAATAAATACGTGGATACCCAAGCGTCAACATTAACTGCAAGTCTTTAAATTAAAATTTTGACGAATCACAGATGAACGATATCACAGATTAAAATGAAACGATATCACAGATTATCCAATCTGTGATATCGTTTCTAAAAATAAAACTTTAAGATTATCGAGTTTTTTTTCTCTCGTAATAAAAACCTACTCCCGTTCTACCCCTTAAGGATGGATTCTAAATATTTCTACTCAAAAAATAACTATTCTTTTGAAATATTTTGGTGAAATAAATGCGAGAGGTTGCATACAATCTCATACAACCGATTAGCAATGCGGCGAGTACCAGTACGCACCCACATTTTATTTATATTGAATAACCAAACAGTACACTGAAACGCATTTAGCCATACTTTTTATCCGTCATATATTTAAAATCTATATCAACGATATCTAGTTATCAATAAAAATGCACAGCACTATTATACGCTATAACTTTAGCTTGCATTGTATAGTCAAAATGGAGACATTCACTCAACTTCGACCCGACAGATTATATATGTATGTCTCTTTCAATCTTATGACAATTTGAAGGTGTTAGAAAGAATAAAATATTGCTGCATTTTGTGATCCATCTATAGGTACAGACTAATGCAACATCTTTGGTGTAAACATTCTAGTTCTACCCTACAAAAATAGTGTCAAGTGTGATGCGAATTATACATAGACTATAGATTGGAAACTACAGTACCAACATAACAAACAGCAAAACAAGTGTTGCCACAGCAAAACAAGTGCTGCCACAGCAAATCAAGTGTTGCCACAGCAAAACAAGTGTTGCCACAGCAAAACAAGTGTTGCCACAGCAAAACAAGTGTTGTCACAACGAAACAAGTGTTGCCACAAAGAAACAAGTGTTGCCACAGCAATATAATTTTTTTTATCAAAGATGGAGAAAAGTATGGAAATCCTATTGGCAAAAATAGACGAAAAGTTAGACCTACAAACTAAACTTATAACAACTTCAGTAACGCAAAATGTCATGGCAGCACTAGACGAAAAGCTTAAAGCGATCACAGAAGAAAACGCCCAACTCAAAAATAAAATAAGTGAGCTAGAGTTAAAACTCAAATTCGTTGATAAAGATAAGCGCAAAAATAACCTTGTCTTTTTTGGCATCGAGGAAGGAGAAGCAACAACAGAAACGGAGCTAGTAGACTACATAAAGGACATTATAATAGAAATGGGAGTACATTTTGAAGCCTTCGAAATTAATAATATTTACAGAATCGGTAAAAAAGAGCTCGATAAAAATCGCCCTGTTGTTGTCTCACTTACAACTAAGTGGAAAAAACATATGATTCTGCGAAACAGATCTAACCTACAAAAAGGTGTAAATATCAAAGAGGATTACCCAAAAGAAATAATAGAAAAACGCAAACAACTGCAGCTGCAAGTTGAAGAGGAAAAGAAAAAAGGGAATTTAGCGTTTATAAAATACGACAAACTGATAATAAAGAAAACAAATGAAAGCGACAGAGAAAAGAGGAAAAGAGAGACTTCAGGTTCACCGAAAATGCCATCGCAAAAGAAAGTCAATGCACGTAATACCCAAAGCACTTTGACCACCTTGAACAACGCCCCCTCTAAAACTGCGATAAAGGAAATAATCAGACCAAATATACTGAACTATGTAGAGCGCGGGAGATCAGCTTCATTATCAAATCTCTCAAAAAACTAATATGCGACACCCGGATCCAAACAACCCCAACCACCACATTACCAAACACAACACTCATAAATTGCACCCCAAGCCGGCTTGTCACCGTGGGGGAAGAAGACAAACACCCTCCATCTAAATCAAAACATTATAATTCGAACAAGATAAAACAAGATAAAAAGTTCACTGAACATATACATGTCTGCACACTGAATACTCGGACACTAAGAACAGAAGAGAGCCTAAAAGAACTAGAAATAGCCATATCCAACATAAAATGGGACATAATGGGCATCAGCGAGATGAGAAGGCCAGGAGAAGGGATAGAAGAGAGGAACGACTATATCATGTTTCACAAAGGAGAACACACCGGACAAAAAGGAGTAGGTTTCCTTATTAAGTCTAAACTGAAGAAGAACATTTTGGGATTTGAAGGAGTTTCTGACAGAATTGCGGTAGTTCATTTAAAATTTCCGGGTTTCAAGAAAAACTGGGCCATCTTTCAAATATACGCCCCAACAGAACAAGCGGGGAAATCAGACATAGAATATTTCTATGAGAGTATCTCAGAAGCAATAAATCCACACTACAACAACAACATAATAATCATGGGCGATTTTAACGCACAGGTCGGAGAAAGGCAAATTGGAGAAGAATTCACAATCGGGAAGTTTGGGCATGGCAAAAGAAGCCAAAATGGACAGAAACTAGTAGAATTAATGATGGAAAATAACCTTATTTTAATGAACTCACGTTTTTACAAAAAAAATAAAAGCAAATGGACGTGGTCCTCCCCAGGTGCAAAATTCAAAACTGAAATTGACTTTATGATAACCAACAAAGCAAGCGCGTTCACAGATACCAACATAGTTAAAAACCTCAACTTTAACACAGACCACCGTATGGTAAGAAGCTGCCTAAGCCTAAACCAACCCAAAAGATCCAGGAAAAACTTAGTAAATAATAACAAGCTGTATCAAATATCTGAACATAGTCATCCCACTAATTCCCGCACAACAGAATCACTCAATGAAATTATTACCTCCGACGCAGAAACTGGGATTAAATACAGGAGATTACAAAACAAATTGAAAGAGATGCTAGTCAGCAAACCCAGAAGCAAAGAAAGCTATTTAAGCAAAGAGACACTAGATCTACTAGACGAAAGAAGAACACTAATATCAAATAAAGGGGACAATGAAAGACGCCAAAAAATTGCAAACCTTAGCAAGGAAATTAAAGAGAATATGAGGAAAGACCGCAAGGAAAAAAGGAATAGAGTTTTGGAAGAAAACATAAAAAGAACAGGAGGAACAAAAAAAGCTATGAAACAACTAAACGAACATGGGAAAGAGTGGATATCGAAACTAAAGCAACGCGAATCTTACTTAACGAATCGACTCTCAATACAGAAACTAGCTACGGACTATTACCGCCTATTGTATTCTGATAAATTCGATTCAGGGTTGGCCTCAACTTCGGAAGTAAACGAAGCAAAAGAAGACAAAGTAGACGAAGTGCCAGAAATTCTTGTCTCAGAGGTAATCAAGGCAATAAAATCCCAAAAACTTGAGAAAGCCCCAGGGCCGGACAAGATACCTAATGAAATGCTCAAGGGAACCTTAGAGGAAATCAGTCCTGTGCTGGCAAAACTTTTCAATGAAATCTTACAAACAAGGCAAATTCCAGAAGAATGGACAGAGTGTCACATAATTCTACTACATAAAAAAGGCCCTAGAGACGAAATTGGGAACTACAGGCCAATTGCTCTAATATCAAACATATATAAACTATTTGCTAAAGTTATCCTGGAAAGAATATCATTAACACTAAACGAAAGCCAACCCGTAGAGCAGGCAGGATTCAGAAAAGACTTCAGCACAATAGATCACATTCACACAATAAAACAGTTGATACGGAAGTATAATGAATACAATAAACAAATCTACTTGGCGTTTATAGATTATTCAAAGGCATTCGACAGCCTGAGACACCAATACATATGGCGGAGTCTAGAACAACAAGGGGTCCAGAGCAACTATATTGAAATACTTAAGAGTATATACAAATCTAGCAAAGCCAGTATTAAACTAGAATCAACAGGAGAATCATTTCCTATCAAAAAGGGCGAACGCCAAGGCGATCCTCTCTACGCTATTTAACGCCGTACTCGAGCACATCTTTAGACAGCTAAACTGGGACCACTTAGGTCTGAACATTAATGGAGCACGCCTAAACCACCTAAGATTTGCCGATGATCTAGTGCTCCTTGAAGAGAACCCAGCAGCAATAGAACAAATGATGCAGAGCCTAGCAATTATAAGCAGAGAAGTTGGTCTGGAAATCAATGCCAGCAAAACAAAATTGATGACAAACTCAAAGGAAATAGACGTTATGGTAGATGGCAACAAGATTGAATTTGTCAAAGAATATATTTACTTAGGACAGATAATATCCCCTTCAGATGAAATGACAAAGGAAATAAACAGGCGAATAGCCCAAGGATGGAGAAAATACTGGTCACTGAAGGAAATAGTGAAAAGTAAGGATCTAGGCAACCACATAAAAAAGAAAACATTCGAGACCTGTATTCTACCAGTTCTTACTTATGGCTGTGAAACTTGGTCAATAACGCTTCACCACAGGGAAAGGCTAGCAAAATGCCAACGTGCCATGGAAAGAAGCATGCTAGGGTTGAAAATCAAAGACAGAGTCAGGGGCGTAGATATAAGGACAAGAACAAAACTTACAGACATTCTTACCCGGATAGATGTCCAAAAATGGAGATGGGCTGGTCATATGCTACGCCACCCCATCAACAAATGGAGCAAGCAAGTCACCCTCTGGCAACCAAGAGATGGCAAAAGAAGTAGGGGTCGTCAAGTCAGGAGATGGGAAGATGACTTGAAACAGACAGCGGGACCATTCTGGTTGAGAGTAGCAAGGGACAGGACCCATTCGAAGGAATTGGAGGAGGCCTATGCCAAAAGGCACACCGAACTTAGGGACCTATTGTAACCCTATGTTTAGGAATAAAGGGCTATTATTATTATTATTATTATTATTATTATTATTATTATTATTATTATTATTATTATATTTTGTGATGCAAAAATAATTTTAGTAAAAAAAAACGAAGTTAAAGAGTTAGTCCCATAATTATCCCATAAGCGTCCACTGTTGAATTAATATTTAGCTCTACCAGACTCGATTCTGACACTTACCACAAGAGACATTGTGGCAATTATTGGTGACTGGTCCACTCTAATGCCCATCTCCATTCTAAAGTCAGTTAATTCTTCGGGCTATTAGCGTGCAAACAGACTAAAATTCTAAAAACTATTTTTTAACCTCGGTAACATAAGTAGGTGCTGTACTTGGGGCGTTGTCCTTTTTTGACAAAAACCGTGATGCCTCGACAAACCTATACTCAGAAATTCCTTTTGCTATCTATCTAATCAGAAACAAAATCCAAACAGGCAAAAAGGAGGACTTTGTACTATGAACTGATGTACTATGAACAAAGAAGTTAAAGTTCGTAAGATTATATTTTGAATCTTCCGAATTCAAAAATTCTTTCACCAGTGGTAAGTTACATTATCGACGAATGTTATAGGTTATAATTTATAATGATAAATATTGGTTTTCATGTAATACAGAAGAACTATTTGAAGTACCACAACTTAAGATAATGATTCACGTTGTCAGATAATGAAGGGAGTAACAATACACTACACGTATGCCCAGAAACATTCTGAAAACGCGGTTAGGTGTGACACGTGTGAAACAAAAAGTAGTCCGCTATGGCTTTGTTAACTATGATTTACGGCTTACTAGAAGTGACTCCAGACTATTTTTTGTTTAAAAAGGAAAACTAAACAAAATTAATATATTTTTGAATAAATCTATAATATATCTATAATATACATACATTCATTTATTTATTTATTCTATTACAATTATTTACATATCATTTAACATAAAAACTAAAATTATCTAATCTAAAAATAAATTAATATTAAATTGATTAAAAACTAATAATATAAAAATGGACCCTGCGGCATTGTACCAAGTACGCTGGCAGCATTTCCTCGTTGAATGGCCAAACTAATACGTTGGCCGAGGAAAGTGCCAGCTCTTCGGTCTCCCGTCGCATCAATAAGCCTCTTCGAGATGTCTTTGAAGAGGCTCATTGCTGCAGGCCCCCACGGACCGAGTGTCTCGACTCCGAATGGTACAAAACCATATTCGGCGCGGAGGCCACTATATTTGACTACGCCAATAAATTAGTTAATTTCACATTTTATTATTTGTTTAAATACATAATCTTGTCTAATAGAAGTAAATCAGTCACGATATTTTTGTAATACAATTTCCATAAGTTAATAGAGTTAATTCAAGATAAGATAAATGATATATGTTTATTTACATAGGCCGCACTGAAAGTTTTTAGAACTGGCTGGAAAGTAAAGACAGAAATGAGAAATAAAATAAAATTTCTAATTAAGAACTCTTTAGGAAGCTGTAGATGTAATTTCATTCAGTTGGCATACATATGTATTCATAAATTTGTGTTCTTTTAAAAAGTGTGGAAACATGAATTGGACGAGAGGATATTTTCGCTCTATGATTTATTATGACATTCGTTGCGGTCTTTACAACACGTGGTCGTAGCAATCTCACTGATGATTTTCGTAGAGGACGTTCATCTACCTCGACAAATGAAAATAACTTGAGTGATGTGCGGCTCATGGTTGAAATAGATAAAATAGTATAACATACAAACAGATTCGGTGAAGTTTATATAATATATCGATACTTCATAATTTGACAGAAAATATAAAACGCCATCGCTTAAATTGGTGCCGCGAAATGATTGAAAAATATGGAGGTGAGTCAAATCGTCACAGAAGATTGTCACATTTATTTAGTAGAATAGCAAAGTGACATATTTTAGGTAGAATGGTTTCATACCTTCAGTAGTTCTGTGCCACAGACCACTTTAGTTACATTTTGCATACTCAGTGGCTCTAGCATGAGTTTACGACACTACACCAATTCTACACTCGCTAACGAGAGCGTAAAACATTTATATGGAAAATTGATAATTTGACATTGACAGTTCACGATTTTCCATACAAAAGTTTTACGTTCACGCTAGCGAGTGTAGAATTGGTGTAGTGTCGTAAACTCATACTAGAGCCTCTGATGTCAAGTGTTCCAAGAAAAGTTATGTTAGTTATGTTAGTTACGTTTGGTATTCACAGATGTCACTACGTTTTATAAGTTCAAATAGTTCATTTTTTCATTTTTCATATCGCTGCGCCGGCAGGTTATAACGCTCTATCGTTTCATTCCTCAACGTGGACTACACTTTTCATACAAGATTTTGAAGCTATTTGCTTTTGAAAGCCCGGAGAATAGAATTAGGGAACATACATACATGCGTCAGCTGTCTCACAAATGTCAAAGTGACAGATAACGTAGCGCTTTTTAGTTAACGCTTGTATTAATTTTATTCCTCATAAATTTTTCATGTCGGGAGCCTTATACGAAAATCGATTCTTAAGGAGTAAACTCCAAAAATCTGTCTTACTTTAACAAATAGATATGTTGTTGTTTTATGTTTGTATGTGTGAAAGAGAAAGACCTCTTTCACACATACAAACATAAAATTTAACACTCTTTGAGATTTGTATTTAATTCTTTCCCGATTGCGCCCATCAGTAGAGAACACTGATCAGTAGAAACCTTTCCTACTGAACCAAATATTTAGACTAAATAATTAAATAATAACATTAACATTATTAAAATAAAGATTAATAAAATTGAATCATCCTGTAGAAATAATAATAATAATAATAAGCCAGGATCATTCATCAGCAACTTGCCATTCGATACGGTCTTATCGAGTCTGAGGTGCCGTATTACAAGTATGTGCCTACGCCCGTTCTCGAAAATGGTCATGCTACGCTCTACTGGGATCGCTCCATAATCACGGACAGGACTATTGTCGCCAATAAGCCTGACATCGGACGATGCTTGTCGACATCGCTGTTCCGCATGACGAAAACCTCGTGAAAGCCGAAAAAGAAAAACTTACCAAGTACATCGACTTGGCTCACGAGGTGACCGCCATGTGGGACGTCGATTCGACAATTATCGTCCCGATAGTCGTCTCGGCGAACGGTCTATAACGAAGAGCCTCGACCAACATCTCGAGAGGCTCTCGCTAGATGGCTGGATCAAGGGGCAGATACAGAAGGCGGTACTTCTTGACACGGCACGAATTGTCAGGAGGTTCCTCACTCTGCAGCCCTAACCACCGGTAGCTTGGGCCCTGCCCCGCTATCTGCGGAATCCTAGTTTTATGTTTTTTATGATATATATTGTTTTTAATATTTATATTGTAAAAAATTTAAAATTAAGAAAATAAATAAATATGTGAATAATAATAATAATGCATTATTGTTGTCAACAAGGATGTACTTATATGTTACCTGCATGTTAGAGTGGGACGAGCAGGTTTGTTGTATTATAGTGTATTAAGGTTGTATCTACCTACAAATATTTACTTATTACTTTTGGTTGTTTCTGCTATTGAAGACAACTCGTCAGGTGTACGCTAGAAACTTAATTGAGTTTATAGTACACCTAAACTGTGTACCATCATTTGTATTATTTTTTGTGTGTAAATTAAAAAATTAAAAAAAAAACTTAAAAATGAAATCTTTCAATATAACAAATAGCGCTTCCAGTAAGTTTTTAAATTTGTGAGAGTGAACACAAAATGTGGTCGGCAACGTCGCCTCGCTCGTTTCAGACATTAGGTTGAAATTAATGATGTGGCACAGAACGTTGCGACTCTGACAGACATCCAGAGGTTCATTACCCCATCTTGCCAAATACATAGGCTGCG
This sequence comes from Bembecia ichneumoniformis, assembly GCA_910589475.2. Lineage (NCBI taxonomy): Eukaryota > Metazoa > Arthropoda > Insecta > Lepidoptera > Sesiidae > Bembecia > Bembecia ichneumoniformis. Next base: position 17,514,777 of record OU342530.1, read on the forward strand.
ATGCGTGTATGCAACGACAGGAGAAGCGACTCGAATAGCGGAAGAATCGTGTACAAGATTCTACGTAAATATTGTCATAACTTTGTTTTTTTTTTATGTTAAGGTCGGCAGACAGGCTGACGGTCCACTTGATGGTAGGTGGCTACCGCCGCCTATAACACAAGCAACGCCAAAGCTGCTGCAAGTGCGCTGCCGACTGCTGTAGGATTAAGTTAAAGGGATTAGGAGTGGATAGGGAAATGGGCTCTGGCATCCCTTACTCACTCACCGAAACACAACAGCACATGTGCTGTTATTTCACGGTGGTCTTCTGTAAGGGGGTGGTTACTGCCGCCAGACGGGCAGCCCAAATGACTGCGAAAACGCAGTGTGCCCTGCCACTACCTACCAAATCCAGACCAGAGCCAAATTTGAAAAGTTGATTTTTCAAGTTGAACCCGGGAACCCTAGAACTGAGGCTCTAGTATGAGTTTACGATACTACACTCGCTAGCGAGAACGTAAAAAATTTAGTATGGAAAATCGTGAACTGTCAATGTTAAATTATCAATTTTCCATATAAATGTTTTACGCTCTCGCTAGCGAGTGTAGTATCGTAAACTCATGCTAGAGCCACAGAGCGTTAAGGCAAGCACCCTAACCACTCATCCAACGGGCTCGTCACTTTGTAACCATTTTTAAATATGTAATAATTTGTTTGATGTCTTATATAAAGTAACTTGAACTTTGTGTAATGATAATTAGGTTTTTATAGTAGTCATTAATCATAGAATAAAATAGACAATTATATATGTCAACAGGGCTTATGGCCGAATAAATAAACGCGCCTTTTAAAACAGTATCTTTTAAGACCACATTTACGTTACGGAAAATGGTTTTATGTGTTTGAGAAGATACTATTTCCAGCAATACATAAACTTGTTTTATCTACACTAGTCTATACTATATACTTATACTAATAATATTACAAAGAGAAAAGATTTGTATATGTGTGTGTATGTATTTTTGTATGTTTGTAATGATTAAACTCAAAAACTACTGGACCGATTTAAAAAATTCTTTCACCTATATAAAGCTACATCATCAGCTAGTAACATAGGCTACTCACCCTCCCCCATCTTCCCCCTTTGCCCCCCTCCACACAATTTATAAAGACATTGTGTGTACAGCCCGCTTGTATATCCAGTATCAACTTCACAGAGTTTTTCTGTTCCTAATCTCCTTAAAATATAATCTTCCAAAAACATTTTTTTAAATAGTTTATTGAGAGCGGTATCTCGTTTTATGTATAATATGTATATCTCGTATCTCGCGCGATGACTAACTCATTCAGACATATAAAGAATGCTATATAACTATGTTATATAACACATTTTGTTATAAAGTTTGGACTCACCAACTTGTTAACTTATTAAATTAAATTAAATTAATTTAATAATAATAGTAACGCTGTTATTATTTATTTTATATTAATATATTTATTTAATAATAATATTAATAATACTAATTCACTTAATATTAATATATTAATACTGCTATTATTATTAAATAAATTTAATACACGTGGCTTCCTGGATGCATAAATGTTGTTTAAGAGGAAAGAATAGTACGTATTCGTCCATACAAAAAGAGAAAATGTTTTTCCACTTCTAAATATTTTCCAATCTCCATGATTTTTTAATATGTTATTGACACAATGAAAGGCTAGGTTTATAGGTTTTCCTTTTTTCAAAATTTGCAATAAATTCAAACTTATAGGCACCTCAAATAACTTAATTTTTGTGATTAAAACTTTGTCGAATTAAGCCGTTTATTTTATAAAAACAGTGTAATTTAAAAAAAAAAACGAAACCTATAAACCTAGAATATATCGTGCTGAAACGATCGATATCAAAATCAAAGTGATTTGTTAAGATTTAGTCAGTGGAAACCGTTTTCTCCCGAAATGGAAATTTCATCAAAAAAAGTACCTATTATCAGTCGCGAGTTGCAACGCTCTCTATCGCACGATTGGGGGTCGGGGGGGGGGGGGGGGGGAAGCAAAGCATCACGTATTATAGGGATGTCAATGGAAAAGTCGATAGTAGAGATGGGATCCCCACCCGCGTTACCGATATCTATCTGTTTCAAAAATGTTGGGAGTAAGTTCGGCGGATTGATAAGTCTGGTAAAATTAAACAAGGAGTAAAATTAACTAAATTAGTATTATTTATCTTTCAACGTATAGTCCAAGCGCCAGAGGGTTTTTTTTGAAATGTACGGGACCGGCTATTTTTTTTTTCGAATATGTTCAGGGGTGTCCCCTGATTGCAAATCCAAGTTGGCGTGAGCCGCCATCTTGAAAAACACATTTTATTGAATATCTCACGAATCGCGCATCGTACGACAAAAATACTGGAGATAATTTTTGTAGATAATAATATTTGCCATCTTTTTTATTTAAAACTTTTTTCTATAAAATGCATAGTTTTTTATTTGTAGCGCTTCAAACTTTTTACAACTAAATATATAGTTAACGGTTCATGATAAATGAAAAATGGTAATAACTGAATTTGTAGAGCATAAAATTTCCTATAAAACGCTGTAAATGTCAAGTGAACGCAAAATATTCACGAGATTATAATGCTACTAGATGAAAACCCGGCTTCGCTCGGGTGTAATGTGACTCATAATATGTACACATGTTCTCAAGGAATATTAAAGGCAAAAGCGGCAAAGATTTCGCTCAATGTTTGCGGCAAGACATTTCGTTTTACACAGTCACATGCGTTACAGTTCTTTATAATGGACACTTTGTTTTCAAAATGAATGGTGCGACGACGTATTGAATGGCGAGTCGTATGTGCGCTAGTATGAGTGAAATGGAACGTTTATTAACCACTCAAGATGTCACAGGTGTCAGTGAGTGACGTTTCGCTAGAGTGGTCAGTATGGCGACTGCGATTTGTCTGACAATTGCTCCGGCGCTTGGATTAGTAGTCTCCGCGTAGCTCAATACACTTCAGCCAGCGTTTTCGATTCTTTCCATAAAACACGACTTAGGCAACCCTTCAAAATAGGCATTGGTTTCGTGCATGACCTCTTCGTTGGAGCCAAATCTTTTCCCACCAAGCCATTTTATTAAATTAGGAAACAGAAAATAATCACTTTATTGGCCGATAAAACTGCTTTGGCCTTCTTCGGAGCTGGTTCGCCGGTAGCAATCCACTGTTTCGATTGTTGTTTGGTTTCTGGGGCATGGTGGTGGATCCATGTTTCGTCTACTGTTATAAAACGACGCAATTCAGTTTTATCTCGTTGAAACAACGTCAAACCCGCCTCCGAAGTGGTCACACGCATACGTTTTTGATCAACAGTCAGTAAACGCGGCACCCATCGAGCGGAGAGCTTCTTCATATCTAAATGTTAGTGTAAGATATTGCGCACACGTTCGTCTGAGACGCCTACTATCTCGATTATCTCCCTCACTTTTACTCTTTGGTCATTCAACACTATGTCGTGGATTTCAGCGATCATCTCTGGAGTAGTGACCTCAACTGGGCGTCCTGAACGCACAGCATCACTTGTGGTTGTACGATCACAGCGAAAATCAGTAAACCACTTATGAATCATTTTAATCGACAGAGCAGAATCCCCATAATATTTATCAAATTTTTTTTTGTTTCCGTAACAATTTTTTTGCGCAATAAATAATGTTTAATCAAGACACGAAATTCACTTTTCTCCATCTTTGCAAAAATTTGTTCCATTATTTTTCTTTAATGGTTGTCACAAAAAAACTGACCGGTTCGATCGTATTAGGTGAAAATTTGAAATTGAAGTCGTTAAAGTTTGTCTTCTGGAAGACTGATGATTTACAAACTATAAATATAAACCGTGCGTGTCGTAATGCCAAAACATAACTAGTGGGTGCCGGACTACGTTCCATGTAGGTTCCACAGTTACCCTTCCCTTAGAAACTGATCCCGGTGCACAGGGACAAGAAATAAAATAAAATATTTTCTAAAATGATTTTCTTTTTATCTAATTTCCCACACGAAAAAAATACTTAATGAAAACATTATAAATGCCGGTATTGGCGATAATCCGGCGTATAGTAGGTGTTCTAGTATTCGCGTATTCGTCTTGTTCGTGAAAATAGCCGAATATAGACGAATAATGCACGAATAGCGATGTGGGAGCTCTAAAAAAAAAACAGTAACGTGTGTAACGTGTCTAATTTACCTACCTACTCATTTTAACTGTCCATGAATAAGAATTGAAAAATATATATATTTAGGCTATACTCGTATAACTGTGAGTTAGATTGACTGTGAGAAAGTATGTACAAACTACAAACCAATTCTTTGCCTTTCTGGCGAAGTGACATTTTTTTCCGGCGGACACATAAGCGTATTCGTTTCTTTTTGCCCCTTCTATAATATGCTTCCATTATCGTGTGACTATTTTATCTACAGGAATTAAAAAATAATTTTATTTACATCTACCTACCAAGGTACCTAAAAATTGTTTAGTTACCTAGCTGAAACGTGGTTGAAACCTGAGCCGACCTAAAACCGACTTTTTGACTTTGATTTGACAAAACCGAATATCTAGCATTTCACGAAAACATTATAGTTATAATTATTATAGTAGCACATGCAGCAGTTTCGTACACAATAACAAAGTCAAAAATCTTTTGTTTCGTAAATATCATATAGATACATACTTAAAATACAAAATGTCAGTCACTTAGGCAAAAAGCCGATTTATAAAAAATCAAATTAGCTTACACTCGTTTTTTTTATGTTAAGATCGGCAGACAGGCTGACGGACCACTTGATGGTAGGTGGCTACCGTCGCCTATAACACAAGCAACACAACACAAGGGCGCTGCCGACTACAGTAGGATTAAGGATAAGGAGGGGATAGGGAAATTGGCTAATTACATAAATAAATAAATAAATAATAAATAATAATAAATAATCGTTACTAATTACATAAATAAATAAAATACTTACTTACTTGAAATTATCACTATAATCTTCAATTTCTTTATATGGGAATTTCGGGCACGCCACAACAAATAACTAAATAAATAAAAGAGTTCGCCTTCCGCCATAATTGCTCGTCAACTAACAGCGTCCGTCGATGTGTGCGTGAGGCTATTTGTATGTGTTGTGCGCGATTCCCGGGGACATGAGCGCACGAGCGATAGCATGTGTTTTCCTAAATACCTATTTCGTTAGAATCGCAAAGCTATTCTTTCCTCTTAAGGGCTTCACTGAGGTAAATGACATTTACTATAGAACTCGCTGGCGGCGGATCCAATTGAACAGGCCTAGAAATGGTGTTTTTTTGTTTTTACCATTAGAACAATACACAAAATAAAAATTTTTACTAATACAATTTTTTAATCTGATATTAACTTATTAATAATAGGTACAGGATTCATATGCGTGCAATAAGCCGTTTTCGAGAGAATTTTCAATAAAAGTCAAATTCTTCTTGTTTTCTAACTTTTTTTGTGGAGTTTCTATTACTTTAACGAAAATTCTAATTAATACAATTGGTTCTTCACATGTTTAAGTATAATATATATTTTTTTCAAAGCAACTGTCTTGTCCATTTCTTGTAACATTTTCATTAAACAATGGATATTTTTAGTATTTAGGGTTTGTCTCCCCTTAATTTAATCTGCAGAACCATTAGCGCATTCAACAAGCGAATTGAGTTCAACGCAAGATAAACGTTGATCGATATGCAGAAGTATCCATTTTATAATTATTACAGTTGAGACATGATGAACTTCTAAAATGTAAAACGCTCGCCACTAAGTCCTCTGTCGCTTGTGAAAACTTTCTAGTAATTTATTGTTAAAGACTCACATTACTTGAGGACAGAAGAAACTTCTCAAGGGTGTACAAGCCACCTAACTACCCCTTCAAGATTCTAACTGTTTAGTATACTGTTTTCAGTCCCTGTTTGAGTTGAAGTCGGGAATTAAACTTTAGTGTAATTGTTAACGGTAAATGCTAATGCCACGAGGATTATATTACACGCCAGTGTAAATTACATTGAATGTATGCAAATCGTATGTAGGCGTCATAACTTTGAGGGATGATTCGGAATGTGTACAAGATGTGTAGGATTAAATAAGTAAAGATTTCAATTTATACTAGCTTTTGTTCGTGACGTCGCTCGCGTGAATATATAAAAAAATCTTAGGCTTTAATCCAGGACATGACTGCTATAGATAGTATGGAAATTAATATAAACCAACCAATGTTTGTATCCATCTAATTATATTGCATTCAAAGCATCCCGTTATATAGAATTATAGAATTCTATTATAGAATTCCATGTATATAAAAACTGCTAATATTTTTAAATAATACCTATACATTGCTATATATATAAAGAAAAGTATGTAATCCATCTTTGTATACAATTCCTAGGAAAAGTGTACAATCCCTAAAATAGATAGGAAATGTATTATATATATATAATACATAAATATATTAAATCAATATAATAATTAATATATTATATATTATGCCGTAGCGAGCAGGCATGGACCCAAGCCGCTTTACCGATAAGGAACGGCGGTTTGGGAACCCGCAAAATTTCAAGTATTGCTTTGCCGGCATTCCTGTCCTCCATCCACAGCACGTTAGATCTCGCAGGTAAAATACTTAAAGCCCCAGCGGGCATTAACTGTGTCATCGCGTGCTTGGATGAGGCCACGAATGTTTGGCTAGCTGGACCGAGCCCAAATCTTCCACCGAAACCCCAAAGACAAAGGGCCTGGGACTCAATAGCCTCCGAAGCCACCCTACAATCACTCATAGAGTCATCGACAGGCAAAGACCGGGCCAGGCTGCTAGCTGTGTCCAAGCCTGAGTCAGGTCACTGGCTACATGCCTATCCATCACCCAATACAGGAACCTTCATCGACCCGGACACTTTACGTATATCTGTCGGTCTCCGCCTGGGAGCTGGGATTTGCACTGGCCACAACTGCGCTTCCTGTGGGGCCCCTGTGGACCGACTTGGCCACCATGGCCTCTCTTGCTCCTCGGGCGCCGGTCGCCTGTCTCGCCACGCCGCCCTCAACGACATCCTTAGAAGGGCGCTCGTCAGTGCCAACGTTCCCGCCGCTCTGGAGCCCCAGATTATACGGGGCGATGGCAAGCGCCCTGACGGGATGTCATTGATACCCTGGAGGATGGGCCGTGCGCTGGTTTGGGTCGCGACCTGCACTGACACCCTAGCGGCTTCCTACCTGCCAGCGACCACAAAACGCGCGGGTGCAGCGGCAGATGCCCGGGAGCTCTTCAAGGTCTCTAAATACAGTTGTCTCGGCGCCCAATATCAGTTCATACCGTTTGGGGTCGAGACACTGGGGCCTTGGGGTAAGGGTGCGCTCGGGCTCCACAGGGACCTATGCAAACGTCTGAGGGAGGCAACAGGTGACCCTCGCGCTGGCGGCTTTCTCGCGCAAAGAATTGCAATTGCAATTCAGCGCGGGAATGCTGCCTGCGTGATGGAGACCCTCCCAAGGGGCCCCCGATTAGATTTTAATTTATAGTTATTTATATTAATTATAGATTTTAATTTATAGTTATTTATATTTAGGAAAGACAATTGTTATTTATATTTATATTAATTAGTGAATAAACATTATTTCCTTGTCGTATATATATATAATACATTTCCTATCTATATCTATATATCCAAGGAAATCTACATACATATATTTCCTAAATAGCATTTGGAATGCCGTCGTGGGTACAGCGGGGCGGGATGCGACGATTCATTCAGCGCCATTTACAAATTGTGTTACAAGAGTTATTTGTACTAGAATCAAAGCTAGGTTCTGGAATCTTTATGAACTAATGCGAGCGGAGTGAGCACATATAGATACAGATATACATATACGTATACATATACATATACATATACATATACATATACATATACATATACATATACATATACATATACATATACATATACATATACATATACATATACATATACATATACATATACATATACATATACATATACATATACATATACATATACATATACATATACATATACATATACATATTATACAAACGGTAGAACCTGTTTGCTGTGAAATGTCATCCAAATCAAACTACCTCATGTATCACTCGAAAGAGTAACTATATGACGGTGTATTTCACTAAGATTGTATTACAATTACTTTCTCTGACAAAGAACACCCTGGTAAGGATAATCGGGATTGTAACTTACTCTAATTTGATCTTTTTTATTAATTTGAATTGATCATAGTCTTATTATAAGAATAATTCAGTTAACTGTACCAATGGTTATTAAATACAAATTTAACGGAGCTAATTCTATGTAATATCAACTCGAGCTCCTCATAAAATTTGCGGTGTAAACACGATAAATTTCATTCTTCCAGTATTTCAATAAAGCGTGTTTGAGGAGAAAATGGACCGCTCTTTTATTTTATTTTTCAAATAATTCATTTAATTTCAAACGCGTTGCAGATAATAGATGTTTACGTTATATATTTTTGTTTTTCGTAATATGTTCGTGAAAAGTGGCAATTTGTGGATTTTCTATTAAAATTCGTTATTTTTTTGTTTCGTATTAAGCCTAATTGAAATGAAACATATTGTTGATCAGTACGGCTAAACCAATTTGGCTATTTTTTTCTTCTCAAATATTTGTTGAAGTCTTAGGGGAAGTTTCTTATGAAGAGAAAAATTAGACATCTTTGCGAACCGGGGACGGTTCGCTAGTATGTATTTAACATAAAAAATATATCATTAAATGATTGTGTTAGTTTTGGTTCTTAGAAAATTTAATTGTTTTTGGCAAAAGTATAAAACAATGGATAGTTAATCAAAACAATCGCAAATTGATTCCGGTTTAACAGTGTAAAGTTTTCAATTGAAAGAAGTGCGAGAGTTTTATAGCAATCGGCAACAGTTGCACGTACAGTTTGAGACGTTGTTGTGGAATCAACAACAAATAAAGTGGGAGCGAATTGTCTTATTTACAACATGTTTGGTCTGTTTCTGAGAGGCAGAGATACAACATCTGCCAAGAGCTCTCGGCTTCTGTAGAGTTGTAAATTAACTACAATCAACTAAAAAAGAAAACATTAAGTAATATATAAAAGACTTGTTTTGTGTTAGGAATAGGAATTAAGTTAAAATCAATCAAATATTGTTTTATGGTGATTAAATGATGGAAAACCTCAACATATAATCTGTTTGTTTGAGAAGAGAAGCAATCTCATGAAGTACCCGATGAAGATCAAATTAATTCTAATTTCGCAAATGAAAGACTTTAATCGTATTATATCGACAATTTAACAACGCAATAACAGTCTCATATGTTAGTGTTCGTAGAAAACATTGGAAGAGAGGTCCAGATAACTGTTTTGAATTTCAAATGCCATTTCTTTTTATGCTGACGGTCCAATTGATGGTAGGTGCAATTGCAGCACCTGTGGTAATACCACAGCTGGTATTACCACAGGTATACCAGCTGCAATTGCGCAGCTGACCGTGGGAGGAAGGGATAGGGAATCAGCATTAACCATAATTTTATCAAATATAACAATTATTTTAAGCTTGAAGTTTCTAACAATTAATTGTAGATTTGTAGGAAGGTCAAGATAAAATAATTTTTAAATGATAGCTCGGTAAAACATCGTTCTTTTTTTTTTTTTTTTAGGAGAAAGGCGGGAGCCGGCTACAACGCTTCAAATCGGTTCAGCAAAGTGCTCAAATTAAATTTACGTGGCGCAAAGAAAAAACTAGTTACAAGAGGAAATTGGCGGAGACAGTGACAAATTGGTCCCGCAAGAGCTGGATAATCGCGCTCATTCGCGCACACACTAAGCCGTATGTTTTGTTTCGTTCTTACTGTATGCACTAGGGCCGCGTGAAGTTGGCCGTACCGGACTAATAATTGTAGCTGAACACCGTTCAATGTCATTTTTTTAATTACATAACTTTTCCCTATATATTTAAGGGGATATGTAAATCAATTATTCCTGACAAACGTTGGAAAACTATGTATATCGACGTTACTCTAATAGCGAGAAAAAACCAGCCAATTAAGTAGTCTTAGGTGTGAACCCCGCAGTTATCTGGCATCTAATATTACTTTTATCAGTAAATTAAATTTTCATTGAGGTCTTCTGTAGGAGGGTGGTCCGATAAGGTAACACAGTATTTGTGTAACAATTGTGTTTCGGTACGTGAATTACTAATGGAAAGAGCGATCGAAGATTTGTGTTAGTATATAATAGGGGATCGGACAGTGATCAGATTAAAATCTAAAATGTACTTAGAAAGAAAATATATAATTTTTATATATTTAAATGATAATTTAATGAAAATAAAGAAAATTTAAATATTTTTAAATGAAGAAATAAAATTTTATTATTTACAATATTTTTAATCTATACTGAAACACCAATCACAGTGCGTGACGTCATTTGTGGGCAATCGTTGTCTTATGCCAATGCAGCTGTTTTGTTATGATATGACCACAAATGACGTTACGCGCTCTCAGATCAACTATCGTGGCGTTTTGGCGGCATTTTCAAACAACCAATATTAAAACATGATTTTGAGTACCTAAAAGGCTATAAATAAATAAAATAGTATTTTTTATGGGAATAAATATCCATGAAGATTAATTTAAAACACTTTCTGAAAATTTGTCCGATCCCCTATTGTGTTTCGGTACGTGAATTATAATGGAAAGAGCGATCGAAGATTTGTGTTAGTATATAATTTGCAGAAAAAATTGCGAAATAATGTCGCTTGTATAAAATAAAGTCAATGTTAGTCTCAACCGACGGGTTTTTCACTAACGAAAAGAGAAATAAATGACGATTGTTTATGTATATGGTTTGCAGAAAAAAGTTTCTTCCACGCGAAGCTAAATATGTAGCTTTATAGTCTCTAAATATGACTGTTTATCAAATAAATTAAATATCAAATGCACCTACTCTTGTTATGATCCAGATATATTTTATGTTGGGTTTCAAGACAAGCGTCTGTTATTCTTTTTGTTATTTATTTATTATTTTATTTGTTTCTTTTAAATTTTGTTCAAATAATTTTTATGTTATTTTTATTTCTTCTGCTAAGAATATTGTTAGTAGGATATTTTTTGCAAAACCAATATTGATATAGTGTATAATTTAATTACATCTCTGTTAAAAGATGGACATAAAAAGAGACGGATGAGGGAACAATTAAAATATAAATAATATTGTTCTCAGTTCAACAGCTGTGAAGCGTTTAACCACGGAGCAAGACGGGTTTAACAAAATTATAAGAAAGTGGGAGAGAAAGCGTAAAAAAGGCCAGGCCCTTATTTCACGCCGGTTGCTCGCGTATATCCGTTGTTATCCTATATTGTAAAAATCATAACAAAGTACATTTTGCCGACCGTACTACATTCAGCTGTTATTGTTTGACTCAAATTCTAAGGAAACAATTGGAATAAATCAGGGGTCAGACAGACAGGTTGATGTTCGACTTAATGGTGGCCACTTTGATGAATTACTTTGATGAATTCAGGTGATATGGGGAAAATTAGTAGACAGTATAAAATCGTATCTTTTCTGTGTAGATTAATTTCGGAAAATTGTGAACAGATTTTGTTCCTATTTGCTTCAACAGAAAGAGGCATTTCTGATTTAATTGATGAATATATTGTTTATATTGCAGAGTATTAAAGTAGTCTGTAAAAATAGAGGATTAAAATGGTTTCTCACATAAATCGTTTGATGAAAGTTGAAGTCCAAGATAGCATGAATGTCTTAGAAGGATAACTAACAGTAACCAGATTAGTCTTTAAAATAAAAAAAAAGTAATATTAAAAGCGGTCAAACTAATATAAATTCTCTATCAGTAGCTAATATTATGAATTCTCAATCGTTTTAAACGTAAAGACTTTTGGCGAACGATAAAAGTCCAAATAAAAATTGGAGGCAAGTTTAAGGGGACGATAAAACATAATTTTGACACAAACGTTACTAGCGTGTTATTATATTAAGTTTGCCAAATGTAAACGAGAATTGAATAGTTCTTGAAACCATACATTCTTATACAAAACCACCCCTACTCTGCCTCCTACCCGTGGCGTAGTGCCAACTCTACCCAGAGAATAATGGGCAAAAATTCCACTCGTAATATTTTGCTTGAGCTGTGACCGAAACTTTGCAAGTACTAAATTTAAAAAGTTAACTTTAGCTGCTGTAAATAAGGCAGTAACGACAAAACGTTTTCCATGGCCAGGGCTTCATTATTGAATTTGAAATTTCTTAAGCCAGATTAATAAATTCACCTTAGTTAAAGAAATTACTCATATATCGGCAGACAGGCTGACGGTCCACTTGATGGTAGGTGGCTACCGTCGCCTATAACACAAGCAACGCCGAAGCTGCTGCAAGTGCGCTGCCGACTGCAGTAGCATTAAGGATAAGGGATTAGGAGTGGATAGGGAAATGGGCTCTGGCATCCCTTACTCACTCACCGAAACACAACAACACACGTGCTGTTATTTTGCGATGGTCATCTGTATGGAGGTGGTTACTGGCGCCAGACGGGCTGCACAAATGACCAGAGCCAAATTTGAAAAGTTGATTTTTCAAAGTTGACCATGCCGGGAATCGAACCCGGGAACACTAGAATAGAGCGTTAAGGCAAGCACCCTAACCACTCATCCAACGGGCTCGTCAAATAATTAATTTATTCAAATAATAATCAATTAAGCCAAATAATGCGTGTAAAACAGAAATTGAAGTATGAAATTACTGTAATCACCGTTTCCTCTAATATGTATTTATACCTCTCTATAAATATACGGGGTCATAAGGAAGTATGGGCTATACTGCATCACGCTAACACATTGGTCCTCGAAAATTGCTAGACTTCTTAAGCGGGTTATCCTCAATCTTTGAGCAATTAATTGATCATCATTTCAAATTCGCACATGTCGTTGTGTTTGTGTGTTTTTGCGCGGTACCATTTTTATAGCTGAAGATAAAAGGGCCTCTTTCACCACGTACAACTATTGTCAAGTAGAACAAGTGACTAATCGCTAGTCATGATTATTGCAAACATGAATCGGCATGCAGGCTGATGGTCCACTTGACAGTAAGTGGATACCATCGCCTATTAACACAAACAATGCCAACCCCTGTGGCAGTGCATTACTGACCTTGACAGGAACAGAGATAAGGGGACAGTAAGGGAATAACAAACTCACCGAAATAAAACAGCAGTAAACGTGCCGCAAGTGCACTGGCTATCTTGTTGTTATAAAGGATAAGGGTAAGTTGGGTCCTGGAATGGTTTTTCACGGTGATCTTCTCTAAGAGACACAGTTTTGTTGTTTGAGCATAACTGCCCCATTTATACTTATTTATAAGTATATTTACTTAAGCCTAGTTCGCATTATGCTAGTATTTTAGTCTATTAGCGAGTAATTTAGTAGCTAAAATACTCGCTTCTGCACCAAAATCGTTCGCACTTCGTTCGAGCACAGTTTACAAGTGAGTTGTGTTTTGTAAGATTAACAGCCTACAGCGCAATAAAGTAAATAAACTGATTACGTTATTCTTAACTGCGATTTTAGAAGAGGTACATGAGGAAATTTATGTTATTAATTAAAAGAAGCTATGGATACGAAAATGGATCATAGAAGGGATAAACTGGGAGCTACTAATTATCTTCTGAAGGAATTAGATTGGAAGATCCCAAAGAATACTTCGATAGTTTGAGTATGTCTGAAAGTTGCGTAATTTTCTGCGTAAAGATATACCCTATTTTTACGCAGAAAATTTAAGAAGTACGATTCCTGCAATTACAAAATTACAAGCAGTTCTATACTTTCTTGCGACTGGATGTAGTTTAAGGACAACCACACTCATATTTAGATTCGGAAAATCAACTATTTCCGAATTCATCATTGAAGTTTGTGAAGCAATCTATGAATCGCGCGTCCGTGCGACAGTGAGCACGGACGCGTGGTGGGAGGTGCTACTCGCCCGATAAAAATAGAATAAAATGGATCCGCTCAACTTAATTCCTTACTAAACTACTCGACAAATTTTTTGCTGTTCAGACACGTTACTAAATTACTAGCTACTAGACTAAAATACTAGCATAATGCGAACTAGGCTTAAGTAAGAACCTGACACAATTATTTATGAAACTCACGTTAGTAATTGCATTAATATGTAATTTTAATATTCATAATCATTACTTAGCTATTTACTTTTACCAAGAGAGTCTCCAGGTAGAGCAGCTTGAAAAGGGCACTAAACCTAAACAACGTGACTGTGACGAATCGTAACCACATTCATACCGTATTAAACGCACTATCGTTTGGGATCATGGTTATGAAAATAATTTGAAAGCACAATCGTTTCAGAGAGTCCGGAAGGTAGACTGATAGTAACTAATAGTCTCTTTAGTTATTATAAGAACCACACATGATTTTACTAAGTAACATAGTAGAGTGCTTAAAGTATTAATACAGGACTTAGTAACTAGACGAGAAGTGGTAACAGTTAAAAAAGGTTTAAAAACAACTAATTTACTGCGAGTCTTTTGGTAGTACGAAATTAAAAGAATGGAAAGTTATTTCAATTTCTGAACAGGTATTAGATTTAGAAATTATTAAGAGAATGAGAAAAAAGCCGAAATCGCAATTTATACGGAGCCATCTATCTAATAAACCTAATATTGGTTCGATACGCGCTTAAGAGGCGTGAAATGACGACCCGCTCCCCAGCTCCGGGAGGGAGGACTCTGATCGCCATCGTTGCTTGACCTCCACTCGGTGAAATCATTTTAAAAACTGTGAACCTCCTCAGCGAGTGTTCGTATCTTAGAGCTCTTGTTTAGTTGGGCATGGAATACTACACCCCCACATCGCGGTATGCAATTAAGAGCTGATAAGGTGGAAAGTTTTCTTTTTTATGCGTATTTGTTCAGCTTATTTTATGCATGGCCTGTTTTATTTAGATCCTTTTAACTAACTACGAAACAAACTGCTTTAAAAGTCTAATAATGAAACTTAAACAGACTTTTATTTTTATTTGTGTTTTTACTGACAAAGTAGTTGCGACAAATATTCAATCAAAAGAGTTTGTTAACTATGTAAAGAACTGTTTAAGTTCGCGATGTCTTACAAATGTCTTTTATCAGAAAACTTAGACAGACTTAGACAAACTAGATCAGACAGTTAATTTAGTAAGCTTTTACTCGATTTTTCGCTTGATTAGTAAAAAGTTTTCTATATTCTTCCCCAGGTTTTCCAAAAACTATACTCCAACTGGATAAATCGCGTAGAAATAAATTTTAGAACTATCTAAAAAGGTACAAGGTGATTTCTAACTAGGAAGATGAAATGAAATAATATTGTAAACTAAATATGTCTTGGTAATCTCCATTAGGATAGCTGATATATCCTCACATTGAGAATCGATGCTAATATTTTTTTATGTTAAGACGGCAGACAGGCTGACGATCAACTTGAAGGTAGGTGGCTACCGTCGCCTATAACACAAGCAACGCCACAGGTGCTGCAAATGCGCTGCCGACTACAGTAGGATTAAGGATAAGGGATTGGATGGGATAGGCAAATGGACTCCGGCATCGCTTACACACTCACCGAAACACAACAGCACAAATGCTGTTATTTCAAGATGGTCTTCTGTAAGGGGGTGGTTACTGTCGCCAGACGGGCTGCCCAAATGACTGCGAAACGCAGTGTGCCCTGCCTCTACTTTCCAAACTCAGAGCAGAGCCAACTTCGAAAGTTCATTTCCATAGTTGACCCCACCGGGAATCGAACCCAGGACCTCTGACACAGAGCGATAAGGCCCTAACCACTCATCCAAAGGACTCGTCAAACAAAAAACTAAAAAAGGTATACTTCACTAGTATTCTCCCAATAATCATATCGACACAAGCAACGCCATAGTGGGATCAAGGATAGGGAATATAAGGAAGGAATAGGGTTATGGGCTCTGGCATCCCATACTCACTCACCGAAAAACAACAGCACACGTGCTGTTGTTTCACGGTGGTCTTATGTATAGGGGTAGTTACTGCTGCCTGACAGGCTGCCCAAATTACTGCGAAACGCAGTATGCTCCGCCACTAATTTTCAGGTCCAGACTAGAGCCAAATTTGAAAAGTATATTTTTCAAAGTTGACCCGTAGGGAATCGAACCCGGGAACCCTAGAACCGTGTCTTAAGGCAAGCACCCTAACCACTCATCCAATCTGTGGGATTTAATATAAATAAGCTGAAGCATTATTATTGTGCCACCGAATATTTTGTGTATAGGAAACTCATTAATCTTTTAGGTGTACCTGTAAGTCTCCTGGACATTAACTGTAGGTAAAGTAAAAGGATGAATATACAAAATATTTGAGTCGTTTTGAAATTAAGAGTGCGTCCCACATTCCTGGCGGACTCAGCAAATTCCGCCGATGACCGGAGAGTTAAATTCTCAAATAACGTTTCCAAAGTAAAGGCGGGTTTAGGCCATAATCTCACAATGAACTCACGTCACACGAGGGAACAGTAACTCTTAATGCATTGAATTCTAAATTAAATTTTTCAATATTTTCTAGAGCCATTACCGGGTAAGACAATGCAAAAATGTTCTCATTTCTTAATACAATCACTGTACAATAAAATCCAAGCAATCTTATAATCCTTCACTATCTTAATTCACTAGCTGAATTCGGCCACGCTTCGCTGCGGCCCATACGGCGGCGGCGTGTGCATGGGGCGCGCGGTACTGGACACTGATTATATATAATACTATTTATCGTAGCGTGATGTTATATAGCCTATAGCCTTCCTCGATAAATGGACTATTCAAAACAAAAATAATTTTTCAATTCAAACCAGTAGTTCCTGAGATTAGTGCGTTCAAACAAACTTTACAGCTCTATAATATTAGCATAGATGAGAAGGTTCGGTACTGGTTTCTCTACAAAGTGTTTGACCGTACGTTGCGACGAACAATTTTCATGACCTCACGTCCTTACTAGGACATTCCTTGAGGGACCTCTTAGAAAACTATGCACTCAAAAACGTATACGACGCTTCAGAATGTTAAGAAAGAGGCGACACTAATAATTCTAGAAAAGCAACAAATATGTTTTCTGTTCTGACTAAATCTGATTTGAAATTATGTCATAACCAGATAAAATTAACATTTTTTTTAAAGTATTTTAACATTTATTCTCTTATTTGAATTCAGATTAATTAATTATTAATTTACTCATAGCATGGAAACCTCATTTATAAAGGTACAGAGTAGGCTAAGTTTAGTACGCCCAAATGTGGGCCTTTAGTTATATTTTGATAGACTAAATGTTTTTTTTTATATAATAAAGTAAACGGCTGATAGAGACCCTACGTTCTTTTAGATACGTTTTCGCTTCTTAGACATATAATACCAATCCGTAGATTCTAGTACCAATTCTAGTAGTAATAGCAATATTTATAATGTATTTATTTTTTCTGTATTTATAATATTTCTATAAGTGAATTATAATTAAAATGATTAATTAATTAATAAATATAAGACAGAAGTCAATGATGAAGATAGAGGGAAATTCTCTAATATTCCAACGCAATGAGTAACGCAATGTGGTGAGTGCTAGTGATAAATTTGGATTGAGTCAGATTCTTTTAAAAAACTAGTAGTGTTTTTTAACTATTTTTTCAAATAAAAGTTCTTTTAAATTAAAGATTAAATCAGATTACTAAGTAATATATTTTCATTTTTTTGTTAGAAATTATCACAGTACCGTTTAACAATTTTATTAGTTAAAGTGTGATAATGTTAAATTATGCTGATGAATTTGCTCTTGGACAGAATCTAATCTATCTTGGACAGAATTCCGTGTAGGAAAGATGAGACCGACGATGGGGCGAGCCCATCCAGAAGATGCCTATTCACTCGAACCTTGAAAAGATTTAGGTTGTATGAGCTCCGACAGACGCCGTCAGGGAGTTCCAATCCTTAGCAGCGCGCATTGTAAAAGATGTTTTAAATAACTTGGTCCGAATTAGGATTTCGACAAGGTGAGGATGGTAACCAGCAGTACGTCTGCATGTTCGATAGAAGAAAAGGGAAGACGGTATAATCTCATGTTGCTCCCAAGCACACTCTTCGAAGTAACATCTTATAGAATACACACAGACGGGCAATTTTGTCGGGCTCTGAAGCTTAGTTCTTATTAGTGTACCGCCGCGAATAAGTCGAGTGCGGCAAGTTGGTATTTTGCTGAGCCATCCCAAAGGTGACAGCAATACTCCATGCAAGATCGGACCAGGAGATGCTAGAGTGACTTATTTGGGACAGGCAAATCCCGGAAACATAGAGCGTACAAATAATACTTATACTATTATTTCACTGAGGTATTCTCTAATTTAGTTCTGTAATCTTAATTTATGACTATAAATATTTATATTAAAATTATAGAATTCATTTATGATACGTTAACAATCGAAGGTAAATTCAAATTAAGTGAAGTTGGTAATTCATTTAACATTACTTGTTACGCAATACAATACTTGACTTATATAAAAAGGTCACATAGAGGTCAAAATTTCGCGGTCACCTTAAGGATTCGCAGCGAGTATTAATGAAATTCTATAACTGAACATCGTAAACAAAATCGCGAAGCAATCAACGTTTAACAGCCACGTTCGCATTGTACATTTGCGTCGAGCAAGTAGGAAAAATAACGTCATTTCATTGAGGACAAAACGGTCCCAGGTTAATTAGTTAATGAGGCGGGCACGTACGAGTTAACGAGTGCTTAATTATACCAAGATTTACGTCAGTACGTGAAAAAAAAAAGGAAAATATTTAAGGGTACACATCTGTTTCTAGTGCTGGGAAAAATAAGCCTGTTTTACTCATCAGAACAAAGGCAGCCGCATAGAGATGAGATCATGAAATGCTAATATCAATCAAATTACGAATGACGTCTGTTCTGTTGCCAAATATTACTTCGGATCGGAACTCGAAAAACATAAATATGGTAAGCAATATGACAGCAATAGACATATCCTAAATTAAATTTCAGATTTTTTAATTTAGGATATGTCGTACAGGGGGCGTACAGTACAAAGCAAAAAAAAAACTAATTTCACGCGCGTGACCCAATAATTGAATGGACACGACACCGACACAACAGAGTTTCCTTTATTAGCCATGTTTATTTACACAATCTTGTTAAAGTAATATGAAATAGTTTATAAACAGTCTATACACAACACACTTATAATAATCTTCTATATATAAAAAAATGAATCCCCATTTCCCTTGGTCACGGCATCACGCGTGAACGGGTAGACCGATTTTATTTCGGTTTTCACTAATGGAAAGAGGGATAAACGGGGAATGTTCTCATATATAAAATTTGCACCCCGGGCGAAGCCGGGGGCGGGTCGCTAGTCTACTAATAAATAAGTCTTATTAAAAAAATTACGTGCAAATATTCTTGCGCACAGAAACATGGTCTTCACGTCTCAGTGGAGCGATTGTGACTGATCATGTGAAACAATGCGCATTGAAGTATGTATATGTTATGAGACCGAAGATAGCGCATTTCGCGGTATAAAAATGTTATAAGTGCCAAAAGTATTAAATATTAATTACTAGTAAACTATAACGTCAAATGAGTAATTAATCCTCAAATCTGTGAAGTGAGATTATTGAGAATTTTTTAGGTTTATAATATGTTTTATTTTGTAAATAAAACAAAAAACGATAAAAGTTAGAGGTAACTCGGTGATTTTTTCTCTATCGAGAAAATTTCATTGTATAAAATTTTCTGTCCACATTTCACTTTCACCTATAAAATTTATTAATCTATTTATAAATATTTTTTATATATACTTAGATAAAATTCAAATCTAGGATTAGCTATTTCTATTTATACGCGCTCTTAAATTATATTAAAAATATGATTTAAAGAAGAAAAAAAGTTGGAAGCTTTAATTTGAGCACATTAAAACAAAATTGAAATATTTATAGCGACATCTTCTCGTCCACAATTCCACAGTGTTTTAAAACAAGATTTCGACCAATTTCGATAAGATATGGCGCTGAAACAGGGTCTCTAACTTATGGGCTTCGCAAGAAAGCTTGGCGTCGCTCAATGCAGAAGGCTATGCTCGGGGTTACACTGCGAGATCGAATCAGGAATGAGGAGATGAGTAGACGAACGAAACATAACCCGACGGATTAGTAAGCTGAAATGGTTGTGGGCAGGATACATGTATTTTCGAGTGGAGGCCACGGACCGGCAAGCGCAGCGTAGGACGTCCAACTACATGGTGGACAAACAACCTGGTAAAGGCCGCAGGTTGCCTCTGATCGGTCTTTTAGAAAGTAAGGGGGGAGGCTTTTGTCCAGCACTGAGATGATAATGATGATGATGATTTATCTATCTTATATATAAAAATCTCGTGTCAGGATGTATGTTCGCGATAAACTCTGAAACTACTGAACCGACTTTGATCAAACTTCGTAAATATCTGTTATTTGGTCCAACTTAAAAGATAGGACAGTTTTTATCTTAATTATTGACATCAATATTTGTTATTGCAAATTAAATGTTTATTATACAACAGTAGTGTTAGTTCGATGAATTATTAATAGATGGCGTAATTTATCGATACAACATTCGGATACTGTAAAATAGAAATAATTTCTTTTTTGTATAGTAAGATAAGGTTAACGATGTACTGATTCATATCATCATTAATTCCTGTGATTGAACGAAAACTGAACGCCCCACTATTACATCGAACATGTCAACATTATTTCACAAAGTGACATCGATTTTTACGATTTTTCTTTGTATATTTGGTAGCTATGAAAATAGGTCTTCACTTTAACATTATGGTTTGAAAATAAAATTGGACCCGATAGGTGGCGCCACAATCGGTTTACGGAATTATTTTCGGATTCTGGCAGGACAACGTCTGCTGGGTTGGGTCTAGGACAATTCGCCGCCGCCAATTCGTCGCCGCCCTTTCGCCGCCGCCATTTCGCCGCCGGCCATTTCGACGCCGGCCGATTCGACGCCGGCCATTTCATCGCCGTATAATTTAGTTTCAGTTATCCTCAACCTATCCTCAACATAAATCGTGCGAATGCGGGCCGCACGATTGCAATATCCGAGTTGGTATAATTCCATATACCAACTACATGTACCCTAGTTGGTCTATAATTATGTACATGTTTTCATGAATTTGGTCTATATAAGTAACTGATGAAGTGTACTAAACCTCTATCCTTATTTTTATTTTCAATACTAGCGACGCTCTCCCGGCTTCGCCCAAGAAAATTTTAAGTAGTCTATCTTGTGTCCTGTACGTCTAAATGTTTATCTACCTTGGTATCAAAATCAAATCAATGAAAATCATGAAAAGTGTATCACCATGATTATTTAAACTTATTCCATGGAAATGGAAAGCGTAAGAACGCTTGCCGATGAAGAAGTGAGAAAGAGCTAATTGAATAATAATAAAAGTTATTTATAATAATATTAAAATAAATAATAACGTTTCGCATTTATGTAATTAATGTTTCTTTATGTTTATTATATTCTAGTGTATTAAGTATTACCTACTCATATTGCTTTGCAGTTTTATCACACTCCCAATTTTTTGTATTCATAATTAGTTTACTTGCTATAAAATATCAGTTATTTAAGTTTTGAATTACATTTAAATGAAAAAAGTTTGGAACTGTGATTGTACTGCAAATAGATTTAGTCATACAATAAATGATTAAAATGCCTAATTACTTTAATTATTAAGAAGAAGTTTGAATTGTAATATTGAGTTTAATAATTATTGTTTTTTGATATTTTATTATTTAGCTTTTCAGTTTAAGTTTTTATATTATTGTTAGGTATGTTGTGCCATTTATTATAATAATAAAATAATTATTTTTATAAGAATAATTGTTGATTACGTATATCAAGTAGTTATTCGAATCGATCAATTGGATATTAGACTAATAATAATTGAGTTTCTACATACTCTGGAAGGAACAGGATTGTGACAGGTTTTATGTCCATACTTATAGAACGCTTATTATTTCTTTCAAGCCTTTCTGATTCTTCGCTCAATAAAGACAGCAGTTATTTCCTTCTTTAATGGTTTCGTCCATCTCGAATTCTTGCCATATATTTTAGTGTGTGCAGTTGAATTTATTGTTAAGAAAGACTTATTAATTTATTCTATAGCGGCGCGTTATAAAAAATAATGAAATTCGGTTACAAATTTAAATTTATAGTTTCTACAGGGTATCGACAAAGGGAGTATTGTCAATGCAAAAACAACCTTTTTTCATTGTTATTATGCAATGATTTATGGCCCAACACGTGCCAAAAGTGAACCTTTTTGTATTATTTCTTACAAAGCACAATAATAGTTAGTTTAGAAGGAAAAAATACAAGGGTTATAATTTAACCACCTTAAGAACAATGACACACATGTTTTTTAAAACTTTTAGCATTTCTCTTTACGATACCATTTTATAACGAGAGTTTTAAGCAATAGACCGGGAGATAACGACTTAAAATGAAATAGTTAAAATCTCTGAGATGAGTTTTATTTATGCAACGGAACAATAGTAGATTTAACAGTAGTAATAGAAAATTTAAGTAAGTATTTAAAAAAAATATGTAATTCGTTAATCGACTGAGGCCAAAAATGTCAATTAATTTTAGGTTTATCACTATTATACATTTACCTAATAAATAAAACAGGAAAGAGATATTTTAAGGGACTAACACTTACAATAACTAGACTGATATTCGTATAGTGACCATACAATAACAAAAAATAAAGTAAAAATAATAAATTAGACCAAACAGTATTTTTCAATGGTGTAAAATTTCTTTTTACATCTCGCCTTGTCTAGGTAATGGTGCCAAGCCATAGCCGATGAGTAGCTTGTCCATGTACCAAACCTGAGTAGTAAAAGTAGTCACCCAAACTGTACCACACCAGCAATCAAGACGTGGTCAACAAACTTTTTTTGATTTGACCTGTTTTGTCAACCAGCTCCCGAACTAAATTATTGTCTCCCTGTTTATAAAACTCTCTGTTAACTAACACATTTGTGTTGTAACTTTGTACAAAAATGGACGTAAAAATTTTAAGTTCAAGAGGGAATGAGAAATATTCTTATGAGGGATATCTCTATAATTTAGATAAACATAGTAAACGTGACGTAAATGTTATTTTTTGGAGGTGTGAGCAAATCGGTCGCTGCAAAGCTAGATTACATACTAGACATGGTGAAGTGATTAAGACTTTAAATAATCATTCACATGATGCATCTGCAGCTAATGTAGAAGCAGCACTTGTTGTGACAAACATCAAAAGACGAGCGGAAACAAGTGTGGAACATACCGCTCAAGTAATAAACGAGTGTGTTACTTAATTGTCACAAGCTACACAAGCTGCAATACCAAATTACCAAGCTTTGCGGAAACTTATTCGTCGAAAGCGTAAAGAAATTAATGCTGCGCCAGTGGACCCCAGTGTAATTAATGATTTAGTTATACCAGAAGAATTTAGTACTTATATACCACGACCAGGTATATCTGAAAAGTTTTTGCTATTTGATAGTGGACCAAATAATGGAAACCGGTTTTTAATTTTTGGAAAAGAAAGTTGGCTTCAGCATTTAAGCAATTGCATCTGGTTCTGCGATGGCACATTTTCAATAACACCTAAATTTTTTTCACAAGTTTATGTGATTTTGGTAAAACGGTTACGTGGAGTTCATCCAGTGCTCTATGTGCTATTACCCAATAAACAATACAGATTATATGTGCAAATGTTTGAAGCCATAAAGAGCTTAATTCCTAATATTAATCCGGTAGCTGTGAACTGTGACTTTGAACAAGCTGCAATAAATGCAATTAAAGAGTGTTTTCCCGGTGTCCCCATAAATGGTTGCTTTTTTCATTTGGCCAAAAATATGAAAAAACAAGTAGCTGAAATGGGATTTACATCGCGCTATAATAATGACCCTGATTTCGCGTTATATGCTAAGATGGTCATTGCTTTGGCATTTGTCCCTATAGCCGATCTGGATGAATGTATAGAAGTCCTAGGAGAAGTCCTACCAAATGAACTACAACCGTTGCTTAATTGGTTGGAAGACAATTACATCGGACGTCAAAATCGGCGTGGCAGTGGCAGGCGACCAGCTTTATTTCCTGCTGAAATATGGAATTTGCACACTCGAGTCCTTAACCAAGATGATCGGACCAATAATCATGCTGAAGCTGCACATAGACGTCTGCAATCAGAGTTAGGAGTGGCGCATCCAACTATCTGGGCTTTAATAAATGGATTAAGAAAAGTTCAAAAAGGTCGCGATCTTTATTATGAACAGTTAGTTGCCGGTAACTTGCCACCAGTGAAGTTAAAAAAATACCGTCAGGCTGATGAACGTATTTTTAGAATTGTAAGTGATTATAGAAATAGAACTAAATTAGACTATTTGCGAGGCTTAGCCTACAATTATCAATTTTAATCTGAAAACTATACTCCAAATAACATATAAAACATTTTTATTAATTAAAATATTCTGTATTAATTAACGACTAAAATTAGTCAAGGCTTTCATTATTATTATATTAACTTGTAGAGTCTGCAGCACTGTTTTATTATTAGTTATTACCTACTTGCTCAGCACTTAATTTTCTTGTATAATTATAAGGTGTTATTTCTTATAAGTAGAATGTAAAATCTTGTTATAATCATTGTTAACTGTAGTTTCATAAAATAAAATTCATAAAATAAAGGTGTTCGACTTGAATCACTTGACATACTTACTTGTCCTAAAATAAAACTAATCCTATATTTCATAACTTGTTTATTTCCATCTAAGTATAATAGTTTTTAATTACTTTTAAATACAACCATATTTAAATATGTTACCTATATTAGTATTTGTAAGGAACTGTTATTATTATTTTAATAATAATAAAATCAAATAAATTAAATTGTGTCGTTTTATTTCACTTTATGTAAAGTTGAACCATAAATAAACATAACATAGTTTTCATAAAGAAAACTGGTGGGAAAAATATGTGTTTGTACCTCATAATGTTTAAATTTGTGTGTTAAAATTAAATGTTTAAATTAAAATGTTTACGTCTTTACCTACCTACTAACGTGACCATTTGACACTATCATGTAAAGAATTATTCCAGGGGATTCATGAATTTTGCTGATATAAAAAGTAACCTATATTAATTTGTAGCCCCCAACTATTCCTTTACAAAAAAAAAAATATAATTCGTGTTGTCCCTCCGTCCGTGTAGGCTAGACAAACTCACAAAAACACTTTTACATTTATTATATTAGTAGGGATCGTATACCTACATGGTTACTAAATCAACATCTGTTATATTGTATACAATCAGTTACATATTCTTGTTTTATTTAGTTCTTTTGATATGAATGAAGATAAATACTCAATTTAAAAATGCAAAACTTATTTTTTGTGAACTTAATGTTAAATTCAGGCAAGATCCTCTTAAACCTGTTACTTTATTTATAATTTATATGAAGAAAAATAGAGAATATAATAATAATTAATTAATATAATTCCAAGAAGATGTAAAAGGCGCTGCTTTGAATGCCATGTCTTTAGGGTTTGTCTCCATTTATCTACTCGATAGATAAGACTTGTCAATACTTATGTAAAAAAATTAATAACTGACAGTCAGGTGGTAGTTGTAAAAATAAAAAAGGTCCTTACTATTTTCATTTTAACGTAAACCTGTGTATTTTGCTGAGTCTTTCGTTTTTACAAGTTTTGATTTGATAGGTTAAAAAAAAATCCTTAAATATCGAATTTTTTGACGATAAACATCTATTCTGGTAGTAATTATTTTGCTTTCTACAATCTGCGCATAATAAACAAAAGACCACATCGAATGGCGATGAAATGGCCGGCGTCGAATCGGCCGGCGCTGAATTGGCTTGGCGCTGAATCGGCGGCGGCGAATCGGCGGCGGCGAATTGGCGGCGACGAATCGTCCCATCCCGTGCTGGGTTAGCTAGTACTAATATAGAAAGCTGAAGAGTTTTTTGTTTCTTTGAACGCACTTATCTCAGGAACTACTGGTTCGAATTGAAATTTTTTTTTTGTATTGAATAGTCATTTATCGAGGAAGGCTATAGGCTATATAACATTACGCTACGATCAAGCAGTGTCCAGTACCGCGCGCCCCACGCGCACTCCACCGCCCTATGGGCCGCAGTGAAACGTGGCAGAGTTCAGCTAGTTGAAAATATAATGGGAACATTTTCAGTAAATTGTAGTCGCATTACAATTAGCAGGACAAATTGATGTGTCCTTCATTACCGGTATAGGATTGATAGAGACTTCGATGTTAATATGGCAGACAATCAATTCATCAGACCAAATCGGACTGAAGCTTGCATTGTGGTTGGGTATCACAAAGCGAATAGCGCACCAACACACAACATTCGATGTAGTTTAATATAGTTTGAAAGCTCTTCATATCTTCACGTGTAATGCATGCCGTTCGGTTAAGGCGACGCACTGGAAATTGTGGTGGCAGGGATTTAGATTTTTCTCAGAAATGACAAAACATATGAAAGTGGTGTTTGGTAATTAAAAGGCTGCGATTGACAGTATCCAAAGAAGCTGCCCTCAGTGCATACCACGGTTATGTATCCTCCGTCTTATCTTATGGCATTTTGTTATGGGGCCATTCAACCGCAATTGACAAGGCCTTCAAATTACAGAAGAAATGTGTACGTGCAGTTTGTGGTGCACGGTATGTGGACAGCTGTCGTCCATTATTTAAACAATTAAAAATTCTTCCTCTCCCTTCCTTGTATATAAGAGATATATGCGTGTTTGTGAAGAAGCATGAGTCTAATTTCATACACAGTGCTGATGTGCTACCGCTAAGAGCAAGAAGAAAATTTTTTTTTGGATGTTCCAAGGATGCGCTTAGAAATTTGCAGGCGGAATTCTTACTGCTCTTCTATTAAAATATACAACAAGTTACCCAGTGCACTCAGAGAATTACCGGGAAATTTATTTAAAAAAAACTGACCATGTGGCTTTTAGACCAATGCTTTTATGACATTAAAGAATACTTTGACATTTAATTATATTTTACAATTTATGACATTTTTTTCTTTTTTTTTGTTCTATTGTTTTATAAATTTTAATTGACTATTCATGTTATTTTACACGCCAGACGTGGCAGTACATGTGGATGCATATTTAAACCAACAAGAACTGGTTCACAGTAACCCATGTTACTTGTAAATAAATTATTTGAATTTGAATTTGAATCCGTTTCTTCATGTTACTGACTTCATTTTGTCAGTTGGATTACACGATTGGTAAACTTTTATAAGAGAGAAAAAAAAATCAAAGAAACCTCTTACATATTACACAGATTTATATATTACAGGCAAACGGGACCAATTTACACCTCCAAATTTTCTATGTACATTAGTGTAAACATACACTTCAATTTTACAGTTGGATTTCTTAAAATACGTTATAGTTTTTTTTATAAAAATCGTTTTGTCGCTTACGACCTTACGACATAAGCAAGCGCGCTCTCGTTTTTGTATGCAATCAGAGCCGTATTGATTGTTTATCGCTGCGTCGCCTTAAGCATCCTAACTAATATTTCGAATGCAAAAGTGAATGAAATACTCAACCTTGTACATATTGAACTCTCTTGTACATATTGAGTATTTTTGAGCCATAATTTATATATATATAAGTTTATATAAGTCAATCTATACTAATATTGTAAAGAGGTTATATGTTTGTTTGTATCTAGGAGATA
The DNA here is from genome assembly GCA_910589475.2 of Bembecia ichneumoniformis. NCBI lineage: Eukaryota > Metazoa > Arthropoda > Insecta > Lepidoptera > Sesiidae > Bembecia > Bembecia ichneumoniformis. Next base: position 17,542,726 of record OU342530.1, read on the forward strand.
ATCTTCGAAACTACTCATCCGATTTAAAAAATAGGTAGTTAGAATAGCGTTTCAGGATGGACATAGGCATTTAGTCTTGTGTTCCTTGCAAGTAAAGTTGTGAGCACCAGCTATCTAAAAGTAAATATCCAATGTATGTCAGTCATTATATTGCTTTACATATTGTGTCAGCGTTTTGTCTTTTATTTTAGAACGCGGACGAACTCGCGGGCACCACCATAGTACAAAATATAGTTATTTTAAGACATATTGTCGTTTTCGCTTTACAAGAAATTAAACTTAAATATTTTTGTTTATCTCTAAAATGTATTAGTTAGTCTCTAAAATGGTTGAACCAATTTTAATGGCGTTTTCATTAGATAGAAGCCACAAGAACTAGAACTTTTACAAGGTCGGAAAATTCTAAACTGCTCTGGACTTAATATAAATTTTCATTTCCCCCTTTATAAATAATATTTTAAAGATTTTTTTTTTTACGATTTTTTTCAAAAATCCCAGTGAAAATAAAGTGCTGTATTCTTTGAAACCTATTTAATGATATTTTTTTTTTTTTTTTAATGTCAGGTCGGCAGACAGGCTGACGGTCCACTTGATGGTAGGTGGCAACCGTCGCCTATAACACAAGCAACGCCAAAGCTGCTGCAAGTGCGCTGCCAACTACAGTAGGATTCAGGATAGTGGATTAGGAGTGGATAGGGAAATGGGCCCTGGCATCCCTCACTCACTCACCGAAACACAACAGCACACGTGCTGTTATTTAACGGTGGTCTTCTGTAAGGGGGTGGTTACTGCCGCCAGACGGGCTGCCCAAATGATTGCGAAATTTCCGTCTTCTATTTACATTACTGTAAGTGGTAACAAAATCAGTTCATTATTATTTGTATGAAAGATTTCAAACACAGACATCTTCCCAACAGTCGTATCTGATGCTAAGTTTTTTAAGCTTATTTGTAATAATTGTTTTTAAAATAACCCGGATCCAATAAAAAATAAATATTTAAAAGCAACTTCTTCCGAAAAAATTATTGAAATTTAACTAAAATTATTGAAATTTAACTAAAATTATTGAAATTTAACTAAAATTATTGAAATTTAAGCTGAGTGGGCAAGTGAGTGATTACCAAGCCGCACATACCGTAAATAAACGTTCACAAATGGATACCGTACAATTAAATCGATTTACATAATTGGCAGGTATTATATTTTCGCATAGTTAAATTTGAGTGCCGTCCATTTTGATTTAAAAGTATAAAAGTTTTTAAAACCATTACGACGCTTTTAGTGGAATTGTCTCATTCGTTTTACGGTATACATTATTTAAAACTTTTGATTTTATCACATTCTCTATAAATGTGTGCAGGAAAAATCTGAATAAAAGTTGAGGGTGGTGATTTAATGTGAATAATTAATGTCTGATAGCGATTATTCGGGAAAATTAAATATCAAAGGAAAGAGAAAAAAAAAAAGCCTAAATGCTTGGGTTGATGTTATCTTATACCTATATAAAATTCTCGTGTCACAGTGTTTGTAACAAAACTCCTCCGAAACGGCTTGACCGATTCTTATGAAATTTTGTGTGTAAATTCAGTAGGTCTGAGAATAGGTCGTAAAGTATTTTTCATCCTCCTACCCGCACCTCCCCATTTTTTAATCGGGATTTTAGTATTTTTTATATGATGAATATTCAAATAATTCCGTCGTTGATTGACGTAAAGTGTCGCGTCACTTTGACATATGGTTTGAAAATAAAATTGGACAAGATAGGTGACGCCACAGTCGGGTTAGAAAATAATTTTCGGGTTCGGGCAGCACAACGTCTGCTGGGTCAGCTAGTATGCCTATATAAAATCAATTATTTGCCTGAAAGGTTAGGAAGGGATATATAAATGGTCTCTGTTATTAACGACGACAGCACAAGGTAGTCTTTTAGAAGAGGGCCAGACGGATCCTGCTGCCCAAATGACTGAACCCTGCCACTACATACCAAATCCAGATCAGAGCAACTCTGAAATTTTTCAATCAATCTTTATTGAAGTGTATACTTATATAAGTATTTTTATTGACCCCAAAGAAGTATAACTTCTCACATACATACTCACATACACATGTTTTTTGTGTGTGAATGGATCTCTAGACAGATTAGATCCACAATTAGACCTGATGTGGTGACACTGGGATCGACTTAAATAATCTTTTTTCGAGCAAGAAAGGAATAATTTCAATAAATAAAATAATAATGTACTCACTATGGTCGAAGCTTCGAGGATCTATGGTCGTGGTCGGTATTGTCGTGGTCGGTTCCGGTTCGTCATCGTATGGCTCAATAGTTGTCGTTGTGGTGGTGGTGGTGCGACGCCTTCTCTGGCGACGTTCCTGCTTCGTACGCTGCACGGTTGTCAGAGGACGTGCTGGCCTTATCACCATCGTGGTCTTTTGTATTTGTGTTATAAGGGTGGTAGCGCTGCCAGTGCCGGCTTCGACAAAGACTAGCGCCACCAGTGACAAGGCACTGAGCCATATCACTAGTGGCGCCGCACGCCACATTGTATCTGCAACAATAATAAAATAATTTTTTAATAATAATAATAACAATAATAATAATAATACCGGAAATATATCCTGAAGGACGGTACGGTCGACGTCTGTCGGGCATGTCACCGTCCTGGAGAGACACTCAGGCATATTATTTCCGGTTGTGGTCATCTTTCTAACAGCGAGTATTTGCACAGACACAACCAAGTAGCCAGGATCATTCATCAGCAACTTGCCATTCGATACGGTCCTTCGAGCCGGATAATAATAAGAACAAACTAAAACCGGAAAGCAATTTAGTAAATTGCAGAAGTTTTAAAGTAATTGTTCTAATACTTTTTTTTTAAACTGACACTAAGTGCGTGCAATACCAAAGCTTTTGTTTGTGCAGTATCAAAACTCATTCTTTTACAACGCATTATTTGGAAATAGGAACCCTGTTTTTATCTCACGTGGTCACGCTAATCTTCGAAACCGCCCCCAATCGATTTTAATGACATTTTGTGAGTGTATAATGGTTGGTAATAATCTATACTATAATATTATAAAGCTGAAGAGCTGAAGAGTATATAACATCACGCTACGATAAATAGTATTATATATATATATATAAGCAGTGCCCAGTACCGCGCGCCCCATGTGCACGCCGCCGCCGTATGGGCCGCAGCGAAGCGTGGCCTAGTTCAGCGAGTATTGGTTGTTTGTTTGGTTGATCACGTTATTTTTGCATACGATAGTCCAATCTTAGATAAAAATTAAACGGCTGGTGTAACCGCGGACACAACTAGTTAATCTATAAAGATACGCAGACAAAGTCATGTGCAAAGGTTAGCGTTGGATTAATTATTTTTAACATGTTATTTGCTTTCCCAATCCAAATAGTTAAAGTTCTGTATGCAGTATATTTTCAGAGAGAAAACGGAGTGGTTTCTAATTTAAATTGTTCACATTTTTGTCGAGAACTTGACATTTTGCTGTTTTATATGTCTCGGAACAAAGGTCGCAGTAATTTCTTTAGTAGGCGCCTACTTAGCTCACTAAATGGAATTTTGTTGTAAAAGGCTCCGAAGCTGAAACCATGTATCCACTAATTTTTCCCCTCCGAACGTATGTTTAGAAGTAAAAGCATTTTTCTGTTGTTACCTACTTCGCTTACCTATATGGAAAAATGTCTAAATATTTCCGTGAACAGAACCTCAATCATTCTGAGTGATTGACGCGGGACGTTACAAGTTGATCATTATTATTTGTCAAACCTTGACGACAATTTCAGAGCTAAATTATTGTGAAAGCAAAACTTTAATACAAAGTTAATTTTCGTGAATGATTTTTAGCGTGTACTAAAACCCTGATAAATAGAATATCTCAATACAATTTCATTTAAAATAAACGCCGGAGTCGAACGAATCAAACTTGTGTAAGAAACTGTGCCGACTTAGAAGTTTGAACGACTTTTGTTGGCTTCCGACGTATTTACTGAATCGATTCCGAAGGAAGGGTTTCTATTTTTTTTTTTTTGTATGCTTTTCGACTTCCTGGTTGTGCTAATATGTTTGTTTATTTATAATATGTAAAATTTATAGATGGAACAACGGATAAAAGTTAGGTTTATCCGGTGCTGCAAGTGGCGACCATAAGGGTAAGAGTACACTTTTTTTATGTTAAGGTCGGCCGACAGGCAGACGGTCCACTTGATGGTAGGTGGCTACCGTCAAGCAACGCCAAAGCTGCTGCAAGTGCGCCAAGACTGCAGAAGAATTAAAGATAAGGGATTAGGAGGGAATAGGGAAATGGGCTCTGGCATCCCTTACTCACTCACCGAAACACGACAGCACACGTGCTGTTATTTCACGGTGGTCTTCTGTAAGCTGGTGGTTACTGCCGCCAGACGGGATGCCCAAATGACTGCGAAAACGCAGTGTGCCCTGCCACTACTTTCCAAATCCAGACAAAAGCTAAATTTGAAAAGTTGATTTTTCAAAGTTCACCCTGCCGGGAATTGAGCCCGGGAACCCTAGAACAGAGCGTTAAGGCAAGCACCCTAACTACTCATCCATCACTCATCAGGGTATCAGGGAGCCAGTCGGATTCGTCGGCCGCAGAGTTTCATAAATTGTCTGTTGCAACGGATTCGGAACTCAAAAAATATACTAATTAGGATGAGTATGAAACATTCGTAATTTGATTTGAATTTGCCGACCCGCAATAGACTTTGTGATGTGTTATTTTCTATGTAGCGAACATTTTCTATTATACACTGTAACAGTAGAATGTAGTAACTACACACCTTTAAAAATGGCTCAGTGATGGAAATATGGACGCCTGTATTTAAGTTCATAGCAAAATCACATCATCACACAATAGGGGATCGGACAGTAATCAGATTAAAATCTAAAATGTACTTAGAAAGAAAATATATATATTTTTTACGATTATTTATCGAATAATAATTTAATATTATTCATTTAAATATTTTTATATGAAGAAATAAAATTTTATTATTTACAATATTTTTAATCTATACTGAAACACCAATCACAGTGCGTGACGTCATTTGTGGGCAATCATTGTCTTATGCCAATGCAGCTGTTTTGTTATGATATGACCACAAATGACGTTACGCGCTCTCAGATGAACTATCGTGGCTTTTGGCGGCATTTTCAAACAAACAATATTAAAACATGATTTTGAGTACCTAGAAGGCTATAAATAAATAAAATAGTATTTTTTATGGGAATAAATATCCATGAAGATTAATTTAAAACACTTTCTGAAAATTTGTCCGATCCCCTATTTGTATATATTATAGTGTTCTGTGCTAGGCATTTTCTACCCTCGTCTATTGTGCGTAAAAGGAACAATGTCATACCGTTTGTGTAATTGCTACAATTAATAAAATAGTTTAAAGTGCCTTGCTTTATTTAATTACTCAGGATTTTTAGAGTGGTAAAATATATATTATTTTTCTGTAATTAAAATTCAATTGCTCATATAACGATTTTTCTCTTTGTGTGTTCTAATGGCTGTACAATGGCGAGTACTCTTATTAGTTGTTCCAATTAATGCCTATTTCGAGGTTTAGTGACCGTATTGCACGCCATAAATGCGGAATTCAACCCTATTTCTTGCATAAAGTCCGGATTGGCTGAAACTTATCACGCGAACGGGCGACTTTGGAACAATAATCCTTATGAGTTGTTTCCACCTAGGTACCCTCAATATGGGCCTCTTCGAGTGAGAAATAAATTCCTGCAAGGTCGGCAACGCATCTGAATAGCCTCAAGTTTTACTTGCATCAATAAGCTACGGTAGCCACCTACCATAGAGTGGCAATTCGAATTGTCAGTCATCTTTTATAATAAATAAAAAAAGAAATAATTGAGAATTACATATATAATTATACTAGTCTATACTAATATTATAAAGAGAAAATATTTGTATGTTTGTATGTATTTTTTTATGTTTGTGATAAATAAACTCAAAAACTACTAGACCGATTTTAAAAATTCTGTCACCTGGAGAAAGCTACATTATCAGCGATTAACATAGGCTACTCAACCTGCCCCCATTTTCCCTCTTTACCCCTTCCATACAAAATTGCCGTTTTCCACGAATAAACTTAAAAATGTTTAAAAAATAAATGTCCACCCGTGCGAAGACGGGACGGGCCGCTAGTTGAAGATAATATGGTACTTAAGACACAATTGTCTACTAATTTGTATTCTGTAGTTAAGTTATGGTCCTTCGAGCCGGATAATATGAACACAGTGGAAGCAGGAAAGCACTTTTAAAAAGTCTAATCAAAATCTTTTTGTCATTTAGTAAAGTGAGCAGAAAATGTTCCCCTCGGTGGCATCGGTGAGGGAGCAATAATAACTTTGTCAGATATAAACGATGAGATGCTTAGTTGGACGTCGAGGCGGCGGTTAACAAAAGTTTGACACTTATAGGTATAGTCGGCGAACGATACGGCACTTTGTTAGTTAAAGCTATTTCGCGGTTAATTTATAAACTTCCGACATAAACTCGTATTGCTTTCAACCATTAAAAACCAATATTCGCTGACTGACATTATTAAAGTATTAAGAGTAGTCTCACCGCTCATTTACTCTCGGAGAGAAAGAAAACAAATTTTGTGTCCAAGTTTGTTTCTAAGAAAATGATATTAATAGTACACACAAAATTACCAAATATATTATGTAGAATATTAAATTTATTTATATTTATGATTATCTTTTCCCGAATTTTGTGCTGTATCACTTACAGTTTTATATGCATTGGAAGTGTATATATATATGTGTATATACAAATAAATATGTATATTTTAACATCGCATATAGTGTTTTTTTTTAAGTTGATGCTATTTGATGATGAAAAATATAACACATGTGAAACGCCCGATATCTTATCACCGTGACGATTCTTGGCTCACAATTTTTTTATATTTATAGACGATCCCTCAGGAACCTAACATTTTTATTTATATTAATCCAGGTAATAAACTATCTGTGTGCTAAATTTCATCCAAATCGGTTAAGCTGTCTTTGCGTGAAAGAGTAACAAACATCCATCCATCGTCACAAACGTTCGCGTTTATAATATTGGTAAGATTATATTAAAAACACTATGTATAGTTGTACTATAACGTATTTAGCATAAGTGAATGTGTAAGTAAATAAATATATAATGTAAAGATTACCTAATAAAATCCATAATAAATAATTTCAATATAAGAAAACAGAAATGTTTTGATGTCAAGTCGCCAAAAAAGATATGAAAAGAAACGCGTAGGTTGATTTTAGTGTGATCCTATGAATAAAGTAAACATTGATGAAGGTTCAATCTTTTGTCAATAGTGAGGCGAAGAGGCTGTCGACATTATAAAGGCTTCCCTCAAGGTAAGTCTGCGGACGTTTTCACAGAGTAATCTGTGACGAGTCGTCTTATCGCACCTTCTTTGAGATTAAAGCCTGGCCTCCATTGTGCTGATCTCCGCTTGATCGAGCACCCGCGCGCAGGTGGTCGATAAATGAAATTTCCCAGCCGAAGTGAATTGATTTTCATTCAGTAAGGGAATATCGACAAATTTACTTTTCCATTATACTAGTATTGCATAGTTCGACTTTCTACCGAATCGACTCTGAATGCAGCATTTTTGAACTTAAATAATCTACACTTCTAAAATCGTTTGTCCTGACTATCAACGCACAGCACAAACTACTAAGTCTAGAAAGCTGTAATTTGGAAAACATAACATCGGCTTGTTATTAAATTATGCTAGCTATAATGAGAATTCTCTGATGATGGGTTTATGAACGTTTTTTTACTTATTCATCCAAAAACTACTTAAAAACTAAAGTATATTTATATATCGTAATAAAAAAAACAGACTATAATTTATAAAGATACGCGGCCAAATGCTAGTCCATAAATCCATAAATAAGTAAATAAAGCCAATGCTACAGAAATTTCCCAGAAAAGGTTGCTACGAAACAATTTCATTTCGGAAACAATACAATATTACCTTGATTCATTCACTAAAAGCATTTTAGTGAAGTAGTTTGTTTTGCAGGTGTATGTTTCTAAAAGTAAGTAAAATGTATATAATGTAGTAAAATGTATAAAATGTATATAATGTATATACAAAATAGATGTTTACATTTCAGGGTGCTCTCTAAAGGAGGTAAGTAAGAAATTTTAAGCTAAACCGATTGAAAGGAATGTATAAACAGCTAACTATCACACAATTTGGGTATCGACAAACTGTAGTTTGTTGTTATTATTTCAATCAAACAATATTATTTATTATGTATTTGTATACAATAAAACAAAAATTAAACAGTACCAACAAAGATCAAAGTTACAAAAGATAGGTATAGTATTTGCTGGGACAACACAATATCCTATAGAACCAATCTTCCGTAGGAATCCTTCTTTTAACACAAACACGGCGCCCAGCCATATATGAAAGAAAGTAGTGTTAACTCGAGAACGGTTGAACCACGGAGCATATACAAAGAGGAGATGTTGTTATTGAATTTTTCTATAGAGCGGCGCGTGACTACTGCGCGGGGCAAGGAGGAAGTTAGACCCCGCCCAATTATCTTAAATTGCCAATGAAAATTGACTGTAGTCTACAACAAACAAGCGCCGCCACACCGTGACCAGTGCCGACAGCAGACTGACCAAGACCACGCCCACAAAAAATGACGTCAGGACCTAGTTTGAAATCAGTGCACAGTTGTTTAGGCCATCTCCTCTTTGTATATGCTCCGTGGGTTGAACCGATTTTTGATGATTTAACAGTTGTCTTCGCCCCGAATAATTAAATCATTCGAAATATTCACGAAAAAAAAAATTCATACATTTTGTATGCGGAAGGGTTTGAGGCTGTACAAAGTTCACCGCGTCAGCTAGTAAATGAATTTGAAAAAAAATGTTAATTGTTCGTAGCAATACTATCAACATAACATTTTAAGTAGGCAAACTGACCATCTCGCAGCAGTAAACACGCCTTTATACAAGGAATGATTGTGTTTCGGTGAGCCATTTCCCTCTCCCTTCCTAATCCTTTATCCTTAATCGCACTATGGCCGGCAGCGCATTCGCTTGTGTTATAGGCGACGGTAGTCACCTACCATCAAGTGAACGGTCAGCTTGTCTGACGAACAAAACATAAAAAAGACATTATAACCTGAGGAATAATACAAAATATAGAGTACTTCTACAGATAGAAGACGTTAATCATTAAATGCTATCGATTAAATCCATTAGTCTACCGCACTTGCAGCCGCCATCGTTTACAACACAAGCAACACGACAGGCGATCGATGAGATATTATCAGAACTAAATTTAAATTCTATCCTACGGAAAGGCCTAGGGCATGGTAAATATAGTTATTATTATAATCTAGATGCTTGTCCATATAATTTAGTCGACTGTTTATGTGTTAAGTCGGAGTAAATATTCAATTTTTTTCAATTTTGCCACAATCTTAAAGACATTAAAGACATTAAAACTGTACATTAAAGATTTAAAAAAAATTGTACACATTGTACTTATGTTACCGAGGTCAAAAAAATTGTTTTTAGAATTTTTGTCTGTTTGTGCTTTTGTGCACGCTTGGCATTCAAACGGCATAACCGATTTGAATACGATTTCCATTGATGTATTGTAGCAAGCCTCCTGTGACATTCATTTAAAATATTTAAATCAATATCAGAAACTACTGCACGATTCTAAAACTTCTCATACACTATTAATCTGTAAATAATTTACTATTTGTGAATAAAGCGAGTTATGTTTCAATTGGGTACAGTAGTAGGTATGCTTTGAGTTCAAAATTTTAATATCAAATAAAAAAAATGAACCGTTAACTTAAAGGGCGCAATCAAATCATCACTTAAACTTATTTCAAATTATATATTTTGGTAATAAGCGGTTTCATGCGTCTGTTTGATTTAAAAGAAATCAAATAACTACTATACTATATCATTTTCTCATATATCGGAGTGTTCGCTCTCCGCTTGGTTACCTTTGTAAGAAGCTAATTCGATTGTGTGCAAATGAATTTTATATTAAAGTGACGAAGAATCTTTTACTCGCAAGACCTGTAGCGTTCGAAAAAAATCTTCAGCTTTAATAATTTAGTATAGAAAATAATAGTATTGTTACGACTAACTATGGAACCTCGTAGAAAAAGCGTTCGCGCCGACCGAAAGTCTCAAACGTCCCACCCTATCGATGGTTAGCCTTGCTCCTTCCCGACCAGTGTCAAAGGAAATTGGTCCTTATATTTACAACATAGAGTTTACATTTCAATAGAAATAGAATTTCCGAATTTCAATGGCTTGTTTACGATGTTGTTTAGATTTTCTGGAAAACTCCAAATACATCTGGCGTTTGGCGCTAAATATAAATAAGAGAGCAAGCGGGGAGATGAGTCAGTTGGTGCGACTTTTCGGTGCTTTTGCGAAGTTACCTGCGATAGTGAACCGGCGATCATTGACGACTTTTGGCAAGTTTAACGGTTTCATCGGACAAGTCTAGTGATTTTAAAAGTGATCTTGGTTTGTGAAAATAAATCGTTCGTTTCGCCCTTACACGGCATTTTGACTCACACCGCACGTAACGATAGGTATATAAAAAAAAACTCACAGTAGGAGCATACCCATGGAGCACAGTTAGTTTCAAACATTACAGGTGATATTATAGAGAAAATGATAACAAAATTATATTTTGTGAATAGTCACAAAATATAATTTTTTGTGTTTCAATGCTTGCATGCAGCTCAATAAATTGACTGCGGTAAGCCGTTATTCATAAACTAAAAATGCAGAAAAAAAAGCATGAAGTTGCGAGTTAGTGGCTTTGAATAACCTCACTTCGACACGATACACCCCTTTACCAGATTTATGTTGTAGTGAATTTGAATAAGTTTAACATAAAAATAGGCGTTTTGTGCCCGCAAAGTTTGCCAATAAAATGCAAATGGTGACTTCGTAATGCTTTATATTACTATGCTCTGTACAAATCTAGAATGAAAACGGTTATTTTCAATTTTTTTTATGGTAAGTTCGACAGACAGGCTGACGGTCTACTTGATGGTAGGTGGCTACTGTCGCCTACAACACAAGCAACGCCACAGTTGCTGCGAGTGCACTGCAGACAAGAGTAGGATTAAGGATTAGGGCATTTGTTACTCACTCATCGAATCACAACAGCACATATGCTGATATTTCACGGTGTTCTTCTGTAAGGACGTGGTTACTGCACAAATGAATGCGAAAGGCAGTATGCCCTGCCATTACTTTGAAAATTCACACCAGAGGCCAGTTTTGAAAAGTTCATTTCCATAGTTGACACCTCCGGGAATCGAACCTAAAAGAGAGCCGGCCGTTGGATGAGTGGCAAGAGTGCTTGCCTTACGTCTCAGGGGCTCCGGGTTCGATTCCTGGCGGGGTCAACTTTGGAAATTTTAATGTAATTTTCAAAATTGACTCTGGTCTGGATTTGAAAAGTAGTGGTAGGGCACACTGCGTTTCGCAGTCATTTGGGCAGCCCGCCTGGCGGCAGTAACCACCTCCTTACAGAATACCGCCGTGAAATAACAGCATATACGTGCTGTTGTGTTTCGGTGAGTGAGTAAGGGATGCCAGAGCCCATTTCCTTATCCCCTCCTAATCCCTTATCCAATCCTACTGTAGTCGGCAGTGCACTTGCAGCAGCTTTAGGCGTTGTTTGTGTTATAGGCGACGGTAGCCACCTACCATCAAGTGGACCGCGTCAACCTGTCTGTCGACCTTAACATAAAAAAAAAATAGAGCGTTAAGGCAAGCCCACCCCACGGGTAGGTCCAAAATTACTAAGTTTGTCCCATGAAACCGTTAAACTTGCCAAAAGTCGTCAATGATTCCCTTAATGTGTCGCCGGTTCACTTTCGCTCCGAAAAGTCACTTTCGTATCGCTGCTTGTCGCACCACTAACTCCCTTGACCGGCTGCACTCTTATTTATATTTGGCGTCAAACCCCTCCGTGTTATATTTCGAATCTTCCAGAAAATCTAAACAAGATCGTAAACAAGCCATTGAAAGTTCGTGAATGCTATTTCTGTCGAAATTTAAACTCTATGTTGTAAACATAAGGACCAATTTTCTTTGACACTAGTCGTGAAAGGGCGTGGCTACCATCGATAGGGTGGGACGTTTGAGACTTTCGGCCGGCGCGAACGCTTTTTCCAAAACGCTCCATAGTTAGTCGTAACAATATTATGAAGTATACTTTAATTAGTCGTCATGATCATCGCAATTAACTGCTGTACGTACATAGACCAACAACTTATACCACAGAATAGATAATTGTGCTAGATTAAACCGATAAAGGACACGATTAGATACAATTGTCGGTTTTATTGCGACCTAATATTACTAAAAGTGTTCTATGGTATCTACTTGCTAATTCTAAGAGACATGTCCTCATCGTTACATTTGGTAAATTTATAGAACTATAACTACATTTTTATTGAGTTTTTTTTTATATTTTTTAAAATAATCTCAACGTGCGTCAAATCTACAAATATCCACACCGATTCTAATCTCTCCCCCTCCTACTGCGAATGCCCCCCGGCGAGTCGAGCAGGTTGAAATGCTGCACGAAAATTAAAAAAAAGGTGTTATTGTATATACACGCATACGACCGCGCCGTGTAAGTCCACCTGATTGGAACTAACAAGTGATATCCATACCTTGATGGAAGCTCTTGCACCATAAGCCAACGAGTAAATGCATCCCATTTCTTTATCCCCATATACGTCCCTACCCCATATCCCCATTTTTTTTTGATAAATTTTTGATAAATTTTTTGTTAAATTTTCATAACTTTTTTTTCTAACTTTATTGCCGGGATGCTACTTTGACTTTTATTGGCGTAGGCTGTGCCTCCTTTAATTGCGGCGGCATCTGCCATGTTATTTTATTCCTGTTCCTGCTCGGTGCCTGCCTCGTTGGAGGCCATGTAATAATAAATAAATAAATAAGTATACAGTCAACACTGCTGGTGGTCTGTCCTATGACGTACTGCAATAATTTTGGTCACTGCAAAGCACCATGTTAGGTACACTGTGTTTTAACTTGGTAACAATTTTTTAATAACAAAATTATGCAGTGAAGAGACGCGTATTTCAAAAATTTATTAAATCGAATTAAAATCTACATTGCATACCGATTCAGGCTTAATTTTCGTTAAAAATAATAATGTGTTTAAAGTTCTTTAATATTTTTTTATTTAATATTAAATTAATATGAAAATCGAATTAAAATCTACAGTGTATTATTTTGTTATTATTGATTATTTATTAATTTAGCCTTAATTTTCGTAAAAAATAATAAACGTGTTTAAAGTTCTTTAATATTTTTTATTTATTATCAAAATGATGTGAAAATCGAATTAAAATCTACATACACTGTAATTACAATACAAACTGAGGCTTAATTTTCGTCCAAAATTGCAATGTACTATAGAATTTTTTAAATATTACTTCTATTAATATTAAAACATTATTAAAATCGCTTACCAAGCAGTTCGCAGCGTATACGAGATTGTTATACGCATAAACTATTTATGCCGAAACACTGCAAAACTATCGCTGGTGAACGTGCGCCTTTGTATCGTGTTATGAATGCATATAATAGTTTCTTTACACAAATTGACCTGTTTGCAATTGGTCCACAAAAATATAGAAAAGAGATAATCAAATCAATGCATTAGCTTAATGAGTTTTTATTGTTCTTTTATTGTTCCTTTTTTTTTTTTATTGGTGTGTCCTCTCTGTATAAAATTGATTTACTACTTTGTGGAAAATGTTGTTGATTGCACTATTATTTAAGTTTATGTTTTGTTTCTTTTTTTTTTCTTTCTTTAGTCTAATATACATGGTGTAATTGTTTGTTTTCCCTAATAAAATAAAATAAATAAATAAATAAATAGAATTTAAATCTAAACTGTATACCAAATTCAGACTTAATTTTCTTTCAAAATAATGTTTCATCAATTTATCAAAATATTGTGAAGTCGAGAAAATTGTGTCTTCCTGCAAGTTCTTCCGACTGCTATAAAATCTGTTCGGTATTGTCCCAACGTACATTACTTCGCATAGTGTACACTCTGCGTAAGCAATTTTCAAGTATCTTGTGGATTTAGGCACAATGCGGTTCGTTACACCGGACCTAACAGTTGAGCGCGCTTTAAAATAACATGAACTGTATTCGTAGGAAATAGCAAACTAATAATATTTTATCACTCCATATGTTATTTTCTTTATGTAAGTACACGTAATGTATATTCATATTATCGTGTTTAACCTTTAAGGGGGAGACAAACGCTAAATACTAAAAATATCCATTGTTGAATGAAGATGTTACAAGAAATAGACGAGACAATTGCTTTGAAAAAAAATATATTATACTTAAACATGTGAAGAACCAATTGTATTAATTAGAATTTTCGTTAAAGTAATAGAAACTCCACAAAAAAAGTTAGAACACAAGAAGAATTTGACTTTTATTGAAAATTCTCTCGAAAACGGCTTATTGCGCGCATATGAATCCTGTACCTATTAATAAGTTAATATCAGATTAAAAAATTGTATTAATAAAAATTTTTTTTTGTGTAATGTTCTAAAGGAAAAAACAAAAAAACACCATTTCTAGGCCTGTTGAATTGTCTCCGCCGCCAGCGAGTTCTATAGTAAATGTCATTTGCCTCAGTGAATCCCTTAAAAAGGCCGCGAAGTAATGTAGCTAGAAAAAAATGCTGCATGGATCACCTCTAACAATGTCTTATTTGAGAATGTCATTGAAAAATTTATAAAACTTTGTTGGTAATCCTAAAAAATTGTGAGAAAAGGATATCCTACTCCCCAGGGTACCATAAAACATGTAGACATCCTAATTTGGGTTACATAATAAAAAATATTTAAGTAGTAAAATATATAAACACATTTTGTTAGAAATCTCAGATAAAACATCACAAAAATACTCTGAATAATTTGCCTTTTATCGTCATCATATCAGCCCTAGGACATTCATTTCGGTACCGGCTTAGAATAGTATCCTCCTATCTCAACGCGTAGAAATCGGCTAAGGAAATAATCACCAAAGGGTGGGCAGCAGCGCTGCCTGCCAAGCGTGGCGAGTACTGGCAACCCCCCCAATGATCAAAATTGACCAGGTCCCCAGTCCCCAGCGGTCTCATTATTCCTGGCTACGGTAGCGGCCAAGGTAACGCAAAAAAAATCTGCCTTTAGTTCTCCATAATTCAATAATATCTACGTAAACACTGTACTTATTGGTGAAGCGAATTGAAATGGAAGCCTAAGGTACGTTAGAATTTCGGGACCAATTTTGCATTATGAAAATAATATGTTGGAGCTATATAGCCTTAGTCTGGTTAAGTTATCATTTATGATAAGTAAATGTCATTCATAAAAATAGTATGTTCTGTATTCGACTTATTAGGGGTCACAATTGAATATGACAAGGAATTGTTCTTGTCAGGGTTAGTTAATGGTTACGAAATGGTGCTGGTTTCAAATAGGTTGATGTACGTACCACCCCTGCCTGCCTATAACAATAGCCTGACGCCAATATGCCAGTTTCATGAACAAGTGACGCGCCTAGCTATTGTGACAGGACTGATCAGCATCACGTTTGTAAAGCTTTTTTTCTACAGGCTAGAAGCAGCATACATATCTATCAATATATACAAGTACAGATAATAAAATAAAATTATACAATATACAAGTACAGCCCTAATCACCGGTAGCTTGGGCCTACCGGTGTACTAGTAGCGGATATCCAATTTTAAGTATTTTTATAATATTTATTGTTTTTATAATTAAGAATAAAAATAAATAAATGTATAATAATAATAATCATTTAATATGATATGGCAATACTACATATTATGACAACACTATACTTACATACAAATATCATATGTTAAGCTTAACAAATATTTTTTTAAACTAAATACCCATCTATTTTTGTTCTATTAGACAGTATATCATCACATTTCAATCGACGCTGAACGAGAAATCGTAAAAAATATCTAAGTTAATATCTAAGCAAGTCCTTTACAAGTTATTTTGTTATCTATTAAGTTATATCAAGTTCTTTACAAGTTTACTACAAGTTGTTTATTTAAATAAAATATAGGTAAGTCATGTTTACTTATGCCTCAACTTAACTACTACAAATAGTAGTTATTGTATGCGATTGGTGTGCAGACCAATGAACTTCCGATTAACCCATTCAATCTCCTTGAATGGCTTAAGGGCATTCAGCAGCACGTTATTGTCATCGTGATGTCCTAACCGCATTCCTATTGAACATTTGCCCTGTGATATATCTATAACGCATATGTAACAAGTATTGTATGTATTCGTCAAAGCTTCAACAGAATTTCAATTAGCGACATTAATCAAAAATGATTAATTATATTGCAATATTCTAGGTAAATACAGGTAGTTGGAGCATATGCTAGTGAAACCACAGAGAATAACTAGCATCATCAGCATCATCAGTCCATGTCTCTTCACTGCTCGATGTAGGCCTCTCCCAAAGCTTGCCACCACGCACGGTCTTCTGTCCTTCACATCCAGATGTTTCCATTGCCGAGAGGCGACATTAGGTCTATTCAATATCTCTCTAAGTTCTTTCAGCAACTATGCCAGAATGACTATATCGTATAAATTAGTAGATTTATTGGCTTCAATTTTTATATTTTCTTTTTGGTATTGTGGAAATACAGAGTGAATTAAATTAATTACCTTTAAATTGTATTAAACAAAATATTAATTAATTAATATTAAATTGATATTTAATAAAATGTTCCAGTTTAAGACTGCATGACAAAGTGTGCCCTGCCATTTCTGAGGAAGGTATTAATGAGCGGTGTTACAAGTTTGACGCATATTATGTCTGACTGTCTATGTGTGTGTCAGTTCTCAAGTCAAATTCAAATCTCTCATATCAAATCGATAGACCAAGTCAAATTGAGAAGTCTATTTTTTTGACAATTCCATTTTTTTTTCTATCCGTCGGTTTCCGTACTTAAAATAAAATGTAAAAAATAAATAAAAATAAAATAAATAAATGTGGATAAAATGTATCCTATGTACTTTTTTGTAACCCTCTTATATTAGTTAAGAGATAATTAAGTCGAAATTAACTCGCTCAGCTTACTGAGAGATTCAAAAATAATTGGTATACAATTGTTGAGTATCAAGACGTAAAAAGAGAGTGCTTTGAAAAATAATTTCGTACAGCAGCCGGGACTTGTAAAAACAATATACGTTCGCTATCTCGATACACTGAAGCGTATTTTAGTCGTTCGACAAGCGAAAATGATTGATAGCAGTGCCCAGGCAGCTGATAGATCTTGCTATCTATCTGAACTGACGAACAATAGCCTACAGGGAATTTGAGTGTGAGTCAATTATAACGGCTTGCTAACATACTACCTACGCAATATCGATTTGACATAACATATCATCAAATGATGCACAAACGATATCAGTCCGCGTCGCTCCACTGAGGGCCACCGGAGCACACCGCTCATTCAATTTTAAACTTTAAAATTGTCCAAAAAATACAATTCGTTTCACTGAAACAACTGAAAGTTCAGGTTTCGCACGGATGCAATCGACTAAAGCCCAATTTTGAATGTCCAACGCAATTAAGGTTTAGCTAAAGTAATCCGCGTAAGCTTCCGAAATTAATACTCGCCTTTCCGTACTTGTAATTGACAGTCTTAAAATTTATGCACAAACCTTACTCGTTTATCGTTCTCTGAGCTTATGAAAACCGTATCGAAAGCTCAGAGAAACAGACAGAAGGTTTTATAGTAAATATGTTTAAACTCCTTATAAAAAGGCAAGCGTAAAAAATCACCGGCAAAAGCACTAAGTACTAAATAAATGTGTATACACACATCTGTTAAGGTAACTTTTAAAAACATTACAAAGAGCATAAATATAAGTAACATGTGTTTGTAGGCCTTTAAAACATATCCTTATGCTGTCTAAATAAGTAAACATTTTATGATGACGTTGGATGTAGTTGTAAGTATTTGCGAGCTACTTTATTTGTGAAATAGAATGAGTTATTAGAACATCAAGGCGCTATTTGCATGCACCGCAGTAAATGGCTGGAAGTAGACCGTCCTCTTGAGATTGCCATCAATTTTCATGTATACTTACATAAATAGACCAAGATGAAATGTGAATAACATACAAATTAATCACATATTATAATAAATCTCTATATATAAAAATGAATCCCCATTCCCTTGGTCACGGCGTCACGCGTGAACGGGTTGACCGATTTTAATTCGGTTTTCACTAATGTAAAGAGGGATGAACGGGGAATGTTCTTATATATAAAAATTGCACACCGGGTGAAGCCGGGGGCGGGCCGCTAGTATAAATATAATATTACTCTACAATATTGGTTCAAAGTAATTCGCCTAATATGCGTCGAATTTTATTGCTAAGCTTTCTTTGTGAACAAATACAGGTTACGTACATATTTTCCGAGACATCTTCAAGTAATAGGCCGTTGAGAATTTCAGATTCTGTAAAGTTTCTCTGTAAAAAAATCAGTTTGAATCTCTATACAAATTTTTCTCTTTATAATATTAGTATAGATTTAACTATTACAGGCGATGTTAATTTAAAAGATTTATTAATTAAGCTCTTGGCGTCATGTTCGTGAAAGTTTTTAATAAAGAGTACTCCCTAATATACAGGTGGCCGTATTTACTGTGATCAATGCGTCCCCTGGGGCGTCTGAAAAATGTAACAAAAACGTTTTTGCTCTGCGTGAAACATAATTAGCTGAAAGGGAACTTCAACTGATCACCAGAAGAAAATTATTCTCATTTAAAAATATTAGAACAAGCTCACTACACAAAGCAGTGATATATTTCAAAAAACATCTACAATAATTAAATTAATGTAGAAAATTGAAAACTACCTAATAATAACCTTAAAAAAAACCTTTATTTTTAAGCACATAACTAAGTAAATTTATTCAGAGTGTTCCAATGAAAAATTCAATCTTTGTAAGCAGAGTGGTTTTAGGTGTAACTTGTCCGACACAAAGATGGGGGGTACTTAGGTGTTTTTTAAAGAATATTTATTTGTGCTTTGCATAAGACTCTGTATTGCACTTTCAATGGAAAATTAAAAAAAGAAATAGGCCTGGTTTCTTCAATGATTTTATTAGTTTAGTACCTGAAATACATCGACATATAGCCCTGTATTTATTAACAGCAAAAAAAGCATTTTTATTACAGCGATTTAATTCGTGCATATATTATTTTATAATTTTCAAAAAAAATTGTAAGTATGGAAATTTGTAATTTGCGTATAGAGCAAGGTGAGACTTATATTTTACTAGATTTTGCACGCCACATTGTCCGCGTGTCTTTAAAGTCCTTTTTGTTATTCTGATTTAAATATTTATTGTTAAGTTTCGTAAATCATGTTATAAATATCATAAATATAAATCATAGCGCGACGACGCAGCGATAGTCCAAACCAGGGGTGGCTTGGACTGCAGGAAGGCGAGACCGACCCAGGAGCCGCAGGATAGATCGCACGCACGTGTGCGGATGGCCCGATTCTCTCTTTAATTTGTCTGGCACTGGCCAGACAATTACACCGTCGACTGGAAATATTACGTATCCGCGACCTAACGGCTAAAAAGCCATAAAGATGTTTTAGACGATCGCGTGGAAGTGTAGCACTAATGCGTATCGCTAATTATCTGAGAATCTTTATAGTCCCTCGAGCCCCTCTTCTCTCCAACGCCCGGTGCCAAGCGAGCGCGTGGCCGCTGCCACCGTCCCTCATAGCTCGGCCGGAAGTCCTACCACTTCCTATGGCCGACATAAAAATTGACCAATCCCCTTATCCCATCGCTCGTGCATCGGTCTAAACCTTCTCCGTCGAGCCGGCATCGATAGATGTCGCTCCATATTGGTGTGTCGGGGCCGCAATCGTGCGCCAGTCCGCAACGTCGTAAGGTAGTTATACCTGTTAAATTTTTTTTGTTTGTTTAAACACTTTTGCGTGCCTACACTCTATATCTTTTTGTTGTGGGATCCAGTCTTCTTTCTTTAAATTAAACTCATTTATTTTATTATATACATGCACATATATTAATCCATTTCTTATATACCTTAAAATAAATAACACTATAAAATTCTATCCTTTACATATCGTTTCTAAACTTCAACACATTCTCTCTAATTTTTTTCACAATGACATCTTACATATATTTTTAAAACATTCTTATTTTAAACTCAAACCTATATAAATATATATTGCCAGTATTTATGTTCAAATACATCAACAATACCGTCATGCGGTAGATGGCGGTTATAACTATAATCAATTTTAAATTTATTACCATTAATATTAATTTATCTAAATTAACGTTACAAGCCCCGTATAATTTTCTTAGGGTCACACTACAATTTCAGATGAAAGTATTACGTCCAAATGTCGGTAGGTTTGATGTGTTATTTTTATTCGTTTAAAACGG
Organism: Bembecia ichneumoniformis; assembly: GCA_910589475.2. Classification (NCBI taxonomy): domain Eukaryota; kingdom Metazoa; phylum Arthropoda; class Insecta; order Lepidoptera; family Sesiidae; genus Bembecia; species Bembecia ichneumoniformis. The sequence continues at coordinate 17,563,366 of OU342530.1, forward strand.
AAAGCTTTATTTGTCGAAAGTCCGTCCATTATTGAATTAATGAACGTATATCGACAGGTTGCTTTTTGGCTGCATGCATAACGCGGTGCCGGTTTGCTGTAAAATGCAATTAACTTGAAAAGCGCAGTGGGCGTCCACGCGACATGAACAAATTCCTCTAGATTTTCATTCCAAGCGGGCAGTTTGTTGAGCGCGTTGCAACAACGTTATTTATTATTCAGACCTAAATAACTGCACAATATTTTTTTTGTTTCTACCAAATATATTGTAATGTAGCGATAATTTACCATTTTCTTAACAGTTGATGGAATGCATACTGATTGCTCGAATTTAATCTATATTTAAACTATAGAAATTATTTACACACACACACACACACACAATATATAGCAAGCCAATTGACGAGCTCTAGAGGTATAAATTAAAAAAAAAAAAAACGGGACAAGTGCGAGTTGAACTCGCGTGAAGAGGGTTCCGTACGATGTTTCCTATCATGTTTTTTTAAATCTACGCACAATATTGAGTGATTTACCATGTTATTTTAATATCACGGACTCCTTATAGGTTTTCCTATAATCTATAATTAGAAAACTAATTTCTGTATTTTTTTTTTCAAAATTTTAGGTTCAGTAGTTTCGGAGATAAGGGGGGGGGGGGGGGGGAATGGTCAATTTTCTTGAATAACTTGGAAACTATTTATTTTAAAATTACAAAAAAAATCTTCACAACAAGACCTTCCATTTGATATGTCACACGATGCAGTTTTCAAAATTTTCATTTTAATTTTCCACCTTCCCCCAAAAATGACCTCCCATATACAGATTTCATCTATTCACGTCACACCTCTGCGTTTGGGTCACAGAAATTGATATGTGTACCAAATTTCAACTTAATCGGTCTAGTAGATTCGGAGTTAATTGACTGTGACGGACGGACAGACGGACACACGAGTGATCCTATAGGGTTCCGTGTTTTTATTCGGACGTACGGAACCCTAAAAAGAATATGGCAGCAATTTTATTATTAGCTTTATTCGCCACCTTAGTTCACACCTTGAATTATGGTCGAATTTCGATCGTAAGTAATTTTAAACGCTGAGCAAAACGAAATATTAGCTCGGACAGGCGACGGCTCGAGGAAAATCAGCCATACTATACTAGCCGACATATTATGTTTGTTGATTAAAATTTAAGTAAATTAAAAATGGAACCGCTGGACATAGCTAGTAATTAATGAAATGTGACGATACAATCGCAAGCGAAGCAATAAAACGTAACATTCTTTGTAGAAGTACATGTACCGAGTAAAATAAAATTATTCTGGCCAATTATATTATATCTGTTATATTATATCTGTTATTATACGAGAAGGTTACAATTTTATAAAGGAGTAGGTACATTAAATATTATCTGAGAAGAAAATGTTCAATGCATTAGCAATGTCAACATTACCTGTATCGCGTAAGTAAAATAGTCGCGTAAGTAAAAAAACATGTATTCCCATCCCAATGGACGCTGGTGCTAGAAAGCGGGGCTCAATTTAGCTCAAAGAATTCCCCGTAATGTCGCTGGAATATGTACGATTGCAAGCAAATGGAGCTGACACTATTAATGTATAAAACATAAACCTGGAGATTTTTTCATTACATCAAAACTGAGGATTTTTTAAATTAATATCCTTAAATCACTATATAAATATAATCATATTTATCATAAATAAACATTATGGATCGTTTGTAAATTATACTCACTGTTTTTTTTTGTAGTTGCAAATAAAAGTTGAGACTAATAATTTCCAAAAAAAAATGCATAAATAAGTTTTTAATGTTTTAACGACAGAAAAACCTGAACCAGTTTGTATAACTGGTCGGTAGATAGACAGGCTGATGGTCCTCTTAATGGTAGGTGGTTAAAGTAGCACAAGTAACAAATGGCAATTGCATTGCTAAAATTAATAAGAATAAATAAGGATAAGATGAAAGATAATAAATAAGGATCATACATTATTGAAATATTATGAATTAAATATTGTAATTACTAGCGTTGGCCCACTTGTCGAAATTCGACCATAAACATTTTGTATTGTAGAGGAAAAAAGTAAATATTTTCAATTTTTTTTTTTACTAAACGTAGCTAAAACATAGTTTCACCAACCTACTTATTTTTTAGATAAATCTATGTATATAAAAATGAATCCCTATTTCCCTTGGTCACGGTATCACGCGTGAACGGGTAGACCGATTTTAATTCGGTTTTCACTAATGGAAAGAGGGATAAACGGAGAATGGTCATATTTATAAAAATTACACGCCGGGCGAAGCCGGGGGCGGGTCGCTAGTTATGAATAATTATGAATTAAATTATGAAATAAATTCAATTATGTTTAAAACGTGCAGTTAATAAATCTGCAAGTTTTAGACATATTATTCTGAATAATATGGAACGAGTAAGGAAGCGTTTAAAGAGCTGCATAGGCATTTTTTTAAGTTATTAATTGATGTACTAACTTCAATAGTAGATTTGTTTATTATCCATCTAATAATAGTTCAAAGAACACAAAGAAACTGACATAGAGCTCTCTGTATGATTAGAAATATATTCCTCGTTCAAAAAGAGTGAAAGAATTGGTTTTCCAATAACCTACACAGTGACGGCGCGACGTTCCTGGAAATTCCTAATGTAAAAGTCCATAAAAGCAAAAATCGGTGTGGAGTTGCGGTCATTTTTCGCAACTTTGAAAGGACTTTGTTTAACTTTCACAAGTTTTAACTGAAAATGCGACAGTATTTTTTAATACATTTTAATGATAACAATATTTTCATTTTATAAACAAGTCGTGTATTAAATAGATGCATTTTATAACAAATGTTAGTTAACGAAGTCATTTTTAACTAATTATTACAGGAGACGGATTCAAATTTAATCTGAGCTCATGTTTCGATAATATCAAAGAAAATATGAATATTTTTATATAAGTTAACGTTTCGGGAGCCTCTGTTGATGAGAAAACGCAGCAGGTATGCTTGAGACACGTGGCTGTGATAAAGATATATATATACACTATTTATACTAATACTATAGCAATCGTATTTCGTAGCTATAGTTGAATTTTAGATATGAATTGCCGTTTTCAAGCAAGCATTTTCGGTGTCTTAAACTAAATTTAATAGTTTTATTGATGTATGTACACTATGTAAAGAAAGAAAGCATCTTTTATTCCTCTAATAAACACAATATACATATATGAACAAATAATAATTACAAACAAACAAATATATAAACAAATAAGAAGAGGAAAAGGAACCCTGACTCAGTATACAGTTGTGGTGCGGACCACAACACTGATATTCTGCCAGGGACCAGAAATTCAAAGAAAAAGAAAACAAAAAAACATTTACGCGGGACAATTCATAACACGATTACAATCCATGGCTGAAATTATTGCAAATTTTCTTAAAAACTATTGAAGGCTTTCACTAGCTAGTTATCTAATATGGCAACGTCACTGTAAATATACAATAGTACACGAGAATGTACAAAAAATGGACCGGCCGCCCCCATAAACTGTCTCGTCTAAGCGTTTCTCTGCACATCCATCAATGATGAGCGAAGTCGTTTTTTAAAGCATCCCAGAGATGTAAGATCGCGTAGCGGGGGCGGAAGATTATTCCAGCATTTCGAGGCACGGTAACGAAAACAGCCTCTGAAGAAAGCGGAACGGAACCTGGGAATGGACAAAGGGTGAATAGATTTGCAAGCTCTATAGCGAATGTTAGTCTGTTCCCAGGTAAGTTTGTCAAATAGATACTTGGGCGTACCAGACTTAATTGTACCAAAGACAAAATATGTAATATTTATCCCGACATTCTAAAGATATTTTTATATTTTTTTTCTTTTTTTTTTATTATAGATGGGTTTGCTCTTGACCAGCATCTATCCATGTAGGAAGGATGAGGCCGAAGATGGAGCGAGCTCACCCAGAAGATGCCTATTCACTCGAACCTTGAAAAGATTTGGGTTATATGAGTTCGGAAATAGAGACGCCGGCAGGGAGTTCCAATCCTTAGCAGTGCGCATCACAAAAGATGTTTTAAAGCGCTTGGTCCGAATTAGAGGGATATCGACAAGGTGAGGATGGTAACCAGCCGTATAATTTAATTCACAATTACTGAGATAGATGGAACTTTTGATAATTTTACAAACTGACCTCAACGCAGGCGAAGCCTCGGCGATAGCTTGTGTGAAATAAAATTCTAATATTAATAATTAATATTAGGGGTTAATAATAATGAATATTAATATTAATTATTATTATTAATTATTAATATTAAGGATTTTAGCATCCCTTACTCACTTGATGTTTGTTACTACAACCAGAGGGGCTACGGCTACCACAGTTACGACCTGTCACTTCTAAATTGAATCTAAAAAACTACTCAACTCAAAGTACTAGACATCCCAACGGGTCCGACATCTCGCCCCATCCAATTCATAACAATATCTACCACCAACGAAATCTGCGTTATTGAATGATCACTCTTACCAGATTGTTGGGTGTCGTAACATCAAATTTTCTATTTCCGAAAGAATCTAATCGGCCCGCGGAAGCGAGGCGACACGTCGGAGCAACGCCATTCCGGACGCGTGCCAGAAAATTAGGTTACGTTTCTTCCCTGGTTGAATCCGTTCGAAAATTCAGATACCCCATTTCGATTTTACGTAATTCTTGAATTCGACGTACAATTGACGTGCAGAGATTTCCGTGTCATTTGAATATTACCTACATCAAAGAACGGACATTCAAAGTTATTCAATGTGATGCCCACTCTACCACTTATTGAAATGAAGGCACTTGAGAAGAATTCACCTCAAAAACTCATAAAGAACCTTTTGGTTATTAAAGGAGAAAATGTATATACTCATATTTCTGAATAAATAAAATATGAACAACACACAGTTTAAGGGATTCACTGAGGCAAATGACATTTACAATAGAACTCGCTGGCGACGGAGACAATTCAATAGGCCTAGAAATGGTGTTTTTTTGTTTTTACCATTAGAACATTACACAAAAAAAAATTTTTTATCAATACAATTTTTTAAGGGTATTTCTTCGAAATTTCATTCTTCGACTGATTCATATGGCCAAAATTTAATTTCACTTTCAGCTCTGTAACACATGTTCATATGAAAATAGGTAATACCAAAAACATATATTTGAATGAGGGACTCGTTTTTATAAAGTAGTTTTCAAGATATCGACGTTCAAATATTTTGTGCCCATATAAATCAGAATTTGTTACAGATGAATCAGAAACAGAAATAAAAATTAAAAACTTTATGTAAGTAGATGGGCTCTATTAAGAAAATAATTATGTTTTAACAACAACAATAATCTAAATTATTATACTTATTGACTTAGGTATAACTTGTCATAATAAAAAGTCACAGAAGTAAGTACAAACTTATTCTAACAATGGCACTTTTGACATCAGTCTTAGTTAAGCAGTCTTAATTATTAATTAGAATAAATAATCACAATAAATAATCACATTACTGTATTTATTACTAACAATAAAGTAACAACAATGACATCAACTTTAAATTTTTGACATCACTGTCTTAACTTTCAAAGATACATCATTAGTAGGTATGGTAAACTAATAAGTTATGAAGTCAAAGTTAAGAAGGTACTAAAAGAAATATTTCCTTGGCGTTTTGCAAGGGACGGAGATGCTTTCAATATCATCTTTAAAGCCTCTTTCTATTTTTCCGAGATCTTGAATTTTTGGAGGAAGATGGAATAATATATCTTCACCAATGGCGTAAGACTCTTTTGTCCGTTTATCAAATTGAGGCTTTTTATAGATAACAATGTCCTCATCGTCAGAATCTAAGCGATCATCCACGCTTTTCTGATGCAGGGTCGATAGGATATCTCTGGTGAATTTTGGTTATAAGTTTTCATGGATTGCCGAAGTCTCCATCCAAAAGCTGTCGTCATTGGGCAGGTCGATGTCATGTTGGGCTGTATCCGAATCTTTTTATTATTGTTAATAAGGAAAATTAATGTGTGAGATCAAATGTGTCATTTATCGAATAAATTTATCCTCCTGTGATTTTTGAATTATTCAAAAGGTTATAGCTAAGTAAATATAATAAATAAGACTTCAAACTACTGACTTGTACACGGTAAAAAAATTGGACAAGGAGAATTATGCAACAAAAGCGCTCCTTTAGTGCTGGAGAGGTGAAAACAAATTTATTTTATGATTCATATGGGGTTCTGACCATATAAATCAGGCACAGATGAATCAGGATTTTGCCTAAAATCATCATCATACATACATACAGACAGACAGACTCATCATAACTCATCATACATACAGACTTCAGTATTGTAATTTTTCTACACGAATCTGTAACCCAAAAGCATCACACGAAACTTAGATTAAAGTTTTAAAACAATAAAATAAATTTTATGCAGTAGGCATTGTAATCAGTATGCCACCTGAACCAAGCACAGATGAATCAGACATTTACCTTCGTAACACCGGGATCTAAGCCAATCAGCCGCATGTTCACCTTCTAGCTTGTCCTTTGCATGACTAACTTCTCCCGCACGGAAAGCCAGACTCTCATTATTATTACCCGACCAAGTACGGTCAAGCGCAGCTTTCGCCACATGAATCAGTATTATACGCCGGACACTTCTTATTTACTTATTTATGAACACACGAATGTAGTTATAACTAATATACATTTTTTTTGTAAGAGGACAATTCATTTCCTTTCGATTAAATTGTAATTGATATTGATGTATCAAAGGGAAAATGTGCCATCGACCATTTTGTTCCGGAAAATGGCAAACGGACGCGTCATATGAATCAGAAGAACAAACTTCAAATATTTTTATTTTGTACCTAGACAGCAATTATTTCAAAAATATCACTTGTCCCAGTTAGGGATAAAGCTAAACTGTACAAAAAAAATATTAAAATGCCGTTTTGCTAGTTGGTTACAGAAATATACCCATAGAAATCGAAAATTTTGTCTCTGAAGAACTACCCTTAATCTGATATCAACTTATTAATTGGTATAGGATTCATATGCGTGCAATAAGCCGTTTTCGAGAGAATTTTCAATAAAGGTCTTGTGTCTTGTCAATAATCTTCTTGTGTTCTAACTTTTTTTGTGGAGTTTCTATTACTTTAACAAAAATTCTAATTAATACAATTGGTTCTTCACATGTTTAAGTAGAATATATATTTTTTTCAAAGCAATTGTCTTGTCCATTTCTTGTAACATTTTCATTAAACAATGGATATTTTTAGTATTAAGCGTTTGTCTCCCCCTTAAGAGTTTGTTTCTTCACCCTCTTATTTATTTGTTTAGAATCTTTTTTAATCTTGACTTATACAATTTCTTTTAGGTCTTCTTCAGTAATTTCAGAGTACTTCAGTAGGGTTACACGTTAACTCGCAGACCTACGCGACTAGACGTAATTGTATTTTACCAGGACGTACTGTGCAGTGGCATATAAAAGTCATATAAATATTAAATTTAAAACTCCATATTGACTTTACATAAAACAAATTATTCTGAGAATAAAATATTATAATATGGAAATCAATAATATTTAAATATTTAACAAAAACGAAATATCACATCAGAGAAATATAAGGGGTATTTGGAAATATCTTTTTACTAACTAATCAATAACATCAGTATACATAAATTATCTGGTTTACATTATTTACTAATTATTTGTTGGACAAAAGTGTTTAACATTTTCGAAAAAAAGCTATTACGAAGCTTTACTTAACATGTATTCTTTATTTTAAAAAGGGTCTCATGAAATCGATAATTGTGTGGTTAGGAAAAATTGCTATCAAAATTATAGAAATCTAAACCTATCATTACTCAACCCTATCACAGTGAAGTGAAGTGATAGGAGGCTCAATAAAACGACCTGAAGACTTTTCCAATAGACACTGCTAATAAAATATCGAATTTAATACCAAGAACGATACGAAACAGTTGCTAGAAAAAGCTTTTTGATCTCAATTAACAATTAGATTGTGAAAGAAACAATTAGATTTGTGAAAAATTGAGATATTTATATACGGATTACAGGGGTAGAAGCATCGAAATCCGACTGAATCAAACAATATTTTATATAAAACCAAATTTTTATATAAAATCTGTCGCCATATTGGGACAATAAATAGTAGGTATGTGGGGTTAAAAATGGCACCTGTGTCACATCCTACTAATATTTAATATGTGCGAATCAACAGATTATCTTCCATCAGAAATAAATATAAAAAGTAATAATAAATAAAAATGAATCGCAAAATTCTAAGACGGCTGGACTAAAACGTTTTTTTTTTTTTCAAATACTTAAAGTCAAATGTCCGAGGTTCTTTGAAGAGAAAAATTGCCCGGAAAAATGCTTCCGTGGGAAGCCGGGGAGGGCCGCTAATATATATAAATTTAGAATAATTTTGTGCATATACATATACATATACATATACATATACATATACATATACATATACATATACATATACATATACATATACATATACATATACATATACATATACATATACATATACATATACATATACATATACAACATTGGCTTAATGGCAATTACTGATATTTTTTTAACCGAGTTAGCTACAAGCTCCTGGAATTTTGTATTTTGTACTAATTTTGTTGATTATTTAATATCTGTGTTTTTTTGTCCAGATAAACAAAAAATCTTACGTCCACGATAATTAATTAATTAATTGCTGTTACATAGGTATTTATTATTTTAGCTTTATGTAGATTGCATAGAATGCGAAGAATAATAAAAAGTATTTTCGCATAAAAATTGTAACGCCCTTTGATATTAAGTACGGACGTTAATTAATTTGGATATTCGAGTGGACAACATCAAATTACTCTTCTAGTTCAGGTAAAACTGGAACCTGATGTCTGGGGGCGTTGATTTTGTACCGTCGCGGGTTTAAGTATACTTAGGTGTACTTGGTTTGCATTGGTTTTGAACCCACATCAGAGCAAAGTTGACGCAGCGGGTCCTTAATTACACAGAGGGTCGGTCCTTTTTCAAAGTTACCTCAGCAAAGACCATCAGAAAGTTTGACCGTCGACAAGTATATGCTACTGACGTTATAATATGTACGTAATTTAAACAAAACTTTTTTTTTACGTTGGGGCTTTTTATATGATATGACTAAATGCAACACAGACATATGTAATTGTACTATAGACTGACCAATAATAAACTGTATAGTTAAATTTATATAATAATAACGTAGCTGTTATATAATAATAACTACGAGTAATAACTAACCCGTGGAATTCGGAATAACGCGTAACTTTTTTGTTTGTAAACAGAATGGAATGAAATATAGGTACACTAGATATTACCGGAAGCTTGCGACAGTACATCAGTGGAAACCACATGAAAATCGGTTAAGCCATTTTTGAGATTAACGTGCACAAAGGCATATTAGGCAAACAACGATTTTATTATAATATTAAAAGGCACCGGCCTAAGCTGAACCCTATTTAATTATTTTTTTAATGTTATGTCGACAGACAGGCCTACGGTCCACTTGATGGTAGGCGGCTACCATCGCCTATAACACAAGCAACGCTACAGGTGCTGCAAGTGCGCTGCCGACTACAGTAGGATTAAGGATAAGGGATTAGGAATAAGGGATCTGGCGTCCCTTACTCACTCACCGAAACACAACAGCACGTATATGTTGTTATTTAACGGTGGTCTTCTGTAAGAGGGTGGTCACTGCCGCCAGGCGGGCTGCCCAAATGACTGAAAATTACATTAAAATTTCCAAACTTGACCCCGCCGGGAATCGAACCCGGGGCCCCTGAGACGTTAGGCAAGCATCCTTGCCACTCATCCAATAATAAGACAAATAATAAGATCATTGGAACCCGCAAAAACACCTATTGTGTCTATTTTTAACTTTATATAAACTTTCAATCATCATCGTTTTACAGATTATAATATATTTATAATCTGTAAAACGACGATGATTGAAAGTTTATATAATTAACTTACGTTTCAACCAATTCAACTGAAGAGTTATTTTATTGCATTTTTTAAAAAAAATGTGGACGCGATGCTTTACATAACTTTTTTGTTTGTAAACAGATTGGAATGAAGTTGCGGGCTCAGTACGTAAAAAATATATAAACATGAAAATACAAAGAGCAGCAAACAAGGGAAGTTGAAATTGCATTGAAATATGGAAATTCCTAAAAGGTTTTTATTTTGAATGTCGTGGTTTGAAGAGGTAAAACTATTTTGAATTGGTAATATATTAATATTCAAATATTCTGTATATGAATTTGAGAAATAAATATTATGTAGATACTAAATGGAAACAAGAAATCTTTCATCAAAGGAGAGCTATGTAATGTATATTCGAGAAAATATTTTTGTAATAATCAATCACGCAAAAACAGATAAACGGATTCGGATTAAATCTGGCAAACTGATAATTTATTACCTGGATTAACATATAAAGTACTTTTTATTTTATCCTGAAAAAAAAAAGCTGTGCCCCCTACATCTTACACGCTGTAGTTCGGAACGCTACCACAGGAACGCTAAATTCGCTAAATTTCATCAAAACATAAATTCATTTAACATAAACGTTATTGAATTTATTTTTCATAATAAGAAGTACCTACATGAATACCTAAAACAAGTAAGTGTTCAACTATAATTTATAATCAATCGTGTGAGCTCTACAAATAGTTAACGAGTGACGTCACACTCTTAGCGCTAAAGTTTAGCGGTTTCACATGAAACAGTTTGATTTGACTTTTAATTGAAGAGCTTCTCCGCTACGAGCTTTTCACTTTAATTTACTTAACTCTGGCTTTTGCAGTGATTATCGACCTTGGGCCTCAGTTTGGCAATCTATCACGACTACAAAATGATAGAACACTTTTCAAATGAAAAAAAATATATATATATTATAACTGTATTTTTACAGTACAAACACTAACTTGTAATTAGTATTTTATTAATTATTTACTTAAAAATCATCACTTTGATAGTTCAAGTGATGTATTCGACAGATTTACTCCAGTTGTCGCCTTTTCCTCGGTTATATAAAGACTGACTCTCATTTATAAATAAGTTGTAAGTTTAAGTTTCTTTTAAATATGTTCGAGGAAACAACTTAAACACATTTTTTTGAAAATTTCATCAAAACCCGTTCAGCGGTTTATATAACAGCGGTTCATGATAATACAATGAGAATCCTGTGTGATTAGAAAATGTTCGCATTCATATATACTCGTACCTAGAAAATATAATAAGAATTCTGGTAAGTAAATGAATAAGAATCACATTGTATCTTTAAGCTTTGTAAACTAAAAAAGTCCGATGGTAAGTTTGTGCCCCAATTTAGAATTATTGATATCGTACAATTACGAATATTACCTTAAAACAAGGTATCTTCGCAGCCTTTCTAGGACTGATCTTTTCCAAGTTATCAATGAGTAGCACAGCTTACTAAAACTTAACCAAATTAAGTAACATTTATTATTTTCGGATTTATAATATTAAGTCTTGTCATTCCAAGCATAGAATGCACTTGTCATTCTAAGCATTAGTTTATTCGAAGATAATTACGTTCAAACTTTAGTTATTTAAAACCAGTAACTAATTTTAGTATTAGTTTTTTTAAGTTAGTTCTCGTATGCATATTTAGTAATAAGTTAAGTATATAAGTATTATAAGTATATCAGCTGTAAGTTCAATCTCATATTTTCATGATTCAATATGAAAATGTTACTTCTAGAAACAAAAAATAAAACTAACAAATTAATTAAACGGGAAAATTAGACTGGTAAGAAAAAAAAATAAGAAGGAAAGGAATATAAAAGCGTCTTTTCTGAGTTTTCTCGAGGAAATTTTAATTAATTGTATATAAACTTAATGTAATGTAACTTACATAGTATAAATTGAAGTCGCTGCTAGCGTCTGCCTGCATGTCTGTCTGTCTGTTTGTCTGTATATCCGCTAAATCCTGCTAAACCACGCAACGGATTTTAAAGCGGTTCTGTCGGTTAGATATTTTTTCATAGAAGGTTTAGGGGGCGCATCGTTTGTCCTAGATACAAATGAAAGACTGCATAATACTATTATCTTTTTTCTTATTATTTCCACAATAAAGGAATAAGTTAAGTGTGTAAGTGGCAATCCCAAGGCAGGCTAACACCTAGGTCAGCTAATTAGTCTACAACGTGTTAATGCAGCCAGCAAACTGGGAACCCCGCCAAAGATTCAGGCACGTCATAAAATTCATTTTACGCAATTTATGAATGCGCTTTGAAAGTTTACCTCAGTGAGATGATCACGCCCAAATTATTGCGCATTCTATATACCAAAAATCTCTATTTATATGATTAAAAACAATTATTATTTGACTTCTCTAAGAATACACATATGTAAAGATTTTTTCTATGTGATTTAATTATTTATAAAATTAAAAATAAAAGTAAAAGTAAAAGTAATATTAAACACAGCTTTGAAAAAAAGATATGAAATTTGGATGCAAGAAAATTTTTCTTTTTAGTAATTTTTGAAAATTATACTTATTATTATCAACTTAGCTTTAACCAGTGCATTCGTCAGCGTAATATGGTAACACCTCAAAATTTCGGGATAAAAGGCAACTCAGTTAGGCTTCAACTTCTAAAATGTTTCTTTGTAAAGTTCTCTACGTAAATCAATTCAGTTTAGATATCTAAGATATTTAGATATCTATTTCAGTCTTTACTTAAGTCTTACACTTGACTAAGCTTCACTTTACCATAAAGCTAAGCTTATAGACCTTACGCGTATTTCAGTATAATTTTGCGGACACCAGCTAATAATAAAATAGTAGCGGAGAGAGGCTTCTAAGCCCGTAGAAAAAAATATAATTAAAACATTTACACCATATGCAGAATCCTCTTAAATTTCGTTTCTGGAGTTATATTAGTCCAAAATGTAAATTTAATAGTTATATAAATCAACTAGCGTTCCGCCCCCGGCTTCGCCCGGGATGCAATTTTTATATATAAGAACATTCCCCGTTTATCCCTCTTTCCATTAGTGAAAACCGAATTCAAATCGGTCTACCCGTTCACGGGTGATGCCGTGACCAAGGGAAATGGGGATTCATTTTTATATAATAGAAGAAGATATAGATTATCAATTTTATATTCGATTTAGTTTTGGTAATTCAATTAAAGAAAGTAAATTAATAGTTTTCATTTCGTCTACAATTTTTAATCGCCAAGTCATTTTCCTAAAGATATGTATCTATTTAATATCTTTGAAGAGTCTTCCTTCTAGTACAGAAGGAAGTCTGTAGAAGGTGACTTTGCTTGGGGCATAAAGCTAACTTTGAAAATAAATATTTCTTGGTACCTGTCCGCGTCCACTGGGCTTATTTTTTTTATGTTAAGGTCGACAGACAGGCTGACGGTCCACTTGATGGTAGGTGGCTACCGTCGCCTATAACACAAACAACGCCTAAAGCTGCTGCAAGTGCGCTGCCGACTACAGTAGGATTGGATAAGGGATTAGGAGGGGGATAGGGAAATGGGCTCTGGCATCCCTTACTCACTCACCGAAACACAACAGCATGTATATGCTGTTATTTCACGGCGGTATTCTGTAAGGAGGTGGTTACTGCCGCCAGGCGGGCTGCCCAAATGACTGCGAAACGCAGTGTGCCCTATCACGCAGTGGGCTACGCTGGCATTGTGGTTACCACGTAAATCTCTAGCTCGCGCAATATTGAAAATATTGAGAGAACTGACTGAATCCTAGAGATTAAAATATCTATATGACAGAGATATCTATATGTCATACATATATTATGTAAGAAGATCACAGTGAAGTTATGAGACCTGACATTTTGTATGATATCTTCACAGGCTAGTACAGTTTCAGTATAACATTTAAAACGCGAATATTGAAAAGTATAAAAATGAAATTGTTTTTTTTTTTTCATAAATATTGCCAACCGAGACTAAGCCGCGAGCAACAAAAAGAGAAATCAGGAACAAATTGCTCGCGCAGAACATACAATAGAATTACTCCGATGCACGGCCAAGTTGCAATGCAATGCAATTTATTTTCTGGAACATATAAATGACGTACCGGAAGGTGATGATATAGCTTGAATTATTTAAAACTGCGTCAGTATTGATCATTTCTCCGATTTGACGCAATCGTTTAATGCCTCTTTCATTATAGAAGGATCAAAATATTAGGCTACTATTTCAAAATTTAAAAAAATCCAAACATTTTAGTCTCGGTTTTGTAGTGATGAAATAGAGTAATGTTTTTACTAATTGTACATGACAAGTCACGATTCATGTGATGAGGCATGAGGACATTTTATTTAATACTAGCGACCCGCCCCCGGCTTCGCCCGGGGTGCAAATTTTATATATATGAACGTTCCCCGTTTATCCCTCTTTCCATTAGTGAAAACCGAATTAAATCGGTCTACCCGTTCACGCGTGATGCCGTGACCAAGGGAAATGGGGATTCATTTTTATATATAGAGAAGATTAAAAATATATATAATCTTATTCAGTTACTAAGTGAGTAGGTAAATCAAATATTCTAAATAAATGAAAAAGCCAGATAAAGTCCGGATCAATAGTCCGGATCAATAGTAACAGAATGTTACCCAAATTATTGCAGAAATTAAACAAGATTCAAATGAGACTGTTTTTAAATTATTAATCATGAACCATTTTGGTTTGGTAGTAGTAGTAGTACTTCAAGAAAATATTTTGGTCTCTCGTCTGATTTGTTCTCGAGCTTTTAAAAAATATCTAATTAGCAGTTGATATTGATCTTTAACAAGGAATAAAATAATCTGGGCGAAATAAAAAAATAGTTCGATAATAATCGAGTACCTATCAATAATTAGTCCTTATTTTAATACACATTTTGTATTGTACCCTGTCTTTGTGATGTGATAAATATTTAAGAATAAGTAAGATATTTTTTTCATATATAATACTTGAAGCTTGATTGTTTGGTTTGACACATACATCCTACATATATTTCCAACTCGCTGCTCGCATATTATTCCGCGAGGTGACTAATGTTTACAGAATTAGTGTACAGTAATACCATTGTTTTCGTACTACATATCACGTAATCTCATAAAGCTTATTTTGCCGTCCCCCGGGCTTGGTGTTATATTGTGTGACGAGTTGTATGCAGCCACAGGTAACATGTACCGCCAAGGAAAAAAGTGAAGAAAAATATTGTTTTTTTTTTTTATAAACTTTCAACTCAATCAACAAAATGTTGAAAAATTTTAAATATGTTACACAAAGACTATATAAACACTATTATAACGTATAAAATAATTATGAATTTTAAACAGCGGTGAAAATTATTTATGTAATGATTATTTATTTGACTGATTAAGGAATTATCAATCTGATTTGACTGATTTTTAGAATACATAGTTAATTTTTTTTATTGCATATTACCTCCTATACAAACACAAATTTTACCTCTTCAAAATATTAGTTTAGTTTTAATGCTTATTGCAATACAAACATTAGGATAAGACGAGGACAATAGTTGGAACTATATGATAAATTGCAATTTTTACCGACTTTTCTTAGTGATTATACCGTGCGGCGGAATGTTTTCCCTTTGCTACAGTTGTGTGCCATAATCTTCTTACGTTTCGCTCTCAAAATGTGTAACTAGTAACAAGATTTTAGAATTAGACGTTCTTATATAAACCAAGGGGGAATTTGAACTTTGTAACGCAATATAATAGGTATCTACTCTATTATTCAAACTACGAAAAGAAAGTATATTAATAATATTTTAGATAAATTATAATTAAGTTAATGATACTCTAATGTATAAGATAAAAGTTTGTTTTTGCTTACAAATAAAATATCTTCTTCATAAGAGTTGGACGCTCGTTGTCTTTCTGTTGGCTAAGAAGGAATATGATTACGGTCCTATAATTAATATACTGACGACACACCACCAGATTTGCACGGAAGCATTTTTTTTTTTTTGGAAGTCATAGACATAAACCTTCGTCGTTCATTGCTCTTTCTAAATATAAGTGAAGTATTTTAAGTAGTCGCAGGGCACACTGCGTTTTGCAGTCATTTGGGCAGCCCGACTGGCGGCAGTAACCACCCCCTTACAGAAGACCACCGTGAAATAACAGCACGAGTGCTGTTGTGTTTCGGTGAGTGAAACACAACAGCACTAATCCTAATCTCTTATCCTTAATCCTACTGTAGTCAACAGCGCACTTGCAGCAGCTTTGGCGGTGCTTGTGTTATAGGCGACGGTAGCCACCTACCATCAAGTGGACCGTCAGCCTGTCTGCCGAGTGAAAACTGTACCAAAACCCGTTTGGGTGACTTGGAAGAAGTCAACGTACAAACAGACCGAAGCTGACAGCTCTTTATTTTATAATAAATAAATAATAAGAATAGATTAAATTTAATATTAATATTGATAATGTATATGACTTTTTGCATATTATACTCAAATAAAGTTATTTTATGTATATTTTGAAATGTTTGGTTTAAAACGAATATGTTATTCATAACACAAAATTGGTCCACAGTATAAACATTTTGCAATTTTATTACATCTGTTTGTCTGTCACAAATAATAAATTTATATAAATTTATCTTTCAAAATAAGTAACAACAAAGGTAAGCAAGTATACCTACTTCTTGCAAATTTGAATCATATCTGCAAATTTGTGGAGTATAACAACACCTTCTCACAAATAGAGGTATATGTATACACCGCAGCAGGCTTTATTCATTATATACATTATAAATTCATATAATGTATATAATGAAATTATAGCCATCTTAACACCTGGAATGCTTAGGAAGGCGGAAATATTACGTATAGATATCGTTTTTGAGTTTAAATCCTCGTTCTTTGCACAGTGTATACGCCGTTTTCCAATAATCCTGTGATCTGTATTTACTAGCGGGCGAAGGTTCCTCCAACCGCGATGCATAATACTCTCAGTTACATCAGTAGGTGAACTTTTACTATTATACTTTGATACCTATTCAGTTGCTATTCTTTTCAATTTAATTTTATAAACGCTATAAAAACTGCTTAACAAAACAAGTATTAAAAGGTTTTATTATATTGTTATTTTTATTATTACGTATAATTATTATTATATTAAAAATAAAAATAAATTAATGGGTAACTTGAATTCTATTTACATAAAAACTTTTTAGAAAAAAATATTTTAAGGAAGTGTTGATATTCAATAATACAAATTATAGAAATTTTAAGTGTAGCTAATAATATCTAATATATAAAATTGACGTGTCACAGTGTTTGTAACAAACGGCTGGACCGATTTTTATGAAATTTTGTGTGTATATTCAGTATCTTATCTTGTCTTAGTGGCTATTTCTGTCTGCTAGAGTACTTAGAAAATAAATATTGTGATCGCCACGTGAACTAACCTTCTCTCTACCTATACCTACCACGTTAAGGAACTGTAGTACTTTTTTGATAGAGGTATTCTTCACATCTTCACAAGCCATTGTGTGGCTTCCTAGGATGTGACTGCGCTTGTGCATCAACGGGCCACACTCGCACAGGATATGCATTGGTGTTTCTTCTGCCTCATGGCAGAAGCGACACTCTCCCGTACTAGTGAGCCCCATTAATTGAGGCGGCAGTGCCCCGTTAGCGCCCTAGATAGCATACACAAATTGCTCCTGCTAAGCGACATAGCCTGATTTGTTACATTTCGACTATATTCAGTAGGTCTGAGAATAGGTCGTAAAGTATTTTTCATCCTCCTACCCGCACCTCCCCATTTTTTAATCGGGATTTTAAAATTTTTGTACGAATATTCAAACAACTCCGTCGTTGATTGACGTGAAGTGTCGCGTCACTTTGACATATGGTTTTAAAATAAAATTGGACAAGATAGATGGCGCCACAATCGGGTTAGAAAATTGTTTTCGGGTTCGGGCAGGACAACGTCTGCTGGGATAGCTAGTAATAAATAAATATTAAAACATTGAAAAGAAAAAAAAAAAAAACATATTAGAAGCGATAGAATTACTCAGTAACTCAGTAAACTTAAACATTTACATGACAATGTTTTGTGTTAAAAATTTACTGAGTAAGTACTGAATAAGTATATACCTACGTAAACCTCAGTCAATACTCGTTTTTGTTCCTTGAGGTGAACAATATGTTTTTAAATAAATTAAAGTTAAATTTCAAATACTCATAGAAATGCATTCATTACGAAATTAATTTTTAAAGATATAAATGATAAGCACTCACAGAGCCCGAATGCTCTACATTTCTCCCCGCGCGCTGTCCTCAGGTACCTACTGTTAATTGCCATTTATAATTTCTGATTTTGTCTGATTTTGTTGTCGTATGTCCGCGCAACAAAATCAGTGGGCTTAGGTAGCAGAAAAACGTTTCAGATCAATGCACCTTTTTCGATTCAGATTCAATTCAGCAACCAACGAGTCTAAAAAGCCCGGGACACAATCTTTTCTGGCCCTATAGCGGCGTTAATGATGTAATAAATATGGCCGGCAAATTTTTGTTATGCGATTCTATATAACTCGGGTTTGTATTTTGATATTAACCTATATTAGTCATTATATCCCTTATTGACATCTACATGTTCTAGGGCATTTTTGACCTCTTTGTAAAGCTTCATTCTCTGCAAAGCTTGTGTAGTATTATAGGCATTGTGATTGTGCGATGTTGATTCAAAAACCGACATGAAATAAGTGGAAAACATTTACACATAGCAGTAGGTTCACAAGATATCTGATCGCAAAGTTTTATATGAGAGGGATATCCAGATTTATTACTTTTTAGATAGTAACTTGATATTTTTTGCAATTATAGTTTAATGTATGAGTCGTAACAAGAATTTATCATCTTTTTAACTAAAACGAGCCGCTGCAAACCTATAACAATCAGATTTGTTACCATATGTTTTCTAGCGCATCCAAAGCGGATTGCCAACTTTTGGGCCCAACCTGTCACAGAAAAAGTAAATGGTGGAAAAAGCCTTTATTATTTGTTTTGTGTAGAGATCTTGTGAGTATATATACTGTTCTGTGCTCGAGCCGTTGTGAAATAAGCTTTAAAAAAGTTTTTTTGTCTATGTCTAGTTTAGTGTTTTTTATGCAATTATAAAGACATTATAATCCAATAGAGATCTACCTAGAGTTTTTGATTAGTCGTCTAAACAATACTAAAATGATAATTGCAAAATATATTGTTGAAGTAACACAGTCGAATCTTTGAGTTGAAGCGAACAACAGAATCTTTGATAATTTATTACTTTTTGTAAAAGTAGTGATCCGCTCCCGGCTTCGCCACCATACAGTTTTTTCTACATATTATATACACAAACCATTCTCTTTTCATTAGTAAAAACCGTATCAAAACCCGTTGACTGGTTTAGAAGCAGCGGAGAAACAGGCAGAGGCGGACAGTGAGTTTTTTCAAAAAACAATTATATGTTACCGAGGTAAAAAAGTTAGTTTTAAGGATTTTTGTCTGTTTGTCTGTGTGTTTGTTCGCGCTAATCTCAGAAACTGCTTAACCGATTTGAATGCGGTTTTCACTGATGGGTTACAAACAAAAAAATTTCATTCCAATCGGTTTACAAACAAAAAAGTTTTTCTATAAAATTGCAATAAAATTACTTTTCAGTATAATTGGCTGAAACTTTAGTTAACGATATATTATAATCTGTAAAACGATGATGACTGAAAGTTTATATAAAGTTAAAAGTAGACAGTCCATTTGATTTTGAAAGTTCCAATGTAAGTTGACCTCAGATCTCATATTAAGTAGGGTTCAGCTTAGGCTGGTGCTATTTCATCTATAATAAAACGATTGTTTGCCTATTATGCCTTTGTGCACGCTAATCACAGAAACGGTTCAACCGATTTGTATCAACCCAAATATTTTTAAAAACGTGTATATATTTGTCAATTAATTGCTGATCGAAAAAAGAAAATTACTATAAATAATTCTCTTCTTTTATTGAAATATATTTTATTGAAAGTTCAAGTTAAAGTGTGAAAGATAATTAATATTATTGAGCGGAAAACGATGCCCGGTTTGTTTTTAAATATTTGTTCTGAGTTTCGCGAACAGGCGATGAAAACTTTTCTTCTTGCTTCGAGACCGATGAAGAGTCGAAACAAAAGGATCAGTATCAATACCGACTCTTTTCTTTTTCTTTTCTTTTCAAAGCCACGCTATTATCAACAGAATGTAATGCTAAAAATCTCTATTTAAACACATTATAAAACTAACCGTTCCCGCTACTTCGTACGCGTGGTATTCGGAATGACGCGTAGCTTTTTTGTTTGTAAACAGATTGGAATATACACTAAATATTACCGGAAGCTTGCTACAATACATCAGTGGAAACTACATGAAAATCGGTTAAGCCGTTTCTGAGATTAGCGTGCACAAAAGCATAATAGGCAAACAACGATTGCATTATAGACAAAAGTCGCAGCCGTTTTGCTGTAGCAGACTGCCAAGAAAGCAGAGTTCTTTTTCCAGGCATTTTATGAATTTAAGTATTATTATACGATGAGATAACGCAAAAAAATGAGCCGTCACGGGACGCCTGGTAGATGTGAAACATCGAGTCAAATAAAATGATGACTGTTTATTTATTTATTTAACGTTTATTTTTATTGAATACAAAAATTTAATTATTTATTTCAAGTTGCAACAACCACCAACAATCACCACGGCACACGTCGCACTACTACGCATAGACTGTATATGTATATACCATCGTATAGCGTGGTGACGCGTCGCCACGGACTGCGTCGCCACGCTATCAATCAGTTTCATCCGCGCCTATAGATACGTCACATCAAAAAGCAGTTCGCTGAACACCAACGTTCCGTAGGCATCTGACCACGCCTCTGAACAGCGACGGCATGGTACCTCGCAGAGCTACCGGCGGCGGGCGGCGTGGCTGGTATAATATTCGCAAAATCTTCTTGGGCTCTGACCTTGAGCTTTGCTCAGTGTCTTTCATTTGCTCGTGTACAATTGCGAACAAAAATGCTAGAGACATAACTTGCTTTTTCAATAAGATATTATGAATTTTAAAAAATAATATGGTTTAATATACAAGAAAATTACATATTGCTCCCTAAAATTCAAAATACTAAATTAAACTACATCCAAAGCAAAACAAAATATACTCTTTATATTTGAAACAGATGTTAATTACAATATAAGTAATTATGATGACATATTAATTGCATAATGCATATTAACTAAGATGGAAGGGAACTTAAGAGGCGTGAATATGACTATAAAAAATACATCGAATGGGACTTGTTATAGATAAAAATAATAAACCCGCGACCCACATTTCATGTAATATAGGCAATTGATAAATGTTTTAATAACACTGTTTTGTTGATAAGAGTTTGGCGGTGAGTTAATCCTTTGACAACTGTAAATCTCTTCAAACTAATGTGTTTTGTCGGCGACCGCATGGTGAGATCCTTCGGTTGTAGAGTTTATATCAAATGAGAACAGGCGGTTAGTTGTAACACATTACTCATTTATTTATTTACTATGTTTCATATTTTCAAAATTTTAATTTTTTCTAAAATAATTCTATATTAAAACTAGAAATTGATATTTATATAAAGACTAATCTAATAAATCGTAAACGAGCTGTGTTTGTATAATGAAAAAAAAAAAAAAAAATTAAAAAAAATAATTTACACGTACTTATGTTATCGAGGTCAAAAAAGTAGTTTTTAGAATTTTTGGCTATATGTCTGATTGTCACGCGTTTGTGCACGCTAATCTCAGAAACGGCTTAACCGAATTGATTGCGGTTTTCACTTATGTATTGTAGCCATGGAATTATTACTTCCATGATTGTAGCAAGCTTCCCGTAACTGTAACCGTGCTTGTATTACAATGGCTTATTGTAAATTCGCCACCAAAAAAAAAACATGTGTAAACTCGCCACGATTCTATTTTTATGAAGTTAAATACGTCACATATTATTTTAATTTTTTGTAAATTCGCCATAATAGTTTTTCTTGTGGAGACAAAAAAAAAACAAGACGTGAGAAGAATAAAATCGTTATTAATTTTTCAATTAATCTCGGTTTACTAACAAAAAAGTTACGCGCTATACAAAATAACCCGCGTACGAAGTTGCGGGCTCAGCTAGTATTAGCTGTCTTATTTTATTCATTAAATATTACATTAATGTATAAAATAAGACAGACAACTAAAACAAATATTTTACAAAATAGAAAGATGTTTTCTTTGTGATAGACAGAACTTTAAAATGGCAGTTATTTTAACCGGGGACACGAATACATAAAATTATGTATTGATATAAAAAATTGTGACACAATTCTATCACGTCGTTAGGGACCTTTTCACCTTTTAACATTGTATAGCTTGTTCATAATATCATCTATCAATATTCAGAAGGCCTCCGTACATTTGATAACCCGGGAAAGGGATCTCCCGATAACCAGAAAGGGGCCTTTTTATCCTGCAAAGCATCCGTCTTATCGGGGTGGTAAATATCATCATGTCATTTGTTTATATTGCGTAATTAATCCCTGGAGCCGTCGTGACTGATGGGAAGAGTCAAACGTTGCTTGGCAAACAAAGAAACACCGGGGTATGTAGCATAATCGATGCTCACTTAAACGACAGATGCTACAAACGGGTACCATCAATCTATCCCCCTTGCCACCTTCCCGATTCGTACCCCCTGAGGGCCGAATTGTTATTCACGTTCCATTACCTCAATTTTTTAGAGCCGAGGTGGCTGAAAAGAAACCCTTTCACTTATTGTGTCTCATCTCTGAATAGGTGGAGGGCCATCGTGAAAATTAATTTTATCAGATTATTTATTTTATTCCCTTTTCCACTTTACCTCTCTTCCAAATGTTTACGAAGATACGTATTGTACCTACATATAAACATTTTGCTAGGTACTTACCACAAAAACTAGAGAAACGACTCGGTTTCACACGGTTCCGATTGATTGTAGATATTAAGATTATATCCCGCCGTCGAAACATTTACAGTATTAAATATTAGAAACTTCAAAATGTCCCGCGGCCTCGCCCGACTTGAAGTTTCAAAACATTCAAAACTTGAAATTTCAAAACAGAAGTTTATAGTCGGTTAATTGTGCCACTGCTTGGGTCGTGCCATGGGCTGTCCTTTGCACAGGCTTGCACTCTACTAATTTCATGATATCTCTTTTATATACTACTTCATGATTCATGAAAATTTCGGGTGAATGGGACATACTTTTTCGGGTCAATTGGAAAAAAAAAATCGAGTGAATCTTGCAGGCGAATGGGACCTAAACCAAATGCATCATATGTCATGAAAAAATACAAGAGGCAGTTATGACTGGGTTTCGAACCTATGTCTGCTGTTTCGACAGCCATTCGTTGAATCTCATTGGTCTAGTAGTTAACGTCGAACCGAAGCGCTCTGTCTCCGGACTTCATTTCCTAGCAGTGTCAAATAACATCATGTGTGCTGTCGTTTCTGTCTGTGCTTAATTAAGGGATGTCAAAGCCTATTTCCCAAATTCCTTCCTAATCCTATTATGATCTGCAGCTCACTTGGAGCAACTGTGGGGATGTTTTTGTTATGGGCGACGGTAGTACATTAAAAAAAATCACAGCCGGAAGCCCGAAAGTGTTTTCCGGATGTTAATTGTCAAAAATATATTTCTCCGGTGGTGTTGTTAGAGGGAGTATAGGCACAGAATAAAAAATAGTACTAGGTATAGGTACTCGTGCTAAAAAAAAAAACAATAAATAAAAAATGTAACGCACGAGCACACATTATGAGACGACGCGACAAGAATCATTAAAGTCCGCCGCACACGTACGAGAATCGAGCAAACATCGAGAACTCGATGGCCCGATCACGTGGTGCGTTCAGTCACGTACTACCAACCTATAATTCAATACGAAGTGATCCAAACGCCACTTTTCCAACACAATAATATTAATGGTAAAATCGAGGTAATTCTGTTTCACGTTGCTGGTGCTACCTATACATTTACCCAATGATATATTACCTAGTGGCAATAGTTCGGACATAACAATAATTTTTAAGTCTGGGAAAAAAATTACTGTATTTATGCTCTCCAATAGTTATTAAACAAAAAGAAAACGGATCACAAACAATTTGAAAAAAGATACGAGAACTGTTAATATTGTTACCAGAGCTATTTGTTATATTATAGATTATATACAAATATGTATATCGATTATGGTAATCTACCATGTATGGCCATAGATTTCGTAGTAGGCGATTGAAATCTGACACGGCTGTTAGTAGTTTTTTTTTTGCTTTGTCTTTAAATTCATTTAGAAACATAATTATTTATTTATTATTACATAGCCTCTAACGAGGCAGGCACCTTATAATCATTATAAAGATATTAAAAATAATAACCATAATTAGTGTTTTTTTTATTTCCACAAACTAACATATTTAGAGATAATTGTGTTATTTATAAAAAACCCGCCCCCGGCTTCGCCCGGCGTGCAATTTTTATATAGCCTAAAACATTCCCCGTTCATCCTTCTTTCCATTAGCGAAAACCGAATTAAAATCGGTCTACCCGTTCACGCGTGATGCCGTGACCAGGAGAAATAGGGATTCATTTTTATATATAAGAGATAAATACATATACAAGTCAAAATATATTACAATTCAATAGAGTTGTAATATATTTTGACAATTGCAGAACGACACTCCAATAGGAGTGTTTTAAGTTGGACGATATCAGAGTTGAGATTATCATTATTTAATTATTTTTTTTTATATTCACCCTACGAATACATAAAAAATAGTAATACTTAATAATGGCAGAGCAGGCCATTGGGTTTCGCAGTCATTTTGGATAGCCCTTCTGGCGGCAGTAACCACTCCTTGCAGAAGAATACCGTGAAATGAGGAAGGGATGCCAGATGACATTTACCTATCCCCCTTCTTAATCCCTTAACCTTATTCGTCGGCAGCACACTTGCAGCCCTTGTTTGTCTGATCTGAGCTTGCAGCACTCGTGGCGTTTTTTGAGTTTTAGGCGACGGTAGCCATCGACCATCATGTGGACCGTCAGCCTCTCTGACTACCTTAATATAGAAAAAAAACTTAACAAGTGCGAGTTGAACTCGCGTGAAGAGGGTTCCTTACGTTACCTATCCGCACAATATTGAGTGATTTACCATTTTATTTTAATATAATGGACTTCTTATAGGTTTTCCTATAATCTATAAGTAGAAAACTAATTTCTGTATTTTTTTTTTCAAAATTTAAGATTCAGTAGTTTTGCAGATTAATGGTCGGACAGACGGACACACGAGTGGTCCTATAAGGGTTCCGTTCTTTTATTCGGACGTACGGAACCCTAATTAATCACTTACTTTTATTTGTGACTAACTGACCTCACAATCGTTGTAATTTCAATTTCATAAAAAAATACCATACATTCCCCGTTGATTTTCTAAAAAAAAAAATCTAAAAAATGTTCCTTTTTTGCGAGGCCGTGTTACTAAGCGAGGCCGTGTCCGAATACAGTCAAGTGGTGCGAATTTAAAATGGAAGTACCCAAGAATTGAACCCAACACAGTTCATTGAGATAGACATGTGGAATAATTGTTTGACTCATGAGCCAAATGAACAACTAATGTTTATAGTTAGAACTTAGTCCATGGCGCTGTGATAACTCGTGCAAATGTCATATCATTTGCAACTAGCAGAGCAGAGGCGACAAACCGTATTTGCAGTTGAAGTTCGAGGCTTTGCACATATTAACAATCTGCATATTAACAGAGTCTGCTTTCAAAATGTTGGTGGATTTGAACCAACCATGTCGGGTATGACAGATTGCGTAAATATTTTAGATGAAATTACCTTGCCCCAGCTTAAATTGTGCTTTGCTATGAAATGTGGCTGAACTCGTGCGTTACGTATGTACATAAAATTTGGGATACTTATTAAGTTAATCAAAAAGTAATAGTTGAAAATATTTACTTAAATTCATATTAATTATAATTATTATAGAAAAAAAAAGGTTTTTTCCTTTTTTGTAATAAAATTTTAATATGTATCTAATTTCTTCATTAGATTCGCTCATTTTGATGGAAAGAAAAATAAATGAAAAATAGCTAATTGAAATTTTACTAATTTGTGTCTTTTTTTGAAATGTAGTTGAAAATATTTACTTAAATTTATATTAATTATAATTATTATTGTATAATAGGTCGAGGAAAAAGTTTTTTTTCCCTTTTTTGTAATAAAATTTTAATATGTATCTAATTTCTTCATTAGATTCGCTCATTTTGATGGAAAGAAAAATAAATGAAAAATAGCTAATTGAAATTTTACTAATTTGTGTCTTTTTTTGAAATGTAGTTGAAAATATTTACTTAAATTTATATTAATTATAATTATTATTGTATAATAGGTCGAGGAAAAAGTTTTTTTTTCTTTTTTTGTAATAAAATTTTAATATGTATCTAATTTCTTCATTAGATTCGCTCATTTTGATGGAAAGAAAAATAAATGAAAAATAGCTAATTGAAATTTTACTAATTTGTGTCTTTTTTTGAAATGTAGTTGAAAATATTTACTTAAATTTATATTAATTATAATTATTATTGTATAATAGGTCGAGGAAAAAGTTTTTTTTTCCTTTTTTGTAATAAAATTTTAATATGTATCTAATTTCTTCATTAGATTCGCTCATTTTGATGGAAAGAAAAATAAATGAAAAATAGCTAATTGAAATTTTACTAATTTGTGTCTTTTTTTGAAATGTAGTTGAAAATATTTACTTAAATTTATATTAATTATAATTATTATTGTATAATAGGTCGAGGAAAAAGTTTTTTTTTTCCTTTTTTGTAATAAAATTTTAATATGTATCTAATTTCTTCATTAGATTCGCTCATTTTGACGAAAAGAAAAACATTTTTTTGAAATGTAACCTCTTTAATGTCATCAAAACCAGCCAGATACAAAAAGTACAATCAAAGAGATTTTATTACAAGTTTGTACATACTATTTTTCTCCGACCTAATATTATTTTGAATTATTTTAACACATAGGTCCCATGTACCTGATAAAGTTAGCAACATTTACACGAACTTCATACTAAGTAAAAGGCAAAAAAAGGTGAGAATATTATTATACTCTTACAATGATATTTTTTATTGAGCCAATATATTCCTGTAAATAACATGTCAGAGTATATACGTTTCCGAAATGAGTGTTCTCTAGCATCCGTCGAATTCAAGAATGTTTTCTTTCTAAATAACAATTCAACAATCGAACGAAACGATTTCCAATAAGAGTGCAGTTTGCATCTCAACGGTAATGTTTGCAAGAGTAAAAAGCGGATGTGACTCGACGGTATTACCTTTTAGCGATCTCCGTAGATTGCAGAATCTCAAACGTATGCCATTCTTATAAGATTTTGTTTTACGAAATCCACGATTAAACTCACTTTGTATTTAGATTAAGAATAAAAAATAAAAATTTGTAGCTTTTTTATTAAAAAAAAAAACCACAATATTTATTTATTTATTTATTTATTTATTTACACACACAAACTTACAATCTACCATTACAGGTTTTCACCCAATGCGGTAGTGTAGCAACAATATGTATAATGTCATTAATATAAATGCAAACTAATTCCTAATATTCATAACTAATTACGTATAGTGCTATTTTTGTGAATTCATTCAGAGTACACCAAAAAACATCCAATCTACTATGTATACGGTTGAGGATATGAAGCGCGCGCATCAGGGGAGCCTCATTTAATAGATTAGTGCGCCCGCGCGGCACCGCCACCAACTGAGGCCCGCGCCTCCGCCACACGTACTTGTCAGGAACGCTAATACTAATTTGTGTCAATATGTCCGCATTATGTATTTTCCCTATTAGTACTTTGTAAATATATGAAGTTAGCCTAAGATCCCTTCTAACGCGGAGCTCGTTATATCCAACCATACCCAAAATGAATAAAGTAGGATACATCAGCGGGTAGTATGGATACACTCCATACAGCTGCATATATTAATATATTAATATATTAGACATTAATATATTAATTAATGTCATGTAAAAAACAAAGCCATTAACGATCGACCCGATTTCGTTACGAAGTGAGGCGAATTTTCACTGTTTACCAAAAAGTAAGGCATACTTGGGTATCCCAATAAAATCCGACTGTCATTTCGTTTATTTGTATTTGAAGCGGTGGGTACTGCGTCAAACGCCTACCTGCTAATACAGCGTTCCTTACGGTCCGTCTTATCTCTGGTTAAGTCAAGCGTTCTATTTCACCTATTACAATACGGTAGCTTAGAGCCAATGTTTCACAGACAAAGCTTCATTATGCGTTTACCTCATTAAACAAATGATGAATACAACGAAAGGGTTTTTGGCACGCGTTGCCTTGATGAGTCCCATAATATTGATGGTGGTAACATTTTGATGCTGCTCTTTGTCTCTTCCCTCGTAACTACGGCTGCAATTTACCTCCTATATTGATGTGCTTTAAGAGTTTATACATTTAAATATTTATTTTTATTGAATAATTTAAACATGACATCTTGTTTTTTCCTTTGAGCATATATTTACCTCACTTCATCTTTATTCATTACTAATTTCAGAAAGCACATAGAGTTTAGGTAGATCCGAAATATATATGCATATTAATACAATACTGAGCTTCTTAAAAATTGGTTGATAGTTAAAAATTCGATTATAGTTACAAATGTGTAAATGATTTCTGTAATTATCATAATTATTATAGTACAGTCCTAATTTTAATATAATAACTAAAATATATTATTAAAAGGAGTCCCTTTAGGCAAGGTTATAGCTTTGAATAGCTAGACTAATTCTTTGTCCGAGGTAACTGCCAGCTCTTCGGTGATCTCGACTAAACTTTTTGCTATTTCCTTAAAAAGTAAGGGTCTCGACACTGAATGGGACAAAATCATATTCGGAGCCTAGACCCCTGTATTTGCATGCTTTAGATTTTTCAGCCGCTTTACAAGCCGCACCAGCTCTGTTGTTGGTTCCAGTTACGAGACTCTGTTGTTCTTCGACGTTACTTGTTATACAAGTAACGTCGAAGTCCCAGTTACATTGCTGGTCCTGAAGGAAGAATAATAAAATAGTCACTGATATTGCCTACTTATGTATCAAAACATACCATTAGGGGCTCCGTTATTTCACAGTGGTCTTCTGTAAGGCACAGTACTTTTCTTGTTCTGTTAATTTATAATTTTGATTATTTTTTTCGGTTTATATATAGTATTGAGTCATATATATATATAGTAAATCCCTAATGAAATTCTCGTTTAATGTGTTTACCGCCAGGCGACAGATGCAGTGTTGCTATTTATATATTTCATATTATGTGTGCCGCCTGAATGACCCTTAGATTGAAATACCTCGGAGGAAAACTATATATAAAATATTACAATAAACTCGCTTCACACTGTCAGCCTATTGTTGGGCTAATCTATTTTTATATGTCGTTTATTATTAAAATATTATACCCAAGTGTTGGACACAATTTATAATAGCTATACACTGCTTTGAATTGGCTACCTTCACCTCTCATTCATTCGTGATAATTTTACAGTCGTATGTCGTTCATTCGTTTTTCATCCCTTTATCTAGTCTTAAAATGTATATTTTCACTTCGAGCCTTCACATTACATCCGAACAAATTCCATGATTCTATCCCGAGTAGGTTTGTAATGAATCATAAGAGAGTAGTGGATCCATTTTGGTCGCAAAACTACATTAATCGTTAGTTCCCAAAAAATCAATCTGCTGAAGTCGAATGCTGCTGAATTTGGTCTTGGAGTGGAGACTACGGAGCAGTTGGAAGGGTATAGATGAGAAATGTGGAAGACCAAGTATGCGGTTGCGCTCAATTAAATGTCTTCAACAGTAAAATGATGATAATTGAATATTTAATATAAAAGTGACTGCATTACTCTGCATTGTGTTCAATATTGAAGCAGATGAACGTTTCAAATATTCGTATTTCAAAACAGGTAAACTTTATGAGCTACGTTCAAAGAACAATCCAGACAAAGAAATGCCATTCGCGTGTCTCTCATAAGAGCAATGTGAACTGCTCTCTTACATTTTCCATATCCACACTAATATTAAAAGTGGGAAGGTAACTCTGTCTGTAGTTTAGATTGAGTGTAAATTATGTTAGTGTTCGCAAAGAACTCCACGGCTCTCTGAATATCTGGACATTTCTGAAGAACGATTTGTTTTATTGTGAAAATTCATTGTTTTTATTTTTCATTTTTTTATAATGAATACTTAATATATTTAATCTTTCTTGTCGTTATTCACCATCATTATAAATTACTAGTTGTGTCACCGTCGGACGGTCATCCTCGGCCATAGAAGACCCTACGGGTCGCAACCCATCTCATCGCCATATGCTATTACTTCGTTTTGTTCTTTCTATTTTTTTTTCTATTTAATAGGCTCTTAGCGTGATTGTAAATAGTAAGATCACGCTTCCTCAAAAATTAGGTTATGAATTGCAAAAATATATTTTTTTAAACCTGACCGGTAGTTCAATCAACCAAACAAAACTCTTCAGCATTAATTATATCCTTACATGGTATAAATTGAAGTCGCTGCCCGCGCTGTCTGTCCGTATATCAGCTAACTGTTCCTAAACTACGCAACGCATTTTAATGCGGTTTTCACTAATGGAAAGAGCGTCAAAGAGGAAGGTTTTTGTATATAATCTGAAGAAAAAAATCCGTGTAAAGCCGGGGGCGAGTCGCTAGTTACGAATATATTAGTATAGATTTGTCTAACCCCCTCAAATTTATTGTAAACGTTTGGTTTCTTTCTTTGAATATTATGTAAAATTTTACCAATTGTTTTGCGGCACAGAATTTTAACAAAAGTCATAATGAAAAAGTATTGATATCATAATAAAATATCGATCGCTCTAATCTTGAAATTTAAATTATACTTCAACTATACTGAAACTATTGATCCTTAAATATCCATTAGTGGCATTAAAAAATTAAAAAATAATCAATATAATTGTCAAAGCAAAATAATGTAGGTATCCAAGGAAATAGTCCCCATAGTGTCGAAGAAAATTAAACGTCTGCGAGTTTAATAAACCTACGAATTAAGAAGAAAAAGAAATTACTCCGTTCCCGGGACCTATTTTCGTTCAATGCCGTTCACTCCCGGGACCTATTTGACTAGCCGGTTGGATGAGTGGTTAGGGTGCTTGCCTTAACGCTCTGTTCTAGGGCTCCCGGGTTCGATTCCCGGCTGGGTCAACTTTGAAAAATGAACTTTTCAAATTTGGCTCTGGTCTGGATTTGGAAAGTAGTGGCAGGGCACACTGCGTTTTCGCAGTCATTTGGGCAGCCCGTCTGACGGCAGTAACCACCCCCTTATAGAAGACTACCGTTAAATAACAGCACGTGTGCTGTTGTGTTTCGGTGAGTGAATAAGGGATGCCAGAGCTGATTTCCCTATCTCCTAGTCCCTTATCCTTAATCCTACTGTAGTCGACAGCGCACTTGCAGCAGCTTTGGCGTTGCTTGTGTTATAGGCGACGGTAGTCACCTACCATCAAGTGGACCGTCAGCCTGTCTGCCGATCTTAACATAAAAAAAAACTGCACATAACTCCAGTCCCGCTTTAGAGTCCGCTACAAGAATAAAGGAATTCTTATGTTAAAATAAAAGATTTTGTTCAAATACTAGTGGATTTTATTTGAGTTAAACTCATTACTCAAATTTAATGTTACGCTCAGCATTTTTCTTCTCGATTTTGATGACTCAATTAGATTGATCTCGTAATAAAATTTATATTGCCCGTTCCAACTGAATAATGAATTTGTAAAAATTGTAAGCCTAAATCGAGTCTTGGGTAGCAAATAAAACGTTTTATGTGAAGTTGTTCCAAATTACTGTTTACGGTCAACGATAACTTATGGTATAGTAATTTAACTGTTTGTAAATTAATTTAAATAAATAAATAAAATAAATAAAATAAATTTCATTGAAAAATTCTTTGGTTTTATTTAGTAATAAGTCGGCGATAGTGCAGGCTGTGTAATAAATGTCGCGTTGATTGCTAATAAATTTAAAATTACTCTCTGTCTCGACAGTGCATATAAAAAGCGCTATTTTAATGTGGGCACTTTATTAAAACCGAAACAATACAGAATTCGCATACTCCATTAAGATTTTATTGGATCGTGTGAACTGAGATGTCTGAAATAAATTATTTTCATTTTAGATAATAGGAATATGCACATTTTTTTTTAATATTTGCATACGATAGGTTATATCGTTATATAACCGTAAAAAATATTGAGTCCTAAAAAACAGAAATTTAGTAACAAAAAAAAATGTTAAAATTAACTAACAGCTACGGGCACCTTAAACACCCGCCCTTTTGGTGCGCTTGTCATGACGTCACAGTCTGCAGTAACAATCAAATATTAAAAATCACAAACATCAACACATTTGTTGACATTTCATAGACTTTGACGTCACATTGGAACTTAAAGTATTTTGAATTTCCAAAATTAAATTTGTTTGCACTTTTAGTAATTATTTTCTTAACGAAAAAGAAATAATATTAAAAAAATATTTACATAGACATAATTCTAAAGCAAAAATGTTGTTAAAAAAATATTGAAGCCTTTTTTGAATTAGACGCCTTTTATTTCATTGAAATATTCAATAGTAAAGTTCTGTGATCTTTAAATTAATAACTGAAAATGTGATTTCATTACTTTTGTAAAGCTTATTTTTAAAAAAAAAATGGGACAAGTGCGAGCACTTGTCCCGCACTTCAATTCGCACTTGTCCCGTTTTTTCCTGTTCGTCCTCCTCAGTGCCCATTGCCAGCCCTGCGATGCTCCTTCACTTTTGTCTGTTGGCAGCGTCACGAGCACACTGTAGATCTATTTGTCTGGATGGTCTGGCCAGCGGGTAGGCGATTTACCTCTGTCCTCCACCTCAAGCCGTTCCATCTAATTTTCCTTACTAGAGATGTGGCCAAAGAACCCTTAGTATTCGCAATAGCACAACCGACGAAAGCCCATCCTTATTTTTTGCTTTGTTTTAATTTTTCAATGACTTTTAACTACAGATTAATTCATGTAGGTACTATTAATGAATTAGATTTTCTTATTATCATCAAAGCTTATAAATATAATAAAAACGAACTTTGATATATTGATAGGAACACAATTCTTTTTCAACTGACATGGAAAATTAAACCTTAATTTGGAAGTAGAGAGTAAACAATTAGATTTAAATAAAATTCTCTTGTTACTTTTCTTTAGCAGAGGCAATGAGTTTCACTGATCATTTTCAACTTCACCGTGTTCTTTAATCAAATGGTGGATTTTCACAAATTTGCTTGCTCAGTCGGGTGTATAGCAACTTCCTTTTCATTTACTACGAGATACTTTTTCCTCTTTTAGAAGGGAGTTAGTAATTTTTTGTTTTGTTTTGTAGAATCTGAAGCAACTCATGGAGTGGCTTTACAGGGGCCTTAGACAAAGTAGCATTCGCTCCGTAGCGATGCGATATCGAAGTTCGTTATCGTCTCAGAGACAAAGGAATCGACACTGTAACACGTGATAAACACGTGATACCTGGGGCCTTAGACAAAGTAGCATTCGCTCCGTAGCGATGCGATATCGAAGTTCGTTATCGTCTCAGAGACAAAGGAATTGCCACTGTAACACGTGATAAACACGTGATACCTTGTCATGATTTCTTTGACTCTGAGACGATAACGAACTTCGATATCGCATCGCTACGGAGCGAATGCTGCTTTGTCTAAGGCCCCAGGTATCACGTGTTTATCACGTGTTACAGTGTCGATTCCTTTGTCTCTGAAACGATGATGAACTTCGATATCGCTTCGCTACGGAGCGAATGCTACTTTGTCTAAGGCCCTCAACTAGCTGGTTGCGTTGAAAAAATAAATAAAATACGCCTGATTAAATATATGAGAAACCAGGCGTTAGACGATCCCTCGGGAATAGTACTTTTTTCTGGATGAAAGGGATTTCACGATGATCGGCACAGCGGTTTAGACGTGAAAAGGTAACAGACAGACAGACAGAGTTACTTTTACATTTATAACATTGGTATGGTATGTATGCATTATATATAAATAAGCATATTTTTAAGATTATACTTCTTCAGAAACCATGAAGGGAAAATATTTTTTTTTAAATGTAATAACTCATCTTAATAGTAGCAGGGAACACTGCAAAAGACTAAGTAACTCTTCTTTACGGAAGACCACTGTGAAATAACTAAAGATTTTCTGTTAGTCTCAAGACACCAGAGTCAGGATACCAGACCACATTTATCTTCTTTACCCTATGAAGGTGGTCAGTGCAATTGCAAATTCTTCGATTGCTTATATTCTAGGACGTCCTATGACGTGAAGATACCCATATACCATCACCAGGAGCGTCAGCCTGCTTGCCTTAATTAAGACTTTTTAATATAATTTCTCCTTATTCCTTATTTTAATATATTCAGTATTTAAAAAAAATATTCATTATTCATTTAAGTTGAATAATGAATTCATTTCTCTTGAGTTGTACTTAAAAATATAAGTTTTTACTGGTTTCTTTTATTTTAAATATACATATATACACACACACATATATATATATATATATATATATATATATATATATATATATAGTTAGTTCAAACTGTAAATATATATATATATATATATTTACAGTTTGAAACTTGAAAAAATAATACGTCATAAACAACTTCCTTTAATTTTATTTATTTTAAGCGTAAATAGATGGGAATTTTCTTATCAAAATAAAAAAAAGCATCATATTCGACAGTAGTTGCGATCTGTCCACAATAAGTTTCGAGAGGTTTTATAAAATAAATATTTTTTTTAGAGAGAGAATTAATGCTAAATAAGAAAAGACATCGTGACCTGTTTACTTGCTGCGCAGTTTTCATGAACTCTAATTACGTCAATTAAGCTTAGTTCAATTCTGCCATTGGACACTATTTTTTTTAACTGGATAAATGTTGATTTTTATTGTACTGAATAAAACACAAAATCGCAAGGGTCTGTTACATATTTTATATCCCCATATTTGTTATTTTAAATGGAACTAGTGACCCACCGGTAATATTTTCCAAATTACACAAACTCTCCTAGCTTATCGCTCTTTCCATGAGTGAAAACCGTATCAGAATTGGTTTAGTGGTTTAGAAGTTAGGGGAGAAACAGAAATAGGCGGAGGGTGACTTAATAAGTTTTATAAGACTTATTTTATAAGTTGCGGGGCTAGCTGAGCCCGCAACTTCGTACGCGTGGTATTCTCGTAACTTTTTCGTTTGTAAACCGATTGGAATGAAACAAACACTAAATTTCACGGAAAGCTTGTTACTATACATCAGTGAAAACCGAAGTCAAATCGGTCAAGCCGTTTCTGAGATTAGCGTGCACAAACGCACAGACAAACGGACGAAAATTCTAAAAACTATTTTTTTGATTTCGGTAACATAAGCAACATAACAACGTGTATAAAATGTTTTTTTGAAAAAATATTTTATGTTCAGACATGACACGATTTTACGACTTAATTATAATATGTAGGTATAGATATGTTTAGAACACTAGCGACCCGCAATTTTTATATATATGAACATTTCCCGTTTATCCCTCTTTCCATTAGTGAAAACCGAATTGAAATCGGTCTACCCGTACATGCGTGATGCCGTGACCACGGGAAATGGGGATTAATTTTTATATATAGAGAAAGAAGATTAGACATAGATGTTAATCTTGAACTTGAAAGGTCTACTTAGAAATTTCGCTTTAACTACAAAAGTCCAATTTAAAGTGTAAAATGCGAGCATATCGGTGATTTTAGTTCTACAGATTTCCTCATTAGCATAGTGTCTCTAAAGCATAATACTCTGAGCAACATTGAGCTTATCCATGAAGCTGATTTTATTAAAGGCCACTTATAAAGTGTCTCGTGCATAAATCATCGCTGAAAGCACATACCGACTTAAAACTTTAGATTTTAAGCACTGAAGTATTTTCACACTAGAAGATACTAAGTAATTTCCGGAACGCTATCCAGCCGAATTAGATTAACCCGTACCGGTGTATACTA
Source organism: Bembecia ichneumoniformis (assembly GCA_910589475.2). Lineage (NCBI taxonomy): Eukaryota > Metazoa > Arthropoda > Insecta > Lepidoptera > Sesiidae > Bembecia > Bembecia ichneumoniformis. Next base: position 17,599,742 of record OU342530.1, read on the forward strand.
TACCATAAAATAGAGATAGGTATACTTATACATTCCAAATTTTACGTGAAATTTTATTAGTGGCAGGGCACACTGCGTTTCGCAGTAATTTGGGCAGCCCGTCTCGCGGCAGTAACCATCCCCTTACAGAAGACCACCGTGAAATAACAGCACGTGTGCTGTTGTGTTTCGGTGAGTGAGTAAGGGATGCCAGAGCCCATTTACCTATTCCCTCCTAATCCCTTATCCTTAATCCTACTGTAGGCGGCAGCGCACTTGCAGCAGCTTTGGCATTGCTTGTCTTATAGGCGACGGTAGCCACCTACCATCAAGTGGACCGTCAGCCTGTCTGCCGATCTTAACATAAAAAAAAATAACTCTGAAATCTGAACTAATTAATTTACCTACGTTAGCGACTGCAGTTATGTAGATAATAGGTATACAATATAGACGTAACATAGAAACGGGATTTATAAAAAATAGCATAACGTTACAAACTCAACTAAGTAGTTATTGTCCAAAGAACCGATTACTAAAACAAATTGAGAAATACTTAAAGTCGTAATTTTTCCTTCAATTCTGTAACGCTCCGCCTCATTTTATCACATGAGTGTTTCAGGCGTTTTCCTACTAATGGCATTGTTTAAAAGTTATGTAATAATGAGAAAATTTTAGGAAATTAAAATTTACTTTTAATGGTATAAATTTATTTACATTACATACCATACTATATAAAAACTTAATGTATTTATTATTATATACTAATATATATATACATATACAGATTATAAAAGGAAAACCCCGTCTAACAGGTCCGCCTGCGGCATCGACCCTATTATGCTGGTAGCATTACCATTTACCTCTTTGTACCGCTAGGGCGATACGTTGAGAGAAGTATGTGCCAGCATTGGGGTCCCCTGTAGAGTCGACCAGCCGTGCCGACAGTGCCCTTACAAATGCCTTCATGTCTGTCGACCAGGAGCCCAGTGTCTCTACCGCGAGCACCGCCAGCTCGTAGTCCTTGAGTAATGATGAATATTTGCGGCGCTTAAGAATCTGGGCCTGGTCAGCAGCGCCAGCTTGTTTGCTAGTCGCTCTGATGTGGAACTGAGCGAAGGTGTCTACGCATGTTGCGTCCCATGTTTTTTTAATTTTTTTTTATTATAGATGGGTTTGCTCTTGACCAGCATTTATCCATGTAGGAAGGATGAGGCCGAAGATGGAGCGAGCTCACCCAGAAGATGCCTATTCACTCGAACCTTGAAAAGATTTGAGTTATATGAGCTCGGAAATACAGACGCCGGCAGGGAGTTCCAATCCTTAGCAGTGCGCATCACAAAAGATGTTTTAAAGCGCTTGGTCCGAATTAGAGGGATTTCGACAAGGTGAGGATGGTAACCAGCCGTACGTCTGCATGTCCGATAGAAGAAAGGGGAAGGCGGTATGATCTCATGCAGCTCTCGATGATCTCATGTACTTTTAATTAGTATGAAATGAAAACTGTTATACGTTGACAACAGTTGAAAAATTCATTAGCTAATGTAATATAATTATTATATAATGTGCACTATAATCTATATCTAAATACTTAGGTAGACGAAACAATTCAGTACCATTTTCTTATTTGCTTGTAAACCGTTTTTCTTTTTTAGAATTTGAAATTTTAGATAAAATTATATAGTATAGTATAGTATAGTATAGTATAGTATAGTATAGTATAGTATAGTATAGTATGGTATAGTATAGTAGCGGCCACTCGTGGACACTTTTTCCTCAACGGTAATCGATTCAACCAGTATTATGATTTCCTATAGCACTTATGTATATTTAATGCATTGAAATATATAAAAAAAATTCAACACAATTTGTGTTTTTCGCGGATATATCTTACTAATATTATAAAGCTGAAGAGTTTATTTGTTTGTTTGAACGCGCTAATCTCAGGAACTACAGGTTCGAATTGAAAAATTCTTTTTGTTTTGAATAGTCCATTTATCGAGGAAGGCTATAGGCTATATATCATCACGATACGTTAAGTAGTATTATATATGTATAAGCGTGTCCAGTACCGCGCGCCCCATGCGCACGCCCCGCCCGCCGCGCCGCCATTCGTATGGCCTAGTTCAACTAGTTTGTCATAAAGTCGCATAAGATGCATGTTTACAAAAATAAATTAAAAATAATTATCTTATAATTATTGTTCAAATCTGTGCTTGCTTATATTATAAAATTTAATATTAAGCATAGTCAGGTCAGCAGCAAGAGGGAGATACTAGAAAACACAACTAATAGCTTAGTTATGAATAGAGACTGACGATGTTAATTAATTCTTATTGGAAACTTATTATATAAAGTTTCGTTATTTAAGAAACGTATGAATAACAATAATGGGTGTATTGTGTTAAAATTTTAGAACACAATAATCTCGGCCTATAGGGCAATTGAGATAGACGCACAAACAATAAACGCATTATATTCTTAAAAGTAAACACTTCTATCAATAGTAATAATTAAGTGGCTTCAGAGATGATCTTGCTCCGCACAAATGTAATTTATGATCAATAAAACAGTTAATTAAATCAATTGTTTATATTCTGAAATACAAATTAATTTGTATATTGTTTCCACAGGTATGTTAATATAGGTAAAGAGTCTTGAGTATAAACGAATCGATCCCAATTGTTATAGGTAAATGTACAAGAAAGCCTTAATTAAAATTGATTTACTCTAAATTAACTATCCGCCCCCGGGTATTACCACCGAAATTTAAGTCTAAATGTAAATTTAATCTTCACTAAAAGCCTAGAGACTTTACTTTGGCCTAACTTATAAATTTAATTAGAAGTAACAAAAAATATAAATAACATAAGTTTAGAACAAGAAATAGGCAGTTGTCTGCTATGAAATTTTGGTGGCAGGGATTTATATTTTTCTCAGCAATAACAAAGCATATGAAGTAATCTGTTCGTTTTACTGACTTCATTTTGTCGATTGGATTACACGATTGGTAAACTTTTATAACAGAGAAAAAATTGTCAAAGAAACCTCTTTTAAAACACAGATTTACATTTTACAGACAAACGGGACGAATTTATACTTCCAAATCTTCTATGTATAAACATACACTTTAATTTTATAGTTGGATTTCTTAAAATATATTATAGTTTTTTAATAAAACATTGTTTTGACATAAGCAAGCGCGCTCTCTTTTTCGTATGCAATCACAGCCGTATTAATTGTTTATCGCTGCGTCGCCTTAATACTATTTAGATACCAAATCTGTCGTGCAGCGGATGGACGTGGGAGGTGGTCTTTAAGTGGAGACGGCTAACTACCTGCTCGCTGGAACAAATGACCATGAATCTGTCAGTGGACCCAGTGTTGATGGAGCTGAATAAAAAAGCTTTTATCCGCGACTTCATAAACATATATTAATAAATTACCTATAGGCTATATTTTTTTTATGTTAAGGTCGGCAGACAGGCTGACGGTCCACTTGATGGTAGGTGGCTACCGTCGCCTATAACACAAGCAACGCCAAAGCTGCTGCAAGTGCGCTGCAGCAGCTTTAGGATTAAGTATAAGGGATTGGGAAGGGATAGGGAAATGGGCTCTGGCATCCCAAACTTCACTCACCGAAACACAACAGCACACGTGCTGTTATTTCAAGGTGGTCTTCTGTAAGGCGGTGGTTACTGCCGTCAGACGGGTTGCCCAAATGACTGCGAAACGCAGTGTGCCATATGCCACTACTTTCCAAATCCAGACCAGAGACAAATTTGAAAAGTTCATTTTTCAAAATTGACCCTGCCGGAAATCGAACCCGGGAGCCCTAGAACAGAGCGTTAAGGCAAGAACCCTAACCACTCATCCAATGTTACTCAAATGTATAAATACTAGAGTTTCCTCAAAATGTCATTTTAGTATTTTTTGCGTAAAAGAGTATATAAATAATCAGCCTTTAAAATTGTGTATTTATAATAACAATAGAGTTGATTTTCAATTGACAGAATTAAATTTACTATCCAGATATTATAGCTTGGCGAAGTAACAAAACGAGAAGCCAATTATTTTTAGTAAAATGCTCTACAAATTCCCCATTCGAATTTAATATAGGCGAGTCAAAAGCACCTGCCTTTGGCATTTAATTCCGGCTCTGTTACCTACGCACTTAATATTAATTTTGTATTCTGTCAGAAAAATGAGAGCGTCCCATGTTGTTTTAACTCCTAAAATGTTGTATAGAGCCCGAGGTAATAATAATGGACCTCTAATTTCGTGTGTTCATATAATACACAAAGTTTTCAATTTATTTAATTCAATTATGTTTCTTCCTTTTTTTGTTTAACTTAAGATCAAATTTTTGTAAGGGGTTTTAATTTTAATTTTTGTATACTTCTTTCCACGGAAACAATACTTTTTTTTTTCACGATGAAAGGTATATGTTTCTTTTAGTACATCTGAAAACGAGTGTGCATTATTTCTTGGTGATCGATAAAATTCAAAAGTAACTTCAAAAGTTGCTCAAGGGGCTTCGTTAGCTCCTCCACGTTGGAACTCCACGACTAGGTCTTCGGTAGATTCCTCGCGAGACTCAGTAATTAAAATATCTCAAAAAGGGCGCCTTCTACCGGAATGAAAAATATGGACAGAGAAACACCAAGTCTTTGACTACACAGCATTTTATTAGAGGGAAAAGATACACGTGATAACTAAGATAGACACGCGTAAGTTATTATAAAATTGCGTTGATGGCGCTGACAACAAGCTTACTTAAAATTAAGATTTACTATCTAGCTTAACGTCCAAATCTATGGGAAGGAGTTTGGGATTCACGTGGATTCACACTATGCGAAGACGTTTGGTCAACGTGGATTTGCCGATTGTGGGACTATGGCAGGTGGCGTGTCCTTGGGTAGCACGCAGACCGGCGATGATCCAACGTCGGTTACTACTAATACGTCGGAACCCATCGGCTATAAAAACACTTCCACTAGATCGCGTGTCAGGCTAAGCGGGCTAAGTAGGAAAAGCGTGACGAGGACCGTCTGGATGATTCGTTGAGCTTCGGGTGCCGAAAGAGCTGAAGTATGCCGATCCCAGGCTCCAAAAGAGGAGGCGTGGCCCTTTTCATTAACTCGTGACGCAACTTCCATATCCTATCGCGAACGTTCTAGAACAATCCCTACATTCGATCGGCTTCGATTACTTCTCGCTACTCGACTACAGGGGTCGCTTCTGCAATTTTTTATCGACATCCCTATCGCTGTTTTCGCATTGCGTTCCCCCCCATTAACTATTTCGCTCAAACGCATACGTGCATCACCCTTTCTCCTCCCCGCAAGCCCTACCGCACAATCTTTCCGGTGTATAAAATCAAACACTTGTTACCTCGTTAATCTCCCAGTAGATGGCGCAGTTCAAATTCCAAAGCCGAACTCGAGTTAATTTGCCATCCACGCGAAATTGCACTGTTTTTAATACTGTTAGTTATACAATTTCTAATAGTACTAATTTCATTTGTTACAGATACTTTCGCAGATTTTCGGTTTAGAACAATGGAATATTAATTTTTTACACATAAACATAAATTTATTTGGATCTAATGTCAATAAAAATTCTTCTCTCTACATTTTTTGTTATTTATTTTATACATATAGGTATACGTATTTATTTAATTTTAACTAGGTAAGCATTTGTAATATCTTATGTTTTAAATACAATTTCTAAAACATATTACAAATAATTATAACCAATTGATATTATGGAATTAAAACACGTAATTACATAGCCAATCACATCAACATAGCTTTATCCTCCGTTAAAACCTAAGCAACACTCGCTTTAATAAAAATAAAAACACCGAACGTTATTGTGAATTTAATTATGATTTATTTATTTTCTAACAAATTTTAATACAGAAAACTGATAAACAAAATTTAATTATGTTCATAATATGACATTACATCTATTTCAGTGATAATTACAATAATAATGCTTTAAATTTATAAAATAAAACAGTAAATTATATTATATCCATTCATCAGTGCATTAAAACTTCAAATGTACAATTAAAAACATCATAATTTCCGCACAGACAAATAATTTAACTTCCCTCGTTACAAAAAAATATTTAAAAAAAATGTAAGGCGGGATTCCATAGCGGTATTACTTCGCTTCAAAATGCCTGACGCGGCGTTTGCAGATCGAGTCGCAGCTCAAAATTAATTTCAGGAGAGCGTTACAAAATTCTATAATTCTTGCTCTCGCTGTAAGGTGCAAAGAGTACCAACGAATTTAATTAAATGTAACAATGATACAATAATTGAAATAGTCGAATTAAATATCAATTCTAATTAATTTTTAGTCAAACTTTCTTACAGCGTGTCGTTAGAATTAAACGGCGGGTGAAAATAATCCATGAAGGGTTAACTGTGAATTACTTCATTTAATTGCAGTCTTATGGCTGCATACTCAAGTCTTGGATGACCGGGATTGCAAATTTTTGGGTATGGACACGCGACTGCTAAGCTCCAATTTGTTAGTTAATTAATTATTATGGTGACGCTGTCAATAACCAACAACGATTACCTTTTATACCACTGACTTGGCCCTTGTGACGATGTAACATCAAAAATTAAAAAAAAAATTCAAAAGTTTATTCTGCAAATAGGCCGCAGAGGGCTCTTTTAAATGTCTTGAGTCTACCAGCGCTTCGGAAGGACCAAGGACAAGAAGAATGCGCCATCAAAAAAAAAGTTACAATTTATATATTTCAAAGTAGTTATAAACACAGCAAAACTATGTAGTGTTCATCATCATTCGCTTTTCTAATTCATTATAAACTTTTTTGTTTCCTGTTTATAATGTGACCTTTTTATTTACTTACATTACATAGATATACACTGGCCGGCGGGATTTCAAATGAAAAAGAACTACAGAATTGAAGAAAAGAAAAAAGGGAGATTGACAGGGTTTTTTTCACGACAGAGGATTCTGGAGAGAGAAGGTGTACGGCATACATATAATTTTATTAAAGATATTCAGATTTATTATTTATTTCTTTAAAAAGAATCAGAAAGGCGATCGAAGTTGACGATCTTTTGATTATCACATCCAGACTGAACGAATCCAACTCTTATTTTCATTAAGTCGTCGAGGTAATAAAGATACTCCAGAACGACGTGATCAACGGAAGATATAAGAATATATATATATATATATATATAAATGTATAAGGACTATAGTGATTTTTAGTGTACATATAGGGACTCTAGTGAAATTAAAGTGTAGTGTTTCTTTAAAAACTCTATCTTTTTTTATAACCCCAACAGTGATTCTAGAACACAGTTAATTGTCGCGATTTAATTGACTAGGAGATGTGTAGTCTCCAGGTCAACTACCCACTTTGGTAGGTATTGCGAAGGGACGTATGAGGTCCCTAATAATAATTAAATAATAATTAAATAATAATTAAATAACAATTAAACTAAAATTACGAGATATTTATCATAACAGCCAGTGAACTGTTATGTTTCCGTATGTAAGTAAACATTGCAAGTAAGTAAATTTTTGTCACTTATTCCTTATCCTGTAAGCATCACATTTACATCCCTCAGATTTAGCTTATAAGAGACGGTGACCAACGTGTCCCTTTAAGCTTGAAATACGGTCTAGATTCCTAAGTGACACCTAGATGTTTTATATACGATAAAATTTGATATCTGCTTTACAATTGACAGAAAGTATTATACAAGTTAAATTAAATCGAAGCCAATTTAGCAATTAATTCCGTACATAGGACTGTACATAGATCCGACTCTGAATGAATCCCATAAACACTCTTAAAAAACCACAAAGGTACGCAATAATGTAATGTTACCTCACGGTAAACCGAAAACAGCCGCGGAATGTTAGCCCATCCGTAAAAAGCAATTCTTCCCACACGGTTTGCCTTTTTCACCCTACATTGAATGTGAACCTATGTAATAGTTTAGTTTTTTTTTTTTTTTTTTTTTTTTTTTTTTTTTTTTTTTTTTTTATGTTATGTCGACAGACAGGCTGACGGTCCACTTGATGGTAGGTGGCTACCGTCGCCTATAACACAAGCAACGCTACAGGTGCTGCAAGTGCGCTGCCGACTACAGTAGGATTAAGGATAAGGATAATAGTTACCATCGACTATTGAAAGATTAATATCAAAACGTTTGAGGTAGATTTAATGATCGGCTTTCCAGCAGTTGAATACTCAGAGGGATGTCGGCATTTATAATTTATGTTGCAGAGGAAATTTCTTTCATTTATACAAGAAAGGACATTGTGTGATACATCTATTGTTAATGTAATTTATAGATAATAGATGGCGGTAGGTGTGTGTTGAATTAGTTATTTTAATCTGATGCAAAAAAGTGTCTAGATGTCGCACATCCTATCGAGTACACGAGAATGCAGTGTCTCGCCCGTGGTCATTAAAACGAAATATAAAAATTAAATATACCAGGGCTCGGTTGTTTAATTTCAAAAGCACTTACTTAAACCCGAGTAAATCACCATCTAGGAGGTGAGGTCCTTTCCATATATAATAATGAAAAGTAACATTTTAAGGTTAATTGGCTACTGCTTAAAGATTTAAAATATTAGAAGAATGCAATGAGGACGCCTAAATAAATGTAGATTTTTTTTCAATGATAAATATAGTAATTAAAATATTCATTTATTTTATTTATTTGGCGTCTATTTATTTATTTATTTATTTTTATTTACATACCACATAGCCACTTACAGGGTTTTATTATACAATTAAGCAGATGTTAAAGTCAAAAAATAAAATTAATTCTAATCTATCAGGAGTTTATTCTATTTTGTTTACATGGTACGCAATGAAAAAAATAACCACTTCCTACGTATGATTTGATTATTTTAATAAAAGTCTGATAAGTATGTACATAGATTTTAATTTACGATTTTAAGTTAAACGCAATGTTTACCAATTCAGCTACAATTTCAAATCATTACAATATACTCGTTTTAAATTAACTGTCCTGATAAGTTTTCCAACCGCCCGACTCGGGCATTTTTTCAGCATTTTTTTCTTTTTCAGAATTGTCGTGAGTGTGTGGGTAATTTTCTGCTTTTTAGAATTGTCATAAACTACAAGCAGATTTAAAATGATATTTAATATTTTCTGGTGTTTTTATATCACAGGTTTATACTATCACAACCTACTCGTGCAGAAAATAGTTCAGCGAGATGTGATTAAATATACATACAGGTCCTGGCTGTCCCACGTTCAATCTCAATGTAGAATAATGTATTTAAATACTGTTGAAGGAAAATGATTTTATACAAGGCCTGAGATTTTAAGGTATTTTCATAAAGCGCTCTTTTTGTCACAATTATTTGATTGTTTTTATTTATTGAATTTATGAACACAATTATTGAAGATATTTGGTCACAAATTATATTGTAATTTTTGTCATTTATTGCTTTATTGCTCATTTATTTATTTAGTTTTTTTTTTTTCTCTAAATTCATTGCCGGGACGCTACCTTGACTTTTATTGGCGTAGGCTGTGCCTCCTATAATTGCGGCGGCATCTGCCATGTTATTTTTTTTCCGTCGCTTGCTGTATGTTTTTTTTTTTGGTGCCTGCCTCGTTGGAGGCCATGTAACAATAAATAAATAAATCAGGCGTTGAATTTTTTTTATTCTTATCAAAATTTTTTGGTGATAGATAAAGCATACTTTTGGAGATTTGCGTTTTTGAACTAACGAACATTACATATTTATTTATTTATATATAATTAATTTAATTTATAGTTGCGACCACGACTTTTTATGGAAGACTGATGGTCCATTTAATGGCAAATAGCTACTGTCGCCTTTTAACGTAAACGCCGTAAGTGTTGTAAGTTCGTTGTTGATCTTAATCGCATAAAGGGTTAAGGAAGGAAAAGAGCTCTCCCATCTAACACAAAGCACAAATGCTGTTATTTCACAGTGATTTCATGTAGGGTGGTGGTAACTCCTTCAGACGGGCTGGCCAATTTATGACTACGAAACAGTGTGCCAAGTCATTTAAAAAATGAATTTTAATTATAAAATACGGAAAAAGGCTGTTTTTGATATAAATTAAGAGTCTAGTTAATGATTATTTGTTACAAATGGTTTCTATATACAATTAAATGATGACAGTCTAATACAATTATTCTCACAAAGCGTATAAGATTACTATCTCATACGATAAAAACGTCGTGCAGTAGAGAAAAAAATCTCACAAAAAAAAGTCCGAGACTATTATCAGTCCGAGGATATAATAGAGTGCTAATCAGTAAAGTAGTATCCGTATTTGTTGATGTTTTATGTGTTTGTATTTTTTGTATTTGTATATTTTTGTATATTCAAAAATGGATACAGTTAATAACTATTAATAAATAAACTACCTTAGAATTGAAACAGTTACATGGCTTATGTATTTTGAGTTCTACAACATGTAATACACTGTTTCTAAAGAAAAATTTAGGGTTAACCAGTACTATTTTGACAGATATAGTAAATTCATGTAAGTGCATTCAAGCATTTAATTTTTTGCATTCTTTCCTTCAAAAGAATTTGTTAAAATTGGTATGAGTGCAGACAATTGATTAGCTATTTAACTATTACCAGCTATTTAACTAATGCTATACACATATAATAACTCATAGATGATTATTGTTTTAGAAAAGAATTTATTATACACTAGCGGCCCGCCCCCGGCTTCGCCCGTGGTACAATTTTTATATATAAGAACATTCCCCGTTTATCCCTCTTTCCATTGATGAAAACCGAATTCAAATCGGTCTAACCGTTTACGCGTGATGCCGTGACCAAGGGAAATAGGGATTCATTTTTATATATTATACATAAACAATTTTTATTTGAGCTCGTTTATGAAAAGCAAATTTTCAGGAACCAGTGGCATTTTGGTCGACACTAAGCTTTTGTTCGCGACTCTATAAATTATATCATAGCTTTCAAGCTGGTACTACTAAATTTACTAAATTTCATTGACATCGGTCTCGGTGATTAGCTTGAAAAACATCGTGACGTGGGATTTTTAATTTTAAGAATATGAACATAATTATGTGTCCACACGTCCTACAACAACACACGAATGAAGCCAACGCGCAATCTTGTATTGCAAGAAATAGGTAAAATAATAAGTAAAACGGCTTCCTTGACCAGAACCATATAATATAATACATCTATACTAATAATAGAACACTGTATGGGTAAGGAGCAAGCCCTTAACCCTACAAGTATGTTGATGGTCTTACATGTGGATTAAGAGATATAATATTTAAAATGTTAATGTTACGAGTGCACATTTGCAACTGAGTTTGGTTTGTACCAATTTAGGTATGTTTCGCAAAAGGTCGGCGTTCGATAAGTAGGTTGTTAACTAGGCATTTTTAACTAATACAAAATAATGTACGTTTGAACCGTACATCCTGCCAGGACAAAAGTTATCCTAGTTGCTAGTTTCTGGCAAAACGTACAATTATATCAGTTGTATAAGGTGCACAAAGTTTTAGCGATTTCATGAATTACTAAATGAGCTTATATGTTCATCAATTCTATATATATACGTATAAGGAAAGTTCGTAGAATTTCTCTTATAATACAACATAAACAAAGGTAAACCATAACCTAATAGGAAAAGAATGTTTTATTTTAATTTATATTCCCGAATATTTCTTTGTTTGTTCTACGAGAATATCCATGTGTTTCTTTAGATAATGCTTAAGCGATAGTTTCACGCTTATACGTTGAAGAAAATTGTTGCTGGGCACAGACATACCACCCACATACAGAAGAACACAATGAACAGCACTTCTGTTGTTGTGTTCCTGTACTACACTAAATATCATCAAAGCTAATTTTCCAATATTAACCATGTCGAGCTCAACAATATATCTACATCTTCCTTATGTGCTCTAGAAACACAGTATTGACAGGGTACACTGCGTTTCGCTGTCATTTGGACAGCCCCTCTTATGGTGGCAGTAACCACACAGTTAGAGAAGACCACCGTGAAATAACAGCATGTGTGCTGTTGTGTTTCAATGAGTAAGGGATCTTACTGCTAATCCTACTATGGTCGACAGAGCAATTGCAGCATCTGAGGCGTTGTTTGTATTATAGGCTACGGTTGCCACCTACCATCAAGTGGACGGTCAGCCTGTTTGAAGTTATTCACATAAAAATAGAAAGTGACGGTGATCACCTATTATACCATAAAGTAGACCACCAGCCAGCCTGACTCTAATTTTCTTTTTAAAAAATATAATATTCCTTTCAAATGCTTTCACCTTTTAATTCAAAATGTGAGAATAATTATTTTAGAATTGATTTTTTGAGCGTATATGAACAAATGTATAAAATGCAAATAATTATAATTTTCAATCACTATTGTATTTTTTGTATAAGTGATATAAAATTCGCTTACAAGTAGATACAGTAGCGAATAGGAAACGTATTTGCAAACAGTTCGCAGCAACTTCAATATTGCAGTTAGAATTACAAAGTTTCGATGAACCAAATAGCGACGCTAGCAAGGTGCAAACAAATACGTCAATAAAATGTATGTACCATTCTAGCAACCTGTTCCAATTTCACGGCGATTTCTCCCTTTCAAAGCGACAACGTTTACGGTTCAGTCCTCGACGGTTAATGGTTTAGCAAGCTGATGGACAGTCTTGCCTTTTTGCCTATTGCATCATCAGGCTGGCCTACAAAACATAAAAATACTTTATCCAAACTTTTGTCTTCAATAGCTACTTAGGTTGTATTTGATGCACTTATTATCTTATTTTAAATACGAAAGAAACCAATGGAAGGAACCAAAGACATCTTTGAAGACAGCCAAATATTAAAATAAATCTGGTCTTATAACGAACAGAATATCTAATGTCTTCTCCGGGGAATACTCTCGAACTGACATCTGCATATATTTAATATTAATTGCATACATAAAATAACAATTAACAGGTCTTGCAATTGTGATGTAATGGTTATGATTGATGTTTTTTAATTCTCTTTTTATTGTAGGTCAATGCTGAGCACAGTTGTAATTGATATGACTTATGTGTTTACTTAAAAAAATTCTAATAATATATTTTTCTTTGTACCACTGTAAATTCATTGTAAAATAATTTAAATAAATAATAATTTTGTTAAATCTTTGTAACAAGATTCTTTTGCCAAGCCTGCCAGGTCTTTGAGGTGAATTTATTTCTTTCTGTACTTCTAAAATGGATCTCTTAAAGACGTTTAGTCCTGTAAAGTTCTTACTACCTAGTAAAGTAAATATTTCCAAACATTACAAACAAAACAAATTATTTTAATGTTATCTATTATTTGCCATTTAAACGATATTTAGATATCTGCTAAACGATTTAGTAAGAATTAACGGACGCAATATTCACCTTTAGAAAATCAGATTAAATAAACACACCCCGTTTACGGAAGCGTTTTGTGAAGCGCCTGTAAATCGTTGTCTCCTTCTAACGTATGCAAATGAGTAACTTCGTCCCTCTCTGTCGCGAGCAAAGATAAATTTTCACTACTAGGGAGATAATTGTTTTAGAGTAAATTCTGCGCTGAGAGGCTCTAGGGAGGGCATCTGATAGCGGATTTTCGATTTAATGCAGAGTGGAATTGGTGTTTACAAAAAAAGTATATATATATATATATATATATATTGCAATGTCTGCTAATAGGTCTCTCAGAACTCTTCGAGAAATTATATTTAGTGGATCACTATAATATTTTTTGGGGATTTTGGTCTGGGTCTGAGTGGGGTACCGTAGTGAAAAATGGTTAGTGAATACAAGTGCAACTAACAGTAGCCTGATAAAAATCAAAAAAATAGAGCGTGTATTATTTTACACGCTCTAAAAAAATAGATCTTTGAAAAAAATAGAGCAGAACAGATCGTCAGGAATTCTGTGTAATTCAAAATACTATCAGCAAGTCACCAAATAGTAGTGGGCTTAAGTGGTAACGTGCTGAAGTATGATATAGCTAAATATATTAAAAAGAATATTTTTTTGGAGTATACTCCTTTAAGAATGGATTTTCTACAAGGCTCCCTGCAAGGAACTTTTCATGAGCAGTAAAATTAATTCAAGCGTTAAATAAAAAGCGTTATGTTCTTCTAAGTAGTTCTACCCAAATCCGAAAGATGTCGCTGCTCCACCTAATTCTATTGTAGTATAACATATGGCGCCATCAATAGTGTCTTATTTTTTGAGTTCACCAAGCAGTTCCAAACTAATGCGATAGATGTCGCCGCTTCACCTAATTCTATTGTAGTATAATAGATGCATATTTTTCTATCGCATAGTCAAAGACAATTGTACTTAAGTTTAAGTACACACACTTTTTTCTCTCACTTTCCCTGATTTTAAGACATGATATTTTCGCGTGTATAAAATCTTCTATATATAAAAATGAATCCCCATTTCCCTTGGTCACGGCATGACGCGTGAACGGCTAGACCGATTTTAATTCGGTTTTCACTAATGGAAAGAGGGACATACAGGGAATGTTCATATATGTGTACAATAAAAATTGCACCCCGGGCGAAGCCGGGGGCGGGTCGTTAGTATTTTATAAAATCGTTCAACATCAGAAAGGAATCGACATCATTCGTTATAGATCAGTTTTGTTTACACAAATGAAAGAGGAAAAATCTGGGAGTAATAAAATAACGGATTCGTGTAGGGGCAGCTCGCGCGCCCACACTTAGTGGGTCGAATTGGGTAATATAGGCCACATAATTTGCGAAACAGCTGTGTCCAACCCATTACATTGCTTAGGGTGAGTTGGGGTCACACGTTGATGTCTATAGTTTTATTTATAAAAAGAATGAGGCTTCGACATTTCCTTGTAAGATCTGAAGATAGGTGACTAATTTTAAAAATTTAATTTTGAAACACAAAATAAGGTTGAACTGTTTTTTTTCTGTAGGTTTTCCTTAAATCCATTGTGTCACCAAGTATAGACAAATATTTGCGTAGCATCCACGAAACCGCATAAAATAACCATTTGCTAAAATCCTATAAGAATGCAAGGGCACGACCCTCGGGCCTAGATGGTATCACAGTATACTCAAAAAGTGAATGAAATCAGTAAATAAATTTAAATCTTCTCTATATATAAAAATGAATCCCCATTTCCCTTGGTCACGGCATCACGCGTGAACGGGTAGACCGATTTTATTTCGGTTTTCACTAATGGAAAGAGGGATAAACGGGGAATGTTCTTATATATAAAAATTACACCCCGGGGACGGGTCGCTAGTTAATAAATAAGATCGAAGATGGTGCTCATATTTTTGTAAAAACAAAAAAATAAGGAACATTTATTACAATAACTGACTTAATAGTTAATAGCGTCATAATTAATAGTTTAAATATGTATAAGTTTTAACTATTTTTTTAAATGTTTATTTATTTAGTTATTTTAATGACTTTTTACAATCACAGCGCGCATATTATATTCTACTCTGTGGGAATTTCAAGCATGTAAAGTTTTGCTAATAATATTGACCAAAGTTAACATTTGGCTAAATTTGATTGAAAACAGTGAATTTTGAAGCAAACGCTTGGCAAAAATTTGTCTATTCTAACAGTACTTTTCACACATTTTTGTAGTTTCACAGTTTTGAAGATTCTTACATGACATACAGTGTATAATGAAATGAGCACTAGTATCGTTCTCGTCCACAGATTCGAAACTGGGGCCTTAGTCAAAGTAACATAACGATAACGATAACGAAGTTCGCAAGAATAAAATGTATGGGATGTATCACGTGATTTAGCGACGGCATATGTCAATCCCATATATTTTATTCTTGCGAACTTCGTTATCGTTTTTGAAATGTTACTTTGACTAAGGCCCCTGTTTAGTTTATGAAAGAAATATTAAGATAAATCCGAAGGTAAGAGATTTAATTCTGTTATTATCAATGTACTGCGGTCTGAGTAACGCTTCCGCCGCCGTCTCGAGAGCCTCTACACTGCTATGTCTGGCTTGTGTACATACGTCGTTTTAATAACTCATTGTTTATAATTTTTATGCGCTTCTTCTTACATCTTCTTGTGTTTTCATAAATCTTCTATCTAGGTCCAGATTTTCTATTGTGTCTCTGAATTTAAATGTTTTTAATTAATTATTTGAATTTCGTGTAGGTATATAGATCATATTTAATATAAAAATTGTAATTTCTTACATAGTTAAATAACTATAGTCTTATATGTGGTCCGAGATTAAAGTAGGTATTCCTTAGCACATCACATATTCTTTGGTCAATATTTTTGTAGATTAAATTTCTTCTATCGGACATGCAGACGTACGGCTGGTTACCATCCTCACCTTGTCGAAATCCCTCTATTTCTAACCAATCTTTTATTATCAGTGCGCATAATAAGGATTGGAACTCCCTGCCGGCGTCTGTATTTCCGAGCTCATATAACCCAAATCTTTTCAAGGTTCCAGTGAATAGGCATCTTCTGGGCGAGCTCGCTCCATCTTCGGCCTCATCCTTCCTACATGGATAGATGCTGGTCAAGAGCAAACCCATCTATAATAAAAAAAAAAAAAAAAAAGATAAACGGTCCGGTTTTATTAGTAAACCTATTGTGATACGAACTTTTAAAGATGTGTCTATTATTTTTAGAATACGTTATATTACCTTGAGTGAACTGTCAGCTTGAATGTCGTATTCTGTCGCAATATATAGAAACTTAACCATGAATAAAAAATTATTAAATTCAAATTTTTTATTTTGTCACATATAATACTAACTTAAATTGAATATAATTTTATTGAAATGACTAAAAACGAGTGAAATTTTATTATTAAAACACCTGTTCAGGTCTCGTAAAATATTTTTCCATAAAATCAGTGAAACACGGTCCTATTGTGCAAATAATAATTTAGGATTTTTTTCCTTTGGAGATCGTACGAACTCTGGAATTGGAAGTAGCTTGTTCATGAATGGAAAAAATTCGCCCCATTTTTTTCCCCGGGCGATAAGAAGCCGTCACCTGTCAGAATTCACAACGACCGAAAGCATAGAACATAACTGGGTCTCAATGAATGGCTTCAATAGTATAGTTATGAACACATTAAAAGTTGTAATTTGTCTATTATTTTAGAATAAAAATATATTAATAAAATTCTTAATCGCTCAATATTAACCCCAAGCAACTATTACTCCACATTACGCTTTTTACATTAATTACTAATTTTAACGACATTTCTAAACTACATATATTCGGCCAATCTCGATCATAAATTTCTCTGAATTCACAAAACAAGGATAGAAATAAGTTTACAATATACGTATGAACAACACCTACCGGCTTTACAGTAAAACTCAATTTTAGCTTGTAATTTAGTATGCATCAGGGAACTGAATAATAAAGCGAACTATTCACCATGTACTTTATTACAGTTATTGTTTACTTTAATCTTTCGTGTAACTTAATTTACTGTTATGCTGTTATGCTATGCTGAATAAACTCAGTAATATTTAATTTTATTTGAATTTAGTTTGAAATTTTGGAGTGTACTCCTTAAGAATCGATTTTCATATAAGGGCCACGGTATGGAAATTTTATTAGGAGTAAAATTAATACAAGCGTTACGATATATGTCACTTCGACACTTGCATGACAGCTAACGCGTGTATTTACTTTCCCTAATTTTATTTATTTATTTATAATTTTAACAATTTAAAAAGAAAACTAAATATACATTAATATAATGATAGCATTAAAAACCACCTAGGTTTAACCGTTTGCTAATTATGTTCTCTGGGCTTATAAAAACAAACGATAGCGTGTTATAACTTGCATGCTCAGCTACAAAACTATTTGAACATATAAAACGTAGTGACATCTGTGTATACCGAACATAACTAAGATAACTTTTGTTGCAACATTTACTGAATTAGAAAAACCTAAACTCTATTTCGTAGAAAATAGAAACAAGCTATTTTATTATGATTCTAATATATCCTGCTAATATTATAACGAAAGGGATAGAGACGGAGAGGACTTGTAAGTTTTTTCAATATGAATTATTTAATCTACGGGACTATTGAAATAATTTGAAAAATATCGAAAGTCCAATATTTTTAGTATAAGTCGAATAAAATCCGAAAGCCGCACCTGAGCATTTGTATATTTTTTGAATTCGAATATTATAATCGCTGATGTCCAATTTTTACGTAATTTTTTTTTAAGAAAAGTATAATATAAATCATAAAAGTTATGCTAAAGAACATATATAGAGGAGGCTGAACAATTAGAACATTTACTGTAATAAATATAAATAAAAAATTAAAAAATACAAATGAATGTAAAAATTATATAATACACAAAAAAAAAAACCAATCCAACCAAAGTATCACATGAGGACACGATGGCATTCTAACCAACAAGCTAATGGTTTGCCGTAACAAAAAAAATGTTTTCATTAAAATAAGATCACAGGCAGCACCTGCGTAGGCACTTGTTTGTATTATAAGCGACGTAGCCACATACCATCAAGTGGACCGTCAGCTTCTCTGACGGTCCACTAGATAGATTTCCTTTTTTAAATATACAAAATTTTCGTAATTTTTTTAATAGCGTTGGATGAGTGGCAAGGATGCTTGCCTAACGTCTCAGGGGCCCCGGGTTCGATTCCCGGCGGGGTCAAGTTTGGAAATTTTAATATAATTTTCAAAATTGACTCTGGTCTGGATTTGAAAAGTAGTGGTAGGGCACACTGCGTTTCGCAGTCATTTGGGCAGCCCGCCTGGCGGCAGTGACCACCCCCTTACAGAAGACCACCGTGAAATAGCAGCATATACGTGCTGTTGTGTTTCGGTGAGTGAGTAAGGGATGCCAGAGCCCATTTTCCTTATCCCCTCCTAATCCCTTATCCTTAATCCTACTGTAGTCGGCAGCGCACTTGCAGCACCTGTAGCGTTGCTTGTGTTATAGGCGACGGTAGCCACCTACCATCAAGTGGACCGTCAGCCTGTCTGTCGACATAACATAAAAAAAATTAAAAAAAATAAAGTAATTTTTTTTATGTTAAGTTAATTTTAAACGTATTTCCGTACGTACAAGCCGTATTTTATTGAAATTAGTGTTTGTGTTGAAATAAATCGAGCATCATATTCATAAGCGTTCAAAAAATGATTAAAAATTTAATTACAGTAGAATATACGTGTTGTGCTCTATTCAATTTAACGTCTACAATAACAGGTTATGATAGGTTGCGGTAAATACGGCAGTCCGGAAACATAATGCAGCCTGATACATGATTCTATGAAGGGCTTGTAGTTGACAAGCAATTTCCGCACCACCCTGTTATACCGGACCTCCTACTTCCTAATAGATATTTCGCAGCACATACTACAGCTGTAGTTGTAATGAAATGATTACGCAACAATTATTATAAACAAATAATTTTTATTAAGGCGACGCCAGCCCCTAATGATAGAAAAATTCACTTATTTGTAACCGTTTTCCTTTTAAATTATCATAATAATTATAATTTAAAAAATACTCAAATCATCTGCAGGATATATGAAAGGGGATCGTCGTAATTATTTTTTAAATTATATTTAATTATATATATAAAAAAATTACTAATTTGCGGTCTAAAATCGATGTTGTAACCGTGCGAATTGCTTAATATAATCAATATTTTAAATAGCTAATTCCTAAGATAAATTTTAAGATCCACTATCTGATGGCTCATCAAAAGAAAAATTTGAATTATACTTTATTAAATTTTTAAATAGATACCCCCTCAGCAGTCCCGTCAATTCAGTGCGGGACGAGTTTTGCGGCTGGAGTCGCCTTAACGATGTGGAATAATAATGGATTGTATGAAAGGTAATTTTACGATAAAAATGACGATGTTTTACGATAAAAAAAATTTAAAATTTACGATAAAAATTTACGATCCTTAAATAAATTCATATGTACTTTTGGAGACAAGACGTTTTAAATATGATTACAATATATTTAATTTTTTTTTTTTTTTTTATTATAGATGGGTTTGCTCTTGACCAGCATCTATCCATGTAGGAAGGATGAGGCCGAAGATGGAGCGAGCTCACCCAGAAGATGCCTATTCACTCGAACCTTGAAAATATTTGGGTTATATGAGCTCGGAAATACAGACGCCGGCAGGGAGTTCCAATCCTTAGCAGTGCGCATCACAAAAGATGTTTTAAAGCGCTTGGTCCGAATTAGAGGGATATCGACAAGGTGAGGATGGTAACCAGCCGTACGTCTGCATGTCCGATAGAAGAAAGGGGAAGGCAGTATGATCTCATGCAGCTCTCGAGCACACTCTTTACAATATTTCTAAAAATAATTTATAAACGCCCCGGTTATTTTTATTAAGAGAAACTTTGTGATTTTTTAAAGTAACCGAACTTTTTGAGATATTGCTATTGTTCAAAAATTTCTTGGTACTTCTTCAATCGAGCTGTAAACAAATTTCTTCAGAGTCGACAGCACACCTGCTGTTTAATTATGTCTTTTGGCAACTGTAGCCACGTAACATCAAGTGGACTGTTGGCCTACCTGATATACTTTGTTAATATTTATAAAAAAAACTTTCTCAAATGAGACCAACCTTTAATGGCGTCATTTGTAATGAAAAGACTCTTTTAAGTAAAAACAATACCATTATAAAAAAAAACAAGTGCGAATTGAACTCGCGTGAAGAGGGCTCTGTAAGATATTATATTGAGTACAATACAATATTGAGTGATTTACCATGTTATTTTAATATCACGGACTTCTTATAGGTTTTCCTATAATCTATAAGTAGAAAACTAATTTCTGTATTTTTTTTTTTTCAAAATTTTAGGTTCAGTAGTTTCGGAGATAAAGGGGGGGGGGGGGGAATGGTCGGACAGACGGACACACGAGTGATCCTATAAGGGTTCCGTTTTTACCATGTTATTTTAATATCTTGGACTTCTTATAGGTTTTCCTATAATCTATAAGTAGAAAACTAATTTCTGTATTTTTTTTTTCAAAATTTTAGGTTCAGTAGTTTCGGAGATAAGGGGGGGGGGGGGGGGGGATGGTCGGACAGACGGACACACTAGTGATCCTATAAGGATTCCGTTTTTACCATGTTATTTTAATATCTTGGACTTCTTATAGGTTTTCCTATAATCTATAAGTAGAAAACTAATTTCTGTATTATTTTTCTCAAAATTTTGGGTTCAGTAGTTTTGGAGATAAGGGGGGGGGGTGTGAATGGTCGGACAGACGGTCACACGAGTGATCCTATAAGGGTTCCGTTTTTTTATTCGGACGTACGAAACCCTAAAAATATTCGTAAGTTTTTATTAGATTGCATCGGTAAACATTTGAAGACAAGACGGCATAGATGTTTTATTATGAATTGAGGTCGTAAATAGTGGTTTTGTGTAGAATTAGTACTAACGGTGGAGTCAATACTGTATCGCGTGACGACTGCATATGTCAGGGTGTGTGGGTGGAGGAGGTAGGTAGTAATATATTTTTATTACCACGTATAGTGGCTAATAGCTACCATTAAGCGCCTCATTGCTTTGTTTATCTTCATAATGCGATAATACTGAACGTAATATCGTTAGTTTCTTAAACAGAGTACAGATGCAATTTATAAACGTAATCATCAGAGATAATTCGGATGATCTACAAATATATTTTCAGCAAGTATTTTTCATTTCCTTATCCAATTCTAATCGCTTATACTTTATCCAACTACGGTCTGTAGCTCATTCAGCACTTATGACGTAGTTTGTGTTAATTAGTGGTAATAAAGTAATAATAAATGGATTCTTCGTACCTTATTATATGTTACTAGCGGCCCGCCCCCGGCTTCGCCCGTGGTGCAATTTTTATATATAAGAACATTCCCCGTTTATCCCTCTTTCGGTTAGTGAAAACCGAATTAAAATCGGTTTACCCGTTCACGCGTGATGCCGTTACCAAGGGAAATAGGGATTCATTTTTATATATATAAAATAGATTATACTAAGTTTTAAAAAATGTGGTTTTTCTAATATGGAAAACACTGAATTTTGGGAAAACTTATTTGAGACAAAAAATAATTGGAGTTTACTCCTTAAGGATCGATTTTCATATAAGGTACCCGGTGTGGAAATTTTATGAGTAAAATTAATACAAGCGTTAACTAAAAAGCGTTACATTATTATGTGCGACAGCTGACACATATATTTATGTTCCCTAATTCTATTCTCTGGGCTTAT
Source organism: Bembecia ichneumoniformis (assembly GCA_910589475.2). Classification (NCBI taxonomy): domain Eukaryota; kingdom Metazoa; phylum Arthropoda; class Insecta; order Lepidoptera; family Sesiidae; genus Bembecia; species Bembecia ichneumoniformis. The sequence continues at coordinate 17,622,051 of OU342530.1, forward strand.
AAAAACAAACGTCGAAATCTTGTATGAAAAGTGTAGTCCGCGTTGAGGAACTAAACGATAGCGAGTTCTATTTGAACTTATAAAACGTAGTGACATCTGTGTATACCGAACGTAACTAACATAACTTTTGTTGGAAACACGTGACATCTGAGTATGCAGAATGAAACTAAAAAATAAATATATGAAAATTTTATACATTTAATTTAATACGTTTAAAGGAGTAAACTAAAGTCGTGCGTCGGAGCTGACACACACACACACACACACACACTTTTTATGTCTAGGTTTGTGATTTTATTAGATACTAGCTGAACTCGGCCACGCTTCGCTGCGGCCCATACGGCGGCGGCGTGCGCATGGGGAGCGCGGTACCGGACACTGCTTACATATAATACTATTTATCGTAGCGTGATGTTATATAGCCTATAGCCTTCCTCGAAAAATGGACTATTCAAAACAAAAATAATTTTTCAATTTGAACCAGTAGTTCATGAGATTAGCGCGCTCAAACAAACAAACAGCTGAAGAAGCTTTATAATATTAGTATATGTAGATGTGGCGGACGCTTATATCGCTTAACCACTTGTATGCCGGAAGCCGAATTACCCTTGTCTGCCAGCAGCGCTTCAATTTATCATTTCAAGTGCCATTTGCCATGATATATACAGGTTGTTCAAATTTCAACCATTTTTATCGATCTAACCACTGACTCTATCTAATTGTTCTCCCAGAAGGAGTCATGGGGGTTCTACCATGATTTATTAATAACGTGGATCCGCGTTCCGGCATACAAAGGGTTAATATACCTGTGTGTTTCACGACTACGTTCTCCACTGTTTCAGTGGTCTGTCGCCAGACGAAAAGTTAAATTTTACAAATGAAGTCAATCATAACTAATATTTTAAATGCGAGGTATTTAGAAAAGGACATTATAACCTTTCATCACCTCCCCCCCTAGGTGGGCCATGACCTTGTCGTGGTGGGGGGCTTACCCTTGGCAATCCGGCGGGACGCAGGGGTCGGTGCTTGTTACCCGCACCGGCCTTTGCTCGTCCCGCCGGATTGGTTTAGGGGACAAAGAAGGCCCACACGACGTGGGCTCCGAGCGGGCTCCGTTCAACGGAGCTCATGGCGGAGCGCAGCAGACGTGAAATTAAATTACATGACATTGGCGGACAATGGCCATTTTTAAAAATGAGCCAAATCGCCATTTTTTATAAAAAGATGAAGATGAAGATGAACCTTTCATCAAAAAAAAATTCCAGAAGGATCATCTAAAAATAAAAATTCAACGCCTGACAAAAAAAAAGAAACATATTGAAACGTTTTAAAGGAAGTTCTGCCAAAAGCCAGTATTTAATAAATGCCGAACTCTTGAGAACTAATTTGAGAACTAATTGACCAGTAATGACTTTTGATATGACTAACGGAAGCCACCTTTCCTACACAACCAGAGTCTTTTGACTAGTACATTAAGCGGCTATTGAAACTTGTTCAAGTTCTGACTCAACTTCTTTCGGGTTTCCCTAACGAACAATAATTCAACGGGGTTAGTTGACATGCAGATCCAATTGCCGTTATGGACACAGTTTTACTGGATAAGAATGTCGGAGCCATTGATATTTTTTTTTGCGCCTAAACCTCACATCTATTTTTATATAAAACCCCACCACAACCGGGTACAGCATATTTTTGGGAACCACAGTCAATCTACTTTGTTTGTTAGAATAATGAACTAACTTTTAACCATTATTAGTCTAATCAGGTTACAATAGAAAGAATAGGTTCAGGTTACAGAGAATACAAAGAAAGAAAGTAAAGAATATACTTCAAATCAACTCGTTGCTAACTTTTTTATGTTAAAATTAGCCAGACAGAGTGACGGTTCGCTTTGAAGTAGGGTGACTACAATTTATGTTATTACAACAAAGCTGAATATATTAAGTCGAGGAAAAAGTCTTATCACATATATGTAGTATGTATAAACTAGTAATAAAATCTCTTTTGCTGTACTATTTGTATCTGGCTGGTTTTGATGACATTAAAGAGGTTACATTTCAAAATAAGAAACAAATTAGTAAAATGTTGCTTTTTTATTTGCTTTTCTTTCTGTCAAAATGAGTGAATCTAATGAAGAAATTCGATACATTTTAAAATTTTATTACAAAAAGGTAAAAAGTTTTTTTTTTTTTGATCAGAAGTCCCAAAATTTCTACAGCAACCGGATTATGTCACTACCTATAACATGGCAAAAAGTCATCGAAAAAAAAAAATGGCACATATATATTTTGAGCTTTCATATAAAATGCAAAGAAACTTTTTCCCCAACCTATTATATTTTTTTTTATTGTTTAATCGCGCTAATCTCTGATTACCTATGCTCTATTTAATCCGTTAGGAGCTGAGCAAAAAGAATAAAAGTCGCTTGAAGGCGTTACGATGCGGTGATTAGGCGACGAGTTCGATCATCTGAGGACTGTGTGTGTGTCTGTGTGTGTGTGTGAGAGAGAGAGAGAGATTACATAATTTCTAATAAACGACAGGTGAAACAACGAGGTACAGCTAGTCGCCTTTAAATATATCGGACACCTGGGAGGTACAAGTGCAAGGGCTGGGTGTAAAATAAAGTAAGGATAGAGAGCCATGCACACTGATATGGGATTCTAACCAATATTGCTTATAGAACAGGCTGTTTGATTATGAAGCAACCAGTTACAGAGACAGCTGACCACATATTTCATCATCATCAGTCTGCGTCTCCCCATTGTCCATCCTCTTCCAAGTTACGCCACCACGCACCGTCCTCTACGCTTCGCATCCAGCCGTTTCTTGCGATGTCTTTCATGCATCTGTCCACCTGGCCGCAGGGAGTCCCACGTTGGTTTTCCAATGCGCAAATTTTAATTCAAATTTTCATAATTTTAATTTTGAATCATTTCTAATTTGCAGCGTTTTTAATGTATGATTTTTATATGAATTTTAATTCTATTGACAATATTGTGTCATAATCGTAAGATTAAAATGCCTGAAATAAACTGATTGAACAGAAGCCATTAACCATTAAATAACTTAAACCAACTTGTATAGATGTATAGTTGTTCCTTGAGCATTATTTGTAACTAGCGGCCCGCCCCCGGGATCGCCCGTTGTGCAATTTTTATATATATGAACATTTCCCGTTTATCCCTCTTTCCATTAGTCAAAACCGAATTAAAATCGGTCTACCCGTTCGAAAGTTATGGGCGTACATACATTTCGAAGATCCATTTTTATTTATTTAGATAGATCAATGTTTCATAAATATTATAAATTAATAATATTAAATTGTAAATAAAAACAAAAAAACGTTGAACTATTGCTAATGAATTTACAGCTTCGTTCTCTTAATGAAATTGTCCGTAGCGGACGTCCAATTTGCCACCATTCAAGTATTTCGATGGCGTTTTCAGAGATTTTATGAGAGACTTTAATATTGCTCCAGTTTTCACAAATCGTATAGAATTGAGTGTTGGGAACTTTGTTAAAATGTTTCTTTATTCATTCAAATAAAAGGCAACTAGTAATAATCATATACTGAATATCTATATATCTTGGTTTCGGAAGTGTTTTATATTTAATCAAATTTTTTTTAATGTGTTTAAAAATTTGTAATTTTAACAAGTAATTACAAAATAATGGTTTTCTCCATGGAACATCCACTAAGGCAGCAGCCGCAGCAGAGGCGGCGGAAAAAAATAAAATCTCTAAATATAGTGGCCTCGGCGCCGAATATGGTTTTGTACCATTCGGAGTCGAGACACTCGGTCTGTGGGGCCCTGCAGCAATGAGCCTCTTCAAAGACATCTCGAAGAGGCTTATTGATGCGACGGGAGACCGAAGAGCTGGCACTTTCCTCGGCCAACGTATTAGTTTCGCCATTCAACGAGGAAATGCTGCCAGCGTACTTGGTACAATGCCGCAGGGCCTATTTTTATATTATTAGTTTTTAATCAATTTAACATTAATTTATTTTTAGATTAGATAATTTTAGTTTTTAGTATTTAAATTTAAATAAAAATAACCAAAATAATTATGTCTATATTATTATTATATTCATATGCAGTTGGTGGGCTTACGATCCATTTTTTTGGTAGGTATTGCATCACTTCGGTAGCCGAATTGCCATGGCATAATCTGTAAAGGGTTACACTGACACTGTCCAGTACCAAAGTGCCCTAACTTTAAAATCACACGAAACTTGATGAATTATTCACAGTATACTTGTCGACAAAGGAATTCTTTTAATGGCCTACTATTTTTATATTTTACTGAAAACTTAAATACTCCAAAAATCTATTACTAATATTACAAAGAGTTAAAGTATGTATGTTTGTTTGTAAGTAGGACGTAATTCGAAAATTATAATATATAATTTCAGAATGGACATAGGCTGAATATTCCACGCGGGCATCAAAATATAAAGATCCAAGCGCTTGGTTTAAGTTATCAGTGTATTGCAGGCGTTATATCTTTTATTTTTCAACAAGGAGGAAGTCGTTGGCACCACCTATTTTAATATAATGAACTAATTAATTTATCATATTAAAAAACTCCAAACAGTTTGTGTTTACATATTATTTACAAGTATATTAGGTCAAACGAAGCATTATTGGGTATTGCGGGGGTGTAATTTTTTTATATACATAAACATTCCCCGTTTATCCCTCTTTTCATCAGTGAAAACCGAATTAAAATCGGTCTACCCGTTCACGCGTGATGCCGTGACCAAGAGAAATTGGGATTCATTTTTATATATAGAGATAAATATTCGGTTTTTCATCATATCATAGCCGTCGATAAATTCTATTGTGTTGACCTGCTATAGTCTGTGGCGAGTTGTAAAATAAAAATAAAAAAATTGTGGAAAATTAATTGGAACGAAGTGTGTTTTTCTTTTTCGAGTTATTTATTGTCGAAAGTGAATGTCTAGATTTTGTGACTTTTGTAATGGTCTACTTTTGGCACTTTGGCATCTGTGTCGTGTAATCTCTACCTGCCATATATATCTACCTATCATTTAATAGCTCTACCTTTTTCAGATACCAACGAGGGCCCTCAAGGTAGGAAAGGTAGTACAAGAAGGCGTATGAAGAACATTTTGGTAAGTCCTTTATTTGGTACTTACTGGATTTTGGGCTCTACGAATCGTAGACATTCGCATTTATTTCTACAGGAGTAAATGAAACAATAAATAAAGAATAAACTGCTGGCACCAGTTGAAAAAAATATTCTTTCTTTAAAAAAATATACTTTATCATTACTCTAATTCTTATCCAGCACTACTTTATTAAAATATTATCTCTATTTATAAAAATGAATCCCCTTGGTCACGGCATCACGCGTGAACGGGTAGAACGATTTTAATTCGGTTTTCACTAATGGAATGAGGGATAAACGGGGAATGTTCATATATATAAAAATTGCACGCCTGGTGAAGCCGGGGGCGGGTCGCTAGTAATATATAATCTTTTATAATAGTTAATAAATAACCTTCTTTGTCACTTATTCAAAAGCCTTTTATTTGGAGATATGGCATTATATTATTTTAACAAAAAGCAAATGTAGGCGGCAGACATGAGTTGCCCGCGTTGACCTCCTTTTCCAGACATAATGTCGTATACAGTAGGATACCGATTAATACAAAGGACATCACAATTTACAAGACGCCCGACTACGTAACACATTATAATGTTATTTGCTATGGTTCGGTTCAATCTTGGTAATGTAAAAGCAAACAGGGACAATGGTACGCAGTACGAATGTTCACAATACTCTCTGAATTGCAAATGACAATATTAACTTGATTTCACTGCCCCTATTCGATCCTAAATTGTATTTAGAAATTATAAATTTCTGATTTCTTTTTAGGGTTTATAGGTAAACCTTATTTTTACAGGTAAGCTTTAGGAGAATTGGCGAAAGAGTGACAAATACGTTGAATATGCTTAATTTTAATCATCAATTAGCCAAAATATTTTAAAATGACCATATAAAAGGTCTAGTAGAGGTTGTTTTTATCAAAGTCAACGTCCGGACGTTTTTGACGGGTTAAGTAAATTTAAAGAAACGTGATACAAGTGGAATATCTATCCAAATTAATTGTAGACATTTGAAAAATGATTGTAATATAAATAAGCTATAGGGAGGCTCGCTTGCCAGAAAGTCCAATTAGCGTCACGGTGTGAAAGAGCGACTAACTGTGGATTGTTCTGGAAAAAGCGTTGGCGCCGGCCGAAAGTCTCGAACGTCCCACCTTATCGATGGTAGCCACGCCCTTTTCTGATTATTATCAAAGGAAATTGGTCCTAATGTTTACAACATAGAGTTTACAATTCCACAGAAATAGCATTCCCGAATTTTCAATGGCTTGTTTACGATCTTGTTACCTTTCTAGTAAATTCGAAATACATCGAAGCGTTTGGCGCCAAGTATAAATAAGAGGCGGCCGGTGAAGTGGGGCTTTTAGTTGTGCTATAAAAAGCGACTCGAAAGCGACTCTTCGGAGCTTTTGCGAAGTTACCTGCGACAGTGAACCGGCGACACATCAAGGGAATCATTGACGACTATTGGCAAGTATAACTGTTTCATCGGACAAGTTTAGTGATTTTGGAAGTCATCTTGGTTAGTGAAAATAAATCGTTCGTTTCGCCCTTACACGCATTTTAACTCACCCCGTACCTACGTAACACTACGTATTTTCGATAATAATCGCTTTTGCAACTTGTTCTCATCTAATTTTACATTTAATTTTACAGATATCGCTTTGATATTTGCAGAAGTTTAAATGTGCACTGTTAAATTTTCAATTAAGATTGAAATCTTTAACACTCCCTAATCCCTTATCCTGAATCCTGCTATGGTCGGAAGCGCGCTTGCAGCAGCTGTGACGTTGCTTGTGTTATAGGCGACGGTAGTCACATACCACCACGTGGACTGTCAGCCTGTTTGACGACTTTAACATTAAAAAATATATAACACAAGATAGTTCAGAAGTTAATTCAAAATCTTTGTTATTTTATTATCTAAAACATTACCTTAAGTTTCTGCTATTTGATGTAATACATGTATTTTTAAATGCATTTTTAAGAACTTGTTTTCAGAGATCCCTTGTAGAGATATACGAGTAAAAGGCACTTACATACTTAATGGCTGGTAAAAAAACTCATGAACCATCAGATAACCCCCTCTGTTTCGATTATTTTGCCGTCAAGATCTCAGGAGGAAGATATTACGTACCTGTAAGAAGCAGAAAACATTATTTTAAAACCATATTTAACATTACATTATAATAATTACCTACTACAACAAATATAATATTAATAAAGTAAAATATAAGTGAACAAGTAAGTAATTAATAAGTTAGATAAAATAATCTGAAGCCAAGTGAAGCGCTTTACGATATATTTACGCTTGATTGGCAAGAAATCGACCGAATGAAGCGATTCTCGTATCACTCGTGAAGAGGGATGTACTTGTGTTACTGAACGTTGAACAATTCTGGTTGACAAAACCGAATATGATGTAAGTAGGTACTTACTTGAACGCACCGAGCTAGGTTTAGCCTAAGTATTAATTGATATATGTACTAGTTATGATGATTTTATGTATGATATCATATATATCATATATATCATATATCATATATATCATATATCATATACTAGTATGATATATGTAAACAAACGCACACTAATCTCAACAGACAAACAAACAAAAATTCTAAAAAATATTTTTTTAACTTCGGTAACATAATTACAATGTGTACAAATTGTGTGTTTTCTGAAAAAATATTTAACGGGCAGACACAGCTTTTTAAAGATTTTATTAAATGTAATACATTTGTGTAATTTCTAATGTAAAGGCTGAGTATACTTGAGTATACTTAGAGTAGTTCACCTGTCAACACAAGCTACGACATAGGTACTGCATGTGTGTTACCGACCTTACCAGGATAAAGGAGGTTCCTATGGCGTTACTGCGCTAAAGAGCGACGATATCTAGCATCTAGTGGACAATCAGCCTGTCTGCTGTCCTTTATTGTAAATAAAATAAACATTGAATACATTTTAAATGAAATATTTTTTTTTTTTTTATTTTCCTAATCTATTTTGTCATTATACATAATCACATTTATATATATTTTTAGTAATATTTACAATATTACAACACACCGATTTGTAAAGGAAAGCTATTTATTTATTTATTTATTTATTTATTTATTTATTTATTTATTTATTTATTTATTTATTTATTTATTTTCAAGGAAAACTTACAGTGACATATTTTATACAACATTTACTTGACAACTAATTTGACACCATTTACAAGTTGCCGCATATTGAATCTATGTATATATAAAATTAATAAAACCGTTTCTAACCAAGCTACGTAAAAAAAAGAAAAATTACAGTAAGTAAACAAATAAAGCAAAAAAAAAAGAAAAAAAAGTCTGCAAGAAAGAAGTCTACAGTGAACCATCAAACCAAGATTTTGAAAGTATGCATTTAGTATATTGCTCATATGCATTAAATAAAGAGAAACCTTAGTGTAATTGTTGTTTTAAAATATTTAATAACTATCTGAGTGGATTTAAACTTGAAAACTACCTGCAAAATATTTACTCAATTCATTGCATTTTCTTATAGCTAAGATTCAAAGAAAACAGATTCTTAATGGGTTGCACTAAGCGGGAGCGAAAGAAAACTAACCCAGTTAACAGACACCGTTCCCAAGGAACGAACGATCTCATACATTAAAGACCCTTCGCGCCGCAAGGGTCGGCTTGGAGCGCAGTATAATAATTAAAATATACAGAGAGAACAATGATCCGTCTCGCTTGCCTCAATGTTTATTGACGGGCCACCTCGTGAACCCTTTACGATTTCAATTTGCAAAGGTCTCGGAATCATCTATTTGTGTACCCGCCTGTAAATGAAACAGATATATAGCGAGTATGATCTGCTAGAACAGGATGCCAACACTAACTTTCGGTTATGGTAAAGTGAGACAAGTTTGTTGAGTCTTATAAAGAACTCTTCATGTAAGATTATGTTTTATTAGGCATCCGCTTACGATAATTGACTCAGCATAAATTCTGTTTTATGAAAAGTTCATACTGTGTTCATTCCCCAATCAATCGTTCTCCTTAAAAGTGAAAATTCCATATTATTATTTATTTTTATAAAATCGTTTGTACAGCCATATCTACTAATTGTAAAAAACTGAAATTAGATTCATGGGTTTTATTTTATTACGTAAATATCGACTAAGAAAGATTTTTAAATTTTTTTAAAATAAAGTCTTTATTTTTTCAAGTTAAAATTTTTTTTTTCAATCATTTTGAATAGTTTTTTTTTTAAATTAATAATGTGAAATATTGTGTATTTGTAGTTTTAGTATATGTTTCTGTAAGTACCTACTTAGAATAAAAAAAAAGAAGGAACATGAGTCAATATTCACAGTTAATTGAGTAATTTTAGATGTTATTTCAACCGCAACACAACTTATTAGGTCACAGTTATGTATAATGCCAAAATGAATTACCCTTTAAACTAATCGGTAGCATGATTAAATATATTTGAAAGTAGTTTGAATTTCTCAACATTGCACAGTGTACCCACTGAGTTAAGCATCATATTGTAATTCAAATACATATAAAAATTTCATGTACGTTTGTTCAGATCTCCAAATCTCCGAAAGTAATTTATTGATCACCGTGTATTTTTTTACGAACATGCTATCAGGGACAGAAAAAAGTATTGTTCCCGAGTTCAAGTATTGTTCCAAAAGGTGTATACATCACAAATATTATGTTATAAATTGAATATCAGAAAAATATGTCGGGAAACAACCGCATAATATCAATAAGCTAGAAATCGTCTGGCAAGCCTATACTGGGGATCCGAAAAGGTCTAACATTAGAGCGTACGTATGATGAAAGTTGTTTTTGATTTTGTCTTTTATTTTATTCTGACTGTACAATAGGGCACAAACCGAGACAAGGACGAATCAAGTAAAATGTTTAGAGTCAAAACATAAGCAACCACAACGGAGTTGTAACAATACAAAGCAGTGCCTTCTTCTAGAGTAGTGTAATACAATTTTATCCGAAATTACTGCCGGCCCGCGCACGTGCAATACTCGTAAAGGTGTCTGGCTCCCACCCCCTGCTTCCCCCATCACCCCGGATGAAACCACCCCACTCTCCTCAACCGGCTACCCCACTCTCCTGTTGCTCAAAATCTTCATAGAATATTTAACCGATTTTAATAACAAGCTTGTTTCCACCGAGAATCAAATATTCTTCTTAACTAATGGGCTGACACTGTGATATGGTTTATGGGCACACAGTTCAAAGTACTTTTTTTAAATACAATATAATTTTTTAAGTTTACGACGTTCAATATTAAAAAACAAGTTCATCAAGTATGTCTTTTAGGGAATAAAAGATAAAGATAAAATATAAAGATAGAATAAGAGAGTTAGGGTTAGGGTGCTTGCCTTAACGCTCTGTTCTAGGGTTCCCGGGTTCGATTCCCGATAGGGTCAACTTTGAAAAATCAACTTTTCACATTTGGCTCTGGTCTGGATTTGGAAAGTAGTGGCAGGGCACACTGCGTTTTCGCAGTCATTTGGGCAGCTCTGGCGGCAGTAACCACCCCCTTACAGAAGACCACCTATCTCCTCATCCTTAATCCTACTGTAGTCGGCAGGGCACTTGCAGCAGCGTTGGCGTTGCTTGTGTTATGGCCGACGGTATCAAGTGGACCATCAGCCTGTCTGCCGATCTTAAAATAAAAAAAAAAGAGACAAGCTCTCTCTATTTGCAATGTTAAAGTAGAAAGATATTGCAATGTTAGCTTTAGTATTGAACGAAATTATGAACCAGGCAATTGCTAGGCATAATAACTCAGTAAGTATAATTGTGATGAAAACTGTCGGTTCGTAGGTGTACACGTATATTCCAAAGAAATCGTATCCGAAAGCAAAGGATTTTATTTCAAAAAATGAGTTTAGCAGCCAGAAAAAGTACCTATTAGATAAATAATTTATTTAAAAAAAATGGTAAGATCAAAATATGAACTTAACTGAGTTAGAGAAATAGAGTAAAAATGCTCAAAGCTTTGGAGAAGCTTGTCAATTGTAGTGTGTAAAGTAGACAGTGAGAGTAGATATTTTCCGGCTTCAGTGATGGTTTAGTAAGACGCTTGCTATTTAGGAGTAACTGAAACATATTATTTACGAACTTATGATAACTCTTCAATCGACTCGATTGAAGAGTTATTAATGTTGTTTTTGTAGAAAAAAATGTTATTTCACCTAAGACGAATAAGACATAAAATGACACGTATTTATCTCTATATATAAAAATGAATCCCCATTTCCCTTGGTCACGGCATCACGCGTGAACGATTTTAATTCGGTTTTCACTATGTCTGGTTGTTTATCTGTTTGTCTGTGAGTTTGTGCACGCTAATCCCAGAAACGACTTAACCGATTTGAATGCGGTTTTCAAAAAACATATAAAAACGCTAAAAGTAAAAAATACTGTGATGTGAGCAATAGCCCTAAGCTTAGTCTTGGCTTACTAGACCCTAAGCTTAAAAGTAGCCCTAAGCTTAAAAGTCGATTACTTCGACAGCTTCCTAAAGAGTTCTTTATTCAAAACTTATATTTATTTTTCATTTTTGTCTTTACTTTCTGGCCAGTTCTAAAAACTTTCAGTGTCGCCTATGTGTGTGTGTGTGTGTGTGTGTGAGAGAGAGAGAGAGCGTGTGCGCGTGTATGTATATATATATATATACACATTGTGCTTATGTTACCGAAGTTAAAAAGGTCTATTCCCAAAATGTCCCACAAGAAATGTCCAATTAAATAGTTTTTAAAAAAATTCTCTGTTTGTCTGTAATATAGAAATTAATGAGATGTATGCATAAACTTTTACCAAGTTAGTATTCTATTGATTTTCCGTTTCAATAAAGGTGAAAAGCCGCTATACAGGTCGGCGAATCGGTAATTAACGTTGGTAAATTCAGTCAACTAAGTCGGACTATTGTCGCGAGGAGACGAAAATAAAACGAACGGTCAATCCATTGTTCGCGGCGAGGGTGGAATGGGTAAACTGGGAACTTCACGGACAATATTGCAATACAAACGAGCGAGCGGAACACGCGGACTTAGCCATAAATCACACAAGTTAGCATTGTGATTCTTGTTTTGGAAATAAATAAATATAAACGGAACGGTCGAAGGGCCCCGGGCCCCGCCCCGACTCTCTGGAGGCCTCATTTGAATTTCATAAAGGTGCTGTATTAAAACAATTGCAGTACAAAGGGATTCGGAAGGAAAAGCGGAAAACTCTACTTTGCCTTGTCTCCTAAGATCAATGGAATGTAAGGACACATCTGCGCTCGAACGCTTTATCTTTTGTTTTGAGCGCGGAGAAAAGAAATATTTCATTTTTACTTTTTAAATTATGCACTAAACTTCAATTAAATACTGGATGGAAACCGACAATAGAACTCCTCACATTGTTCCATTTTTAAATTACGTTTAAAGTCGGTTTTTGTTTTCAAAGTAAAATAAAAGTCGTATAAAATCTAATTTATTAATTGAATCGGTCATTTCAAAAACCTCATAAGTCACTTAATTAGAATTTTTCAGAAATCAATAAAAACTGTTTCATACACAAACAAATGAGTTTTAAAGGACTTCTTTATGTTCAATTTAGTATTTGAGTGGTAAAAAATTTAAATAGCGAATAACCTTCACAGCTTATTAATAGAAATAATGAAAAAAACCTGAAAAAGAGTTATGTTGTTTTAGCGAGAAAAAGGGTTAGTGGTATATAATTTAACCAAAACAATAGTAGCAGGTAATCATATTTTTTGTTGCTTATAATTGAGAATTAAACTTCTCAATTATAAGCTTATTATCATTTTACATGTATTAATTTATCATGTTTTAATATCTTTATGGTACATAGTCATATTCTCCATCATTCTCATCTGGATTATCTTCAATATTTGCAGTTAGATTTGCAGTTGCACTTCAATAAAATGGCAGATGCTCTTCCAGAATGCTATCTTGATACGCATCTCTCTTTAAGAAACCATTTTCAGCAAAAAAAGCATCTTGGAAAAAAATGTGACTTAAGAGGTTTTTGAAATGACCGATTCAATTAGATTTCACCTCACGCAGCAGACTAATAAGTTATTTTATTTGCTAACCCTTAATTTTTTTTTTAAGATACCTAACAAAATATATTTTATTTTTTATTATAATATATATTTAAAAAGTTAGACAGATACTATAATACCGCCGCCTCCGGTTTTGCACGAACGCAATTTTTTCTTTAAATTATATAGACTACGTTGTTCATTACTCTTCATCAATCCATTGGGTGGCTTAGAAGTTGATGTAGATGTAGATGTAGATATAGATATAGATATAGATATAGATATAGATATAGATATAGATATAGATATAGATATAGATATAGATATAGATATAGATATAGATATAGATATAGATATAGATATAGATATAGATATAGATATAGATATAGATATAGATATAGATATAGATATAGATATAGATATAGATATAGATATAGATATAGATATAGATATAGATATAGATATAGATATAGATATAGATATATAGATGTAGATGTAGATGTAGATGTAGATGTAGATGTAGATGTAGATGTAGATATAGATATAGATATAGATATAGATATAGATGTAGATGTAGATGTAGATGTAGATGTAGATGTAGATGTAGATGTAGATGTAGATGTAGATGTAGATGTAGATGTAGATGTAGATGTAGATGTAGATGTAGATGTAGATGTAGATGTAGATGTAGATGTAGATGTAGATGTAGATGTAGATGTAGATGTAGATGTAGATGTAGATGTAGATGTAGATGTAGATGTAGATGTAGATGTAGATGTAGATGTAGATGTAGATGTAGATGTAGATGTAGATGTAGATGTAGATGTAGATGTAGATGTAGATGTAGATGTAGATGTAGATGTAGATGTAGATGTAGATGTAGATGTAGATGTAGATGTAGATGATGTAGATGTAGATGTAGATGTAGATGTAGATGTAGATGTAGATGTAGATGTAGATGTAGATGTAGATGTAGATGTAGATGTAGATGTAGATGTAGATGTAGATGTAGATGTAGATGTAGATGTAGATGTAGATGTAGATGTAGATGTAGATGTAGATGTAGATGTAGATGTAGATGTAGATGTAGATGTAGATGTAGATGTAGATGTAGATGTAGATGTAGATGTAGATGTAGATGTAGATGTAGATGTAGATGTAGATGTAGATGTAGATGTAGATGTAGATGTAGATGTAGATGTAGATGTAGATGTAGATGTAGATATAGATATAGATATAGATATAGATGTAGATATAGATATAGATGTAGATATAGATATAGATATAGATATAGATATAGATATAGATATAGATATAGATATAGATATAGATATAGATATAGATATAGATATAGATATAGATATAGATATAGATATAGATATAGATATAGATATAGATATAGATATAGATATAGATATAGATATAGATATAGATATAGATATAGATATAGATATAGATATAGATATAGATATAGATATAGATATAGATATAGAAGATATAAAATTTATTAAAATGTAGGAAAAATCAAAATTTATATTTACAGGTATTTGCGTTAAATTTCAAATTTAATATTTCGGGTAAATTATTTAAAATAATAATGTATGAAAATGACCACCCATTAATTTGATAGCAGCGGGAAGCTTAATTTAATGAATTCTCATCGGTTGTGCTACAATTTTATTCAGAAAATAACGGAGTCATTAATTATTTATGTTAATTAGTTTTAATTCTACATCACAATTACTGAAGCATTGCAGGGTGCACTGCGCTTAGAGATCATACATAAACTCGGCACCTTTTCTGGAGACAGTAATACCTTCATGTGGGAGGTCACCGTGAAATACACGTGCGCTTGACCAATAAATTGGCGATCAACATGATACTAGGGTGAGTTATACAATATATTTGATATTTTTCCTGAGGCAATATTTCAAAAGAACGTACTTACACTCCATACTATAATAAAGTTTGAGAATTAGCTGAAAGCAGATGTGGCCCTGGTGTATAAGATAAACATCTTTATTTTCCGGTAAAGTAGTTTGAGCGGCTCCAACTCGTATGATGTGGTCTCATAACTTTCATGCCGTTAAAAACGCGGGGAATATTGTATTCAGGATATTATGAAAGTTTCCTACGGAATGGATATTTTCCAATTTACCACGTAGAAGTAGAGCGGTGTACTTTTGGAATGCGGTGCTGCTAAAATAGGTTCGTCTTTTGTTAACGCTCAACAAGTTGCTCAATATTTTTCTTATTAATTTTTTTTATTTTATTTTAAAGTAGGACACATAATTTTAAAATAGTTATAGTTCATAATTTTTACATATGTGCCCCCATATGCCTGCCGTTGTAAAAATTGGACAGCTTATGAAAATAGGCTTTATGTTTGCCAAATTTCATGTATTTTGTTGTCAGAGCTGATTAAGATTTGTAAATGTTATTTTTTCACCTCTCCAGCACGAAAAGGGTGCTTTTGGTGCCTAAAAACTCGCAGGAAAATCGATTTTTGCTGCGAGCGTGAGGAAAAGTGATTCAAATTTCGAACACGCGATTTAACTCACAGGAATAACATTATTAGGATTTTATTAGTGTGTCCAGCCATAGCCGACTAGAGTCGGCCGGCCATAGCCGACTAGATTCGGCCGACCATAGCCAACTAGAGTTGGTCCAGCTGTGGTGATGGCCTAACTCGCTGTTGAGGTGAAAAGTTGTATGTTTAACACGAGAGCAAATTTTTTTATGTCTCGTGCCTTTAAATCACTCACTTCGCTCAGTAGTCTATATTAGAATCACTCGCTACGCTCGTGATTCAATTCTATAGACTACTTCACTAGTTCGTGATTTAAAGACGGCACTCGCAGGAAAAAACAATTTTGCTCTCTAGTTGAACAAATAACTATTATTAATATTTTTTTTTTTATTTAAGCAGAAAAATAATTTTAAGTTTAATATTGTAAGTATATCTTTGGTATTGTTACACAATATTATTATATCTATATAATTTTTAATTTATTTTTTAGAGAGAAAAAGAAATTATTTTTCGGACTTTCCCTAAAAGTTTTCAGTGTATTGTATTAAAAAACATTATTATGACAATTAAACATTAAAAAAAGTATTAAGAACGTTATTGTGGACATTAGGATCGTCGGTAGCGCGGTGGAAAAGACGTGGCTTTCATGTCGAGAGGTCCGAGTTCAATCCCCGGTAATGCCATGTACCAATGGATTTTTTATATTATCTTAAGTGCATTTAATGACTGCTCTTAACCGTCGTGAGGAAACCTGCATACGTTTCTCCCGTTTTGACTTGTAACATTTGATTTATTAAGTTAACTTATTAAATTAATTCAAATTAAATTTATTCAGCTAGTTGAACGTGGTATTCTATATAGCCCGTAACTTTTTTGTTTGTACACTGATTGGAATGAAACAAACACTAAATATTACTATAATACATCAGTGACAACCGCACTGAAATTGGTTAAGCCATTTATCGTTTTTTTTTTTGAAAAAACATTTAATATACTGACACGGCTCGTTTACGATTTTATTAATTACGTCTACGGTAAATTGCTGTGTAATTTTCTAGAAGACAGGTCACCAGTAAATATAATATAAAAATTTTGTCTGAGTACTTTTTCTATTTTATAAATGGTGGCAGTTAGGCTGACGGTCCTCTTGATGGTAGGTGGCTAGCGGGGCCAAATTCACAAGCAACATCAGGGGTTGTTTTGTTTACAGCTCACTTGAAGAAGCCCAGATTGTAGCTAGATGGAAACAATTCTGAAGGGAGATTAGTCTAAAGATTGCGCATACGCGCGATAAAGTTGTGCGTAAGATGAACTGCGTGTGGCGCGTAGTACGGTTGTGAAAACTTGGTGTAGGCATTATTTGGATTATATTTCTTAAATTAAGTCGTTCTAACCTTTGTTGAGTCAGCATTGGATCGTCATCAACAATTGAATGCTGCAAGGTGTCAATTTAGCTGGTAGTGAGAGCAGTATTCCATGTAGTGCCTAATGTGTGCCTTGTTTGCCTACTCCTTTGTGAATACCACTTTGCCAATTTTCTGAAGCTAGAGTAGCCTTATCTTACAAATGACACCTAAATTCGACTTTGCTCGAAATGTCTACACCCAAGATACCAATGCTTTTTGATCTTTGGAGGAGAGTGCCCTGAAATATAGGTGTCGCTACGAATGGGGCCTTTGTCATAAGAATAAGTACAAACCAAGTAGAACTGAATCTTCTTTATCCGAGGCCCAAACGCCGCCATTTATATAACCACTTCCCCCTTCACGTCGTTACGCCCCTCTGTCGCCCAGGCTTGTTGCTAGGGTTGCTTACTGTTAAATATTGTTTACGAATAAAGATAATATCGCTAAAATATAAGTTTTTCTTTACTTTGAAACGATTATTTTATTCTAGTTTAATAAAATATGAGATTTATAAATACATTATTATGTTACGTACGTACATTAAATATACTTATAAATAGTAAGTTATTATAAGACAGTACCATACCAAATGAAGCCATATTAAATAATACTTACCTACAAATATCAAATAAAAACACACAGGCTCACGTAAAACTAGTTGGTTTTTTTTTAAAAGATTTTTTTTACGACAAGTAAAAAAAAATCTGTAGGTACTTTAACTAAATTTTACCTTTGGGTGAAATAATTGTCTACACAAAAAGAACTGTTCATGTCCTTTTGATTAAGTAGGTACGAAAACAAAATAATATTTAGAAAATATTACTTACCTGTCATCATCTTTGGGCAAACTAAAAAAACTTAAACTCGTTTTTGATTTGTTTGTACAACCAAACACACCACAATAACTTGATGCCATTGTAATTTGTTTCCAAGATCCTACATTACGCACAAACAAACAAACGCGCGTGCGAAGACGCCGGCCGTGGCAACCCAAATGAATATTTCGTTTAACATGTAGGCTAAAATCGTGACCTTGAGCGCGTCCGGAGCGGGAGTTTCCCTTCTACTTGGTTTGTACTTATTCTTATGCCTTTGTGCTATTAAATTTAATCGCTACAATGGGCACAAAAATTTATGTTATTAAATTTGTGGAGCTCTTAAGGCTCCGGTCTCGCTTTGCGACTCTACCTTAGCAAACAGAACTAAGCGCCTTTCACGCGTCTTTTTTGTTATGAATTGCAATTATTAAAAAGTACATGAAAAAAAATATTTTTTGTATTTTTTTTTCATTAATTTATTAAAAAATAGGTCATTACTAAGTGGTTTTAAGAGCGACTGCATTAAAAAAAAAATTTCAACAGAAAAATATATGTATTTGCAGTGGTAAAATTCATGAAACTACAACTTTTTAAACCTCTTTGAATAAGAAAACTAAAGCGTTTATCAAAAAAGTAACCAGTTTAGATTATTGCTAACGATATGAGAATAAATGTAAACTGAATATATTTCTTATTTTTGTTATAATTTTTACGTAGCATGTGCTTGAATGAGACCTTCAACGCGTTCAACCTAAATAGAGGCATTTTTAACTCCCAATAGAGCTATTAAAATGTGCATCAAAATAAAATTAAAAAAAGTGTTTTTGAAATTTCAAATCCATCACTTTCAATAAATGTAAAATATATTTCATTTATTCTTTTGTTAGTAACTGTAAAAAAACATTTTTTTTCTGTAAATTATGCAAGAACACTAATTTTTAGGAGACTCGAGCCTTAACTGTGAAACTCCACTTAGCTACAGTATAGGCTTCTTTAAGTGAGCCTTTATTTTCTACAGTGTAGGCAACGTACCTGCATCAGGTACCTGCATGATGACTTAGACGACAGTTACTACTCATCAAATGGACCATTAGCCATCCCGCCACCCTTTATTAATATTACAAAAGAAACAGATATTTTTTTTTAAACAAAACTTAAATACTTAAATTTCGAATATACTTCGTTCGATACTCTAACAAGAAAATTTAATTTAGATTGTTTAAAGGGGTTTAAAGGGTGTTTTATACTTTGTTGGTAATAGGAAATAAGTTTGGCCCTTTCATATTTATTTTATTAATATTTAAATGTTTGTTTCCACCTCTATGACTATGTTCATTTATTGTCACAATATATTTCACAGAATTAACCATTGATTTAAAGTTTAAATTGCGTTACAATAAAACACTCGATCTCAACACCTCTCAATAAATTATTGTCGAAGGCAAATGACGGGTGATTCAGTAAAGCCACCAGTTTAGCCAATGAAAGCACTTCGCGTCAAATCTACGTCAAGTGGTTCAAATTGCCCCCGTCCCCCTCTTATGATAAATGTAGGGAAAATTGAAATCACGTTTCCTTTTCCGTAGTCATTCTGAGGAATGTCAGTCGACGCATAAATGTCTGAATAGATGTTTTGTGTGGCCAAATATCAATGTTAGCGAAGCGGTGCTTTTGCATAACGCTTATAATGTATTCATATTATTATTTTTTTTATCTCTTTATACTATATTCTATATCTATACAAATTATAAAAGAAATTCGCTCTTTGCTTCTGTCTGTCTCTCCGCTAACTTCTTTTGTGCCAGTAATCGGATTTGTAAGAATGAAAAACTATTTAGTTTGTATCATGATATGAATTCCATCTAAATAGTTTTATAACAAGGTTATGTAGGTGTTTTACATTACATTTTTAATTTATATTTACATTTACATAACATGCCTTTTCATTTCGAAGTTAGGACTGGTGTAGGGTTCATCATCATTCACTTTTCTCATTCATAATAAAACTTTTTGTTTCCTGTGACCTTATTTACCTTATATTACATAAACACTGGCCGGCGAGATTTTAAATGAAATGGAACAGAATTGAGAAAAGGGGTTTGACAGGGTTTTTTTTCACGAGGACGGGATTCTAGAGAGAGAATCGAAACAGAGAAGAGGTACTGGATATAAGTACATCAACTGAGACTCAGATTTATTTCAAAAGGGAATCGGAATAAATGAATCCCATGACTGTTTCTTCAAGTCGACAAGACCTGCTTAAATCTCTTACCTACTTTACCTAAGATCCTGTCGGAAAGGGACGTTCCAACGCTGTGCACAGCATTATCCCCATTAAGCTGTTCTCACGGAAGACGTGATCATCGAAGGGCAATTATATATATACGAAAATTTATAAGGACTGCAGTGTGTACATATAGGGACTCTAGTGGTATTAAAGAGTGGTGTTTCCTCGAAGTCCATCTTTCCTTTCAACCCGCCACCCCTATAGTGATTTTAGAATTGTTACACTACACTGGTTTAAAAAAACTAAAAGCAAAAAATAAGCCCCAGCTTGAACGAACAACCTTACGCTTAGTTTATTAGTTACCTATATTTTTAAAAATAATTTAATATTAGTTGCTGTTTATAAGCAGTTAATTTATTTTTCTGAAAATCTAGAGCTAATCAATTAAATCCACAAAGTCAAGGTTCATTTTACGAGACTTAAACATAGGTAAAATATATGTTACCACTTACGGCACGAGAGAGTCTCTATCGTAATGTAACGCAGTGTGTAAACACTAGACCTACAGTGTGTCAACACACTGATTGGGTGTTTGTAGTTGCCCCACGCTTCACCCCTCTATCAAATAGTGTTCGTGAAATATCTGTTTTCCAGAACGTATTTCTATAGCATACAAATTAATTATGTCAAGTTGAATGATACCAATCAGGGCCTAGGCGTTTTATATGCTGATTGTTGATCAAATTAACGTTGATAAAGTTCAAATTCACAATGACGAAACCAAATTAAGTAAGTTTTGTTCGCTTGCTAAGCAAACTATCAACACGATAGGTCTTGGAGATTTTGTGTGTCAACACTACTGTGTAATGTAAGTGTCTTGACATAAACTTATTTTGTTGCCGGATGAAACTAAGCATAATCAGGTCACGTAAACAATAGGGAATATGCGTCTAATTCAAAAAAGGCTTAAATATATTTTTATCAACATTTTTGCTTTAGAATTATGTCTATGTAAATATTTTTTAATATTATTTCTTTTTCGTTATTTTAATTATTAAAAAGTGCATAAAAATGTGGGAAATTCAAAATACTTGAAACGGTCAGATCGATTTGGACGAGATGGTAAGAAAAGTACACAACATTTTTATTTCTAGGCAAGCGAATGTTTAGTTGGTATTGTGGTCGGTAGTTCGCTACTTCAGTTTCGGTAGAGATTTACTATGTCCGAATTAGGCGAAACATTATTGTTAAGTATTGAATCTTTCATTTCGTTTCAATTATACAAATATGCAGTAATTTGAACTTGCTTATTGCTCGAAAGGTCGCTTTAGATAATTTATG
The DNA here is from genome assembly GCA_910589475.2 of Bembecia ichneumoniformis. NCBI lineage: Eukaryota > Metazoa > Arthropoda > Insecta > Lepidoptera > Sesiidae > Bembecia > Bembecia ichneumoniformis. Next base: position 17,643,590 of record OU342530.1, read on the forward strand.
AAAAAGAATGGAAGAATCCAACTCTGTTTATAGAAACAGAATTTCGTTACAGTGAGATCAGACAGATTTTTTTATGTAGAGGGTGATGGTACATTTGAAGGTAGGTGATTACGGTCGCACAATACAACAAGCAACGTCGTAAGGGTGGCAAATTTCTTATAAAAGAGAAGAATAAAGGATATGGCTTAAGGATAGGATAGAAGAATGGGATTTTCCTATTATCTTACTCAATACAACATAATATGTGCTTGTGTTTCACGGTGGGCTTCCATAAGTTCCTTGCCTTGCCACTACAACATTCGCTCGTTTGTTTTCATATGTTTTCACGCCTTAACTACTCAACCGGTCATCGTGAATATTTGTATACACATTTCAGGGATACAATAAAGACATAGGGTACATTTCATCCAGCAAAAAAAGGTGTTCGAGAGGGTAAAATAAAAAAAAACTATAACAGCAATAAATATTGAAATTCAGCAATATTTATTGCTGTTATAATATCTCGTTTAGAAAATAGGCTGTGATAATAATTTTGGCTTTTTAAAACGGAAATTTGTCTTCAGGCCCATTCACCTGCTATAAACAAAAGTTGCCACCGCTAATTATATTAAAATCCCGGCGCAGGGATGACGTGATATTTCAGGGCACGGATGGACATTAATCATTTTCAGGCAACGTTATCTCATGTAGGTCCGCATAAACTCGTCATTTCGCCGGCCTTGTTTATTTTTGTCTTAAAAATTTGCGGGGAAATTTCGACGAAGGTTTATTTATTTTTCGCCCCAAAAATTGCCGAGGATAATCTATGTCACGATACCTTTATGTGTTTTGAATTATCTATTTCCTACACGAAGGAATTTTAATATAACATCATGTTAAACAGAACCCTTTGTAATTTGCAAGTTGGAATTTTTCAAAAATAATTTAAATTTTTTAATATCTACTCGGGAATCAACTCCACTCACTTATGCGAACAATGAACAGTGCTAGTGTTTTAAAAGAGTTTTAGGAATAAAGAATTAAAATCTCCGCAGTATTACAAGACTACGAAAGACTAGAAAATACTATAATGTGAAATTTATTTAGTTAACCCACTTGTATATTTATTATACCATTGCAAGCTGTGATACTTTTTTGAAACTTATATAACGTTCAGTCCGAGGCCTGTCGTATAAATGAGCGAGGTTTTCTCGTGTCATGAATATGCAAATGTGGCATTCGTGCTGACGATTCATGCCGATTTACTACGGGTAAATAGTTCAATGACTTTTTATAATTTTACAATTTCGCTACTTAAGTAGCGCTAAGGTTTTATTTGAATATTTTTTCATGGTAACTAATTTCATAATTTTATTTATTTATTTTATTTATAATAGGTACACCAACAGAAAACACAACAATCATATAATAATAAAATTCACATTCGGTCATAGTCTGATGTGAGTTCCAATTATAGGTATACACAGCATTTACAAATTTATTAAGCCCTAAAGGCTTATAGAATAAAATATAAGAGTACTTATGCTAAGTTATAATTAAAATAGTTACAGACTCAAAGCAGACAACGGAATCTGCAGTCAGATACAATTTAAAATACATAAATTGTATATAATATTAAGTGGACGATATATATAATCATTAAGTAAAGATCATTCAACATTCCTGAAAGAATAATGAATTATATCTTAGATAACTAAAATGGGTTTTGAGGTTTTAAGATTACCTATCCGGTCTCACCTATCGGCGAGATAAAACATACTGCATTCAGGAAATCTTAAATTAGATGAAAGACTTACTATCTCTTAAATATTTAAAAATTAAATTGAAACGTTTTAAGAAAGGAGTAAAAGTATTTTTAGTGTAAATTTTTATAATGTTATTTGTAACTTTTGTACAAGGTTATCATAGGAAAATGAATTCACAAAATTATGTCTTGAGCAAAGTGGCGTGTAACTTAAATTTTTTAATATTACTTAATATCTTTTATCCGTGACTGCGTCCGCGCCCCTTGTCTTTAGATGTTAAAGCATTTATTTAATCTTTATTGCTAAAATAATCATGTCAGGAACAGTACTTTCTACTGAGCGAAAGGTATCCTGTATTCCTGTAACAAACACCTTGTTGTTGTAAAATTTCATGAAGATAGATTGAGTAGTTAAGGCGTGAAAACGTAACTAACAAATTCACTTTCTTAATCGTTTAATAAAGTTACTGATTTAATATTAAAATAGTTTCCCTAGTCAGTAAGACGGACTTAGTTTGACTGAAATGTATTTCGATGAATGATATTTTTAATAATTAATCAAAAAAGTTTCCGGCGCTGCGCAGATTAGGCAGCGCAATATTTAACATTGACACGTAATTGTGAACATTACTGCAGTACGAACAATGTTGAAATTCAATTGGCACGCACCAGATAGGTAATAAACAGCTATTTTAATGTGATATATAAGTAGAAGTAGCAATGTAATTAAAAATATCGTGAACACAGTAACGCAATATATTAAATATAAATACACGGTCATAATTTTCTGTGAGTTTGTTAATCAAAATATTATTGCATCTTATTGGAGTAGACAACAGAGTAATTTGATATATAATTAATGCTATCCAATTTAAGGTTTCAATAAAACCATTTAGAAGAACACAAAACGCTTCTAAGTTGAAAATATTACCAATTTTTTTTTATGTTAATGTCGGCAGACAAGCTGACGGTCCACTTGGTGGTAGGTGGCTACCGTTGCCTATAACACAAGCAACGCTAAAGCTGCTACAAGTGCGCTGCCGACTGCAGTAGGATTAAGGATAAGGGATTAGGAGTTGATAGAAAAATGGGCTCTGGCATCCCTTACTCACTCACAGAAACACAGCTTTTGACAGAACTACATCTGTCGAGTTAGCTAGTCCTTCTATTCAAATTCAAGAGGAAACAAAATGGACTACATTTTTTTTTGGAAATGGTTGAAATACCCCCAATAAGGCAGGAACAGTTCAGTTATTTACTTGAGTTACGATGAAGTTTAAAGTTGCAGTCGTAAAGGAAACATTTAAAGACATAAAACCACGTTTACGTCTAGAAAATGCTCGTGCGAAACAGAGAGGGATGTATTAACAAAGACTCAGAAGTATTTCATTAAATAATATTCATTATAACACACACGTTAAGGTTGAATTTCATTCGCCCCACAACCCGATACAAGTCCCTGTCGAACCTTTGTCATTGTAATCACACTTCCGATCTTTCAAAATAATGTTATTGAAATATGTTCAATTTCCTGTGCTCCGTCTACGTACGACTTGGTAATTTGTGGATTTACTTTGTTACATATACAACCGCATGTGTGCTTTTATGTAAATGTTAGAATTATATGGCCCTTTCTCTTTTACAGAAAGGAGAATTACGGAATATTTATCAGCACGTGTTTTATATAATTTTTGTGTGTTATGACATTATTTTAAATTTCTAATCTGTTTCCAGTAAGAGTCAAAAGCTAACTCAAATCACGACTGATGTTACGATGACAATCGAAAAATCTGTCGGACTTTGTCATAAAAAATATATTTAATTTTATAAAATCCGTCTAATGCACTGCAATTCTTCTTATTGCTTTACCTCTCCAACTAGACGAGAATAGCTTTCTTGTCGGAAAATTTTGTTCTTCGGAACAGCTCACTATCTGATGTTCCTCGACCACGACTACCTTCAGTCCTTCAGCAGATCGTATCGTTCATATCTCAGAATATGACCCACAATATTTACGGTACTTTATACCCAGGTATATAAGGACTCTGAATATATTTTACGCCTCTTACTTTATTGTAATTCTCCTAATTGTAAATAGGACTAAATGTGATATCATATGAAGTTTTCGTCAATTATAATACAACTGAAACATCGAAACATACTTTAAATGCAGACGACAATTTGTGAGGCTTATTCCTAACTAAATTTAGGCTTTGCGGTTGACACTTTCGTGGGTCACAGCAATCACAGCTATTCTTTACTGCGATTTCGATGATACTGCAATTAAAGATTCAGGCAAGCTGTGTTTCAAACTGGGTCTGAGCAGCAATACATAAGTCAAATATGCAGCAAATTTTAATATTACTCGTATACACGTGTTGTATTGAAAAAACTAAATGGAACAACCTAAATGTTACGGAAAATGTACACAAAAATACGAAAAGAATTTTTTAAGCAAATATTTTTATGTGCATGAACCCAAAAACAACATAAGCAGACAGCAATATAAATGTAAAATGTAAAGCTCACTGACGTAAAGGTCTCGGGTTCGATTTCTGGTTGAATTTTAAAATAAACAAAATTTATCAAGTGATGTTATTATGTAAAACACTCGATATTACAAATGCGATGCAAATATTCAATTTAGTAAAATAAATATTCATAATTCAAATAAAATTTCTTTCATATTAATCAATACTGCTAAATTTCTGTGGGAATGTACACGTAGTTAGTTCTTTTAAAAGAATCATGTTTTTTGTTTATTTTGGTTTGAGTAGACATTTAATACAAAAATCTGATAAAACATAGAAACTTTCAAAATTAATAACAATAATAAAAAACATAATTTTAAAAAATACCGATACATATGTATCAGTTTAGCAGTTATAAATCAGGGAGCACATTTGAGGGGGTAAACGCCAACTTACATAAGATGAACTGTGTATATTTTATGTTTCTAAACGTAATTAAGGAATGGTGTAGCCCATTCCCCTATCCTCATCTTATCCCTAATCTTCTATCCTATAAAGTCAGTTACGCACATGAATCGTCCTGGTGATGCTGTGATTACAGTTGCCACAAATCACCACAAATCTTCAGCCAATTCTACATACCCAATACTTTTTAAATTATTAGATTTTTAGAATATTAATTTATTATTAATTTTATTAAAAAATAATTTCAATATACACAATAAATAAGTCTGTTACAAGAGCTGTGTGAATAATCATTAATGAAGCCTTTCGGTATCCAAGCAACAACCAGCAAACAAGGCACGTGGAAGTAATCGACATGAATTATACGGTCGTTGCCTTCTCATAAATCATAATAATATGATTATGAATATTTTAAATTAATTAAAATACTAATTAAAATATTTCAATTAATATTTAAATAATAATAATAAATAATATTATGAATATTTCAAATTAATTGAAATAAGTTTTATGTTTAAAAACTATGTCTCAGTTTTCGTAATCATTTTATGTAGTCCCTTGTCATCAATACATTTGAAAAATTTGTTCATAGGGCAATATGGCTTCACACGAATGCAATTTTTATTATAAATTTTATTCACAACTTTGATTATATTTTGTTTCTTTAGCACTCTACCTCTTTCTCTCTTTCTTGTTTTCTCCTCTGCCACAAGGTTGTCTGGAAGAGATCGCTCTTAGCGATAAGGCCGCCTGTACTCACTTATTTGTAGTATTTATTTGTTATTTTTATTTATGTTGTGTGAGTAATAAACAGTTTGTCTGTCTGTCTGTCTGTCTTCCTCGCTTATGAATTCATTTTATGAAAATTGTGTGAAAATCCGTTGGCTCGTTTAGAAACAGAGAGAAGCGGAGTAATTTATTTTGTAATTTGTATAGAACAGAGATCGCATATGTTCGCTGAACCACTGAAGCCTCACCTAGAGGAGCGATCCACTAACATCACTATACAATGAACACTATATGACTGGTTGTTCTAATTCCGACTCATCAGAGTTTAAAGTTACCGATTTGTCGGTACACTTCCATCTACAAGTGCTTTTAAGATAAATGAGTTTCCATTTAGTTTTCCATTTAAAACTTAGTCTAAGATAAATGAACACTCGTTGTTGACTATCTGTGAGAAAAATCAAAGAAATGAGTATTATATACAATATATAAGTCTTAATAGGTTTTGCATTTGTCTATTTCATAGTTCGCCCGCTATGACAGAGTTGCGTAGTCGGTCGGGCACTCAACCGCAAACTCCGCCTCAGGGATCCTTCTTGAGGATCCGACATATTTATGGGACAGCGCACCCGAACAATTAAGGTGCACCGTGCCTCTCAGGATGTAATGCGGGCGGTAGAGTCCTCATCTACCGCCCTGAATCTTGTCAGGGAGGGAGGTGGCGGGCATACGCCAGCCGCCTCCGTCCGATCCGTTTGCGGCGGAGAGGCTGGGACAGGACGTCGTCGTCCCGCTCTCTCTCCGCCTGTTCCTTCTGCGAGATGACCTCCTCGTAGAAGGATTGTACCGTAAGCTACCGGCTACCGATCATAGCTTTCACTACGACCGGTAGCGAGAGGCTGCCGTCCGTCCAATGACAGCAGCGAGCTCATTTCGCTGCGTGGTCCACTTAGGGTGTGCCGCGCGTTGTCCTCGGTGCATGCACACGAGTGACACTCCGGCGTGCCCTCCCTATGAGCCACCCGGTACAGGTAACTCCCGAAAAAAATGCCCCGAGAGCTCCTGCACCTGTCGGTGCTGCGCCAACTATGGTTAAAAAAAGACAATGGCACTTAAGGAGTAAACTCAAGTCGGCATCGGAGCTGACACAGATACTTTTTTTTAAGTTGGGTTTTTTGTAGGTTTTTCTCTCTAGAATATGCATTTCAAATTATTGGTAAATACAAAATAATTGGCTCAATGATCTAACAAGAGACTTATATTTAGTCTCATGCATTAAAGAACATTTTTATCTATTTAATTTCTTAAATGTCCGAGCAACCGAGCGTTCGTTCTATCCATAGATATCGGAAACCACTAGAGAGCACTACTTAAACCACACTCAACACAATTTTACTTAAAAAAATCATTTTAATTCAAATCACGTGCCACGTGAAACGAATAAAAACATAAACCCCAACCAGTGCATTTAATTATTCAATCACGTCCGAAAGGAAGTGGTAAAGTTTTTGCTCCCGTCGAATTCAGATATTGCTCATACTGCGAAGCAATAAAAATACCTTGCGTCAAATCTGTGCGGCGATTATTCATTCGAAATGCCATCGAGCTCGTTTTGCCAAACCACCCTCCTCTACCTATATATATTCAAGCTTCTTCATGCAAATTAGGCAGGCCAGGACGGCAAACCGATATTATTTATACGACAATAAGATATTGCAATTATATATAATTATTTTCTACAAGTACCTTAATTAATACCTTACCTGTTTATCGCTTTTTTCATTAGTGAAAACTGTATCAAAATTGGTGACAGAGACTTTATTATATAACTAGCTGGACCGGCAACTTCATACGCGTGGTATTCGGTAACTTTTTTGTTTGTAAACTTTTTTGTTGTCTTTGAAATTTTTTATCTTTACATATGGAGTGAAAACGTGGACAATGCAAGCCAGAGAGAGACAAGGAAAATGTGGTACTGGAGGCGGATGTTAAGGATCCCGTGGACGGCGAAACTTACAAGTTACAAATAAAAACGAGGCTGTCTGCTGTATGTCTGCAACGTAATCTTAAGTATTTCAGAAACATTGTTAGAAGAGGTGGCGACAAGTTGGTCGTTCTTGGAAATGTGCAAGGCAAAAGATTGCAAGGCCGATCGCCAACGAAATGGACGGATTAAGTGAAGGATGGTACACTTCGCCAGGCGGTGACGGCGATGGGCTGATGGAGGCGGATGGTGCAGACGAGATTGGAATTTCTTAACCACGATCCTCAGCAATGAGTGACAAATTGGAGAGAGAGAACGATTTGTCTAAACTCTAAAATGTAAAATAAACACAATGTGAAATTAAAGCGTTTTTTATTAAACATTAAAATCGAAAATACATATGAACGGGACACTACACTTCCCGTGCATTTGGCGAATTGTTCAGAAATATGATCAGGAAACGTCTGATTGAAATAGGATGTGCTCTTGGACTTTATGGATTATTTGAAATTCTGTATTCCTTATGTGCTCGCTTTCATAGATATTTTTTGATACTAGCCGCCTCTCGCTTCGCACAAAGTTGAAATTTTCAAAAAACCTTTCTTAGCGAATGCTTACGTTATATGTTTTAAAAACTATCTCCAACGATTTTTGATGTGAAACATCTATAGGCGCGGGTGAAATTGATTGATAGCGTGGCGACGCAGTCCGTGGCGAAGCGTCACCACGCTATAAATTTAAATGTTTTTTTGTTTTCTTTTTCTTTGAATTTCTGGTCCCTGGCAGAATATCAGTGTTGTGGTCCGCACCACAACTGTATACTGAGTCAGGGTTCCTTTTCCTCTTCTTATTTGTTTATATATTTGTTTGTTTGTAATTATTATTTGTTCATATATGTATATTGTGTTTATTAGAGGAATAAAAGATGCTTTCTTTCTTTCTATACGATGATATATACATATACAGTGTGTACGGTGTGGCGACGCGTGCCTTTGTTGTTGTGATTGTTGGTGGTGGTTGCAACTTGAAACAAATATTTAAATTTTTATATTCAATAAAAATAAACGTTAAATAAATAAATAAACAGTCATCATTTTATTTCACTCGATGTTTCACATCTACCAGGCGTCCCGTGAAAGCTCATTTTTTTTGTACTTATAAAATCTTTTGTCCTGACCGACTATCGAAGCACAACCAAAATTAGAAACTGAAAAATCTAGAAAACTGAAATTTGGAACATATTATGTTTGTTTTATAACGTAAGCATCTGCTAATAAGGATTTTTTTAAATTTTAGCTCCGTAGGAAGCCGGGGTCGGGTCGCCTAGTGTTCGTCTAAATCAGAGGTTCCTAGACTTTTTTCCTCATAGACCACTTTCATTTAGCTGATTCCTGTGGACCCCCTGCAGCTACATTATTACGATATTCCCAAAACTCGACAAAAAATGTGACAAAAAATCTACCTATGGAAATTTGCGTTGCGGCTGAGTTCCAACCTCGAATGGGGAGTTTTCTAAATGAAATAATTGATTGGTTTTATTTTTGTCACGCCAACGTAGACTCCCATCGAGTCTCCCGTAGACCCCTTAGGGTCCATCTGGACCACTTAGGGAACTAAGGGTATAAATAAATTAAATATTATGGATCATATAATTTTTTTGTATAACACGTTCACATTATTTAATGTTATACATAAAGATTGCACATAACAGAGCAATATAACTCGGCCGCATCCATGAGTACATACGTGACGAAGTGACATGTGCGTAAATGTTATATAACATTGTTTTATAAGACATATCGTTTACAAATTTTCTTATAATATAAGTAGTTTGGACTCACCTTTATAATAACATTATATAATACTAATAATACTAATTTACTAATTTTTAACTCGCATTCCGTTCCATAAAAAAAGTTTCATAAAAAGTTAATTATCACTCAGGTGCGATCGACTAATTGGCAGTTTTCACGTGCATGAAATAATCTACGTAATTACGATTTAGCCAGTATAAGCCACGAGAGCGTTCTAACAGAGAGTGACTATCTTATAAGTTTTTAAAGCTGATTTAAAAATTTTCATAGAATGAACATTGTGAAAGGTGATTTTTTATACATAATTCTGTATGAATTATAAAATTTCCAAATTATTTCTGAGAACAATCAGACACACGCAAGATTAATGTGTGATTATATAATTATTGTATATACGTATAGTTTTAGCATGCAGAAATATAATTATTATAAAATAGATAGCTATTCTAAATAGTAAACAAAATCACAAATTCGAAATGCATTTAAGTGTTTGTCTTAAATTTACAGTGAATTGGGTGAATTTCAAGGGGATTGTAAATAGACTTTAACGAAGGTATTCGACGTTGCCTGCAGACCGGACGCCATGGATCGATCGATTTTCGATAAGCGAATAAGTAATATTTGTGTCTCAGTTTCACTAGGGCTAACCCCGCCAATAAATTCGTTAGCAGGGATGGATCAGTGAAATTTCGAACTTCGAACTCGAATTTTCTTTAGTATTAGTATAATGTTCCGATTAAAAATTACGAAAATTGAAAGAAAATTCCATTATATCCTTAATTCCTGGTTAGTAGTAAAGTTGTATTAGGCTTAAACGCAGCGTCCCCAAAGCTTTCCCTTCACATTGACTCAAATTGAAATGTATGACTAAACTTTGTTTACCACGGACCATCCACATGAGATTCGGTAAAATGAGCAGTAGCGAACTATTTTAAAGAGTCTCATTATTATGTAAAATCTGAAACGACAGAGCTTACAAAACAGTCACAGACTAAAAAAACTCTCTTATCATGATGAATATATCTTTTTGAAGGAGATAAATTTTATTTTTTTTATTTATTTATTTATTATACATGAATAATTACAAAAAATATTTACAAAGTCCAATAAAACTGGAAAGCAGTAAGAGATATAAGAGCATATAAGAGAACTCATTCGGCACATTATACAATTCGCTACTTGACTGAACGATCACAGGTTCATTCGTTGACTGAGCTTATATGATTTTTATACTATCAGCTTTGGAAGGCAAGTGAGAGTGTCAAAATTGCCATAGTCTATGTAAATTTGTGTAATCCGCTACGCTCATTATTTAGTTTCTATGGAACAAATCTAATTGCTATTGCCGAATTTGAATCTATTGACGTAATAAACATTGTTATGGTAAAATTTACAATTCTGAAGTGTGAAAATAGTACATTACTGCAGAGTCCAGGAAGTGAAGGATTGCCGGACGAAGTGGTTTCAAGGCCGAGCTTTAGCGAGCCCTTGATAAAGATCTGAATCCGGCAATCCTCATTCCGGTCGAGGCTGGTATAGTGCTTTTCTCAATAAATGTGAAGAAATAATGAAACACGCCCCCGCCTACTACGCCTGTGACAGCGGCGGGCGCGTTCGTGAACACTCGTGAAACTTCGGGTTTCATCGCTGAGCAGCGGCCAGGAATGAATTTTCATAGAACATTCTCGGCCTAGGCCGAGAAAGAAATGCATGAGCCAAGAATTACAAACTTCGTGGCTTGTTTTTAGTACAAGAATGCCTACATTTCCGAGCATGTTTGAGAAAAATGTACAAATTACAATTTTATTTAAAGTCGCTTACTGATCTATCGATACAGTATAGTAAAGAGAACTAGCGTACTATCGACATACATGGAATTTGTGCAAATTCGTCCATTTCTTACTTTGAGAATAATATATTGAATGTATTTTTACATATAAAATTTAACGTTTAGGTGTGTTTTATTTTTTTAATATAATTAGTGTTAATTATAAATTAAAATAAGTTAACCGTAAAATGTTATTAACTATATCAATTTCTTTAAATTCAATTTAAAGTTCAAGTAAAATAACAATAATTTTAAACATAAATTTAAAATTATGTTATGTCATGTTTCAACTAAATTGGTTTTGTTTTAAAGAGAACACACACAGTTTTATAAAAAGATAAGTTTAACCCATAAGTTTAGAACTATGCGATTTCATTTCGAATATTGCGAACGGTGCTTTCAGATATGCACATATTAATGCTGCTTAGTAAGTAATGCTTAGTTAAGGGTGTGATAAAGAGTTCTCTGGTAGCTGCCGGGAAGTTCCCCTTCTGTTGTTATTAATTAAATTTTATTCGCATTCCATTTGTAGATATTAAAGAGGTTGACAATTTTAGAGGGAATTTCACTGTACTCAACGCTCTTTCGTTCAAAATGTTTCAATTTTGAATGTTTATTTTACATTTCATTCTTTATATATTATAAAAATTCTAAGTAGGTTAGTTAAGTAGTGGCAGGCTACACTGCGTTTCGCAGTCATTTGGGTCTTACAGAAGACCACCGTGAAATAACGGTATCTGTGCGGTTTTGTTTTGGTGAGTGAGTAAACGATGCCAGAGCCCATTTCCTTATCCTCAATCAGGACTTGTGTGTTATAGGCGACGGTAGCCAGCCACTACTGTCAGCCTGTCTGTCCAACTTAACACAAATAAAGTGAAACGAATGTGTTCGAGTTTTCTTTGTAAAGTTAAAAACTGCTTTTTGTTGTGAAGGAATTAGGAATAAATTTTTTTAAATTTTTTTGTAAAGGAATATATGATAAATTCATAAAAATTATATATGATAGAAAAGAAAGAAATTTGTTCCAAAAATCATTTCATAATTAATAATAATAATAATATTTATTTACTCTCTCCACAATTTATAAAGTATCATATTCTTATGTATCATATTATATTATATTCTTGAATATCATATTCATAAGAATATGATATTACTATCATATTCTTTATGTATTAGTTAAGTTTTTTTTTTCCACAACTTACGTTATTTCAATTCATGTTTTACCTTTTGTAAAACTCCTAAAATTCCGTTCATAAATAATAACTTTTAGTCAATCAAGATGTTGACAAATCTTTGACAGTAACGTCTGCAACAAAAACGTATTTGAACGAGTTCTGATTTCGTTTGAAAGACATATTGGTTCGTTCGGAAATCTGTTTCTGACGTAGGGAACTCGAAATATTTTGTTGGAAAGTTGAAGACGTCCCGCGTGATAAGAAAATTCAAAGCGTTTTGTGAGAGACGTCCTCGTTTCATAACCTGACTTCAAAATTTACTATGGATTTTTATGTTTGGAACTGTCTGTTATCTGATTTATATATTATTTTTATGAGAAAGTGTGGCAGGCGAGCATAAGGTTTGTTGATGGCTACCGTTGGCCTAGTAACATAAGTGACATTGAGAGGATAATGGTACGGATATCTTATCTCTGATAAAAATAATAGAATGTAGGTACATGTACCGTAGTGGTATTTTTAAATGTTGACAATTCTTGGTTCTAATATCAAGCAGCCCGGCTAGCTCAGTCGGTAGAGCATGAGACTCTTAATCTCAGGGTCGTGGGTTCGAGCCCCACATCGCAACAACGGTGACGACGGCGGCGCCGCCACTGCGAGCGACAGTGACGCCGATTTTTTTATATTTTTAGAAGAGCCGTGAGAACTTAACATTTTTCCATCTGGTTAATAAGCTAACTGTGTACCAAATTTCATGCAATTCTGTTCAGTAGTTTTTACGTGAAAGAGTAACATCCATCCATACGTTAGTAGAATAAGCCCTCCAAGAAAGACGCTCCAACAAATTGGCTTGATACACGATTATACTAGAAATTTGTATCGTTAACTGTTATTATAATGTGTAAGTACAGAAAAGTTGAATTAAAAAAAATATCTGAAAAATCATAGTCATGACGATAATAGGGGATCGGACAAATTTTCAGAAAGTGTTTTAAATTAACCTTCATGGATATTTATTCCCATAAAAAAATACTATTTTATTTATTTATAGCCTTTTAGGTACTCAAAATCATGTTTTAATATTGTTTGTTTGAAAATGCCGCCAAAACGCCACGATAGTTCATCTGAGAGCGCGTAACGTCATTTGTGGTCATATCATAACAAAACAGCTGCATTGGCATAAGACAATGATTGCCCACAAATGACGTCACGCACTGTGATAATGACGTCCGGTGTTCAGTATAGATTAAAAATATTGTAAATAATAAAATTTTATTTCTTCATTTAAAAATATTTAAATGAATTAAATTAAATTATTATTCGATAAATAATCATAAAAAATTATATATTTTCTTTCTAAGTATATTTTAGATTTTAATCTGATTACTGTCCGATCCCCTATTCGATTTTATTTGATTTTTGTTGGGTGATAGTTCTGCACATTACTCGCTATATAGTTAATCAATTAATTTTTTGGAACGTAACTATAGTGCAGCACCTGTGGTGTAGCTTTAAATGCGGCTTTTGACTATGGGATGTAATACAATATACGAGTATATAACATCTTGAGATATAATATTTTATCGCTCGTCATACATTTTGTATGAGACCGTTCACACTGTGCTATAATGTATATTATATCTCAAATTATAAATATTTTTTCGACCGACTGAGCGATATTTAGAGGTCATTTGAAGATGTATATTTTACCTCACGTTCCCGGACACCGCGCCTCCTCGTTGAATTTGAAAAAAAAAATTTACTATGCATAAGCCGAAATTCACCATAATCTTCTCTTAGTCTAATATGATTCGATATCCAAAATTGACGTTTATTATTATATTTCTTTATTAATAATGATGCATGTAAATAGACTTCAGCATCGTCGTCGTCTGATGAACTATTGTAGGAATCAAGTATCAATCAACCGTTTCGATAGAATTCGTTCGTTCAATTCGATAGAATTCAATTCGTTTCGAAGAACTGAACTCAAGATGTTATATATATTTAGCCGCCTTTAGGTGAAGGATCCATTTACAAAAACAAGCAACGAAGAAGAAATTGAAAGAAGGGCGAATGTAACCTGGAAGAAGTATGGTCGCTTAAGGAAATAACGAAAGGTAACTATAGTCTAAATTTAAAAAAAGTGGTGTTCGACACAGTCATGTCTTCTACCTTGTCTATTGTATGGATGCCAAACATGGATATTTACAAACAAAGCTAAACAAAAAATCAGATCCACCCAAAGAGCATACTAAAAATAAGAAAAATTAACAAAGTACGAAGCGACTTAATCAGGCAGAAAACTAAGTTTACTGATGCTCTTACTCAAGCCCTCAAACTAAAGTGGAAATGGGCGGGTCACATTTCACGTAGTCGACAACAGATGGACCATCCACACCACTCGATGGAAGGGACCATTAGGCAAAAGAAATGTTGGTAGACCACATAGCCGGTGGTCTGATGATATTATCCAAATCGCTGGGAAAGACTGGATGACTGCAGCATTAGATAGAGAATCGTGGAAAAAGATGGAGGAGGCCTTTACCCAAAAAGGGATCCATGTCTCATAACTTAGAAGAAGAAGAAGAACTAATAAAATTCTAACAACTATATCATAATAAATATATATCATAATAATAAATATATATCATAATAATAATAATATATATACTAACACACAAATTTAGTAATTTATTATTATTATTATTTAGTAATTTTAGTAATTATACACTACATTTCTGTTTTCTTAGAGAGATTTGGAAATAAAAAGGCTATATTATTATTTTATTATTATTATTAGGTGAAGGATCTACTATCAAGTAGACCGCCAGCCCCTCTGACGATCTTCACATAAAAAAATCATGCATAATAAATGTTTTATTAAAATTTTGCTTTCTTATGCTATCAAAATTGGCAGTGGATTCCTACTGGATCAATCTGGCATTGCATGGTATGTAAAGCTGCCCACTGAAAAAAGAATAGACAATTTGCCTTTAAACTATATCATAAAATAAATAGTTTAGTTTGGAGTCAGTGAGTAATTTAAAAATCAATAACAACACTGGTATGTTTGTAATTGAAAAACAAACAAAATGTCAGACGGTGAGATATCACAACTGTCACGCAAAACACCGTTGAAGGGAATCAAATGGCGTGTAATTTAGACATTGATTCCGATTCTCGGTCTACCCACAAACGTCATGTCATGTCAAAATGTCACTCGGTGAAACGCACGACACGGTCGGGTACGGCATGTTACATGGCATGAGATCACAATGGAGGGCACGGGGGAAAGACGCTTATTTACGAGGTTTGCTATATACAGAGAAGATTTATGGAAGATTGTTACTTTAAGACATTCAAAATTTTATTACGCAGCAATAACACATTTTAAATTTTGTTTTAAATTCAAAGAAACAGCTTCAGTGAAATGTTTCTCTAACTGGTTTATATGCAGCACGTAAGACCAGCTAACGGCTTCACCCGTGTGGACGTACGGCTAGCACTTCTTTTTATGAAAATTACAGTCATAATTATAGTCATTTATATATTTTAAGAACATTTTACATTTACATTTTTAAATTTACATTTGTAGGGGCACTCTTAGTAAGTATAAAAAGTACTTGTATCAGGAGACCCCGCTCTACAACATATTTTCAAAAGAAATGTGTGCGTGTATAATATGCCTGAATGTGTATGTGTGTACTTGTACTCGTGTGCTCTTGTGTGCGTTGTGTGTGTGTGTGTGTGCGTGCATGTGTTTGTGTGTGTTAGGAAAAAGTTTAGAAATGCTGTAATGCTGTAATACAGTAATTATATACAAAAACTTTCTTGTAAATCGCTTTTTCCATTAGTTAAAACCGTATCAATATCCGTTGGATGCACAGCGAAATTATTTTAAAATATGTATATTGATTAAGGTTGACAGAAATATATTTATAAAAAGGTAAATACATAACAATATTTTTGTGAATTTTATGTTTTGAATTTGAATTCACTGATGTCAACTAACCTTGTCATTTAGTGTACTCACTTATTTTCCCAGGTATTGTAGTAAAGACTTTTAATTCTTTTGAATTTTAAATTATTTGAACATATTACGTTTAATTCGCCTTTCAAAATATTACGTTTAATTTAAAATTAAACCCTAGTTTTTTTTTTTTTCAATTATTAAATAATCATACCAATAAAGCTAATAAATATTATCATCGATTTTTTTTACGATAAAAGGCGCAGACAAACTGACGAACCATTTCATAGTAACTATATGACTTACATAGCATAAGAAACCAAACAGTAATTATGCAAGCGATGTCGATCCTTCTATTTATAAATAAGTATGTATTTGTAATTTTAATTGATGATCGCGGTAGCAAGGACTCATAATAATTATTTACAATTTTAAACTCAAATTCTATCGACATTTACCAACTCAAATATTATTTTAAATACATTTTATCCAACTGAGTTCGAAGCGTTTAACGCAGGCACGTTCTGATATCGAAATATGTAATTAATTTTGTATGTACGTACAGGTCAATATTATAAACCTGCTTCAGTATAAAATAACAGCGACACGTTGCGGAGATGATCGCTCGTTTAGCTCGTTATTCGATGACACATGGGAGCTCAATACGTTGTGTGCCGCCACAGATATATCCCGGATAGATAGATCAGTGGATGCTAACGTTAAAATTACAATTTCGGCCTTGTCACATGTTGAGGTATTCTCCAGTGTGACATCGAGAATTGCAGCAAGCAATACCAAACTCATTCCACTCTAAATAATCAAGTATTTGTGTTTTGCAGGTCGACAATCGCGATGCTATCGGGTGGAAATAAAACAGTTATGCTTCTATATTTAAATAATAAAAAAATTAATGTGGTTTTAGTTTCTAATATTTGTTTATTCAGAGTGCGTTTCGCAGTCATTTGGGTAGTAACTCTCTGGCGGCAGTAACCACCCCCTTGCAGAAGACCACCGTGAAATTAATATCACGTGTGCTGTTGTGTTTCGGTGAGTGGGTAAGGGATGCCAGAGCCCAATTCCCTATCCAGGGGGGATAATCCCTTATCCTTAATCCTATTGTAGTCGGCAGCGCACTTGCAGCAGCTTTGGCATTGCTTGTGTTATAGGCGACGGTAGGCCCTACCATCAAGTGGACTGTCAGCCTGTCTGCCGATCTTAACATTACAAAAAAGTGATCAATGTCTATTTATTGTTAAGATTGTAGTAGCATTTTTAACAATAATTAACAGCTAACTTAAGACGTTTTTTTTTTCTAATATAATTAAAATAGATTTTTCGTAATATCTATTTTACGCGCTTTATCAGTAACATAATGACATATGTGTATTGTATAATATTGTACTCTTGCCCATTCCTAAACCTCCCAGAGTGATTAATGCAAACAACCATGTCAAGCCGTTTCGAAACAAACGCGTCATTATAACGAGGTTTTAATGTGATATCATTTCACAATTGAATTCACGGCAACCATTGTTTCCGTGCAATAAATTATTCTATACTAGCCGAGCCGGCAACTTCGTACGCGTGGTATTCCGAATTCCACGTAACTTTTTGTTTGTAAACCAATTGGAATGAAACAAACATTAAATTTTACGGAAAGCTTGCTACAATACATTAGGGAAAACCGCATTCAAATCGGTTAAGTCGTTTCTGAGGTTAGCATGCACAAACGCACACACAGAAAAAAATTCTAAAAACTATTTTTTTGACCTCGATAACATAAGTACAAATTGTTTTTTTTTTTTTTTTTTTTTTTTTTTAATATTTAATGTACAAACACGGCTGGTTTACAATTTTTGTTATAACTATATATACATGTATAGAATAAATAGATTAGTCGGTCTCCAAAGCTGCTAAGCGAGCTATAGAGAGGGCTATGCTCTGAGTTTCTTTGGTGGATAGGATCAAAATTTCAGAAATTCGTCAAAAACCAAAGTTGTGTAAGAATTAGCAAGCTGAAGTGGCAATTGGACGGTCACATCTGTCTCAAAGGTCACGAAATAGAAAGCGCAGCGTGGTCCTCTGCGGCCAAGATTGACAGACAACCTGAAAGACATCGCGGAAAGCAGCTGGATGCGAAGGGCAGAAGAGCTTGCATGGTGGCGAGGCTTGAGAGAGGCCTAGTGGAGAGACACGGGGTGATGATGATGACGATGATGAGTCGGTCTCTATGAAATTTGTGTTCCCTCAGATGTGATTATGCGATACTCATAAAAAGCACCACTAAAACAAGTTTATTTTTACTATATTTAGTGGTGGGATAGGATACCTACATTGTCGTTAACATGGAAGCCTAACTTGACGGAGTAACTGTCCCCTTAGGGAAGATCACCGTGAAATAAAAGCCCGTCTGCGTGAGTGAGGAATAACAGAGTCCATTTCTTTATTTTTTCTTGTTCCTTGCCTTTTATGTTTCCAGAGTCCACAGCAGGATAGTATCCTCCTCTCTTTACATTGCGTAAAGCCCGATTTATATTTCAATAAGTACAGTAGCGAGTTAAGAAATCAGTCAGTTAAGTAATAAGTAGCGAGTAGTAAGTAGCGTTCAAACGTAGGCAAGTCAGTAGTCGTAAGTTGCCCGAACAAGAAGACGACTAGGAAGACGACTAGTCGCGTCAACCGTCGTTTTACTCGACTCAAAGGGCCTCCAAAACAGCAATTCATTATTAATTATTTATTATTTCAGCAAATTCATTATTATTTTTTTAATTCCAGACTATGTTGATCTTTTATTTTCGAAAGAAACTCCTCCGATCCGAAATCAGTTGTTATAACATATCATAACCTCAAAAATTTTAATAATAGCTGCATCTCTAGCCAGTTGTAATGATTATTGCTTTTTGAATTAAACAAACACTAATGTGTGAGGTATTTTTACAAATATAAATGTAGTTTTATCAAACCATTTCATGTTTACACTAACAAAAATTGCACGTGTCCGCGGCCGGTGTTAGCAAATATTGTACTTAACTGTACTAAATTAAACTCGCCGGTTCACATGCCGGTCAGTTAAGTTGGCGGAGTGCGAGAGACGCGGTAGAGGGGCTACTTCGCATTGGACTCGCCGAAAAATAGAATCGCATTCTATTTAACTCGACTAAATCAACAACTTAACTCGCTTTTGGCGTTCAAACGACAATTCCAACTTAACTCGCCGATGAAGCAAGTTAACTCGCTACTGTACTTATTTAAATGTAAACTGGGCATAAGGCGACATTGGCTAGTAAGTTTGTTTGTCCGAATTAATAACAAAAACCAAAGTAAAATATTATACATCAATCTCTTTTATGGAACATGGAACATACACTCGATCCATCATAAGTAAATCCTTCGAGGGATTTGGTTGAAAATTGCCAAACAAATAGATTGTCATGTGTTAACTTGATTAATTTATTTTGTTGGTACCTATATGAAGGACTTGAGTCCTGAATGTTGTCGAAAAATTACGACATACATACGCGCAAGTAGTGTCGCATGGAGCAGCTAGTATTGAATAAATAAGAGCAGATATCGTCAATCGTCAACAAAGTCAAATTTAATAAATAAAAATTGGGCCATCTCTTTGATAGACAATTTAATTAACCGCATCATTAATTTTCTAATTAATTTTTGGTCTTTCATTAATTTCGAGTAAGTGGTAATTCTTATAATTGAATTTTACACGCGATGCCGTATAAACGCGACTCGCCCGTTTCTAATTAAAAACCAAAAAGTGTACCTTGTCATGTGTATAGAGATTTCAAAAACACCATAACATAGGTAATTATACGAACGCTATAAAAATAGAGATATACTAAAATAAAACTACCTTGAAATTTTATATTATTAGTTTTAATCCATTTAGTGTTTTTTTTTAATTAGGTAATTTTTAAATTAGGTAATTTTAGTTCATGGGTATTGTTATGTGTGTCGGAATAAAATTCACTTACCCAATCACTTATATATTTATATTGATCTTTTGCACAATACAACGACACTTATTCAGAACAGACTTGAAGGACAGATACACAGGACCGAGCACAGATACAATGATAATAATAATAGATACAGTTAATTATACATTTATTCATTTCTTTTCTTAATTCTAAATTTTTTACAATATATATATAAAAACAATAAATATTATAAAAAACTTAAAATTAGATATCTTATCCACTAGGCAAGGGCAAGGCCCAAGCTACTGGCGGTTAGGGCTGCAGAGTGAGGAACCTCCTGACAATTCGTGCCGTGTCCAGAAGTACCGCCTTCTGTATCTGCCCCTTGATCCAGCCATCTAGCGAGAGCCTCTCGAGATGTTGGTCGAGGCTCTTCGCTATAAGACCGTTCGCCGAGACGTCTATCGGGACGATAATTGTCGAATCGACGTCCCACATGGCGGTCACCTCGTGAGCCAAGTCGATGTACTTGGTAAGTTTTTCTTTTTCGGCTTTCACGAGGTTTTCGTCATGCGGGACAGCGATGTCGACAAGCATCTTCCGGCGCTGGGATCGGTCAATAACCACGATTTCAGGCTTATTGGCGACAATAGTCCTGTCCGTGATTATGGAGCGATCCCAGTTATTATTATTATTATTATTAAAATACAGAATAAACCTACATTATATTCCTTATTCAATGAAAATACTAAATACAGAATATAGGTACTAATGCAATACAATTTTAATAAACATCACCTAAACCCACCCAATCAATGAACCTAATCTACGTTTGAATAATAGAAAATTTACTATAATTTTATATATTATACAGACTGGCACTTTAAATACCTAGAAACGTAAACTTAATTGCATAGACATATATACACGAGGGTGAATTTAATTTACCGTTTACTCGTTTGAGATCTAATCTAGCTCGAACGCTATTTGGCCAAGATTCGCTTAATTTTCTGACCTAATAAATACAAGTTCCAGTTTGTTCGTTGTTTCCATTGCTTACTTTAAAATTTAAAGTGTTCTATTAGTCGAAATTCTGTACTCTCTACAGTTTTTAAGACAAAATAAAAGTCTGTACTTTTTTATGTTAAGATCGGCAGACAGCCTGACGGTCCACTTGATGGTAGGTGGCTACCGTCGCCTCCTATAACAAAAGAAACGCCAAAGCTGCTGCAATGCGCTGCCGACTACAATAGGATTAAGGAAATGGGCTCTGACATCCCTTACTTCACTCACCGAAACACAACAGCACACGTGCTGTTATTGCACGGTGGTCTTCTGTAAGGGGGTGGTTACTGCCACCAGACGGGCTGCCCAAATGACTGCGAAACGCGGTGTGCCCTGCCACTACTTTCTAGACAGGAAAAGTTCATTTTTCAAAGTTGTCCCTGCCGGGAATCGAACCCGGGAACCCCTAACCACTCATCCAAATTAAAAAGTGTTATGAACTACGTTGGTACCTAAAACTGAAACTTGTCTGGCGAATGTCCAATTAGTATCTACAAATTATATTGTAAGTAAATATAATCCGGACTGGATCTTAACAGAATTAATCTTTATTCAAAACTCTTAAGAATTTGAATTACATTCTGTAGTGAATCCACTTCTTGATCCAAGTACACCGGAAATTACCTCACGAACGCTACATTGTCTCCGTTGGATTATTGTCATTTTGGTACGTCATTTCCGCTTTACGAAAACATCCGGTAATTATTCGGAAATTGTCAAACGTAATAGAGACTGTTGTTTGAATGAATTATATATTTAATTGTAAGGTTTTACTTCAGCTGAAGACTGAGCTACGACTTACACTGATTCCGATATAATGCGTCAAGTGTTAGTTATAAGTGAATTGTATCTTAAATTAGTTGTTTCTAGAAATATGTGTCACGTGGCAACGTAAAAAAGTCATTCATCTTCGTCTTTGTTATTATATCCATGGTCCTCGCAAATAAAGATTTATTATCTTTATTATGAGAGACAGGAAAATTATTAATAAGGAAATATTGAGTCATAATCGGTAATTGGCTTCTTTCGTTTTCCTTGAAAAATGTTATGAATAAATTCTGGAACATAATCTGAAAATACATTTGTGTATATAATTTTTAATTTCTTTGCGATTCCGTTAAACCAACACCTATCTTTTAGTGAAATATCCTTGAGTTGTAAACGTTTCATCATACTCTTTAAAGAGAATATCTGGAAGTCTTCGTCTTTTTGCCATAATAGTATTGTCAGAGCACAGTCCTAAATTAGGCAGTCCGTCTGGTGGCTGTAACGTCTACTTAACAGTATGTGTCCTGTTGTCTTGTGAGTGAGTAAGATATGCCAGAGCTCATTTTCCTATCCCTTCCATCTTCTCAGAACTTCGGCAAAGCACTTGCAGAACCTGTGGCGTTGCTTGTTAATATGCGACGGTATATTATCATCATCATCATCATCATTTTATTTTATTTTATTTTATTTTATTTTATTTTATTTTATTTTATTTTAATATGGCAAAACAAACAATTACACCATGTATATTATAAATAGAAGTAAAACATACATAAACTTAAATAAAAGTGCAATAAACAACATTTTCCACAAAGTGGTAAACAAGTTTTATACAGAAAGGACATACAAATACACAGGAGAAAAATCAATAAAAAAATTAAAAAAAAAAAACTCATTAAGCTAATGCATTGATTTCATAATATCTTTTCTATATTTTTGTGGACTAGTTATAAACAGGTCAATCTCAGCTAAAGTGGTCATAAGCAAGAATAAAGTGGTC
Source organism: Bembecia ichneumoniformis (assembly GCA_910589475.2). Classification (NCBI taxonomy): domain Eukaryota; kingdom Metazoa; phylum Arthropoda; class Insecta; order Lepidoptera; family Sesiidae; genus Bembecia; species Bembecia ichneumoniformis. The sequence goes on from OU342530.1 coordinate 17,666,541, forward strand.
CTAAGATGGGTGGGTAGCTGGCCATATGGGGATCGAAGGCAATTAACTTGCCGACGAACTGGCTCAAGCAGGCGCAAAAGGTAGGCTAATAGGTCCTGAATCTATTTGCAGACTACCAAACAGCTTAGCTCGATGGACCATATGGAACCAGTGCTTTATTAAATCTTACAAACGCTGGACTAACTGGCCAGGGCTGTACCAACTGCCAAAGCGCTCATAAAAGCCTATAGTCGTGCCTAACTAGGGCACAAACGGGGCCCTGCCGCCTCAATAGACACCTTTAAATAACGGAAGAAACACCAATGCATATCCTGTGCGAGTGCTGTGGCCCCCTGATGCACAAGCGCAGTCACATCCTAGGAAGCACACAATGGCTTGTGAAGATGTGAAGAATGTCTCTATCAAAAAAGTACTACAGTTCTTTAATGTGGTAGGTATAGGTAGAGAGCTTTAGTTCACGTGGCGATCACAATATTTAAGCAATGGACGAAGGGATACTGATACTCTAGCAGATAGAAATAGCCACTAAGAAGATAAATAAATAATAAATAATCATCTCAGCTGTAGGACGTCCATTACTGGACTACTGAATTAGCCGACAATCGAATTAACCCTCAGACCGTCTAACGAACTTTATTTTGAAAAAAAAAAAAAAAGGGACAAGTGCGAGTTGAACTCGTGCGCGTGAAGAGGGTTCCGTACGATGTCACCTACCCGCACAATATTGAGTGATATTGTGACTTCTTATATCATGACTTCTTATAGGTTTTCCTAAAATCTATATGTAGAAAACTAATTTCTGTATTTTTTTTTTCAAAATTTTAGGTTCAGTAGTTTCGGAGATAAGGGAGGGGGGGGGGGGGTCGGACACACGAGTGATCCTATAAGGGTTTCGTTTTTTATTCGGACGTACGGAACCCTAAAAGTAACACGTCATGGTAGTGAATGTCCATAGTAAATTATAAATGATTTTAGACGATCGCTCGATTTAGTAACTAACATTCAAACAAACAAACATACAAACTTTATCATTTATAATATTAGTAGGATAACGTATGCTAAAATTATATGTACTAGCCGTTCTCTTCGAATTCGCTGGCTTTGACGTAAAAAACTCTCTCCATAAAAAAAGTATGTATGTGTCCCACCTTTCAGAGTGAACGATAAAACTCTGTTATTTTAAATATAAAAAATATATATAATAACCAATCACTTGTAACTCTCTGGCTGCAGCAAACAGTTGTTTTCCATTACGTATACGTAAATAAATAAATTGTTTCATGAACCAGTAACCATTCCCCATTGAAATCGTTAACGATGCAACTCAAATACTAACAAAATAAATGAAATAAAGAGTCGAGAACCCATCGCAGCGTAATGCAAAACAAATCTACCGTGTAATTAAACAAAATAAATGGTTTTGTTCACAATATAAATTGCAAATCGTCTTATAACAACCCTATTGTTTAATATTCGTTAGCAAAAGTCGGTAACCAGTCCATTGTACACAAGCTCTTTGATGAGCTTTGTTTACACGGCATAATATTTGTCTATAATAATTAATGTAGCATAAGAACATAATGAGTGAAACGGTATCTTTCATCAGGCGAGGTTCTGCTCTGTTCAAATTTATTTATTTTATTTATTTATAATTTTAACAATTTAAAAAGAAAACTAAATATACATTAATATAATGATAGCATTAAAAACCACCTAGGTTTAACCGTTTGCTATCATAATGCTTTAAATTATTATTAAAATATTAAAAGATTTAACATCTAACTATGTACAATTAATTACAATGTTGATATAATCAAATACAATTTGAAAAATATTCCTTTAATTTAACTTTAATACATACCTACTTACATTACCTACTTTGATTTTTAGCTGTCACCGCAGACTGAACAATGAAACAATTTATAAGTTTTTATAAAATGATTCATTTAATTTATTAAATCATTGCGCTTTTTTTTACATTTTTACATATATTTTTTTTCATTTATTATTTTTTACATTTCTTACACCATGAAATAACAGCACGTGTGCTGTTGTGTTTCGGTGAGTGAGTAAGGGATGCCAGAGCCCATTTCCCTATCCCTTCGCAATCCCTTATCCTTAATCCTATTGTAGTCGGCAGGGCACTTGCAGCAGATTAGGAGTTGCTTATGTTATAGGCGACGGTAGCCACCTAACATCAAATAGACCGTCAGCCTGTCTGCCGATCTTAACATAAAAAAATAATTAAATGAAGTAAAAATTAAATAAAAATATGCTGATATTTTATGCAAAATTCGCAGGAAGGCTGACAGTCCACTTCGTTGTAGGTAATTCTAATTGCAGTCATCTAATTAAAACAATCAACACGCCTTAGGTGCTGCAAGTGGGTTCTTGATCTTTAGTAGGATAAGGATAAAAGATTAGCGGGGGATAGGAAATCGGAAAATGGCGGTGCCAAGTCATTTTAAAAATATGCTACATTCTTACAAATATCAAGTTACTAGCTGTGCGCGACTTCATACGCGCTCATACATTCATACGCTGACTTCATTAGTTTTTTGAAAATCCCAGAGAAACTTAGCATTTTTCCTGAATTAAAAGTATCTTATATGTCAATCCAAGTAATAAGATATCTGTGTGCTAAATTTCATCAAAATCGATTTAGTCGTTTTTGAGCGATTGGGTAACAAACTTCGTAACATACAAACTTAATATTATTAGAATTTTTTTAAATCTAATATAAATATGTTTATTCATATTTTAGTAAATCATTCTAAGCAACTATGTGCAAAGGGCAAATAAATTAGAAAACTTTGAAGAGCTTTAATCAGCGCCCTTGTTACCACAAGGTTATTAACAAATTTCATTAACTTAGGAAGTTTCTATTTCTATATCATGGGTGGGAGGGACTCCGCCTGGAAGGCGGAAGAAAATCTGGCTAAGTATAAACAAGGAATGGACAAACATCTTTAGAACAAATGTTCCATCTGGCCCAGGATTTGCACAAGTTTTCAGAGCTGACGACCAAACTCAACTAATGAAAAGAACTTTAAGAAAAATAATTTTTATATGACCTTTTTAATGTTTACAATTTTTTGAGTTGGTATTTAATGGTAAGTAACATTAAGTATTGAGTTATTACATTATAATTCCTTTACGTTTTATTTTTGTATGTGTAATTACAGTAGAATCCCGATTATCCGAATATCGATTATCCGAACATCCGATTATCCGGACTCGTTCATCTCGGCTCTCAAGGCTGATTTTCATTGATCCAGTAGCTGGATCCAGCGTCACTGGATTCCGGCGTTGGATTGCCACTGGCACTGGATCGCGCCGTTTACATTTAATCCAGTAGACATTCTTACTTTGTTGACGTGACAACAAGTTTGTAGCGAAAATGAGTGGTTCGCCGCCTGTCGCGACTGGTGCCAGCACGGTTGACAGGTTTACACGAATCCAGTGCCGCTGGCACGGGGTGCGCGGCGTGCGGGGGGCGGACACTGGATTGAAAAGTAGGAACGTGGTCTATTCCGAACCAGTGCTGGATGTTGACAATATCTTCAATATTCTGAGTAGCTTAACTCAGATTTCGTCATGATGTTAGAGCAAGTGATTCATCCAGCGCATCTCTTCCCTTCCACCTAATTATTAACTTGAACTTATTGGAGTGTGGTGCTTGAACTTATTATTAACTCGGATATTTTAGTTATATTAATTAATTTCACAAATTAGTGCTTGAATTGGAGTGGTTGACCATTAGATGGTAAAATAATAAAACCATAATGATATGGTAAAATAATCATAGGGATTCTATATCTTTTTCTGCAGTACTTAAAAGGATGCTGCTTCAAGAGGTAGAACATGATTTTTGTGTTCTTTTATTAATGGACCAAACTGCGTCAGTTATACTGAATTGAAATATGTTTACACTAATACAGTGGCAATCCAGAGCTGGAATACATTGACGCTGTATCCAGCTACTGGATCAATGAAAATCAGCCTTAATTGTTAATTTAAAAAAATTTGACGGCGCAACGAGACATGTTACGACTCCCGCTCTCATTTGTTTGCAGTATAGTGTTTGTTATTGATTCATTTTCTTAGATAGCGTTTAACTGAAAGGTTATTTTTTATTTTGGTCTACATTTTGTGTTGAAAATTTAAAATGTCCAAGCGAAAAAGAGTAGTGTTGTTTCTTTATATCTTTATTAAAATTTAAATATTATTTGATTTGCTTTGAATTATCCGGATTTTCGATTATACCCTGATTTTATTTGATCCGGATAATCGGGATTTTACTATAAATTTACTATCAATTACTTAAATAAAGTAAATGGTTATAGGGCTTATATGTGACATGGTCATAACACTCGGAACCTTTCTTTTACGAAGCTTAAGATACCCTATGTATCTACGCATGTGCTTATGACCCATTTTTCTACCTAACACGAGTACATATATAGAGGGATGTGAAATACTCAAGTATAGTAAACAATATAAAAATACCTATTGTTTTTTAATGATTTTGTAGAACATGTTAAGCTGCTAGGTTTGCTACTAAATACTAAATAAATATCATACCACGTATGTTTCATAAGCTAAATGATTTCTTTTAAAGACTTTGAAATTTCCTAATTAGTTACACCATCAACTAGTTACTGAATTAACCAATAATTTGAATAATGTTATAATGGACCAACAAAGTTAGTTTAGATACGAAAGTTAAAGATTTATAATATAGGTATGAAGTTCTGGCTATCTTAGTATATAAAACAAAGTCGGGTTTGTTCGAACACTTCCTTTCCCCCCTACCAAAAGCAGTATGCCCCCTTCTACTGCTTAAAGTAACTAAATTGGAAAGAAATTAAATTCGTATAACAGATACGAAACTATTTTGATTTGCTTAAATAGAGAATTACATTTATTTAAATGTAATCAAAATATATTTTTGATTTTTGTACATTTAGTTTATTTAATTCATTTTGGGCATTAATTCTTTTTAAGAAATTGAAATTAATTCATCTAATAAGTTAATACAAATTGATTCTGAGGCGGTACGAAGTTCGCCGGGTCAGCTAGTAATCTATAAAGGTGAGAGGTTACATTAATTATATGTAATTAAAAACACAGCTTTGAAGTTGTTTTTGGGACAGTTCACCGGGTAATAACATTCATAGCTTACGTTTTGTTTGAAATCCGAGCGGATTATTTTCTCGATATCCATTTTTATAAGAAAATAGATAAAATCGAAACAAAATCTCATATTTAACAGAGCTTTGGGTGTATATTATTTGGAAAATTCACTGGGAATAACAATTTCAGCTTCGCACTTGGTGCTTTTGTGAAAAGGCGCATAACCTTTTTACAAGAGCCTTGTCCTAATATGTCCTAACATATTATTTTATCGCGTACTGCATAATGGTTTGTTGTTTTTTGAGTTTTTGTTTTTTGTTCTTTTAATTTTATTTTTTTTTTGTTTTCGTCTTAATGCATGCCAAGTTAGCCTATAAGTGGAGTATACGATATTATAAATGAATTTTTAAATGTGTTTATGTAATAAGGATGATTGTATACTGCGTTGGCTTCCTAATAAAATAAAAATAAAAAAACATATAACATCATTGCCAATGAAGGTGTATTCAAATATTATGTACCCAGTAGCACAAGCAAATATAATTGTCTCAAGCAAGATTGTCTTCCAAAACTTTGAAAATTTAATAGGTTTCAGTTTATTACGCTCAATAACTGTTCCCTTTGTACGTGACTCTTTATAGAGATCGTTGATCTCGTAATGAATACACACCAATAACTGAACATTTCCAAATGCAATTAACGTTAAGTAACTGAGACTGGGAAACTCGGAAGGTGTCATAACAGTCTCTAATTCTAGGTAAAGTAAATAAATTTGGCGCTGCTCTAAATTACTTTGCTTATATTGAATATCTAATTTGTCAACTAGTGCAATTTTAATTGTATGATGGCACAGACATAGATAGTATAGACATTTTTAGTGCCTACGATGACGTCACGAGCACAATTTAGTGATGTTAAAACACAAACTAAATCGTTTCCCCTCACCCCGCAATGCAACGACGCGACGACTAGTCTATCGAATGTTCAACGCCCAACACTACGACGCGTCAATTTAGTATACCACCTACGTTTAATGTGAATAAACAACAGCTCAACAGTCGAAAGCGAACTGAGGCCGCATTTGAGCATTGCTCAAATTGCGGGCACGTAGTGGCGAACGGCTTGCGGTATCTATACTATCTATGTCTGTGTATGATGTATTTAAAAAAATACTTTTAACGACTAGCGATTTAAAAATGTATTTCTTATAAAATGACAATTTTGTAATGAAAAACAGGATAAAAATACTTTTGTAGCAGTTTGTTAAAAATGGTACAAGGGTTATCAAATTGTTCTTGAATTTTACTTCAATTTATGAAACTTCCGTTTAAAGAAGATAATGTTTTCATATTAAATAACACTTTCTGTATTAGGCACTACTAAGTACTAAAGAAATGTTTGACGTCAGACATTAGTGATTATTTACTGATGACCGAGAGACAATAATTTTTAATATTTAAATAATTAATAATACATATAAAACAAAAGTGTATTTAGGAAAATATTTATTTGAAATCAAATTATTACTGAAATTACAAATTTAATAAACAAAACAGACAGTAACAAGTAAATGAAAAAAAGAATTGTGTTACACAATTTCCTCGAGCGAAATCTGCTTACTCATAATTACGGGAGTTTTTTAAATAGGAAAAGTAAAAACACGGACGTATAATGTAGGACGAAGGACGTAAGACCTCTGAAAAACGAGCAAACATTATTTATTCGTGGGGCCTCTTTCGGTTTTAATTCGGATTTATGTATGTACATTAAAGAAAGAGGCTTAATATCCTCTAGGCTCGTGACACTGACGGTCTTGTGTGTCTACCTTTATTTTGAATTATGCGCGCGATAGTAGAAGTTGCGTTGTATGATCAAAGGTGGCAGGTGTTACATTTAAAAATTTCAAAATTCAAAATTAGTTGTACCAATTTTTTTTTTAAATTTGCACCTTATGCATTATAGTCGTAAGACGAGCTGGCAGACCGAGAGAGATAACATATATCCTATTTTATATAATACTAGCAACCGCCCCCGGCTTCGCCCGGGATGCAATTTTTATATATAAGAACATTCCCCGTTTATCCCTCTTTCCATTAGTGAAAACCGAATTAAAATCGAACTACCCGTTCACGCGTGATGCCGTGACCAAGGGAAATGGGGATTCATTTTTATATATATAGACTAGGGACCCGCCCCCAGCTTCGCCCGGGGTGCAATTTTCATATATATTTACATTCCCCGTTTATCCCTCTTTCCATTAGTGAAAACCGAATTAAAATCGGTCTACCCGTTCACGCGTGATGCCGTGACCAAGGGAAATAGGGATATTAATTTTTAAAAAAGTAAAATTAGAAATTATTAGTTTCCACTAATTTACATTACATTCGACGGTTATAAACTGTCTGGCGGCTGTAACCACGCCCTTGACAGATTCTCGCACAAACTGCCTAAGAGCTTTCGTATTTCAGTTAGTGATTAAAGGACGCCTGCGTCCATTCTCCTATCACAACCTAGTTCCTATTCAAGCGTACTTGCTTTCTTCATACGACGATATCATCTACTATCATTGTAGGTCAACTTTGCATAAAAAAAAATCTCTGTAATGAATTCTATGTTAATGTTAGGTTATTTCTAAAACAAAAAGCACACAAGATAAAAAGGTTTTAATTAAATATTACATATGAAAGCTTATTTTCTTTAAAATGAAAAATCTCAACAACACTTATTCGAGCCCCTTGGTCGAGTGATTAAGATGATTTGTCCCAGGGTCGTCCATGGTTCGATTCCCGAGTATTTGTCCGAGATATTATTGAATTTAAGATATTTGTCTCTAGTCTGGATGTGGTATGTGGTGAATGGCAGGGCACACTGCGTTTCGCAGTCATTTGGCGGTACGTCTGGCACCACTATCCACCCGCTAACGGGAGACCACCCTGAAATAATAGCATGTATGCTGTTAAGTTTCGGTGAGCGCCATTTTCCATTTTCCTATCCACTCTAAGCTCTTAGATAAAAAAGTTTTAATTAAATATATGAAAGCTTATTTTATTTAAAATTAAAAATTTCGACAACACTTATTCGAGCCCCTTGGTCGAGTGATTAAGATGATCTGTCTCAAAGTTGTCCAGGGTTCGATTCCCGAACCCTAGGCGTTACTTGTTTTACAGGCGACGGTAGCCTCCTACCATCAAGTTCATCCATCATAATCAATGGCACTTAAATATTTTTAATTTATTTCAGTAAATGTTTTTTCTAGTAAAATGAGGATATGCAAAGATTTGTTAGCAAACGGTTTTTCAGTTTAAATGAAAAATATATTTGCTCTAATTATTAACAAGTTACAGGTAAATATACGTAAATATTATTATATATTTTTAAATAACTTCAAATGGCTAAGTATCGCACCAAATTTGTTTGGATGGGTTGCATAAAGTATCAGTTTAAGGGCCATACCCTCATTACGTCGTGTCCCTAAACTTTCGGACATTTTTCACAAAACCCCCAAAACCCAGTGCATACGTGTGACACATTTTATAAGCCGCATAAAAATGAGATATTTCTCCTTGTTCAATATTATAGTCACACGATGACAATTATTTTTTATTCGGTTTGCGGCGAAGTTTGTAAAAATGTTTGGCCGATTGTTACTCAATTATGCGTGAAAAGCTGAAAGATTCCAGCAGATAAGGTAATAAAGGTCTACATGATGTTTGCTGGCTACATGATGATTATGACTCTGATATGGGCTCTGGTATTTCCTCTGGTATTTTTGTGTTTTGACTCATCAAAACACAAAAAACACTCGTAATATTAACACAATGTATTTCTATATGGTGTGGAAACTAATAAACACAATGTGCCCTACTACAACAGCTATAGTCCATAATTATAAATCATGACATTGTAAGCTTTTTATTAGGCTAAATAACGCCTCATATCTCTTTTATATCATGGCCTAAAGATATCAAGGCCTCCTGAGTTCCGGAAAACTCAGGAGAAGCCGAAGACATAAACTAATCCTGTAGCCATTTTTGTTGTCCTAATTTAGTAATTCTATTTTTGATGGTAATTGACAATTTGGAAAAACGAAATCTCATCGCTTAGAAAGAATTAAACAACTTATTTAAGAAACAAAGGCAAAGTTATTACTTAACTAGACGGATTCGTTACTTTGTTAGATTATCTTGAAATAGTATTACGCTTGCTTGACCCAGAAAAGAATTTCAGATTGAAAAAGAGAGTAGGTAATTCTATTAAATTGTTTGAATAGAAGTGAAATGTCAGTGAAAGAGCAGAACTCCGAAGCCGAACGCGATTCAGTCAGCACCTTTGTGGAGCGTTCGGCGTATTCATAGTTCCTGAATCAGGTGAATAGACCTTTCAGCTTGCAATTTTTAATGTACCAAACCTTCGTCCAAGCTGGAAGTCGGAGGCAATATCCAATGAATCGATCCAGCCGACCCCTACCCGGTGAAATGCGGAACGATGCATTCCTTTGTGATACGTTCTTATTGCTATCGGTACAATGTCGGCGCGATCTGTTCCTATAGCTTTATGACGTTGCATTTCCTTTAGCTTCTAATAAAAAAATTCACCTTCATATCCCTACCCGTTTTTACAAGTACGCGCCGGAAGTCATGTTCACCTGTTGGTAAGCGGAATTTATCGACTCTTAAAGTCGAACAAATGTATAGGAAATTTAGGTTATGTAGATAATACACGTAATCTTCACATTGTAAAGAAATATTCATCATTTTAAACTTTGAATCAATTATATATTTAGATAAACTTTAATAAGTTGATGGACTTCTCAATGATGGTACGTAAACGCTGTGAAGTGAGAATTCAAATACGTGCTATCTATCCCGATAGAATAAATATTTTTTAAGGGATAAAGTCAGGATAGAATAAATATTTTTTAAGGGATAAGCTCTGGAATTCCTTACTCACACACCGGAAGACAAGAACAAACGATTATGTTATTTCTAGGTGGTTTTATGTATGAAGGAAACTTCGTATTTTCGTAAACTAATGGCTTCAAGAGGTTAATACCTTTTTGACAAACTTGTTGGATGAGTGGTTAGGAAACTTGTCTTAACGCTCTGTTCTAGGGTTCACGGGTTCGATACCTCGCAGGGTCAACTTTGAAAATTAACTTTTCAAAATTGGTTCTGATCTGGATCTGGAAAGATTGGCAGGGCACACTGCGTTTCGCAGTCTTTGGGCGGCCGTCTGACGTAAGCATAGTTGCAGCAGCTGTGGCTTTGCTTTTGTTGTAGGTGAAGGTAGTGGGCGAGGTAATGAAGGAAGTCTGTCTCTTACCTCGTAAATCACCAAGTCCTCCAGCGGCGAAGACTGTAACAAGCCAATACTTCACCACACAGAGTTCAGAAGCTCCAACTACTTCACCACTTCAATGATTACACTCGCGGAGCGGGAAGCGTGACCAAATTGAAACCATTTGAAAAAAGCTGGTTACACAAAAATACTCGATATTTGGGTGCCACACTCCAAATATCGAGTTTTTTTCTTTAAATTATGTGCAGAAACTTTTCTCATTTATTCGCCTTTCCATTAGTGAAAACCGTATCAAAATCAGATAAGTAGTTTAGAAAAAGTTAGCGGAGAAACCAACAGAGGTGGACTGCTACTTAATTTTATATTAAGTACATATAGATTTAATTACGTATAGATTTATTATATAGACTGTAGGGTTTTAAAATAAGAGCAAGTGTTTAAAAACAATTACATAAAGATGACTTCGGCTATGGAGACTATTTTGTCCAAAATCTTCTGTCATATTTAATATTTCCCCAATAGAAAATTTTACTTAAATTTTTAATACACGACATGCAAATATTTTTCAATCAATTTGCCCCAAAAGGATATCCGACCGACATAAGGCAGAAAGGCGTAATCGAGGGGTCCCAGGCGAACAGCGTTTCAACTTAAAATAGCATGTATAATTTAAAAGAAATGCCAAATACACCCACATTTACCTTGAATCGCAAAATAATAGCTCTTTTACAGATTACATTTAATGTTTAATGCTCTTTATCACCATTATTATATTTTTACCATGAAATTATATGTTCTTTCTTCTTTTATGTAAAGCGTGGCTATCGTCACCTAAAATGCAAGCGACACCATAGGTACCACAAGTGTTCTGCCGAAATTAGATTAAGGATAGGGGATTAGGAAGGGATAGAGAAATGGGCTCTGGCATACATTTACTAACCCACCGAAAAAACTATAACAGCAAAGATGCTGTTATTCACGGTGGTTTTGTATAAGAGGGTTACCGTCGCCAGGCGAGCTGCCCAAATAGTGTGCCCTGCTTAAGAGCGCTTTTTTTTTATATGTGAAACATCTATAGGCGCGGGTGAAACTGATTGATAGCGTGGCGACGCAGTCCGTGGCGACACGTCACCACGCTATGCAATGGTATACATATACAGTCTATGCGTAGTAGTGTGTACAGTGTGGCGACGCGTGCCGTGGTGATTTTTGTTGTTGTTGTGATTGTTGGTGGTTGTTGCAACTTGAAATAAATATTTAAATTTTTGTTTTAAAACAAACGTTAAATAAATCATTTTATTTCACTCGATGTTTCACATCTACCAGGCGTCCCGTTTTTAAGCTTAAGAGCTTAAAAAAAAACAATACATAGGTAAAAAATGGTTTTAAATTTTTTTGTCTGTTTTTCTGTGCGTTTGTGCATGCTAATCTCAGAATGGGCTTAACCAATTTGTATGCGGTTTTCACTGATGTATTATAGCAAGCTTCCCGTAACGAGAGTTTGTTTCATTCCAATCGGTTTAGAAACAAATAAAATTATGCGCTATACCGAACACCACGCGTACGAAGTTTCCGGCTCAGCTAGTAATTAATAAAAAGCATATTCACCATTAGAAAACAAAAAATACAAAGATTTCGAATAAGTAATTGTAATGACTATTTTATTACCCGCCTGATCTCTATAAGCCAGGTATCAAACCAAACCAATACATAATTTATAATTTATTTTAACAAAAAAAAAGTATAACAAACTCAGCTTAAGAATTAACTATAAATCCACAAGAGATGTTCTAAGTACCTACATTACGTAAACACTTTATACATGCAACTTTATCAAAATTATATAAAACAATTTAAAGATGTTGCATGACTAGGATATGTTGTAGATACAAAAATATCAAAGGGATTTTTTTACAAAAAGCGAGAGATACAACCCAGACATAAATGTAATGAGTTTTGTTTTAGAATATTCAGAGCTAGAGGATTATTATAAACCCACATCATCGCATTAACAAGACGGAATCACCTGGAAGATGAAAGACATGTGAAAAAGGTAGAGAAAACCTTTTACCATCTTTTTCTATTTATATTAAGAAGTTCACCTTTTCTAATATAAATTTATATTAGGAAAAGCTTTTTAATTAAAAGCTCAGGAGAGTCACAGTGACATAAGCTGAAAATGAATAAAAAATTGCCTATGCTCACTTTACCTCCTACTGGTATCTCTTCAATTTTATTACAAAACACGTGCTTATTATTTACAATGGAACCAATTTTATGCAAATTAGACAATAATTTGTATCAAAGTCAAAAGAACGATGGGGAACAAGAAAAAGTGGGTACAAAATACGTATTTTTCTGGACAATGTGCTTGTTGAGCTACCGGGGAATGAGAAATCAAATGCCAATACTAGGTATACGGTTGGCGATATTAACTAACTTATGTTTTCATAGACACTGTTCTTTTAACATTGTCGCCTATTTATACTATTCGGCAGGAAGAGTTTCAAGAATTGTTCGTTTCGGCAACTCTAGCAGCTGATCACTTATTATTTACAAATTGAATAATATTGAAAGGAACAGTATTGTGTCTTCATATTGAAATATAAAAGTTAAAGCGCATTTTAAAAGCGTAAGTAATTGTTTCGCTCAGTTTTTTTAAAATGTTAAGTTCGGCAGACAGGCTTACTTGATGGTAGGTGGCTACCGTCGCCTATAACACAAGCAACGCCAAAGCTGCTGCAAATGCGCTGCCGACTACAGTAGGGTTAAGGATAAGGATCTAGGAGGAGATAGGGAAATGGGCTCTGGCATCCCTTACTTACTCACCGAAACACAAAAGCACACGTGCTGTTATTTCAGTGGTTTAACAGAATAAAAATAGATTTTATATTTTAAGACAGGCAGGTGGCTACCGTCGCCTATTAAACAACACCATACGTACGGCATGTGCGTTTATCCCCCCCCCCCCCCCCCCCCCGAAATCTGACTGGAAAAAAACGATAGATGTCATTCATTCAGAAAGTAAGAAAAAAAGACTGGTCGGCATGTGTGACACTAGATTTATAGATCGTCACGAGTCTATAAATGTATTTTGTGAGTTACTCAAACCTATTGTCATTACATTGAGAGAAGTATCCTGCACAAACAGAACTGTTGCCCAAACTGCGTCTACATTCATAGCTGCGATGGAAAAGAGTAGTTTCTTGATTTCTCTAAAAACCTGTGATAAGGCGATTTTTACAGAGTTCACATGGTTGTTTCAATGTTTGTCCCCCCCCGAACCAAAAGTCTGGATACGTGCCTGGTTCTAGAAGAGTTAAAAACATTTCGTGAAAATATTTTCAATATTTTCGTTCAAATTCAAATTTCAATACTGATATGAACTACAGACGCCCTGTAAATTGAAGATTAACTGGCACCCCTCAAGTGGGCTTTATTGTGCGAAATTTGGGCTTAATTTTCAATTCAGCTAGTCAATCACTTCAAAGTCCATGTGAATCGCCCCTAAACTACTCCACGAACTGTTCAGTCATACCTGTACTTAATAAATATTAAATGAGGGTTGTTGTTTTTATAATAATAGTTAATTGAACGAGAACTTTTGCCTTTATCGGAATTTCCAATTTATAACCTTTTGCAAACGCCTACTCACCAATCAGAAACAATCGAACAGCTAGAGACTTTATAGTTGCTTGTAAATCTCAGGGCGCTACCTACCAAAGGAAATTTTGTGACAACAGATAACAACAGCCTTGTCACTTACAAATTTATTAATTATTGTAGGCGGTAACAGGTTGAAGGTATTATTGTACAATACCCTTACAATCTAACACTGATTCTACGCTTAAACAATCAGCACCCATGGACTCTTGGGCAAGTCCTGTTCTTTCAACTAAGAAAATGATTTTGTGCTTAGCTTTCTACTGTAATATGTAAGGTACACGGAGATGTCACCTCATACGCCCATTCGAGACATTGAGGTCCCAGGAGCTAGCTGGTCAGGCTGTAAAAGCTACGCCCGTAGCTTGGGTATCGTCGCCATAGATGAACGTGGTGATACGTCTCGCCGTCGAGCCGTTGAATAACGTGATTTTTCCAGCAACGCGTTTAGCAGCATTGAGTTGTTATTATGTTTAGCAGTTGCGATTTTGGTTGACGCAATCAGACGCGATGTTCGTCGAATGCACTCTTTCCACAAGCAAACACAGGCGATACGTGTGGTCAGAACTATCTAACTTATTTTCTTTGTTTTACATTTTACCAATTCGTAATTTGTCACGACATCGAGAGGTCGAAAAAAAACCGGCTAAAAAGCCTAAAAAACCGGCTAAAAAGCTCCTCCCGCCTTATATATCTTCGGTTGTCAAAATCGTCACACTTGTCAGTTGACAGGTGCTTTCTAGAAAAGTCCATGAATGGAATCGATATGTAGTCCGCAGGCTACACTTTTATGCAACACACGGGGCATATACACGTTGGTACATACCAATTTATATGTTACAAACTAAATCAACCTTAAATAAGAAATTGTAGGGATATAAAAATAAAAAATCGCAAAAAAAAAAAAAATGAAATCGTAGATGAAAAAAAATATTTTACAAAAATATACATTTTCGTATAAAATATGGTCATTCAGTTAAAACTAGTCCACCACAACACAATCTATTTCAAGTGTCCTGTGAAAAGTCTCCACCAGAACCTGCTGAGAATTTGCAATGGAAATATAAGAGGTCATCGACATTAGCAGCCAAGAGTTAAAGCCAAGTTAAAGTTGATACACTAAGAGTGAATGAACACACACAGAATATAGTATTTTCTGGGACGAAAACTTTTTTATAATAGAAAACGATAAACGCTACATGAAAAATTTATGGGTAATGAAACATTGTACGGATCCCGGGAACAAAAAACTCTTATCTATACGCAAACAAAGATTATTTTTGATTAAATTGTAAGAATCTGCTGATATTCTGCTTAAAAACCTCTCTTCTAGACCAACGTAGTAGTACTGGCACACTCTGTTCCACAGTCATAAGCTGGGTAGTCCACATGGCTGCAATAAACTCCCACTTATAGAAGACAATGTGAAATGAAAGCTCATATTTTGGAGAAAGTGTAAGGGAAACAGATCCTATTTCTATCAAGTCAAAATCCTGTCAAATCCTGTGAAGTCGCAGTCGGTCTGCCTGAGGAGCTTTACTTAAAAAACTTTGTTAAATCTATAAATATTAATGGGACGCTGAATAGTTAATGATAATGACGTATGTAATCGTCATAATACTTAATGAAGTATGTTTCCATAAAGTAGTTTGTGCAATAAGCCGTAAAATATAGCTGACATAAACGCGTTTTCGGTAAAGGCAATGCATAAAGTATAACTGCTCACCTGTGAGCTAAAAGCACTGTGCACGTTAAGCTGAATGCGTAACACAGTATAAAGTGTTTATAGTAATTACTATTTGAATATTTAAATAATTACTGCACTAGCAACTTTTTTTATTTTTTTATTTTAAGATCGGCAGACAAGCTGACGGTCCAGTTAATGGTAGGTGGCTACCGTCGCCTATAACACAAGCAACGCCAAAGCTGCTGCAAGTGCGCTGCCCACTACAGTAGGATTAAGGGAAAGGAGATAGGGAAATGGGCTCTGGCATCCCTTACTCACTCACCGAAACACAACAGCACACGTGCTGTTATTCAGTAGTTTTCTGTAAGGGGGTGGTTACTGCCGCCAGACGGGCTGCCCAAATGACTGCAATAACGCAGTGTACTGTATTGTATACTATTATATTTTAAGCTAAACTAGAAACCTAATTACCGGCTATGCTGTTTAAGCCAAATTAAGTTTGACTTATGTTTAACGAGCATATTTTAGTCGCGCTTTGACTCATCAGTTCCAGGTTCGATAGGAAATGAAAATTTCAAAGTTAGTAGTGGCAAGGTTTTGCAATCATAAATTGGGAGCCCGTCTGACGGGAGCAACCATCTCCTTACAGAAACCACAGTAATTTCACATCCACATCCCTTCTACTAAAGTCGGCAACGCACTTGCATCTGGTGCTTGTGTGGTGCTTATGTTCAGACAGACTGATGGTCTAGTTGGTGGTAGCCACCTACCACCAACTAGACCATCAGCCTGTCTGAATGTCTGTCTGTTTCTATATAAAAAAATATGCATATCGTTTTTGTAAATATATTGAGAAGTTATTAACCTTCATTTATTAAAATTATTAAGATTATTTAATTTAAAAGTCGGCAGATGACTTTCGTCCTCTTTTAACACGAGATAAGAAAGAATATAAATTCCTGCTAACTTTGTAAGAAGAAATGACAAGGAATAAAAAATAGAGGAAAGGACTTTTTTCGTAGTTGTCTTCTGTAAAAGGGTTAGTGCCTCTAGAGTGGCTGACCAGTTTATGCTACAAACATTTTATAACACAAAATTATACTAAACATTTTGCATCTATTGGGGTCCACTTGACGAATTTTGTTAATTCCTACACTATAAAGTCGTATATTTGTGGGGATAGATGTTTTTTTTTTGCCCAAATCTACTAAAGCCGCATTTTTGAGTGAAGTTTATACATCAGAATAAAATATAGGCTAAAATATTCCGAATAAAGGCTGCTAGATGTAATTTATTAATTTTTTTCATAACCAATCCACACTGGTCTCTATATAAACTGTGTCCTGCGGCTGATGTGGAAAAACGAGATGCATTCGAACGACGCTACAGCCAAAGGGAACTTGCTTAATCCCTCAAATCCTTTAATGGACGTTCGAAAATGTTGCCTAAAAGGTGTATCCTTCCAGTTTACTAATCTTCGCTAACACCACAGATTAAATTTGCTTAGACATTTACAAATTGGATTTTAACCTGTAGTAATTACGTTACTTATTGCTTTAAAGTGAAATTCTCGATTTAATTTTGTTATTTCTGTAATTTTTGAGATGTAAATGTTGAGCTCAGTAAACTGATTAATTCGGATCCCCGTCCGGTAGATTTATTAAGCGAGTTTTTGTAATTTGCAAATAAATAAAGCGACACAAAAAAATTGATAACTATTAATTTATTGTTACTGACAGTCACTTTTTTCAATTTTTAATATTTTCTATGCTTGAAGAAGTTTTTTGAAATTTTCGGAAATAATACTTTGCTTGAAACACTTACGTTATTGTAATCTTTACTAATACTAGCGACCCGCCCCCGGCTTCGCCCGGGTGCAATTTCTATATATATGAACATTCCCCGTTTATCCCTCTTTGCATTAGTGAAAACCGAATTAAAATCGGTCTACCAGTTCACGCGTGATGCCGTGACCAAGGGAAATGGGGATTCATTTTTATATATAGCGAGTAGATGAGATGGATTATAAAGAGAAAAGATTTGTATGTATGTTTGTAACTCAAAAACTACTGGACCGATTTTAAAAATTCTTTCACCTATAGAAAGCTACATTATCAGCGCGTAATATTTTATAAAGAGACGCGGACGTAATTGCATGCAACAGCTAGTTAATTAATAAGTATGTTAATATACCTTATGTGAAGGGTACCAAAGTAATTCGACCGAAGAATTTAGGTCATACCAGTACCTACATGAAATTAGATACCCACCTAATTAATATGAATCGTAAAAATAACAGGAAGTATGGATTCGATATCTGATTTTATAACAAAATTTTGCCTTTGCCCCTACAACTTGTGAATATTACCTACTTTTCCAAAATAATATTGAACATTTTTACCATTTAACTCTTTCGACGGATATCGTTTCAGTTCCAATATCACAGACAATTAGTGGTTAGTGAATTACACCAGGAATGTGATAATATGTCAAATATGTAATTATCAGCCAGCAAGCTTCCAGTGTAGATTGAAATGCCTATAAATTTATTATATGTAGAATAAACAATATATTCTTATAAACTTTACAGATAGGGAAGTACATGATTTGCACTTTACGTCGACCTACCTAGAATAAGTTGTATTACATTACTTACTTACCGAAACAATAGTCTTATGTAATAAGATTGTTTAGTTTATGACTTTTAAAAGCATTGCTAAAAATTACTTATTTTCCTTTGATAGTAAGTTTAAAATAGTGGGAGAATTTACGTATCGCATATAAATTTAATATTTTGCCGAATTTAAAAATAAGCACACCGCATAACTCAGTCGACTTGGTTCCGGGAACGATTGGGTAATACTAGAATTATAAAAGCAAAGCTTTTAGTTAGATAGCTTTGCGTCCCCACAACTAAATGGTTAACTGATAGGGTTCACAGCATTTGAACTTAAATTTATATAGTAGGTAACTATATGTATAAGCTAATTTAATTAATATTAAATTAGCTTATATATTAATTTAATAATTAATTAATTAAGCTTTATTATTATTATATAAGCTAATTTAATTTAATATTGAAGTAATAATACCTATTCTATCCTTTCAGTATTTATGGATATTTTATGGTTTACAAACAGACCTTTGAACAACCTTCAATCAAACACTTTTAAATTCAAAACAATTTATTTGTAAACAATTATACAAATTCAACCGACAAGCGGTATGCAAATCTAGAAGACAAATTTAATATAATTTAATAAATGTATTTATCTTAACACATCGTTTCTATCGTTTACACTATATAGTCTCATCACTTAGAAATACGTTGAGCGATTAATATGCCATTTCCACCAGAAGGTTGTATATAGGAATTAAAGGTTATATATAGGTATTTATAGGAATTTTATTGTATTTTTTTTTATTATTTTTTTATTTTTATTTTTTTATTGTATTTTAAGACATTTTTTTCATTCTAGTTTTGGCATGGGACCATACAAAGTTTATCACTTTTTTGAACACTATACACTCAAATGTAAAACACTGAAAGCACAGTCGAAATTTTTAACTTATTAAAATATATCTTACCTGACTCGCTTTGTTTTAAATTGTGGATGGCTCTAAAACACTTTCCTTTGAGTATTTACAGTGAGATTTCTTTTGAGTCTTTACTGATATTTATCTATATAAGTAGAGTTTCCCCAGAAAATTACAGCATATCTTATGATTGTAACCGCTTTACCATGGTAGGCAGTAACTACTGCAGATTGATCTACCATTTTCTCAACTTATTTAAAGCAAATGAATACTGGTTTAATTTCTTACATACATTATTTTTTTGAACTTTCTATGTCAATTTGTTATCAAAGTGTTTGTCCTAAGAATTTTGTCACGTCAGTTTCCTGTATAGTTTTATTTAAGTAATTAACATACCCTGCTCTATTTCAATTCTAACTATTTTTTTGACCTCGGTAACTTAAGTACAACGTGTACAATTTTTTTAAAATATTTAATATGATATACAGACACGGTTCGTTTACAATTTTATTATATTTATAGCATATTTATTCAAAATTAGTTAGTTTTTGAATAAAATAAACTTAATTTATTTAAAATACCCTGCTCTTAATAGTTTAATTTACAAGATTAAACTTTATCAACTTGATGATGATGAATTTTACATTTGTCAAATTAAAAATACTAAAAATACTAAAGTCAAACAAACTGAAACAAATATCAAAGAATTATATTTAATTATATACCTACTATGCTTTTTAATTAATTCCTTATTAACATTAATTTCTGTTTTTATCGTGTTCCTAATTTTAAAATTCATTATTTTGTTTCTTTTTTTTATATTTATTTTTAAATTATTATTTTGAAACTATTTTATAATGGACTTTAGTGAATCATTAATATCTAGCTCTAAATTTGTAACCTCATCATTTTTTGTAAACAAAATGGTATACTGTCATCAGCAAACAGTGTCATATAATGCTTTGTAGCCGTTGTGAAGTAACGGGCCCAATATACTTCCTTGTGGGACTCCTTTATTTATGATTCTAAATCTAGAGTTATATATTATCACTTGTTTTGTTTTTGGACATATTTTTATCAATTTGTGTAGATTAATCTATTGTTGAGGCATGAATTGACCAAATTTTGATTATTACCTCTTATCCCACATTGGTATAACTTTTGTAAAAGAATGTTATGGTCCACCAGATCAAATGCCTTAGTCATTCATATTCATAGATTCGATAGCATAGATTGTTTTTTATAGTAACAAATGATGACAGGATTATTTGTTTGCTATCCTGAGTGATAAACTATGCAGAGATATTTAATATACTTCGGAAATTGGTAGAATTTTTCATGTATGCGAAGGTCTTGAGTTATTTCATAGACTCAGTTACATGGCGTTTCTTTCACCGTTCAAACATTGTAAAAAATATTTCTAAAAATTCACATATAAATAAGCTTCGAATTCGCTACAAATTACAAAGATTGCTTTGCAAGCTTATAATTTGTATTGCATTGTTTTTCCCTATGGGAAAATTATCAGACAATATACATATATTTTTTAATGTCACAAATGTTACAATCCACTGGAAGGATAGTGACTATCGTCGCCTAATAACAGAAGCGACTTAAAAGTATGCCCTCAACCCAGATAGGGCAAAGAAAATATTATAACAGGTTAGGGATATGGGCTCTGTTATCCCTTACCCAAGCACAGAAACACGGGCTGGCATAGTAAGGGTGGTTCTAACTTCGGTACGCATCTACTATATATTAATAAAAAGTAACTAGTCATATTTCTTTTTTAAAATATACGAGCCCCAAAAAGGCCTTGTATGATTGCTGTCTCGTCTTTCAAGTTGCAACAACCACCAACAATCACAACAACAACGACAATCACCACGGCACACTACTTACGCATAGACTGTATATGTATATACCATCGTATAGCGTGGTGACGCGTCGCCACGGACTGCGTCGCCACGCTATCAATCAGTTTCTCCCGCGCCTATAGTTCACATAAAAAATCCACAATATCACATATTTCATTCTTAATATTCTTAAATAATTTAAGGCTATGAAGCTATCTGTAAGTTTAGGTTATGTCACTTATTTGAATACAAAATAACAGGAGAAATTAAATGGTATTTGAAAATTATATGTAAAGTCTCATGCCCTCCTAATTAAAGAACATTCCCTAGGGATAGCGCTCTCAGTGTTATGGTACTCCTTCTTCAATACAGAATAAATTTAACAAATGTTTATTCAAAATGCAAAACTTTCGTTGGAATTCATCCAAGGGCAATAGTTTTAACGTAATGCACATTTGTATAGATTCTGTTATTGCGGGAGACGAGAGCGAAATTTGCCTGAGGCTTAGCGTTTGTCGCTTCCGACGAAGTCAAAGTGCCTTTAAAATCAACATGGTCACTGCCACGGGGGTCGGGGAGGGAAAATGAAAAATGCTCGTACAGTGACAGCAAATGTAAACAAGTTAGCCCTGTGCAAAAGCGCTGTGAATTTTAAACGTTGTTCTGACGGAATTCCGGCGTAGTTCGTCCCGCGTAACGCGCCAACCGAAAAGGTAAATGGGTCATAAAGGCGTATCAATATTGACCGCGGAACTCCCGTCCGACGTACATCATGCCCGTTATATTGGCCATATCTCACGGTGTGCCGAGGAGCCATTTTTTTCGACATTAATTTATGTCCGTGTGACAATTTTACTTTTTTAAACGTCCGACCTTTTACATTTTTTCATGTTTTTTTGCAAATTCCATATCTGCAATTCGTTCACGTCGTATTGATTCTATCATTATCGAATGTTATTCACAATTGAATTTATTAACGGATTAGTCTGTAAAAAGCTGCTTTATTAGGAAGCTCGACTACACATATAAACTTGCATTAAAATTAACGGCGTTAATGACAAATTTATAATATTTTTAGGGTTCCGTACGTTCGAATAAAAAAAACGGAACCCTTATAGGATCACTCGTGTGTCCGTCTGTCCGACCATTCCCCCCTCCCCCCTTATCTCCGAAACTACTGAACCTAAAATTTTGAAAAAATATAGAAATTAGTTTTCTACTTATAGATTATAGGAAAACATAAATCTTATAGACATCTTATAAACATCTTATAGATTAAAATAACATGGTAAATCACTCAATATTGTGCGGATAGGTAACATCGTACGGAACCCGAATCACGCGAGTTCAACTCGTACTTGTCCGTTTTTTTTTTTTTATAAAATGACATACATTAAGACAATTACAGTCATTTAGTAGTGAATTTAGTATTAAATTTGTGTATCAAAATTATATTTATATTTTTATTGACGCCAAAAATATACTCAAACTATTTTTTATTTTGCCTTTAAACTTATAAATTATTATATTTTGTTTAGTCAACAAAAAAAATAATGTTCACGCTTTGAATGAGCACACAAGTTCCGTTTTATACATACAATTTTATTGCTCCTTCAGTCAATAATGGCACTTTTGTTAAACGGAAATAAAAAAAGCCTAAGTAAATTAAAAAAACTTAATGAATTGAAAATAAAATTTCGTAAATATAAACCTCTCTCAATTTCACGATGTGTTGGAATGAACCGATAACGTTTTATGTTCAACCGGGAGTTGTTTTAGGCCCCTCTTAACATAATTATCCTGGTATAAACTCACAGTTTAAAGTTATTACCAGCTAATGTGTGTGTAAGGGAACTTTGATTTGTTTTAATATAAAAACAACATCAGAGCTCTTTCGTAACAAAGAACTCTCTTCGCGACGTAAATAGAATATCTCTGAATGGATATAATGTTACAAATAAATATGTAATCATATTTTTTTACTTTGAATGCCGTATGTATTTAAGTCGAATACTTTTTCCTGTTATTACCAAACGGGATTTCCTGTGACATTTTCTGGTCACTTCACAAGGGTATACATTTTCCCTTGTGAAGTCTACCGCAAAATGCGATTATGTTCATATTGTCAAATTCACAGTCCACTTGTGATGATAGATCATTTAGAAATCAGGGTGTTACCACATATGTTTCGAGTTAGAAGGATCCTGAGTTAATGGTGCAAGTAGTGGCAGGCAGGCTTTGTGATAGATTGTTACTATCCATTCGCGTGAAGAAGCCCTGTGAAAACAAATCCGAAGGGAGATCCTTCCAAAGTTTGAGCGTCCGCGGGATATAGTTTCCACTTCTTTAAATAGTGCGCACAGGCAGCTTATCCAAGTAATGCTGATGAAGTAATACGAAGATAAAAACTCGGTGTGGGCATTAATTAGAACTCATCGGAGTAGTCGCCATTGTAAAGCTGGTAGGGCATAGAAAGAGAGGCTCCAACTCTTCTTAAACTAACTTAAACCACGTGAACAATGGATCGTCAACAATTCGAACTATTTGACGCTGCAACTATTCTATACATTGTCTAGCTGGTATTTTGTCGCGCCAGGCTAGAGGTAAGAGCAATTCCATATAAGGCCTAATCCGGACCATAACGAACACCAATTAGGTGTTCATTCAGTTTTTAGTAGTTATAACCATAACCATCCTCGCTCAGAAGACAGACAGACAGACTGACTTCACAGTTTAACTGTGAAACCCCGTATATCCTGTTTCTGTGGTTTTTCCGTATACATTTAAGTTGAATGATAGCTGTTTTCGCCAAGCTAATGCGAGGCCGTAATTGCAAATTTAGTAAATAAAGTAAGTCGCTCGTCAAGCCAGTGCATGTACTTGTAGCACCTGTAATTCATATATTTCTTCGATGTTTATTTCAAGCTCGGAATTGGATTTATTTAGTTAGTTTACTTTTATCTAGTTAATTATTTATATAATATAAGGATAAGGTCATAAGTCTAGGTACACAGTTGTCTATGTGTATAGGTGATTTAAGCTAACAGTGAATATTAAAAAAATTACCTAAGATTTTAAATATAACATAACACCAATATTATAAAGAATTACATTAAAGTCGCTAATACAAAAATTCCATGTACTCATGATCCTCAGTACTGAGATAGAGACCTAAGATGGAACCTACCTTTTAGGATCCCTATTTTTAATAATTCGATTAAAATTGAATCGGTTATTTTCATATAATTATATCCAATTAATTTTGAACGGTCCGTTTGTAAAGATAATTGTTAAGAAGCAACCATTGTTAGAGAGTAAAGCGGCTGCGAACGACTGATAATCGTCGAACGTGTGCACGAATATGTTTGCAATAAGGTGTATTTAGCTGATACAAGCGACAATAACACTATTGCACAGTATGATTCATTAAATTTAATAGATTATAAAGAAGATAAAATAAAATTGTTCATAACAAAGTTGTGAACAATTACGGAGAATAGCAAATACTTAGGTCAAATTGCAAATTGTGAGTCTTCAAATTGAGAATTCTGACTTAAAATCATCTAAAAACGTATTACATATACGTATTACATGTACGTATTACATGTACGTATTCGACGAGCCCATTGGACGAGCGGTTAGGGCTCTGTTCTAGGGTTCCCGGGTTCGATTCCCGGCAGGGTCAACTTTGAAAAATGAACTTTTCAAATTTGTCTCTGTTCTGGATTTGGAAAGTAGTGGCAGGGCACACTGTGTTTCGCAGTCTTGGGCAGCCCGTCTGGCGGCAGTAACCACCCACTTACAGAAGACCACCGTGAAATAACAGCACGTGTGCTGTTGTGTTTCGGTGAGTGAAGTAAGGGATGCCAGAGCTCATTTCCCTATCCCTTATCCTTAATCCTATTGTAGTCGGCAGCGCACTTGCAGCAGCTTTGGCGTTGCTTGTATTATAGGCGACGATAGCCACGATATTATTTAGTTACATTCTGCATACTCAGATATCACGTGTTCCAACAAAAGTTATGTTAGTTACGTTCTGTATACACAGATGTCACTACGTTTTATAAGTTCAAATAGTTCATTTTTTCGACGACAGATGTCGCTGCGCCGGCATGTTATAACGGGCTATCGTTTCGTTCATCAACGCGGACTACTCTTTTCGTACAACATTTCAACGTTGGCTTTTATTAGATAAAAGAAAAGAAGGGAACATAAATACATGTTGCAGCTGCCGTAACGCATTTTAGTTAACGCTTGTATTAACTTGAATCCTCACAAAATTTCCATACCGAGAGCCTTATATGAAAATCGATTCTTCAGGAGTAAACTCTTGTTGAATTTGTCTCCGCCCCGAATAGCAGAATAACTATTAAAACATATGACATATTCACGATTCCGCACTACCTCTTTATAAAAAGAAAAAAACTATGCGAAAGGGGTTAAGGGTGACCCTTAACTCTCATTAAGGGTCCGAAGAAAGATTATCTATTGTCGACCTCATATTGTAATATGCTACGTTGGACGCCCTCACATTGAAAATAGAGACACCCCAATGAGAATGCCTGAACAAACCGAAATGAATTGGGCCCTCACTTGTTGGTCCATCCACGTACCCAAAGTGGGACAAGCCGAAGGTAGCGAAGGTTAATTGGCATCAAGAAATGATGATGAGGCAAATAGAAAAACGCGAATGACGATATTATTTTACACTGTTCACTTTGATAGAATATATTTTCGACTGTTATGATTTTGCAGGTTGTTATGAGTTTGAATTATTTTCAAGGTGTATCAAATGAGATTTTCCATGTATTCTTACTAATAACAATCTGCCATGCGATCACCTGGGACCGAACCGTGTCACTCTGTAAGGGAGGTAATTCGTCGAAATGAATTCTATTATCATTAATTTTTCTTGGGACACATGTGCACATGACATTTGGTGAATTTGTTAAACGATTACTTTGACTTTCATTTCTAAGCTTCTTCCGGCTGGATTTTAAATTAACCAATGTATCTAAAATTACAATGATCTAATTAAGTAATCGGTCTACAAATATCCACTGTTGAAGATAGACCTGGTCTACCACAAAATCTTGTAGTCGCATTTATAAACCTTTTAGCCCGTCAGAAACTTGGCTTTTAGGTAGTTCATGCTCAGTTTTTTATAATATTACATTTGTGTAGCGATAATGAGTTTCGGTAGCCGCTGAGGTAGGAGAGTTCTCTAGTAAGACCAAAGACCAACGAAGCGCTCACAAAATGGCAGATAAGATAGACTACCCAATGAGTCGCACGTCGACGCCGGACTCTCGCTTCTGTGGCTCTAGCATGAGTTTACGATACTACACTCGCTAGCGAGAGCGTAAAACATTTATATGGAAAATGGATAATTTGACATTGACAGTTCACGATTTCCCATACAAAAGTTTTACGTTCTCGCTAGCGAGTGTAGTATTGGTGTAGTATCGTAAACTCATACTAGAGCCTCTGATCGGACATAGAGGAGGCTTATTTCCAGCAGTAGACCTGCTCCAGTTAAGATCATCACCTTTAATGAAAGCTTTTCGGCACGATAAGTTTTCGCAGTCATAAATTTCACAGCCCGTCTGGCGACAGTAACCACCAGAAGGCAATCGTGAAATAATAACAGTATTTGTATAAAACAGAATGAGTGATGGATATCAGAACCCATTTTTCTATGTCATCCTAATCCTTTATCCGGTTAATGTAAGTTAGCAGGATAAAGAGTCGCTCATGCGGCACCTATGGCGTTTCCTGTGTTTACGGCCTGCCTATGGACTTAAAAAATGTCAGCAGGTCTTTTTTTTATGTTAACATCGGCAGACAGGCTGATGACGGTCCAATTGATGGTAGGTGGCTACCGTCGTCGCCTATAACACAAGCAACGCCAAAGCTGCTGCAAGTGCGCTGCCGACTGCAGCAGGATTAAGGATAAGGGATTGGGAGGAAATGGGCTCTGGCAAGTCTCCTCACTCACCGAAACACAACAGTACACGTGCTGTTATTTCACGGTGGTCTTCTATAAGGGGGTGGTTACTGCCGCCAGACGGGCTACCCACATGACTGCGAAATGCAGTGTGCCCTACTGCCACTACTTTCCAGATCCAGACCAGAGCCATATTTGAAAAGTTCATTTTTCAAAGTTGACCCTGCCGGGAATCGAACCCGGGAACCCTAGTACAGAGCGTTGAGGCAAGCACCCTAACCGCTCGTCCAATGGGCTCGTCGAATACGTACATGTAATACGTATATGTCATACGAATATGTATTACGTTTTTAGATGATTTTAAGTCAGCATAAAATTCTCTGAATTTGAAGACTCACAATTGGCAATTTGACCTAAGTATTTGCTTTTTCAAAGTTGACCCTGTCGGGAATTGAACCCGGGAACCCTAGAACAGAGCGTTAAGGCAAGCACCCTAACCGCTCATCCAACCTACTTTCAAAATAGAGTTAGAGTTGTAAAATTAAAAGAGTTGGACACAGTCTCTTGAATTCAACAGTGAACTAAAAGTATGATTCAAGAAAGTTAATATTCGTACTTCCTAAAACGAGAACAAAATTAGATTTTCCATTCGTCTGGAAAAAATTTTAGCGAGCAAGAATTCCCTTCCCTTAGGAACGTTCCAAGTAATGGCGGTGCATTTTGAATATAAGATAAAAGTGGTGCAATAGCGACTTCAAAGATAGAGTTGAGAGATCAAAATAAATGCTATTCGACTTGAATATCCCTTATAAGATTAACCTTCTGAAATTGTTATTCTACTGCTCCTTGTAAATTTATAAAATTTTCACATAAAAATTGTCTGCCAAAATTTTCTTTGATATATTTTAGTTTTAATTATTGAGGCAATTCCTTATAAATCTTTTATATATTATGTTACCGACCTTGAGAATGAATAACCAGTATGATTTTTCAATTTATATTTTTTATTAATAAAATTTTGTTACGAAAGAAATGGACACAACTAAGAAATATACATTTGCGTAAAGTGTGTGTACAATAGGGGATCGGACAGTAATCAGATTAAAATCTAAAATGTACTTAGAAAGAAAATATATATATTTTTTTACGATTATTTATCGAATAATAATTTAATATAATTCATTTAAATATTTTTAAATGAAGAAATAAAATTTTATTATTTACAATATTTTTAATCTATACTGAAACACCAATCACAGTGCGTGTGACGTCATTTGTGAGCAATCATTGTTTTATGCTAATACAGCTGTTTTGTTATGATATGACCACAAATGACGTTACGCGCTCTCAGATGAACTATCGTGGCGTTTTGGCGCGGCATTTTCAAACAAACAATATTAAAACATGATTTTGAGTACCTAAAAGGCTATAAATAAATAAAATAGAATTTTTTATGGGAATAAATATCCATGAAGATTAATTTAAAACACTTTCTGAAAATTTGTCCGATCCCCTATTGTGTTTCTAATTAAATTAATGTCCTATACACTTTCTGCCATTAATAAGGGCGTACAAATATTATTTACTTAATATTGTCATAAATTGTAATTATGACTTATTGTTAGCCTACTTAGTAACTATCCGGAGGCAGTACCAATATATCCATATACAGATACAGTAAGAAAATTGCAGTTATGGTAGAGCTAATTTCATGATGGTTATCCCTTATGATTTACCTACCATGGTCGTCAGCGCATTTGAATGTCTAGCTTTACTTGTATTAACAGATGACGGTAGTTTCAGACTACCCCCAAATTTTTATCATAAAAAATTTACATTTTTTAACTACTTCAGGCCGCCGGTGACTCTAGACCATAGATAGGTTCCCAACCTTTAATGGACTACCGCCCCCTTTACAAGAAAAAAAGTTCCAACGCCCCCTTTTATATAATAGTTAATTGTATCAATTTTATATGTCAGTCTATTATCTTTTAATAATCACAAATTAAAAATTAAAAATGAAATTATTTAAAGAAAGAGAGAATTATCTCTTTTTCTTTCCCTCTAATCGTGCCCCACGTAGTCGTGGCAGGGGATCGTTAAGGACAGTCCCAAACCAGATCAATTAGTTTATACTTAATGCTTATTTCAATGTTTTAGTGTTTATTTATTACGCCATAATAATAAGATAAACATTTTAGACGGTTAGATAAAATGTTTTTTCATGAGAATATTTTCAAAGTATTTTATTATATTGAATTTCTAATTAGGTAGGTACGTCGCGACCGCCCTCTTGACTGTCATAACGCCATTTGCCTTTGGACCCGCTACCGCCCCCGCGAAAAGCTTCAGCGTCCACTAGGGGGCGGTACCGCCCCCGTTGAGAACCTATGCTCTAAACTTCCTTAACCTGAAATATTGTTTAGAAGTTTATTGGTTTAACGGTGAAAGCATTCCATGCGTTGTAACAAGCTTCCTTTAAAATTTAGTGTTTGTTTCATTCCAATCGGTATAGAAAGTAATTTGTTAGTTCGAATTTACCATGTACCGAGTTCGTATCATGCGTACGATAGTTATAAATATAGCTTTTTAAATGTAATTACTAAATAAATAATTATTTCTTTATCTCTTCGTCTATAACTTGTAAAAAGTGTGCGTCGACCAAATAAACAAATAATAACTCCTACATCTATGTTTAAAATTATGTACTGATTATTTTAAAGTATATAGTTATCTCAAGAAACTTTTTCAAAAGAAGAACGTTAGCATTTTAGAGTTAGCAATATCTTTTCGATTCATCTCTTTATTGAGTACGAGATATATACACATATATTTTTAAATGAACGTGTCTTCTCATAAAATAAATTGAAATGTTCCGTCGATCAAGATTCGCGGTGGAAGCAGGACGCAGCGGTCTCTCCCAGCTCGAACGATAAATCAACTCGACGCTTTTATGTATAAAAAAGGAAAAAAATACCGGAGAAGTCGTTTATTTGTTTCCAAACTATATTCGAATGGTTCCCAAGCCTCGATACTTTAATAAAAATCTTACTCTGGAATTGAAATTTCACATTTCGTCGCACGGGACGCGGCTGCCGGTAATAGGGAGGTGCGATTTGAAAAAGGAACGCACACCTGGAAAAAGTTCGGAAAAGGAAATTAGGTGGAAAATATAATTTTATATTTTTGGAGTAAAAATAATACTTCTAAGCAGTTCTACCCAAATCTGACAGATGTAGCCGCTTCACTTAATTCTATTGTAGTATACTAGATGGCGCCATCAATAGTTTCATATTTTTGGAGTTCTAACCTAATCCGATAGATGTCGCCTCTTCAGCTATTCCTATTGTAGTTTATTTACCCTCTCTTCTTATTGCATAGTCAAAGACAACTCCATTCGTGGGTCGGAGCTGACACACACACACACACACATTTTTTTTTTTATAAAAAAAGATCTGTAAGCAGTATGACGGACCACTTGATGTTAGGTAGCTGACGTTGTCTGGGAGCGCAACCCGCATTAGAAAACGAATTGAATGTATTTCATTAAAAATTATATTTAGAATTTTAAATCCTTCTATATATAAAAATGAATCCCCATTTCCCTTGGTCACGGCATCACACGTGAACGGGAGACCGATTTTAATTCGGTTTTCACCAATGGAAAGAGGGATAAACTGGGAATCCACCAAAAAGTAACGGATAAGGATACAATTATCCAGATACGGCTCATACGATTCTAACTACATAGTTATAGATACTAACTAGACTCTTATGATCGTCATTTAGATTTACCAGTTAAATTTAAATTTACCAGGGTTTCGAAAAAAAGCCAAGATGACGATCCTGAGAAGAAACCCCGAAACTATTCTTTTTGTCATCTTTAAAATATAAAAATTACAACAATTATAATCATACACTTAATACTTAAAGTAAATATACAATACTAAGCATACTATGAGCTCCGAATCCAGGCTTTAATTCCAGGCTTCATTGTCACTTAAATTATCAGTAACCTTATAATAGCCTTTCGAGAGGAGTTTGGTTTTAATGACATCTTTAAATTTATTTATAGATAAGGTTCTGATCATCTCAGGCAGTTTATTATAAAACCGTATACACTGACCCATAAAAGAATTACTTATCTTGTGGAGTCGCGTCTTATGTAAATCTAAATTATTTTTAAACCTAGTACCTATATTGTGTACATCACATTTTTTATTAAATTGACCAGTATTTATGCGCGTAAATTAAATTTTCATAAATATATTGACATGTAACAGTTAAAATGTTAATTTCTTTGAACTTATCTCTGAGGGAAGACTGCGGATCTAGTTGTTAGATGACTCTAATGGCCCTTTTTTGTAAAATGAAAATAGTATTTATGTCCGCAGCGCCACCCCAAAGAAGGATCCCATAACTCATTACATAAAACTCATACATCCCATAACTCATTGCATAAACCACAGAGCTAAGTCTTTTACTTAGTTTCTCAATATGTGGAGCCCATGGTAATTTAGAATCTACTAGTATAACATTATCATTAACTGCTCTCTTAGGAGTTGATTATATTTTTTTATATCCGTACCCAATTGATATTATAATAATTTTTGTAGCTACATACAGGGTAAATTAAGCGTTTAATAACGCAACAGCACAGGTGCTTATATATATATATATATATCTTAGTGCGTGTGTGTGTGTAAATGGGTAAAGGGGAGTACAGTGCAGTGCCCTTTTTATTATAATTTTTTGTAGCGCTTGACGACATTCAGTTTTAGCTATAAAAAAAAACTATTTCTTCCCCATTATTTATGGTCGAATTTATTGTTGGGCAACAATAATTAATGTAATTATTAAAAAAATCATATTATTGTTATAGTTAGTTAGTACTTTTTATAGAACTCTTGACTTACGACTTACTATGACGAAATAATAAGTCTTTATAACATTTGTTATTAACGCCTTAAATAACAAACAAGGATAGGTATTGAAGAAAAGAATTTGCAAGAAAGTTTTGTTCTCCAATTATATTTTGGGACTGGTCTGACATTAGATTAATTTCCTCTACCTGTCTCAAACTGTGCCGTGCGACCCCACTTGCCCGGGCGCCCAAACTAATTTATCGAGATTAAAACGAAAAATGAAAATGAAACGAAAATATACTTTGCGGTCTTATGGTTTCACACTTTCCGTTTGGAAATTGACATAATTAAATATCCAATTTTCTTTCACGATCGGAATTTTATTATTAAAAGAAAAAACAAAAAAAAAGTGCGCGTACAAACTCCGACTGGATTGAAGTTTGAAGTTTACTCTTTTAAGGGGGAGACAAACGCTAAATACTAAAAATATCCATTGTTTAATGAAAATGTTACAAGAAATAGACAAGACAATTGCTTTGAAAAAAATATATATTATACTTAAACATGTGAAGAACCAATTTTTTTTTTTTTTTTACTGTCAAAACACCCCCCAGGCCCTTCCACTCCCTTTTTTGTTGATCCCCCATCTGACCCTTCCTCCTGCCTTCACGCGACTGAAAGGGACGTGTTAACAGCCCTCACCTCCTTTCCAAAGGGATCGGCGTCAGGTCTAGATGGCATTTCCCCGCAGCATTTGATTGACCTCACCAACTACGGGACAGGTGTGGCTGGTGAACGGCTGACTACCAGCCTCACAAAACTGGTCAATCTCATGCTGCTGGGAGATGTCTGCCCTGACGTGGCACCTATCATCTATGGGGCAAATCTTATCGCCCTGACAAAAAAGGACGGTGGCGTACGACCCATCGCTGTAGGCTTAACATTTCGACGTCTAGCAGCTAAGATCTGCGTCCGGCTCACTCGAAAAAAATTACAGGCCCTTTTTGAACCCACACAAGTTGGCTTTGGCACTCGCGGAGGTTGCGAGGCGGCAGTGCATGCAGTACGCACCTTCGTAAAAAGCGACTCGTGCGAGGTTCTCCTAAAATTAGACATAAAAAACGCATTTAATTCGGTCAATAGGGACACCCTGCTCAACGAAATTAGAATGCATGTCCCGGAAATATATAACTTCCTTCTCCAATGTTACCACTGCCCGTCAAAGCTACTACACAAATCCAATGAGATTCTGTCGGCCGTTGGTTGTCAGCAGGGTGATCCCCTCGGCCCAGCAATATTCAGTTTGGCTATCAACTCGATTATCCACAATCTAAATTCCAAATTAAATGTTTGGTACCTCGACGATGGGACCTTAGGTGGAGACGCACAGACTGTGCTAGCAGATTTGGTACACGTTAAACAACAGTTCCACAATATAGGTCTGGAATTAAATTTTGATAAGTGTGAATTATATATTTCCGATAAAGTAGATTCACTCACCGTTTCCCAAATTAGGCAAAATTTCAACAATGTCGCTCTTCACATTAAAATAATATCAAAAGACAGTCTGTACCTCCTAGGCTGCCCCATCATGGAGGAGGCCATCCCTCTCCTCCTAACTAAATCAACTTCAAAATTCAGCAGTTTTTCGGACCGCCTTGTCAAAATTAGTAGCCATTCAGCCTTATTTATTTTAAAATTCTGTTTGTTTGTTCCAAAATTTACTTACCTGCTTCGCTGCTGCCCCATCTGGAAATTTCCTCATTTGATTCAACCTATTGACAGTCTTATGAAATCCCAAATTGAAAATATCCTTAATATCCACATTAGCGAGCAGGCATGGACCCAAGCCGCTTTACCGATAAGGAACGGCGGTTTGGGAACCCGCAAAATTTCAAGTATTGCTTTGCCGGCATTCCTGTCCTCCATCCACAGCACGTTAGATCTCGCAGGTAAAATACTTAAAGCCCCAGCGGGCATTAACTGTGTCATCGCGTGCTTGGATGAGGCCACGAATGTTTGGCTAGCTGGACCGAGCCCAAATCTTCCACCGAAACCCCAAAGACAAAGGGCCTGGGACTCAATAGCCTCCGAAGCCACCCTACAATCACTCATAGAGTCATCGACAGGCAGAGACCGGGCCAGGCTGCTAGCTGTGTCCAAGCCTGAGTCAGGTCACTGGCTACATGCCTATCCATCACCCAATACAGGAACCTTCATCGACCCGGACACTTTACGTATATCTGTCGGTCTCCGCCTGGGAGCTGGGATTTGCACTGGCCACAACTGCGCTTCCTGTGGGGCCCCTGTGGACCGACTTGGCCACCATGGCCTCTCTTGCTCCTCGGGCGCCGGTCGCCTGTCTCGCCACGCCGCCCTCAACGACATCCTTAGAAGGGCGCTCGTCAGTGCCAACGTTCCCGCCGCTCTGGAGCCCCAGATTATACGGGGCGATGGCAAGCGCCCTGACGGGATGTCATTGATACCCTGGAGGATGGGCCGTGCGCTGGTTTGGGACGCGACCTGCACTGACACCCTAGCGGCTTCCCACCTGCCAGCAACCACAAAACGCGCGGGTGCAGCGGCAGATGCCCGGGAGCTCTTCAAGGTCTCTAAATACAGTTGTCTCGGCGCCCAATATCAGTTCATACCGTTTGGGGTCGAGACACTGGGGCCTTGGGGTAAGGGTGCGCTCGGGCTCCACAGGGACCTATGCAAACGTCTGAGGGAGGCAACAGGTGACCCTCGCGCTGGCGGCTTTCTCGCGCAAAGAATTGCAATTGCAATTCAGCGCGGGAATGCTGCCTGCGTGATAGAGACCCTCCCAAGGGGCCCCCGATTAGATTTTAATTTATAGTTATTTATATTAATTATAGATTTTAATTTGTAGTTATTTATATTTAGGAAAGACAATTGTTATTTATATTTATATTAATTAGTGAAAAAAAGAACCAATTGTATTAATTAGAATTTTCGTTAAAGTAATAGAAACTCCACAAAAAAAGTTAGAACACAAGAAGAATTTGGCCTTTATTGAAAATTCTCTCGAAAACGGCTTATTGCACGCATATGAATCCTGTACCTATTAATAAGTTGATATCAGATTAAAAAATTGTATTAATAAAAAAAAATTTTTTGTGTAATATTCTAATGGTAAAAACAAAAAAAATACCATTTCTAGGCCCGTTGAATTGTCTCCGCCGCCAGCGAGTTCTATAGTAAATGTCATTTGCCTCAGTGAATCCCTTAAACGTATAAAATTAAATGTATATAATTTTCCTTGTGTCAATATACACGATACCTAATTATTTTTTATTATTTGGTTTTATTCTGCATACTCAGAAGTCACGTGTTCCAACAAAAGTTATCATTTAAGCGGGGGAAAAAAAACAAAGTGGTCGTTCAGTACTCTGTAACATGTATAGCAGTACCAAATCTATAAAGTAAGTGGATTTAGTTCGTTTACTAGCTATATAAGGTCTCTGATCTATCTCAGAGGAACCCTAGCCGGTAGGACAAAAAAAAACAAACAAAAGTTATGTTAGTTATACACAGATGTCATTACGTTTTATAAGTTCAAATAGTTCATTTTTTCGACGACAGTTGCCGCTGCGCCGGCAGGTTATAACGCCCTATATAGTTTAGCTCATCAACGCGGACTACACTTTACATACGAGATTTCGACAGAATACATTCGGAACATATATCCTCTGTTGCACAAATGTCAAGGTGACAGATAACGTAACGCTTTTTAATTAACGCTTACTTCTCATAAAATTTCAATAACGGGGGCCTTATATGAAAATCGATTCTCCAAAATCCAAAACTATATATATATTGCTATAAATTCGAAAGATTCCTTTTTGTAAGGTCTTATATATACGAATACATATAAGATTAATGTTAAATCTTTCATTATAAATTATGTTTATTATATAAAAAACTAGCGGGTGCAATTTTTATATACATGAACATTCCCCGTTTATCCCTCTTTCCATTAGTGAAAACCGAATTAAAATCGGTCCACCCGTTCACGCGTGATGCCGTGACCAAGGGAAATGGGGATTCATTTTTGTATATAGAGAAGATGTAGTTGAATTCTATAATTTTGAATTCTAAATGCAGAATTTCTTAAAATGTTTCATGTAAATTTAATATAATTCATAGATTAGATGTTTTAGATTCACTTTAATAAATAGTTAAGCAACGGTCCGAACCGCGTCCAACTATTTAAAAAAATGTTTTAATGGCGATGGCGAACGCGGACGGGTTGAAAATTTTAAATTACGGGCTTGTCCTTGCAAAAGTTTTCTTCAATTTAGAGCGAGTCCTTTTTTTATGCATTTTACAAAGTTTCTTGCATTGTATGCTTCAATTTTAATAAAACTTGTATACCGACTTTATTAATTTATATTGCTTATGCCTATAACATTTAAACATGTGTTTAAACAGTGCTTATTTAATTTTTTGTAGTAAGACGGTTAACATTGAAACATTAAATAAAATGAGAATTTTGAAATAAAACTCAAAATTAGATTTCCTTATTTAAATTTATTTAAACTTGACACATTAAAAATATATAAAATTAATATTTATTAGGTAACCGCCGTGTGCGATTTCGATTCAACAATCATTGTCCTGATAGTCGTCTCGGTGAATGGTCTCATAACGAAGAGCTTCGACCAACATCTCAAGAGGCTCTCACTAGATGGCTGGGTCAAGGTACAGATAGAGAAGCCGGTACTTCTTGACATTACACGTATTGTCTGATTCTTGACATGCACGCACGCACTGCAGGTTGGGCGTTGCTTCGCTACCAGCGAAAAGAAAAGATAGAATCGAGAATGTGGATAATAATTTAACTGCGTCTGCGTTTAATCTCGTCCTTTTCGTATAATGATATAAATACAGCCTTCAGGAAATTTTCGGTCCATGATAGATGAGTATGGTTATCAATAGGGGATCGGACAAATTTTCAGAAAGTGTTTTAAATTAATCTTCATGGATATTTATTCCCATAAAAAATACTATTTTATTTGTTTATAGCCTTTTAGGTACTCAAAATCATGTTTTAATATTGTTTGTCTGAAAATGTCGCCAAAACGCCACGATAGTTCATCTGAGAGCACGTAACGTCATTTGTGGTCATATCATAACAAAACAGCTGCATTGGCATAAGACAATGATTGCCCACAAATGACGTCACGCACTGTGATTAGTGTTTCAGTATAGATTAAAAATATTGTAAATAATAAAATTTTATTTCTTCATTTGAAAATATTTAAATGAATTATATTAAATTATTATTCGATAAATAATCGTAAAAAATTATATATTTTCTTTCTAAGTACATTTTAGATTTTAATCTGATTACTGTCCGATCCCCTATTTATGACATTTGTTTAAATGTTACTAAAAAGCCGTTCTCGAATTATAAATGATATAGCTAACATAGCTTTCCTTTATATATAATATATAGATATAATTATGGATAAAAGATAGAACGTACCAATTCTCAAAAATCTTCTTGATTCTGTCGTTATTTTCGTGACACATACATGATTCATCGTGTCGTAAGTCACGACTCTAAAACTATCAATCAGCCGCAATTTAATAGTTATATTTTCAATTTTAATTATAGTTCAAATTTTAATAGTTACGACTGGAATGGTTTACAGAATATTCTTAAATCACAAATAGTAACTTCAAAGGATATCTTTTCCATCTGCTCAACCAAATTTCACAAGCCGTTGTTATTATTTCTATTATTTTTTCACTAAACTTATAGCACAGAAAAGTCAATGTCCATTTTTTTTCAACAATATTGGATATACCCATGTTTTTTTTATGTAAAAAAATAGCTAACTGATTCAGTGATAACTACTTCAAATATGCCTAAAAGTATTTAATTTGATACACGATAGCATTCAAATTCAAATAGTTATTGCACAATGAATCATTCCTTTAGGAATCTTATTTTTTTTTCTACAGGCATTTTAATTTTGGCATTTTAGTTTAATTTAAAATTAAACAACAACTTCAAATAATAAATATACTAAAATTTGAATTTTTTCTACTGAATTTGTGTTTGAATTTATTAGTGGTAATTTAAAAAGTTGGCAACTATTTTCCAACAAATTTTATGTAAGATCCGCTTCAGTAACTTTCGATGACATTTCGAATGTCAGTTTTCATAGCGGCCGATAGAGGTGCCGACGTCTATAAAAAATTAATATCAATATTTCCCTTACAAAAATTTGCATTGCTAATTCAAAAAGCTTCCTTCGTATTAAATTAATATAGGTTCGATGTGGCTATTATCGTCTTTAATTGAAGCTTTAATTTGAATGTTATAATATTTTCAGAACAAATTTTGTTCTTTTAACATTTTGTTTAATGAAATTCCATTTTAATCACAGGAACAGTATAAACAGTACAAATATAATAGTAATATGCGTTCTCTTAGTCTTATAAAGGTAATACCTGTAAATATCCATTTTTCCGTGATAAAAAAAGACCCCAAAAATAGCAAAACACTAAATATAAGCGCTTGCCGTTTGGGAGTGCTATAATAGTGCTAAAAATGGTGTCTCCTTACTATCTGCTTGTCAAAGAACAGTGCTTAAAAGAGCAACAAACTGCCGTATGCTAGAAGTGGAAAGAAAATAAATAAATTGACGACTGCCTGCTGTCTGCTAGAGCTGCCTATAAGTGAATTTCTAATAAATGTATGACGATGCACCGGCGCGAGTGGTGTTAATTAATAATAATTTTATTAATTATGTTAATTATTAACTAATAATTTATTAACTAGTTATAAAACAGTGGATAAAATATACCTTTTCGTACCTAGTTATGAAAACTGGTTACGAATGTGGATGAGGAGAAATTGGTGAGTAGTTGCACTTTGCTAATCTACGTGTTAATGAATAATCTATAGGTACATTATAATAAAATCGTATTTGATGTACAGCCGTGTCTGTACATCAAATATTTAAAAAAAAAAAACAAAACAATTTGTACTCATGTTACCGAGGTCAAAACAATTGTTTTTTGGAATTTTTGTCTGTTTGTCTGTTTGCGCACGCAAATCTCAGAAACGGCTTAACCGATTTGAATGCATTTTGCAGTGATGTATTGTAGAAAGCTTCCCGTAACATTTAGTGTTTGTTTCATTCCAATCGGTTTAAAAACAAAAAAGTTACGCGCTATACCGAATACCACGCGCACGAAGTTCTTACTCAATATAACTGAAATCTTTCTGTATACAGGTGAAATATATAATATGTGATTCAATCCGTAGGCGCTAGAGTTAAATATTCTTACAGTTCCATAGTTAAAAATAATTGAGTTAAAAACTTTATTAAACCAATTCCAAACAATTAATTATTGTTTTTTTTTTTAAGTGAAAATATTAGCCAAAAAAATGTTGCAAAAATATAAATTATTTATTTTGGCTACGGTATTGACCGTAATAAAATAACTACATTTATTTAGTTACACTTGAAGGTATCATTCGCAATCACCAATTTTTCCTCATCAATAAAGATTTTTGTGAAGCTTATTTCTTTTTCCCTAAGATTACATAAAGAAAGTTAACAATTATAAAATATATTGTTATTATATTTTTAATACAATTATTCGTTAAAAACATTTAAAACATTTTTACATTTTACCTAAGGATTTTCATATTTATATATATTTTTTTAATTTTAACTGGTGGCAGCGCTATACCTACCGTAAAATACACAGAAACAAATTAATAATTGGCTCACTGTTTTACAACTGTCAATAAATTAACACGTTAATTACGACCGGAACATAAGCGAAAACTTACCTTATCACGTAGGCATTCAGCATCAAAGTCGAACGTGGGGACGTACACGGTAATTTCAAAATTAAATGGCATAATAAAATTTCGTAAACTTACCTAATAAACTTCTTTAGCACACTAACACGGCTCAAAAATGTTGTCACAGATAGTCATTATAGACAAATGAACAGGAACACGGCACAAGGTGTGGAACAAAGTGAATTTTCAGGTAAGTAAATAAATTAGTACAATGAAGTATACATTGCTGCGACTTCGCTAGCAGTAAGAATGCCGGGAAACTAGGGACCTTCACGTCTTACGGGAACAGGCGTGGGTCTGTATCCCAAACAGAACGCTCGGCCCCTTTATAGACAGTTGGGGTGGAAACGCGCAGGCGTCTAGCACCCTGTTGCTTCATAGAGATGTGTAAACATTACTCTCGATAAAAATGTCTTGTGCAATCCAAATCTTGTATGTATATGTTGTAACATATCACTATGTACTATTTTTTATTTATTTTATTTTATTTTATTAGGGAAAACAAACAATTACACCATGTATATTAGACTAAAGAAAGAAAAAAAAAACATACATAAACTTAAATAATAGTGCAATCAACAACATTTTCCACAAAGTAGTAAATCAGGTTTATACAGAGAGGACATATAAATACACACCAATAAAAATAAAAAAAAACCAAGAGAGAAAAATCAATAAAAAAAAAAGAACAATAAAAACTCATTAAGCTAATGCATTGATTTCATAATATCTTTTCTATATTTTTGTAAAGGAATGGATTTTCCTATGTAAAGGATAGGATGTTGAAATTTTTTAGAGAAGATTGTCAAAACATTGTATATTTAATTATATTATCAATTGGTATTGATCTACAAAATTTGCGGCGATAATTCATTGTAGATGCTTTCTTGGTAAATAAATATTCTATGTTTTGACAATCTTCTCTAAATTTTTTTAACATCCTATCCTTTCTTATCCTATCCTATTCTATCCTTTTCAAACGATTTATTATATAATTATACGATATAATACATTTACATATCAATAGAATAAAAAATATTAAATGAGCATCAATCGATATGAATGTGGAACAATGAACCGAAGGCATGTTTTTTGTATGAAGCATTATATTAGGTTAAAATGTTAGTGTAATTGCTATTCTAAGTATTAGTAATTCGCTCCAAAGGTACACGATCACCAGCGTGCGTTTTATAATTAAAGGTCATGAGTAAAATATCATTAGAGTCTTACGATTGTGTATCTCGAAGTTCCTACAAAAGAGGGTTTTAACGCTGCACGCGTCGTTTTACACGAATTTCTGTACATGATTGTGATTCATGTATGAATAATACAAATAAAACAAAAATTATAAATGTTTGTTTATGTATGTGAAATCCTGTTTTTAGCGACTCGTAGTCACATTTACATGAGAAAAAAAATGTTAGAAATGTGTTTTGAAAAAGGTTTCAATTACAAAATATTCTCTTAGATAGATATTTATAATTTTAATTCAACAATAGCGTTAAAAAAATAATGAAATTGTGCAATTTTTACTTTATATTTTACAGCATAAACACTAAAAATATTAAAGTCAAATTAAAGGAATATTTTTTAAATTGTATTTGATTATATCAACATTGTAATTAATTGTACATAGTTAGATGTTAAATCTTTTAATATTTTAATAATAATTTAAAGCATTATGATAGCAAACGGTTAAACATAGGTGGTTTTTAATGCTATCATTATATTAATGTATATTTAGTTTTCTTTTTAAATTGTTAAAATTATAAATAAATTAAATTAAATTAAATGTGGTTCTAGCAGGACGGCGATACGTGCCACACAGCGGTCCCAACGATGCACATTCTTCATGAACGATTTGAAGTCATGGTTGTCTCTCGCAGAGGTGACGTTAATTGGCCGCTACGATCGTGCGATTTGACCCCGATAGACTTTTTCTTGTGGGCTGTACGGAAGTCGCAGGTCTATGCCAATAAGCCGCAATCGACTCATGCCTTTAAAGTCAACATAACCCAGGCCATCGCTCAAATTCAGCCGGATCTATGCGGCAGAGTCATTAAAAACTGGACCACTCGAATCTGTGCCACCGTGTGAAGCCGCGGCGGATATTTAAATGATGGTACATTCCACACATAATGACATATACATGGGTCCTTGAAATAAAAAAGAATTTTAGTAATAACTCACACACAGCTTGTTTTATTCCATTTTAACATCTACCCGCCCTTATTGAAAAACCCTTTATATGATATTTTAAAAACGCTCGTAGCAAATACTGCTACGAGCAGCGCTCAAGAATATTTTGACTCTCGTTACAACAAAATAAAAGATTGTGCATTGACATAACATATAACACTTATATACCTATATTTAGATGTTTTTTGAGGGACCTCCCGGCCCGGGGACCACTTGTACCGGTCGCGGCTGTCGCCGTGGCCGTCGCAAGTGGCCCTTCAGGGCTAGCCGGTCCCTCATAGCTTAAGCATTAGTTAAGTTTTTATTTGTAAGGGCCGGGCGCTTCTCGCCCCCCCCCCGACGCCCGGTGACGGTTCAAAAGTCCCCTATGGACTAGAACCACACCCATTTCGAGGTGAGTTTTAGTGCGGTAAGAGTCCCACATAACCTCTATGGGCATTTGCATTGCATGCGGCATTTGAGCATAAGGTATCTTTTGAAGATTTCTCTCCTCGGAAAAAAAAAAGAAAAAAAAAAGATGTTTTTAAATATCCACATATCAAATGTATTCAGACTTATATTATTATTTTGCTGAAGTTAGCAAACTTGGCGTGATACTATCTCAAAACAGTGATTTTTTTACTTTTGACGCTATATATTTATTTATCGATAACATCCCATCACTATTACAGTTACCTCACACCCAGACAACCTGTAACACCCACCTCCCTATCGTTTAAACACTGACTTATCAAAAAACTTACGTTTAAGTTGGATACGGTTACAAGTTTAGCCACAGTGACGTTGAAAGTGGGGGCACCAAATCGCCTTGCGGTTCCTGCTAAACGATATTATCCTCTTTGAAGTAAACTTCCTTAATAAACAAACATGTTCCGAGAATAATAATTTACTTAGGGTACATTTTTTTACAGCGGTTAACTTTACATTT
Source organism: Bembecia ichneumoniformis (assembly GCA_910589475.2). NCBI lineage: Eukaryota > Metazoa > Arthropoda > Insecta > Lepidoptera > Sesiidae > Bembecia > Bembecia ichneumoniformis. Next base: position 17,709,509 of record OU342530.1, read on the forward strand.
ATAAGATTTATTTTCTTTGAAAAATGACATTTTTTTTAACAAATTACGTCATATTTGAAATACTCAATTATTGCTATGCCGAATATAAACAATAAATGTTATCTTTAATTAAGAAATTGCTATAGAAGTAATTAAATAAGCATTTCATATTGATATAATCTTCTAATATATAAAAATGAATCCCTATTTTCCTTGGTCCACGGCATCACGTGTGAACGGGTAGACCGATTTTAATTCGGTTTTCACTAATGGAAAGAGGGATAAACGGGGAATGTTCTTATATATAAAAATTACATCCCACTAGTAAAATATATAAATAGATTTATATCTCTATACATTTGTAGTTCCTAGGGTTGATAATTATTATGATGACAGAACTATAAAGAAGCAGTTGCCCTATAATTCTAAATAGTTTGCCCGAAGACATTGTGCAAGAGAAAAATTAAACTATATTTAAAAAGAAATTAATAAAATATTATCTACTTTCATTAATTTAATTAATGAAATTTAAGTGTAGATTTAGGTTTTTAATTTAGGTTACATTTATTTTCAGTTTTATTTTATTTTTAATAACTTGATCCCATAGACAAACTGCTTTCCAGTTTTATGGGACAATGTAAATATTAGTGTAATTATTTCATGTGTAATAAATAAATAAATAAATAAAATAAAATCGTAAATGAGCCGCGTCATTAAATTAAATTTTTTTTTTGTCCACGTTCTACTTATTTTACCGGGGTCAAAAAATAGTTTTTAGAACTTTTGTCTGTTTGTGCACGCTAATCTCAGAAACAACTAAACCGATTTGAATGCGGTTTTCACTGAAGTATTGTAACGAGCTTTCCGTAACGTTTTGCGTTCGTTTCATTTTAAACGGTTTGCAAATAAAAAAAGATACGGGCTACATCGAATACCATGCGTACAAAGTTGCGTTCCCCAGCTATTATTTTATAATTACAATAAATCGGGTTCTTAATACACTTCAGTCCTTTTCCATTAAATGAGAATCGTTGAAATGTTGGCGCAAATATTTACTTAGAATGCTTAATAAGTAATTAATTGTAGTCAATCGGTCGGGCTAAACTGCGTCATTGGCACAATTTATTCTGAATATATTTACGTCTTCTCTGAGCTGCTTGGAAATAGACACTGTCAAAAGTAACAAACAAAATAATGCAAAATAAACATAGTTACTTAATCAAAAATAAAATAATTTGATTTGTGACATTTATAATTATTATAAAAAGATGGTCGCAATACGTTTCTTTATAAAAAAAGTCGTACGCTAGTTTTATAATATACTAGCGATCCGGCTCCGGCTTCGCCCGGGTGCAATTTTTATATATATAAACATTACCCGTTTATCCCTCTTTCCATTAGTGAAAACCCAATTAAAATCGGTTTACCTGTTCACGCGCGATGCTGTGACCAAGGGAAATAGGGATTCATTTTTATATATATAAGAAGATAGATATTTAGATTTTAACATGTTGGATCTTTATATCCTTAGCTGGCACTCGCGGCTCCGCCCGCCTGGCATATTTAGCCTATGTACAACCTGAAATTCTATTCGAAAATTACAAACATACAAACCTTACCTCTATAATACCTTATCTTTCTGTCACCTCTGGGATGGGTCTGCCCGTTACCAACTGGCCGCACTGGACTCGATTGAAAGGCGAGCAAAGAACCTTATTGGCAACGACACTCTTGTGGATTCCCAACTTCAAAGCCTGCAGCATCGCCGAAAAGTAGCGTGCCTATCGATTTTCTATCGTCTACACTATGGAGAGACGATTTAACATAGATTTTCTATCTATGTTGTACGATTTAATCCAACCGGAACCGTTCCACTTGCGGACCACTAGACGTGGGCAGGGGTTTCATCCCTTCGTGGTCGATGTACCTCGATCACGAACAAAGCGTTTCAGTTCCACCTTCCTTGTTCGAACTGCTAAGGAGTGGAATTGCCTGCGTCTGTGTTCCCACAGAACTACAACCTCGGGGTCTTCAAAACTAGGGTAAATGGGCATTTACTAGGTAAGCGTGGTCCACCTTCGGCCACATCTGCACCTCACATCAGGTGAGATAGTGGTCAAGCGCTACCTCGATTTCATAAAAAAAAAAAATATAGAAAAAATCGTCGAAATCGAGTACGTCTCTGTACACATGTCTGTCTTATTTACTTTGACTCTTTCAAAGTTTCAAACAAATTAAAATTATATATGTACGTTATGTTTATAACAAAAAATATTTAATTAATTAAATAAGTTTAACACGGATAATTAAATGAATGGAATGGGTGATCTGCCTTTCTAAAACAATACACACCACATAAACAGAGGACATGCTTAAAGCTTGTATCTACTTAAATCAGAGCTTTATACATCTAAAAATAAAAACTAAATTAAGTTATGAGACATTAAAAAGAATTTTATTTTTCAAGACGGCTTAGAAATATGCATTTCAAGAATTGCAAATAATATCTGAATTTTCCTAGCGTTCTCATATCGAGGGTAATTTATTAAAAACTCGTGCTTCTTCAAGTCACTTTTTTACTACTTAAAAACATATTAATACGAAATTTTTGTAAAGCAAGATATCATTTTTACCACAGATTTTTTTTTTTTTTTTTTTTATGTTATGTCGACAGACAGGCTGACGGTCCACTTGATGGTAGGTGGCTACCGTCGCCTATAACACAAGCAACGCTACAGGTGCTGCAAGTGCGCTGCCGACTACAGTAGGATTAAGGATAAGGGATTAGGAGGGGATAAGGAAATGGGCCATCTTCGGTTAATACTGTATTTTGCTAATGATGATCAAGAAAGACAATTTTAGTTCAAATTTAGTATTTCAAAAGAATGCAATTTGCGTATGCATACCATGTTAAGTTAATTACATGTGTAAGGAATCCTCTTGGCTCTTGAATATGTAAAGTTAAAATGTAAGAACTCAGATTGTCAATAATGTTACACGTGTACAAGAGGCTTTGTGGTCATGGCAACCTATAATATCGGAGAGTGTCGCTAGTGATACTGTTACAGGGACGGCGTCATCTCTTTTTTATTTACTTATTTATTACACATGAAATAATTACACTAATATTTACATTGTCCCATAAAACCGGAAAGCAGTTTGTCTATGGGATCAAGTTATGATGACAGAATTGAAAAATAAATGTAACCTAAATTAAAAACCTAAACCTAAACCTAAATTTAATTAATTAAATTAATGAAAGTAGATAAAATTTCATTACTTTCTTTTTAAATATAGTTTTATTTCTCTCCTGGACAATGACTTCGGGATGTCTTGGACAATTTATATCAAACTCTGTCGTGATTCCACTAAAACGAGAAAAAAATCTAAGCATCGACTGTACTCTCTACTAATTTATTTATCTATGTATATAATTGTGTTGCTAATCGCAAAACTCGAGAACTGCTGAACCGATTCGGCTATTATTATTATTATTATTATTTAATATTCGTCCGAGAATGTCCTTTTCTTATGAAAAGAACAATTGGGTTAATCATGCGTAAACCGACTAAAATAACGTCTTTGTCTTCAAATACCTTTAACACCCTCTTATAGTAATATGTAAGACACTTTTCATATGAAGAGTTTTGTAATATATTAATTAGAAATTACTTTTATTTATTGTTTCACTTTGTCAGACAGACTAATAGTGCATTTGGTGGTAGGTAAATAACAAAAGCAAATTTTGCAGGTGCTGTAAGTGTCCCCCCCCTAGGTGTGCTAGGACCTTGTCGTGGTGGGGTGGCTTAACCCTCGACAATCCGGGCGGTAGCGGGGGTCGGTGAGGCCACCGGCCTTCGCTTGGCTGACCGGATTGTCGCTGGGGAACCAAGAAAGCACACCCGTGAGGGCTCCGAACATCGGAGCTCGAGGCGGAGCAAACGTTGGGAGGCTTCAACGGTGCTGTCGAGTTTAGTAAGATTAAGGATAAGGGATTAGGAAAGGATAGGGAAAGAGGCTCTGGCATCCCTTACTGTTGTATTCTGTATTTATGTATATTACACACGTATCTCGTTACAATTTGTTTTTTCTGACAAAGGTTAACAAATAATGATTACTTAATTAAATAAGTTTATCTTATCTTGTCTAGTGGCTATGTCTGTCTGCTAGAGTACCAGTATCACTTCGTCCATTGCTGAAATATTGTGATCGCCACGTGAACTAAAGCTCTCTACCTATACCACGTAGTACTTTTTTGATAGAGGCATTCTTCACATCTTCACAAGCCATTGTGTGGCTTCCTAGGATATGACTGCGCTTGTGTAGTATGCATTGGTGTTTCTTCTGCCTCATGGCGAAGACACGAATTATTAATACAACTAATAATTGTAATAAAGAATAAATATTACAAATATAGAACGGAATCGGAAATGTAACTGAGAACAATGTTTATATTGTGAACATTATAATAACTATTGTTGATTATATATAACAGAGGCCTTTTCGTCGTATTCCTATAATGATGTCTACTGTGCCCAATCTTGTGTACATCCGTGATGAGGAGCTGTTCACGATATATTTAGCCTATGTATTTACACGTGCTCTTACTTAATGGTGATATTCTGTGTAAGACGGCGCTTACAAGGCCAAACGAATTATTAGTAACAAGTTGATATACTTCGTCCATTTTATATGAAAATAGACACACGTGTAAATATTTTACTTGCCATTGAATGTGTGATTTAATGTGATTTAATTTAATCTCTAAGATTTTTTTTAGGGAGAATTTAAGAAAAAAACCTAATTAATGCCCTTTTTAATTATAGTACAAAGTACGCAATAAACTTATATTGCTTCATCAATCCTAAGAGTCTCTACCTATTAAATTATAGGGGTAATAGCTTTTTTCACATAATTTTTTTGTCTTACTAGGTATATTTTTACGTGCGGGGTGAGTCAAACTGCACGAGTGCGAAAATGAACTATTTATTTCGACAAACCAAGATGGCTTCCAAAAGGGTAATGCTTGTCCTATAATGATGAGTTAATTGTCCTATGTTAATGAGTCGCTGGTTTACTGTCGCAGGTAACTTCAAAAAACTCCGAAAAGTCGCTTTCGAATCGCATGCTATCGCATAACTGTGTCGCTCTCGCTCGCCACTCTCCTATTTATATCTGCCGCCAAACGTCTCGACCTATTTCGAATTTTCCAGAAATAAACAATTATTGTAAACAGGGAATTTTTTTCTATTCCGTGATTGTAAACAAGGTCATTGAAGATTCGGGAATGCTATTTCTGTTGAATGCGAACTCTATGTTGTGAACATAAGGACCAATTTCCTTTGACACTAACCGGGAAGTGGCGTGACTACTATCGATAGTGAAGAGCCTTCGAGATTTTTCGACCGACGCGAGTGCTTTTACCAGAACGTTCCATGGTTAGTCGTAACAATATGCACCTCAAGTATTTAAAATGCTACGCAAATTGACACAGATTTCTTTTTTCCTGCAAATTATATATGTACACAAACCTTCCTCGCTTATCGTTGCTTCCATTAGTGAAAACTGTAACAAAATCCTCTGGGTTGTTTTGAGGAGACACAGACTTTATATTCAAACTAGATGAAAACCCGGCTTCGCTCGGGTGTAATGTGACTCATAATATGTACAGATGTAGATACAAAATGTAAGTAGATCTTTCTGTAGTTATCGGTTCTCAAGGAATATTAAAGGCAAAAGCGGCATAGATTTCGCTCAATGTTTGAGGCAAGACGTTTCGTTTTACACAGTAACATGAGTCACAGTTCTTTGTAATGGACACCTTTGTTTTTAAAATGAATGGTGCAACGACGTATTGAGTGGCGAGGCGTATGAATGAAACGGAACGTTTATTAACCACTCAAGATGTCATAGGTGTCAGTGAGTGACGTTTCGCTAGAGTGACTGACCAGTATGGCGACTGCGATTTGTCTGTCAGCATTATTACAATTTAACAAAATACTTGACAATCCGAATTTTGCGGATATATGTTGTCGACTCGAAATCTTTATTTTTTTATGTTTTATTATTCAGGTAAGGTTTCAATCGAGTCTACCGTACCCCTTGACGAAATTATTAATATAGATATACATATATATGTAGATATGTAAGATATAAATGTATAAGAAATGTATATAAATGTATAGATATAAATATACTATACAAAGAGATTCGTGATATCACAATAAGTTCAAGCATATTCTTATTACGAACTAGGTGCGCATTGCTGGAGAGCAGCAAGGACGTCTAAAATGATGCATAAATGTAGCTACTTCAGGAGAAATGCATAGCAAGGCATTCTTGTTAGATATCTTTCTGATTCGATTTACAACGTTCGACAATTCGAGGAAGATATTTACTTGCTTTCCGGTGTGTGTTGCGTAACGTCGTGATAAACTGAGAAACTGTTTTCACAGAAATATCTCTTTATAGGAGATAGACGTGTCTTTTATTCAGTCATGTGCGATTTTCAGTTCAATACACAGGACATGATCTAATTACCTAAGCCTGAGTCTAAAGTCTATCAGGGTTATCATTCATTGGATGGTGGTATTTTCAGGCCACAAAAGTTTTTTTTTAAAGGCCAGCCACACTTTATTTAAAAAAAACATAACAACTCTAAAACATCGCTTGGAGTTCCAAGCGAAACAAAAGTCCGATAAGAGACTCATTTTTCAGGACAATTTTCATTATTAGTTGCGAAATAGAATTTGATTTATTTTTTTTAATTTATACGAGTGCTTTGAATACTGTTCTGGCCTAAGGCACGCTTGTCTCCTATTGAGTGGTATGGGCTAAATCCTAAAAAAATATATTCTTTTATATGAACTTCTTCACGAAGACATTTAGTCTATTCAGTTTTTCCTTCATAATTGATTGATGGATACGAATCATTAAACTACACGCAAAACTGAGAAGACCACAGAAGCAGACGCACAGACAAACAGACGAAAATTCTAAAAACTATTTTTTTTTTACCAAAATGTGTAAATTAAAATTTTTATTTTTGATTAAATGAAATATTAAAAAAATACACAGATGGACGACAAGTGGCAGAAAAGAGTAGATAACATCTAAGACACTTTAATTAAGTTTACACATACACACTAGTTATTATTGCGCTGAAGGGATTCACAAAGGAATTTTGTTACTGTGGAATCGAATAACAATGTAAACACTAAACTATTTCTAACAGTTGACGGGCACTGCGTTGTTTAAATGCACTCGCTTCACAACTTGGAACCTTACACTGGGGTAATCTGAAATATTTGTTGGATAACAAGTTTAATGAAGATTATACTTAGCTGCAGAGATCATGTTGAGAAGCCAGCTGAGTGCCTCCGTGTAACAAGGGCATGTCCTGGTGGAATGCCGAATCAATGAGCCATTGCTTCTGTTCCAAAGGATTGCGATTAGGCTTCATCTGAATATAATGATTCAGCAGTTTTACTGTTCAGCAGCAGCATTTTCTGTCAAACGGAAAAAACAAGTCCCAACCAGGTGCCAACTTATTCATCTTGCCAGATAAATGCAGGCTGAGAACATTGGAACACGAATGATTCTGCTTTACAATTATACGCACTCCAATTCTTAAAGATGCAGACAATTCTCTATTTGCTGTATCTGGAGAAGATGTGGATCTTGTAGTCCGTCCACCAACAAAGGAAATATTCTGTTTTAAGATGGGATGAAGCAATGTGGAAACCAAAGTATTTTCTTCCCCAGATCTTCAAAAACATTCATGTTGTTCTTCCATTTTTTTTTCTCCATAGTTTCAGTGGTTGTAATACCTCAGCCATTGGCAACGCATCAATTATAAAGCTTTTTTGACAAAAATAATAATCAAGAATATAGCAAATGTGTATATTATAGAATGTATTGATCAAGTATCAACTCAGGACGCCATCGCAGAAGCGGGAGGAAAGATGTTTCTTGCCGTGCGCCCTCTATACCCAGACTAATCTTCATAGCGATACACAGTTTTTTTTAAACCATTTACCAAGCCCAAATTTGATCTTTTTTTGCCTTTAACCTACCAACACATCAGCTAAATATCTCTCCTTTAGAATGTATCATCAAGTAAAGGAGTGGCTTGGGTACCAACTGCCACTCAGTTGCTTAAAATGCGACGAATTGGAAATTTTGGTGGCAGGAATTTAAATTTTTCTCAGCAATGACAAAAGTGATGTTTGGTAATTTGTTTCCTCATGTTACTAATTTCATTTTGTCAGTTGCATTATACAATTGGTAAACTTTTGTAACAGAGAAAAAAAATTCAAAGAAACCTCTTTTAAAACACAGATATACCTTTTACAGGCAAACGGGACAAATTTATACCTCCCAATTTTCTATGTACATTAGTATAAACATAAACTTTAATTTAATTCAATTTTTTAATTTACGACCTTACGATATAAGCAAGCGCGCTCTCGTTTTCGTATGCAATCACAGCAGTATTAATTTTTTTATCGCTTCGTCGCCTTAACTGCAGTATTTAGGTAAGCATACTTGTTAAATATGTTATTTTGTATTAAAAAATGTATTTTTAATACTGTTTAACCCCATCCAGCACCTCGAGCTCAGCCCCTACCCTCTGAGGATTTTAGTATGATTATCAGGACATCTAAAGGAATAGCTGTAACAACTTTCAAAACTACACGAAATATTGGGTCTGATCGTCGAATTTTAAACAAATTTTCATACGCTAAAACTCTTATAGTCATTATAGTAAATACAAACTTAAAAAAGAGAGTAAAAAAAGAAACAAAAGGGTAGACGATTTTGAAGAATGACCCATGAGGGGATCGAACCCTTGACCTTCGCGTCGTAACCACGAACGCGACGCTCTAACCAACTAAGCCAATGGGCCGTTGTTAAGTACTGCAAATATATCGATTATATTAGACAGTATGCTACTTTGTTTTTAATACGTAATAACATAGATAAAATACTACTTAAGTAGTATTTTGTCTATGGTAATAATCAGTGTGTGAGGAAATTAAAACTTTCCGTTCTTCGATACCCGAATATTCTTCTCATCCTAAACTAAATTAATTTAAAAAAAAACATTAAAAGTCGGCAATAGATGGCGCTAAACAAAATAATTCCGGAAAAAACAGATAATTATCATAATTTATACGGTAAAATTGTTATAGTGAGATTATGTGCATACAGTAAATACAAATCAAAAAAAGACAATAAAAAAAAAACAAAAGGGTAGACGATTTTGAAGAATGACCCATGAGGGAATCGAACCCTCGACCTTCGCGTCGTAACCACGAACGCGACGCTCTAACCAACTAAGCCAATGGGCCGCTGTTAAGTATTGCAAATACATCGACTATATTAGACGGTGTATTACTTTGTTTTTAACTGAAAGCTAATCGTAGGTGGCGCCACTGTTGAGTGATCCTAATCGCCGCCATATTGTGTTTTTGGTTCCCTGTATTTATCAGCGAATTTGCCTTTATTTCTACAAAAATGTATTCGACATAAAGTGTTAAGCAGTTAAAAGAACAGTTGAGGAAAAGAAAAGCATCTACTGCACATAATCTTGAATATTTAGTCTGCTTCCAATTTTTTCTTCGTAAAGCTTTTATCCATTGTTTTTTTCTTTTGAAATCTTTAGGGAATATATGGATTCCCGTCTTTTTGCAATCCAAAGCTGGACATAAGCGCCATGTTAATTGAATAAATTCAGTTCTTTTTGTTCGTTTACAAAATTACTATGGAAAATGACAGTCACTTGTCAGATTTAGGGAACAACCAACAGTGCTGCCATCTGAAGTGAGCAAAAGGCAATTTTTTACCCCATTGGTGTGTGAAGAAATTAAAACTTTCCTTTTTAGAATAGCCAAGTACGGTTCTCATTCTAAAATGGATGTATTTTTTAAAAATTCTGAAATTCTCACATATTGGGTCACACAAACATAAATATCACGGTATTATCAAACAAAATAATGTCCCCTGAATAAATGATCATCATTTATATAATACTAGCGAACCGCCCCAGCTACGCACGGAGTTTAAATCTTTCTCTGCGGTTCCAAATTTCAGCTTTCTAGACATAGCAGTTTTGACTGCGCGTTGGTAGGAATTCCTTTAGATGTCCTGATAATCATACTAAAATCCCCAGAGGGTAGGGCTGAGCTCGAGGTACTGGACCGGGTTAAACAGTATTAAAAATACATTTTTTAATACAAAATAACATATTTAACAAGTATGCCTACCTAAATACTGCAGTTAAGGCGACGTAGCGATAAAAAAATTAATACTGCTGTGATTGCATACGAAAAAGAGAGCGCGCTTGCTTATGTCGTAAGGTCGTAAGCGACAATACAATTTTTTGATGTGAAACATCTATAGGCGCGGGTGAAACTGATTGATAGCGTGGCGACGCAGTCCGTGGCGACGCGTCACCACGCTATACGATACAGTCTATGCGTAGTAGTGTGTACGGTGATTGTTGTTGTTGTTGTGATTGTTGGTGGTTGTTGCAACTAGAAATAAATATTTAAATTTTTGTATTCAATAAAAATAAACGTTAAATAAATAAATAAACAGTCATCATTTTATTTCACTCCATGTTTCACATCTACCAGGCGTCCCGTGACGGCTCATTTTTTTTTTAATTAAAAAATTCAAAGTAAAAAATTAAAGTGTATGTTTATACTAATGTACATAGAAAATTGGGAGGTATAAACGGTCCACTTGATGGTAGGTGGCTACCGTCGCCTATAACACAAGCAACGCTACAGGTGCTGCAAGTGCGCTGCCGACTACAATAGGATTAAGGATAAGGGATTAGGAGGGGATAAGGAAATGGGCTCTGGCATCCCTTACTCACTCACCGAAACACAACAGCACGTATATGCTGTTATTTCACGGTGGTCTTCTGTAAGGGGGTGGTCACTGCCGCCAGGCGGGCTGCCCAAATGACTGCGAAACGCAGTGTGCCCTACCCTATCACGTGATTTAGCGACGGAATATGTCAATCCCATACATTTTATTCTTGCGAACTTCGTTATCGTTATCGTTATGTTACTTTGACTAAGGCCCATGGTTTCAATTTGGATTGATCATCCTGTATATTAAAAGTTAAGTCGCTTTCCGCCTCTGTCATTTTCTCCACTAACACCATCTAAATCACTCAGCGAGTCTAAATATAGACGGTTTTCACTAGTAAACGTGGAAGATTTGTGAATATAATTCGCGCAAAGCCGGGGGCGGAACGCTTGTTACGTATAATCACTTCTCTGTAAATTCTAGGAATCATACTAATTAAGTGTAATGTTGAATTCAATACGAATTCTATAACAAAGGTTCCATTTTTAACTTCAATAATGATGTTTTAACGCTTCATTAGGAAAATACTTTTTTGTGTTTACTAACGGATTATGTGTTTCCTTTTCGTGTTATTGTTTAAGCCGCTGTATTTACTTTTTAAATGTTTATTATACAATAATTATTTGTCTGTATTTGCTAATACACTGCTATTACTGTATTGTAATAATTAATTACTGTATTTGCGTGCTTTATCACGTGCGTGGATTTATGCTGCACGTATCAAAATGCACTTTGATAGCAATCCAAATTGTAATATTTCTAAAGCGACACAGGGCGATGCAATGTGTTTGATTCGTGAAGATATGTATGTATATTCAGTGCTCGTTTAGTTTTCTAATCAGTCAATATCCACGTAACTGGTGGTCCTACTTGCATCTCCTGGACGCTAATTTGACACTCATTTGCATTATCTATATACTATCTTATATATATATAAAAATCTCGTGACAGGATGTATGTTCGCGATAAACTTTGAAACTACAGAACCGACTTTGATCAAACTTCGTAAGTATCTGTTATTTGGCCCAACTTAAAAGATAGGATAGTTTTTATCTTAATTATTGACATCAATATTTGTTATTGCAAATTAAATGTTTATTACAGAACAGTAGTGTCTACTTATAGGTTAGTTCGATGAATTATTAATAGATGGCTCTGCCTCGCTACCATGAACGGCATCCGAAGTTTACCTTCTGTGTCTCACTTGCAACTTCTTACATAAGTACGATAGAGAGAGAAAACTTCGAATGACATTCATGGTGGGCTTGCTGTAGATTAATTTATTGGATACAGTAAAATAGAAATAATATCTTTTTTTTTGTATAGTATAAGGTTAAGGATGTACTCATTCATATCATCATTAATTGCTGTGATTGAACGAAAACTGAAAGCCCCACTATTACATTGAATATGGCAACATTATTTCACAAAGTCACATCGATTTTTACGATTTTTCTTTGTATATTTGGTAGGTATGAGAATAGGTCTTCACTTTAACATATGGTTTGAAAATAAAATTGGACCCGATAGGTGGCACCACAATCGGTTTACGGAATTATTTTCGGGTTCTGGCAGGACAACGTCTGCTGGGTCAGCTAGTAATTAATATATAGATTAATTATTATTAATATATATATTAACTATAATTAATATATAGATTAACTATAATTAATATATAGATTAATTATTATTAATATATATTTAATTATTATTAATATATATATATTAACTATAATTAATATATAGATTAACTATAATTAATATATAGATTAATTATAATATATCGCTGTTGTACGGGACTTGGTCCACGTCTCTTTATAAAATGTTACTTTCTGTTAATGTAGCTTTCTATAGGTGAAAGAATTTTTAAAATCGGTCCAATAGTCCTTGAGTTTATTCATTATAAACATACATTTATATGCAGGGTGTGTAAAGGGGGGAGATGGGGGAGGGTTAGTAGCCTATAATACTCGCTGATAAATTAGCTTTCTATAGATAAAATAATTTTAAAAATAGGTACCTACAGTAGTTTTTGAGTTTATTCATTACAAACATACAAAAATACAATACATATATACAAATCTTTTCTCCTTATAATACGTATATTATATATTTATTGTATAGACTATATTAGTCTATATCTATGTATATCTACATTAGTCTATAGTGATATATAGATATTATCACTATAGACTAATGTAGATATACATAGATATACATAGATCGCTAGAGCGAGTTGAGCATTTTGCCTATTCTTTACACGTTTTTGTGTATTGCTTGATATTGTACTAATTTATGTCTCATTACATCTGTTCGTAATACATTCAACTAATTCATATTAGATAATTAAATCCGCCCGAGGCATAGGTATGCGTCAATGTGATAGAATACTTAAATTAAATGGCGAATCCCACGGAACCTTTGCTAATGAACCAACAGCATTATCCTAACGATTGTTCTTGCCCAACTTTTAAGCCGCAACTGTTTATTTCCCGCATTAAAACCCAACGTAATCCCATTAAAATAAAAATAAAGACCTTTATGTATACGAGAGCAAATTTTAAAGTGTGTACCTTGAGCCCGGGACCGCCTCGTCCCGACGGAAAACTTTTCTAATATATTAAAAATTTCCCCAACAAACATGCCGCATTAAAGTCAGAAGGCATCTAGAAAGTTGCCTGTGTAACCTAACCTACTAGCATAAGGAGAATTCATCGAACGTTTCGTATTGACCTACATTATTATGTATTAGATTGTCGTTAAATCGTTGAAGGGTAATCCGCGCCTGATCGGTATGTACGTATGTTCATCTGTTTCCCTCATAGCACATATAGTCGTCATTCTGGATTCAATGAGCTATCGCACATATTTTTAGGACCTTTATCAATAACGGGAAATGTTAATTTATCCTCGTGTAAAAGGGGAATTATTTAAAAAAATATTATTTCGCCACGTGTCAAAGGAGCAAAAGCCGAATTAACACTATTATTTATTAAATAATAAATAAATTTAATAATAAATATTATTTAAAGTATATTTTGAAGTACGTTCACAAGCGTCGGTGGTTCAGTAGTAGAACATACTTACTCCTTACGAAACAGTGTCACTCAGACATAGAGCGTAAAGCGTAAATAAAGAACTCAGGTTCGATTTCTGGCTGACGCATTCGTTGTTCAATGTAGTTTTCTAATATTTGTCATATTTGCTTTTTATTATTCTCTCTTTTTTATTATTTGCACCCTCCATCCTAACCTGTGGGTGCCGTAGAAATCGGTTAAAGGGATAATCACCAAAGGGTGGGCAGCAGCGCCCTTTGCGGACAGTTATATTAAACTGCGCTTTCCAAACCGCCTGCCAAGCTTGGCGAGTACTGGCAAACCCACGGTGGTGCAAGTGTGATGTCGCTTAGTAGAATAAGGGGATAAAGGTATAAAAAAATATGCTCTGGCATCCCTTACTAACTAACCGAAACAGAACAGCAATACTTACTGTAATTCTGTGGTCTTCTGTCAGGGGGTGGTTACTGCCGCCAGACGGGCCGTAAGAAAAGCGGATGCCCTACATTTCTAAAGACGTAACAAAGTTATTATTTCTAATACAAACGCGTAATGCCACATCTAACTGTTATTAACTGGGCGGAAGGAATAAAAGAGAAATAAAACAGAAGCTTCAGACAGGAGAACAGAGTTCTCCTCTCTGAGGGAAATAGTTAAAAGGTTTTTTTTAGTTTCGATATTTTCCACGTAAAAGCTTTAAAGCTAAAAGTTACTATTTTCAACATCAAACCTTGATTCCTAACACAAAGGCTGTTTACTAGTTGAACAGAAAAACAAACATCAAATTGAAATAATAAGTATTTTCCTTATAAAAGCGTGTATATTTCAAAGACTTGTATTGTCAATAAACATGTAAAAGACATTTCCGTAACTAAGATCAACCGTAGAGTAATCGGCTAAAATGTTATTCCTCTAATTGTATCGAGTACTTATTATGAAAACAGTTCTAGTTAGTATGGAACACAAAGTGGGCTCTTGTGTTTCTAACTAACACGCAAGTAACTATCGCGATGAAATACTTAAGTTTGAAGTGGAACATCGTTCATGTAAATATCAAGGATTTCTCCAGCCAAACGCTCTAAACAGACAGTTTACTAAACTGTCTGTTTAGACACACACACACACAGTCTATTTATAGTGTATTATAGTATTTATAGTCTATAAATACTATAATATATAATATAAATACTATAATAGTGTCTATTATAGTATTTATAGTCTATTTATATTTATATATTTTTTACACACTTACTCAACACACACAGTACGTATGATTGAAACGCTCGCATCTTGGTTCGTGCAAATTTCTCTCTATTTTTATGCTATTAAAGTTACTTCAGTGTTCGCGAAGACAAACAAACAGAAACTTTAAAAAAGTGTTTTTGTTAATAGGTTCATTTCTTACTTTTTTTTTTATTAAATCAAGGTAGGGCTTGACCACTATCTCACCTGATGTAAGGTTAACCAGTAAATGCCCATTTACCCTGGTTTTGAAGACCCCGAGGTTGCAGTCCTGTGGGGACACAGACGCAGGCAATGAGTTCCACTCCTTAGCAGTCCGAAGATTACTTTTCTAAAACAGTCTCAGATTACATTCAAAAATTATATAAATTATAAAATATTTATAATTAATATAAATTTCCAAAATAATGTACATATTTGGATGATTATATGAATACAAATAGTTTTATATTGTGCTGTACATCTTTCATTTGTAACATGCTAAAATGCGGACATTTGTAACATGCTAAAATGTCCATAGTCGCACTAATCGTACCATTCCGGTTGGACACACATCATCTGCGACCGCTTAGAGATGGATTGGTCTGTGCAAACGCTAAGTAAAAATGAATTATTTGGTTTGGGCCAAAATAGATGTGATCAATATTTATTGTCAACACGGTGGTGCCCTCTATTAACAAGTACGAAGAAGAAAATATAGAAAGTGTCGACGTTTCTAGAAGAATCAGGCTCAGGAAGGGAAACGAACTCGGGGCGACCCAATGTTGTAGAAGTGGCTTCTAGTGATGTTGGCGATGTCGAAGTAATTCGTATAACGATAAGCTTTCACTTGTAATCAGTTTGCTGCTTGCAAAGTATTCTCAATGTGTAAGTGAATGACTGTCTGGGCGGTAACGCGATAGATCCCAGTTTTAAACCAAATCGGTCAAATAAACTCGTGCTGCTACAAAGCCCGATCTTACGATGGATCCCAGAATCATCAACGGCGACGACGAGGTGCCCCCGTACAGATTGACACCCGAGACGTCTGCAAACACACGCTGGTGTTGCATTCAGCTGGCTCCTCCAGGTGTTCGCGGCAGATGTGTGATCGCTCCTTAAACTGTACGACAGGTGTAACAGATTGCCATTGCTTTCCAACTCTGCAATGCACGTCAAGTGCTAGACGTAATAAATATTGTCAAGATCTTTGTGGGTTGTGTTTTATGTGTGCAAATTAAAGTGTTGTGTGGTGAAAATTTATTAGTCTTTTATCCCTGAAAATCTCCCTTCAAGCAACAGACGGCCTTTGTGTCACATTTACTCCAGTTCTCGTGCTTCTGTCTGTGAGTTTTGGTCGGTGAGCGTTTCGGGTTGCCGCAATGTCTCGAAGAGGCTGCGCAACTTGAGCGGTTACACATATTTCTCGGTTTGTCTTCATTTTGAACAATTAATACAATTATTCTAATTTTGACTGATTTCATTTCTTGTTTTATACATATACACTGTCATTTCGCCAAACTCTGTATATTCAATCTTATTTCTTAGCCGTAGGACGTTCATGCTAGACAATGGCCTCCCCCTAATTTTCAAATAGATCCACCATAATCCGCGGCTCTTATCAGGTCGTATGTCCACCTTGTGGGTGGATGTTCGTGGACTTCACACGAGAAAACCTTCCGGCCCCAGCGGCTGTCGGCCCTCCATACTAAAATACGCTGGGTCATGTCGGTAACTTTCGATCGTCTGGCCCGCTCAGCATGCCGGCCGTACTTTTATGACTCTATTTTGGGTATTCAGACTTATCATTAAATAAGTCTGAATTAGTTAAATAATATGAATAATAACCAAAATAAATATGAATAATCTATATAAATATAAATGGATCTTCGAAATGTATGTACGCCTATAACTTTCGAACGGGTAGACCGATTTTAATTCGCTTTTGACTAATGTAAAGAGGGGTAAAAGGGCAATTTTTATGTACATAAAAATTGCACCACGGGAGAAACCGGGGGCGGGCCGCTAGTAATAAAAATGAATTAGTATAATAAAGCTAAATAGTTAGTTTTTATGTTAGACCGCGCTTTAAACTCTGGAATTAACAGTCCTATTTGAAGGACATTTGATAGGAAAATTCTTGAAGAATTTACAAAAATTAAATCATCTCGCGACCCTTAGTTGCAGAGCAAAGAGAAATAAGTTAAAAAGAACTCTACGCTAAAAGTGGATCTGCGACCGAGATTTGCCGCCCGACAAGAACCGAGCATTACTTAGAGAGAGATTCACTTTCTTTTAAACTAAAGACAGGTACAAAACCGTGGACAAAGTACAAATGAGTGGGTTTCCAACGATAATTGAAGTAAAAATTGAGTACTAAATTTTTTTATATTATGCTAAATAATTCAATTTTATTAAATACATGCCCGATTGGTTCCTACAGAACATAATATTATGATATTATTAAAGAGAAACGTCACGTGCGAGACATTGAGGTATGAGAAACAGTGACCTCGAGACTGTTTATGAATATTCTGAAGAAAATCTCAATTGACATATTTCTGTTACCATGAATTTTAATCAATTATTTCATCTCACAGCAACGATAGGCACGTGTAGAATTTTTTCGTAATGAATTATGTATATTAAAGTATCTTATTAAGTATCTGATATTGAAGAGTCTTCTTCGCAAGCTCATTTTGTAGTTATCTTGTTTACTTATTAAAAATTTAAAAATAATTGTACGACCTTAGAAACAAATTTCAATTTATTGAATTATTTTTTGAATAATTAATTAATTTATTTATTTATTCATATACAAACGGTTACATTATATGTTGTGTAATGTTTTAAACCCTTGATAGCGTTGTCTAAACAATGAGTTATCATATGTACATAGTAAGTTATATAAACATAAATTGTAGACAATAAGTCTTATAAATATAAATAATTAGTAGATTGCATACAATTTGCTCCAATTTTTAATTGTATCTTTTTTTTAATTTTAATAAAATGAGATTAATTCAATTGCCTTTTTTATTGTTATTCAATTTAAATTCTCCCCCTCCAAAAGCCAAAATGAGGGGGAGACGGTGTTGCCCCCGACAAAAGTAAAGTCAGTCGGGGTTCAGGACGAGCAAGACAGAAACCGACGCACGATCCTGGCCTTTATCGGGGTTTGTAATTAATTAATTAATTAATTGGTATATTAATTTGTTGTTATTGTTTTGAGTTTTAATTATTTGCAAAATGTGTTTTAGTATATTTTTAATATTTTTTGTGTGACTTTATTTTTATATGTATAAGCAGTTTATCTTGTCTATATATAAAAATGAATCCCTATTTTCCTTGGTCGCGGCATCACACGTGAACGGGTAGACCGATTTTAATTCGGTTTTCACTAATGGAAAGAGGATAAACGGGGAATGTTTATATATGCCTCTCCCGTTTTTAAAATTGCATCCCGGGCGAAGCCGGGGGTGGAACGCTAGTTATTTATAATTAAGTATTGTCATGTTATTTTACCATATTCATTATTAAATTTAATTACGTAACTAATACAAATTAGAATTGCTGATTATATAATACAGTTTCGCAAGGTAGTCCGTAGTATCAATTTCATTTTAACAAACTGTACCCCACGGTTTTTCCACCGTTTAATTCAAATTGCCAAAGATACGCACATGTCGGCTCTTCTCGGTAATCATCGATAAATATCGGTAATCTTTCTCAAGAATTGGTCAATCAAATTTTTTTTTAAACCGACGTAAACAGCGTTCGACCAAGCAAATACACAAACAAATAAACTGTTCTCAGCTTTATGATATTGGTAAAATATAACAGTAATCCATCGAATCCAACTCTGATGGGCAGCGTTCGGGAAGCTCCGAGACATCTTCTCTTCCAAAATTACTTGGTGTCTTAAAACAAAAGTGTTGCCAGTGATGACAAATGGCGCTGAAACGTGGTCTCTAACTATGGGCCTCGTAAAAAAGGTCAACGTCGCTCGAGGTTACATTGCGAGATCGAATCAGGAATGAGGAGATCGGTAGACGAACGAAAGTTACCGACAGTGGGCAGGACACATACATAGTTTCTCTAAATAAGTGTCCATGATTGTAGTTGGACATATTGTCTCGTTACATACGCCTCGGTACCTTGTGTTACATTATTGTAATATTTGTAGGAATTTCTATTTTTTTTTTCTTGCCTTTATACAACCTTTGTTACTCGCTGATAATGTAAAATCGGTACTCAAAAAGTACTTTTTGAGTATATCCAATACGAACACACATATTTCAGTCTGATTAAAGTACAAAGAGTAAAATGCGTCACTTAACTAGTCACATAATTACATTATTCATTAAATACCTAAGTCTGAATACCCAACGAAGAGTCATGAAAGAACGTTGCTAGGCGGCCGGCACTCTGAGCGGACCAGGTGGCACAGTGTGATGCGGGTTGCAGACCAAGAGCTAAGCTAAGTTAGTTTAGCTTAGCTCGCATAGCTGACGCAGTTTTCCATACTTGTGTGCAAACCGCAAACTATGCGAACTAAGCTATGTGAGCTAACTAAAATATGCGAAGCTAAGTTAGTTGTGTATGCCGATGCGCAGCTGCACGAGCTGAGCTAAGCCCCTCCCGCCTTCCCCGCACGCCCTTCGCCAGTGCTGTCCAGTGTCCTTTGTCGTACGCACGATCTGGAATGTCTTTTTCTTGAATAATAATAAGTCAGTATTAATCTTCTTTTTCTATCTGTAACGTATTTATCATCGGAACTTTCTTCATCGATTATATTCATGGGGAGCGTCGTCCGTCTAAATGAACTTCGCAACACTGACCGAGCTTTGGCTTAGCTCTTGGTGTGAAAATAATGGTGCTCCATTTATTTCTAGCTTAGCTTAGCTTAGCTTAGCCTAGCTTGCTTAGTTAAGCTTTGGCATAGCTTAGTTTTCGGTCTGCAACAAGCATGATTGGGAGCTTCTCGCGGGGGCCGGCGGCGGCAGCGGCCCGTGTTTCTACATTCAGATTTGGTTTAAAATCGATTTTCCAAGATAGCCAAGTCAAAGTACAAGATTTCACGAATCCATTGCGCCCATTTAAATCTTTTAATTAAAAAAATATTGGAGAGAACTAATATATATAAAAATGAATCTCCATTTCTCCTGGTCACGGCATCACGCGTGAACGGGTAGACTGATTTAAATTCGGTTTTCGCCAATGGAAAGAGGGATAAACGGGGAATGTTCTTATATATAAAAATTGCACGCCGGGCGAAGCCGGGGGCGGGTCGCTAGTTATTTATATAAAAATTAATGATTTTTAACAACAATTTAATTTAACATCTCATTTGATTCGTCTCCCAAATACTTACAATTTACATATGCATTGCAGCTTGATAAAATAAATAGGGTTTTCATTATTAAAAAAAAAGATCAATTGTTTAAAAATGCAACATTTCCTAAATGTTGCATATTGTTAGTTTTCGCCTCGGTGCTAATCTTCAAATATATTTCTGAAAAATATTTTAATTTGTTCCATTATTCACCTCTGATTTTACTCACAAATACTGTGTTGTAATAAAAAGAAAATTAGCACCTTCTATAATCTATGTTCTGCTTTATTGGTTTTACTTTCTGCTGTGATTGTTACTTCACTCTCTACTCTGTAGAGAATGTGGTCTGATATAAAGTTTTATGGAACTGTTTAGAAATTTCAAATTAAAACATGGTTTAATCAAAATAAAATATGGTCTCTGTAATTCTGTTTTTTTTTTTTTTTTTTTTTTTTTTTTTTTTAAGTTATGTCGACAGGCAGGCTGACGGTCCACTTGATAGTAGGTGGCTACCGTCGCCTATAACACAAGCAACGCTACAGGTGCTGCAAGTGCGCTGCCGACTACAGTAGGATTAAGGATAAGGGATTAGGAGGGGATAAGGAAATGGGCTCTGGCATCCCTTACTCACTCACCGAAACACAACAGCACGTATATGCTGTTATTTCACGGTGGTCTTCTGTAAGGGGGTGGTCACTGCCGCCAGACGGGCTGCCCAAATGACTGCGAAACGCAGTGTGCCCTACCACTACATTTATTTCCAATATTTTTTTACATGATTTACTAGTTTTAGTAATGACTATTTTACTCCGATATAGCATTATATTAGCTAATATTACAGACAACAAATTAACATTACTTTACGATCGACTAATGGGTCCCAAATGTGGTATTTAGCTTTGGAATCCTAAGCTTAGGAAGTTTAAAAACTAATATAGTATTGTGTAGCTCAAAATATCGTAACTCAAGTATTTTGCTTAATGTTTGCTATAAAGTAACACTTTTTTTCTTCAACACTATTTTTTATAGTTCCCAATAACCACACATCCACTTGACACAACAATAATAACACGTGCATCATAACGGCGGAGGGAGAGAATACATTCTAATTGTAAACAGAATCGCATAAAATAGGGGTGAAAGAGTATAATAAAATTTTATTGATTTACACCGTTGACCAATACTTTAATCCAGCATATAATTCTATCTCTTATACAAACATATTGCTTGCAACCAGGGGTCGTAATAAAGATTATTTTTGGGGTGCCACAATGCGTCGGAGCTTGTTTTAAACACTCCACAAGATATGCTTATTATTTATTTATGGAAATGTTTTTTTTTACAACTTTTTGGTTGTCTGCCCTCTTTAAATGTAAAAAATGTGTATTGTATTTTTAACCTGAAATTATTATATTAATGTTAGTCTGGTGGTCCACGTGATGGTAGGTGACTACCGTTGAGGATAAAAAATTGGGATAGAGAAATGAGTCTGTTATCCCTTATTTCACTCATCGAAACACAACAGCAACAACACACATACTGTAATTTCATAGTGGTCTTTGTTAGAGATGAGAATTTGTACTGGCATATAAAACTTTATATAGTTCATAGTTTAAAAAGAATAAAGAATAAAAACAAAATGTATTGACAGAAGTGTATTTTGAGAAGTTGGATAGGGACATAAAAATGGTTTTCGTTTAGGTTTAATTGTATTGTTATGTTATATGAACTAGTTTATAATATATATATAACTATTTGAATATGTAATAAATGTGCACATATAAAACCAAAAGTTTTTATTGATGAAGATTTCCCCAATAACAGTCTTCTGTAAGGAGTTGGTTACTACCGCAAGACTGGCTGTCCAAATGACGACGAAACGCAGTGTGCTCTACCACTATTTTTCGAATCCAGACCAGAGTCAACCTTGAAAGGTCCATTTCCAAAGTTGACCCTGCCGGCAATTGAACCTGGGACCCATGGAACAGAACGTTCAGGCAAAAACCCACACCACTCATATATATTTTTTCAGACATGTTCATAATTAAGTTATACCACATACCACAATCATCTTATTGAATTTCTAATCGATATCACTAGGCCTCGCCTAGTGTAAGTATACTGTAATATTGATTGTTGATACGTTTCTCGTTGCCATGTTAACAAATTTACCTTTTTATTTTTAAGCCGTTTACTACAATGACTTTTACCTATGTATAATATTGTGAAATAAAATAAATTTTATTTATTTATTATTATATTTGTCACCCTTCTTACATTTAGTAAGTTTATACATATTAAATGCGAAAAGACTTAATAATTACTTTAAAAATGTATGGTTTTAAACATTTGTAACTTAGAACTTTATTAAATTTTGTACATATAATAACTATAATATAATATTATGTTTTATAAATATAATAACTATTTATGTTTAATAAATAAAAAATAGAAAAATTTATGTTTAATAAATAAAAAATAGAACGGACGCATTATAAAGCCCATTGGCATACCGATGGGCGAATCACGATGAATACACAGAAAACTTGCATCGAATTCGCGTCAGTTCCAATTTCTTTAAAATTATTTATTTGAAAAAGTATAGCCACGTACTGTTCATTAAACGAGAAAGAATTGTTCGAATGAAATAAAATATAAGTACTCCGAAAAACACCCGGAGGCGGATTTAATTCCTTGTTTTGACGTGTTTTCGATGTTTTACTTTACCTACGCAAAAACAAACTGTATTTCAACAATCTCACTGTATTTTAAACTGGAAATTATTGACTACTGTAAAAACAATTTAACGATAAATACCAGAGCAGAGTATTATATCATGTAAGTAAAGGATATCAATAAGTAGTGATTGCTGGATTGTGCGAGGTTGACTTAAGGGGGAGACAAACGCTAAATACTAAAAATATCCATTTTTTAATGAAAATGTTACAAGAAATAGACAAGACAATTGCTTTGAAAAAAATATATATTATACTTAAACATGTGAAGAACCAATTGTATTAATTAGAATTTTCGTTAAAGTAATAGAAACTCCATAAAAAAAGTTAGAACACAAGAAGAATTTGACATTTATTGAAAATTCTCTCGAAAACGGCTTATTGCACTCATATGAATCGTGTACCTATTAATAAGTTGATATCAGATTAAAAAATTGTATTGATAAAAAAAAAAATTTGTGTAATGTTCTAATGGTAAAAACAAAAAAACACCATTTCTAGGCCTGTTAAATTGTCTCCGCCGCCAGCGAGTTCTATAGTAAATGTCATTTGCCTCAGTGAATCCCTTAAGGCTGCGTACAAAGCGAAAAATATTTCTAATTTCACCCGCGTGACCCCATAAGCGATTGTGACTGATTATGTGAAACAATGCGCATTGAAGTATGCATAACATGAGACGGAAGATAACGCATTTTGCGCAATAAAAATGTTATAAGTGCCAAAAGTATTAAATATTAATTACTCGTAAACTACAATGTCAAATGAAAAATTAATCCTCAAAGCCCTAAATAATTACTGATAATTTTTTAGGTTTGTAATATGTGTTATTTTGAAAATAAAACAAAATACGATAAAAATGAGAGGTAATTTGGTGATTTTTTTCTATCGAGAAAATTTCGTCGTATAAAATTTTCTTTTCCATATTTCACTTTTATTTATAATGTATTAGTCTATATATAAATATTTTCTTATTTGGACTTTACAAACTTAGATAAAATTCAATTCTAGGATTAGCTATTTCTCTTTATACGGGCTCTTAAGAATTTAAATTGACTTTAGTACTCAGATTAATTAACTAGGCACCTGATTCCGATGACGTAATTTTTCTATGCTCCAATTACACAATCCAAAGAACAAACGCGGTAAGGAGAGCGGGCCAGTGGGAGACAAGGTTTACATTCTATCGAGGTGCTGAGTTTAATTTAGCCGAGGTGTAGGAAGTGTTATACTTCCTAAGCCTTTTAAAATTTCTAATTTTTAAAACAGTGCGGGGTTTAGCCGATGAAACTTAACAGACAGATATTCCTTCATTATTTTAATAAAATAAATAGAATGAAGAACTTTCTAATATTTCTATTTAGCACTAGCGTTCCGCCCCCGGCTTCGCCCGGGATGCAATTTTTATATATAAGAACATTCCCCGTTTATCCCTCTTTCCATTTGTGAAAACCGAATTAAAATCGGTCTACCCGTTCATGCGTGAAACCGTGACCAAGGGAAATGGGGATTCATTTTTATATATAGATTTCTTACCACCTGATTACATCGATTACGTGATTTTTTGTATGGCCACCAATTTTCATCCGATCTATTACATTTGAACAATCGAAACGAACCTCTATCAATCCAAGGCGCCGGCGATCTCTTAACTCTGACCGCGTGTATCGAAACATGTGTATCATACAGCTTCAAAATGTAAGAGTTAAGCAGAGTCAATAGAAACCGCTTTAAATCTGTATTAGCAGCATCCTTTTTTAACTGGTCAAAAATTTTTAGAAAAATTACCTAAGCAAATAGTAACAGGCTTAGGTTTGGGCGGTTTACTTTATATCGGAGATGAATTATAATATATATGATGTCTCGAAAAACTCCAGGCAGCCAATTGACCATGATTAATTGCAAGATCTAAGGAAGACGTCAAAATTAAATCAAGCCATGTGTCAGGAGAATAAAGGCATCTAATGGCAATATTTCAAGATTAACTGACTTCACTATGTAAACTTCACTGTGTACTTCACTATGTACTTCACTATGTACTTCACTATGTAGATGTTAGTTTCAGCAGATCCGTTTTAAAATCACACAGCAAAAATGTCAAGAATGGATTCAAATTGAGAGAAATAATGATATGAAGGTGGCGAATAAGGTGCTGCTAGGTGTAGCAGCACCTTTTGACCCTCAAAAATGAGTTCTAACAGTAAATATTCAGCCATAAGTTGAAGGAAATGCGCAAAAGACTTTGTATATTCTTCTTCAATATATATTCTTTCAATATAAAGATATATGTATATGAATATACTCTATAATATATAAGAACTTATTCTATAATATATAAGAATATATTCTTTCAAGATAAAGATAAGAAAACATAGCATGAATAGGAACAAAACATAGCATGGAATGTACATTTTTTTTAAATCCATTATTTTTCACTTATCAAGAGATTGTGTTGGTCGTGTTTTTATTCGCTCCCCTTTTCGCGACGCCGAGTTTTCTACCCTTATAAGTCCAATCATTGTATATTTACGTAGAGACAGGCCACCCCACACATTGTAGTTGCTGTATTTAATGTTTTATTTTGCAATAAAGAGGCGAATGCAGCTGTGATGCATTAGTTGCGCCAGTTGGGTACTTTGTTTTTATATATTTTTTTAAGCATGAATTACGACTACTTATTGCAATTTATGTATTTATTGTATTGATTAATATTTTATTTTCTTTTTTATTTTATTTTATTTATAATAGGTACACCAACAGAAAACACAACAATCATATAATAATAAAATTCACATTCGGTCATAGTCTGATGTGAGTTCCAATTATAGGTATACACAGCATTTACAAATTTATAATCGACCCTAAAGGCTTATAGAATAAAATATAAAATATAAGAGTACTTATGCTAATATCCAAAGTTATAATTAAAATAGTTACAGACTCAAAGCAGACAAAGTTTTGTATCTGAATTATGCATTCATATACCTACTACCTGTTTTACGCCAGTATTACCCATTTTTCGGTGGAACATCCTGAAATAACAGCACATGTGCTGTTGTGGCTCGGTGTGTAAGATGCATGAATATTTTCTCCTATATAATACACATATACACATTTGTTAGCTTAAAATTTTAAATTAAAATTCATTACAATAACGCAATATACTAAACGTGACGTCATTAGGTGCAACGCTATATACTCTTAGAGGTATTGCCAATATTTCCAATATTTAAGGAATCCAGTCTGTCCTGTCCGCCAACACATTGAGAACGCTGCAAGAGCTATGCCAGACGCGATGCATAAGGGAGGCAATTATTTTGCGCATGATGGCATGGAAAACATCTGTGCGAGCTTCCAGGAAAATACCCTAAGTACTGCAATGCCTAAGCAAGCCCAACAGCGCTCTAAATGTGTTGTTATACTGAACTCGAAGTGCGTTGAATACTTTCTGCGTGAAGCTGACCCCATGGTCTGGCAGGACGCCTTAAACAGTAATTCGTGTAAATCTACGAGTCAACATATTCCCTTTTATGGAGATCACCATTCTCTCCCTCTCAATATCAGCATTATCCGAGAGATCCTCCGAGACCCAGTGACCCAGACTTTAACTTAGAAACTCTTCGCAGTGGAACTCCGTTTAAAAACATAGGTGAACTGCGAGGATGAAATAAAAATAACACTTCCGTTCGTATTGTATCTGAGTCCATGCATCCCGGAAAACTCGTCTCATCTTTGTTTTCTGATGAGCCAACATGACCATGTCATCGGCGTAATTTATATTTTAATAAATATATAGTATATTTAAAAATATACTATATATTTATCCTCCTACTTTTTATCTTACCTTTCTTGCTCCTCAAACGTAGTAGGTAGATACAGTTGAGCACAACTATGTTATTTGTGACCAAAAGTATCTGAGTCTGTAGTATTAATATTTCTATCAGTAGTGGAATATGTAATATTAACTATAATATTCGTATCAATATTTATATATCTACTTTGTGTTCACTTATAATATTGGTACTAACAGTATAATAGGTTGATAATCCACCTTCTTCTTCTCTTTCCGTTGTTATTGATCTTTGAGTTTTTCATTAACATTTTCTCTGACCTTCATTATGTCATAATTCTTTGAAAATTGACCCTTCTATGCTTTCGTAGGAAAGCTTATTCCTATAAGAAGTTATTGTATTAGTTACAGGATTAGTACTTATTATTTTCTGGTTTTTCTTTGAGTTTTTCGTTTGTATGGCTCACCTTCAATTACATTTTCTATTGTAAATATACGTATTAGACATAGGGGTACCACGTGAGTACATGCCCTTTTTCATTTTCTATAAATTACTAATTATATTTAGTTATATTTCCAAACACATTGTTAAATATTCACAAAAATGTATTTTTGTGACATTTCTTTTATGTTTATTTACATCGTTGCCGTAGTAACTTTGCACCCGTTTTCAGACCATGACGTCAGATTTTCGGGTATAAACTCCTTAGAAGAAGTCTAATACCTGGCCGCTTGAATATAAAAATTCAAAATTCCAAATTTTATTTTAAAAGAACGGATTCGTTCTACAGAGGTTACTTAATAGATATCGGCGATGGTTAGGTCATTGGAGAATCAGCCTCTAAGCTGAAAGCATATAGGTATATATTTATTACGGTGTCTGCTCCTCTCCTACGGTGTCTGACCTCGAGTACCTCTGTACTCTCATTCATCGGGTGCTGCTGTTGCTTCTGGGCTGCTGCCGGCCGACCACCGTACCGGCTGCTGTCCCTACTAGGACCGCTGCCGGCTTACCACCGCTCCGGCTGCAGTTCCTCCAGGGCCGCTGCCGGCCTACCACAGCTGCAGTCACTGTTCCTCCAGGGCCGCTGCCGGCCTACCACAGCTGCAGTCACTGTTCCTTCAGGGCCGCTGCCGGCCTATCACAGCTGCAGTCACTGTTTCTCCGGGGCCGCTGCCGGCCTATCACCGCTCCGGCTACCGTTTCTACAGGCCGCTGCCGGCCTACTTCCTCTTCGGCTACCGTTCCTACCGGGCCGCTGCCGGCCTACCACCGTTCCAGGCTGCTGTTCCTGCCGGCCTACCACCGTTCCTGGCTGCTGTTCCTGCCGGTCTACCTCCGTTCCGGCTGCTATCCTACGGGGCCGCTACGGAATAGAGCATCCAGCAGGAGACCCTCTTGGGGTAGCATAGCTTAATTTATTTATTTCATCCACTGTAGTCCCTAACTCTCCACACCACCTACACTTACACCCCCGTTCACCAATTCCACCCTTCCTTTTTTTTAATAAATTTGTTCTTTTCTTTTCCCAGTCTTTTATTTTATATATTTTTTTAGTCTCGCAGGCTGTTCTGTAACAAGTCTGTTAATATACTTAGTGACTCTCCTCTGTGTGAGATTTTTTCTATACATAGGAAATTGTACCGGACTCGTTTCTAGCACCGTGAGCCGGGATTGGAGGAAAACACCACGTTACTAGTTATATGTACAGAGCGGGCTTTGGTTTGAGGTCCAACGGGGTGTGTTCGTAATTCTTCTTCGCTTTACCGGGTGCCTACTACACTATACTTACACTATAATACACTACACTATACTTACACTATAATACACTACACTATACTTACACTATAATACACTACACTATACTTACACTATAATACACTATACTATACTTTTCTCAGCCTCTTCATATGGCTAATTCTCTTCTCAGCCTCTACTTGCGGCTAGTTCGGGGGTGACTGCAAACGCAAGTGATTTCTGATTATTTTTTTTTTGTTAACCTGAGAGGAACGGAAATCGGTACATATATAAATAAATATATAGGCTGGTGGAGCAATTATCCCCACCAAGTTTGACCTATTTTCGACGTTACTTCCCCCACTCTACCTCGGCCCTCTCTGTGTCGTTTATTTATTTACATTACTAGCGACCCGCCCCCGGCTTCGCCCGGGGTGCAATTTTTATATATAAGAACATTCCCCATTGGTGAAAACCGAATTAAAATCGGTCTACCCGGTGATGCCGTGACCAAGGGAAATGGGATTCATTTTTATATATAGAAGATTTATTTTACATCTTATTCTAATTAGAATTTATTTGCAAGATTATCTGTCCCCAGTCTACTAATTTATGCTCTTATTATATACTAGTACTATCCTATTTCAAATGCATAGCGAGACGATGAAGGGAATCTTAAGGGTCACTCAGATGCTGTATTGTCGGACAGCGTAAAGGTGGAAAATTGGTACACCCTGTTGTCGTCTCGCTCTAACCTATGTTTGTTTCTTCGCTTATAGAAATCAAAAATCAGGTAGTTTCGCGGACTAACATTTGAATCTGCGTCAAATAGTTCGTCTACCAGTTTGTGATACATAAGCATTAAAAACAAATGTGTGAGAATTTTTAACGATAAGATCAATGCCGGCAATACTGCCGCGTGCAAAATCAGTTATATATGCAAATATGCGTTATTGATCTCATTAATATGCGCTCCAACACACTGTAAAGATCAGTAACTGTTCTGTGCGTGAAAATTAATGTAACGGAAACAAAAAATACAAAATAATTTATTCATAAA
The DNA here is from genome assembly GCA_910589475.2 of Bembecia ichneumoniformis. Classification (NCBI taxonomy): domain Eukaryota; kingdom Metazoa; phylum Arthropoda; class Insecta; order Lepidoptera; family Sesiidae; genus Bembecia; species Bembecia ichneumoniformis. Next base: position 17,739,304 of record OU342530.1, read on the forward strand.
GTTAAGCCTAGGTACAAAAAGGTGTAGGGGGCCTCCTATTAAGTATAAGAATGCTTGTATCAGGAGAACCCCGCTTCTACAATGCAGTATTAAAATCCAAAAAATACAATAAAGTGTGTATGTTTGTATGAGTGTGTGAATGTGTATGTGAAGTATCATTATCTATATGAGTTAAGTATAGCTTATACATAAGTCCCTTTTCATAATAAAATAAATGTTAATAGTCTTTAATAAAGCTTCGCTTTCATTACAATTTAGGTTCTTGAGCCAATCAGTCAGTGTCTTTTTGCAATTATAGTGTGTCATAGGATAAATATTAAGTTTTTTATTTAATATGTTGTATAAATAAGAAGATTGGGTAATAGTCTTCGAGCAAAGGCAGTTTTTACAATTTTTGTTTGAACAACCATATCATTTCTTCTCTTTTTAATACATTTTGAAGATTGCTGTTATCGAAACAGGAGCGTCCTAGGGGTTAGGAATACAATGGCAAATATTTGTTTTGTGTAGTGAGTGTAGTAATTTGCCATACAAGGAAAGTATCACTGTAGTACTTTTCAGGGGCAACGCACTTCGTTTTCCCTGGAGATTTCGCGTTACATAAACGCCCGAGGTAAACCTTACGTATATCCCCTTATAATACACCTTACGTGTACTCGTGGAGCGATGCCAATGGTCGGCCGTAAGTTTTTTATGAGCAATTTCGCCCCGTAAAATTCTGTGGTAGTTTCCGGAGCGAACACCGAGTCGTTCAAGGTCTTTAATTTAAATACAAATTGAATTCGGAATCTCTACCTAATTTTTACGTTATATTAGAGACCCGCGTGCGACTTCGCATTACTGTAATTTTATTCTGCAAATTATGTACATAAACCTATCGCGTTCCGTATAGCTTTTTCTTCCTCTCTTATTGATCTTTCCAAAATTGAAAACCGCATCAAAATCGGTTGGTTTAGAAGAATTTAGCCTAAAAACAAAGACAGCGCCTTTACTTTATAATAATAGCTGTTATAAAATATTATTCGTGGAAAACGGCAATTCTATATGGGGTAAAGGGGGAGATGGGGGGACGGTGTGTAGCCTGATAATTTAGCTTTTTATAGGTGAAAGAATTTTTAAAATCGGTCCAGTAGTCTTTGAGTTTATTCATTACAAACATACAAAAATACATAGTTACATACTTACATACAAATATTTTCTCTTTATAATATTAGTATAGAAATATGGATATAAATTCTGAGGTATTTTTTTTTAATTCATCAACTTTTACAAACTTTCATGGAAAATACGTGTAGCAGTCGAAGGTGCACACCGCTATACTCCGGCCATTATAAGAGTGCTGTTCTGACAGGTGTCAATTCCATACATTTTCTGTATCGTTTATTCGGAAATGAACTTTATGCAATGGACATAAAGAAATGTCAAAAACGCATTCATAGAATGACCGTACTATAGGTGGTCAGTTGACTGACACCTGTGGTGCGACTGAATTGCAGATTTATTTGCTCATGTTCATCCAATACTGACAACTTTTTTTAATTTTTGGACTTTACTTAATACAAGCATTAGCCGAAAAGCCTTACTTTATCTGTCACTTTGACATTTGTGCGACAGCTGACGCCTGTATTTATGTTCCCCAATTCTAATCTCTGGGCTTATAAAAGCAAACGTCGAAATCTTGTATGAAAAGTGTAGTTCGCTTGAAGAATGAAACGTTAGCGCGTTATAACCTACCGGCGCAGCGACATCTGTCTTGGAAAAAATGAACTATTTAAACTTATAAAACCTAGTGACATCTGTGTATACCGAACGTACTTTTGTTGGAACACGTGACATCTGAGTATAAATACATGTAGAATGTAACTAAATAATATAAACTAATTAAGTATCCATTTATCTATTGAAACGAGGAAAATTTTATACATTTAAATTAATTAACTTATAATTAAAGGATTAAACTCTTGTCGTGCATCAGACATTTTTTTTTCAGTATAATTTTCAGTACTTATGTTTTTTTTTTTCATATATCGTTTTTCTGTATATTAGGTGCTATTTAACGCCTAAAAGGGTAAATATCTTTTTATTATCCCACTAGGATGAAATTTGGTTAATGTTATTAAAAGTTTCACAAAGGTTATAAATTTTCGTATTAGATTACATATTATTATTGACGTTTGCGCCATATCTCCATACACTAGGAGTGTTTTGAGCTCTCTGTTTGGATGCTGGACATACATAGTTGATTTCCCTCGTGAGCAATTCATACCACAAACCGTTAACGCGACATGCCACTGAAATGACTCGCCCAGCATCGGCTCATTGCGAATAACTTTGTTAACCGACATTCAATTTTGAAATTCTAGTGTGAATCAAATTTCGATAATTATTCTCTCCTATCTTGATATCTATACCTCTATAAATGTTGGGGAATGTACTGTATGAAATAAAATTATAATGAGTATTAATAACATATACCTACGTATATTTAAATTATACAAGCTAGTAAATCTGACACACAACTCTTCTTTCCAACAACTGACATATTTTCCACCAACTAACCAACCAGTGGACCAACATACATTTATACGATTTTCACTAATGGAAAAACCGATAAACGAGAAAGGTAAACGATAAAACCGATAAACGAGAAGAAATACACTTGCTAACAAATGCACCAGGGAATAAATATGGTCGCTTTTATATTATGAAATAATTGAATAAAAAATTAGAGTTATTCAATGATTTAAAAGTAAGGATACGCCCAACGGACTTACTTCTTACACAAACTTACTTCTTATAGAATTACACTACCTACACTAAACTACACTTAAAAAAAAAAAAAAAACAAATAAAAGAATGACAAGGTTACGTTTATTTTAAACTTACCATTATAGACTTTGACTTTAGAATGAAATGTGTTGAAATTAATTATTTAAGATGTAACAAGATTACTTACCGATGATACGATGATGTTCCTTTGACTTTTTATCATGTTCCTTTAACTTTTTATCATAGTTTTTGCAGCCTTTTACTACATATCTTAGGCATTTTTATAACAATTTAGTACAAAACTTCTCTCAACCACAATCTTGCGCGGACGAGGGACGACGACTGCCGTTAGCTGGCCCTAAACTGAGATTTTAGGGCCAATTCTCTGGTGACATTTCGCCGAGCCGTTAGGCCCGGTCCTTACGCTAGTAATGCGTCAATGGAGTTATTTATTAATTTATTAAAAAAAAACTGCTTTTTGTAAAATGGTTTGGGTGGTATATAATGTGTGTGTGTTCTTTTGTTTTTTTTTTTCTATTGTAAACTAATATCTTTAATAAATAATTATATAATGTTGTGCATACCTTTAAGTTAGATGCATATTTAGTAACAGAAAATATTTCTTCTATGTAAATGTATCAATATGTATTTTAGTTGGTAAGCCTCTTTAGTAAATAAATAAATAATTATAAAGGAGTGTCTGTTTCTGTTTTTTTTTTCTCCGCTAATTTCTTCTAAAACACCAAATGGATTATACAGTTTTCACAAATGGAAAGAGCGAAAAATAAGTAGTAAGTTGTGGAAGTGTTCAATTTTAAGAAAAAAAGCCGATTTCGGGATATTAGTGAATACATATAAATGAGAAAGTTTGTGAACAAGTTCGTCAATTAGGAAGCGTAAGCCGTTCAAAACATTAAGTATTACTTGGCAACAAAAAGCCTACAATCTGGTTTGTCAAGATATGAAAGACACGTCGGAAGCCATAGAAAATATCCCTTAATTATAGTAAGCGCTTGCATAAATGATCAAAGGAATGAAATAATGGATATTGATCACAAAGAGACACCCACGTTTCATTCAAACAAATTTAGCTCTCTTCAGCTATAAATATAGGCAATTAATATTTTATTTATAGTGTAGTGTACTTATTTAACAAGTTAAATAAAAATAAAATTAAAATTATTGACTTTTGGTTTAAATTAAATTTAAATATAACCAAGTGATAAAGTTGTATGCAATTTGATCATTTCCATGAAAGCCTATCCCTTCCTAATCCCTTATCCTTAATCCTATTGTAGTCGTCATCGCACTTGCAGCAGCTTTGGCGTTGCTTGTATTATAGGCGACGGTAGCCACCTACCATTAAGTGGACTGTCAGCCTGACTGCCGATCTTAACATGAAAAAGGAATTACTCGGATTGCATAACGAAATTCTAAATCAAAAACACCATTTAGTCAACAGTCATTCGTAGTTGCCTTTGATAAATAGATCATAGCTTTGTATCTGCCAATAAATGATTATATTGCATCCCACCGCCGGACACAGGACTCTCCTCAGTATGAATCGATGACAGATAAATCGCTTCAATCGATTTTAATTAAAGCGAATCTACTCGTATTACCCTTTCGAGTCTGATTGGATTTGTTCTCCCATAGACAAAAATAGTGTGCAATTGACAGCGATGGTTACATACTTCAACACAGTAAGTATCTGGGTTTTTTTTTTTAAACATGTCTCGTGTGGAGAGCGATATATTTTTTTTTTTTCATTTTTTTATAAAGCCACTAAAAGTTTTTTAATCTTGTTTGCCAAAAATATTGATCTCAATCTTGTTGGGGAAATCTTCATCAACAAAAACTTTTGGTTTTATATGTGCACATTTATTTCATATTCAAATATTTATATATATATATTATAAACTAGTTCATATAACATAACAATACAATTAAACCTAAACGAAAACCATTTTTATGTCCCTATCCAACTTCTCAAAATACACTTCTGTCAATACATTTTGTTTCTATTTTCTTTATTCTTTTTAAACTATGAACTATATAAAGTTTTATATGCCAGTACAAATTCTCATCTCTAACATCCCCTCTGAATTTGACTATAATAAAACTTTTATAAGAACCCCAACTGACTGTACTACACCAAAATAATCTGACTGACTGTACTTCACCAAAATAAGCTGACTGACTGTACTATCTATTCACCTAGGTATAATATCTATCCATCACATACATTACTCCATACCTACATATCTTCAAATACATTAACCCAAACACAACACTAATTCCTACAACATACTAACCCCCTAAATATAAAAACATCACCTTCAAATATAAAAACACTAACTCATCATATAAAACACTTATGTTCTCCTCGAACTTCATCTTCATCTTATATGAAGATCATCAACAACATCTCCACCTTCAATTACTTCACTATATAAAACTCCTCTATCTTTAAACTTCAAACCATCTCTTATTTCAACATTTCACCCCACAAATCTATAATCCTTTCTATATTTCTTTCTTCTCACCAACTCTCGATATTGCTTTCTATTAGTCTCCTTCAATACAGCCATCAGTCATCAAACTAAATTTCCTGAATCCTTTCGTAAATAATTTTTATCTCCATCAAATCTTTCAAAATATATATTCCATTTTCCTACATATTAAAATTTCTACTTAATCATTTATTCTTTTCAAAATCAATTTTGTAAAATTTTTCACAAAAATGTCATCGATTGTCAAATCAATAAGTTTTCCAATTTTCGTAGCCATCTTTTAATCTTCCTTTCTTGATATATAATTTTCTATACTTTCTTCATTAAAAACATTTTCTTTCCATAAAATTTTCATCTATAATTCCAAAATTTCTTCTCTATAATTTACGCAGTGGAAGCGTTCCTGGGTCCATGACCTCTTATTGGGGAAATCTTCATCAACAAAAACTTTTGGTTTTATATGTGCACATTTATTTCATATTCAAATATTTATATATATATATTATAAACTAGTTCATATAACATAACAATACAATTAAACCTAAACGAAAACCATTTTTATGTCCCTATCCAACTTCTCAAAATACACTTCTGTCAATACATTTTGTTTCTATTTTCTTTATTCTTTTTAAACTATGAACTATATAAAGTTTTATATGCCAGTACAAATTCTCATCTCTAACACTCAACACATTTATAAAGGTATTCCTGGGCCCCTTCATTGTGGGGAGTTATTTTTCTTCCCTGTTCAATCTAAAGAAATAGTTGCCCTCTTAAAGACTGCCATAACTTAGAATGTGACGTAGATCAGGTGTTCCAAATTTCGGGTGCGTCCATGACGCAAGAAGTACAGCGTTTTTTTTATTATAAATACATATATTAGGTAAAGTATTAGAAGATTTATTAAACGGTTAAGAGGTAGGTGTTTTTTTAGGTTACGGATTGTATGTAACCGAATTGACCTTTGTTATAACAAAATTAAATAAAACGTTTACTTTATACTAATATCTACATTTTATTCATAGTCAAAATCAAATCAAAATCAAAATATTTATTTATCAATTAGGTTCTTTCAAGAAACTCTTATGATCGTCATTTAATTTACCAGTTAAATTTAAAAAAAAAAGCCAAGATGACGATCCTGATAAGAAACCCCGAAAGAAACTCAGGATACTATTATTTTTGTCAACTTTAAAATATAAAATTACAACAATCATATACATTAAAGTAGTACTTAAATCAAAGTACATATACAATACTAAACATAGTATGAGCTCCGAATCCAGGCTTTAATTCCAGGCTTCATTGTCGCTTAAATAATCAGTAACCTTAAAGCGAATGGTTTTAATGACACCTTTGAATTTATTTATAGATAAGGCTCTGATCATCTCAGGCAGTTTATTATAAAACCGTATACACTGACCCATAAAATAATTACTTATCTTGTTAATAAATATACAACCTTATCCTTACTGCATTACAGTTAGTTATTTTTCAAAATTATTAGATGTAAACTTCATATAACATTTGACGTTAAAAGGAGAAATTATCGACTAAGTATGAACAGCAAAGGTTAACTTTGCCTATCCTGATAGGATAGACGAAAAAGGACAATATATGTTAGGGGAACGTGCTCTGTCTGTGCTATTAATTAAGAAAACACGTGTTTTCTTAATTAATTAAACGGGAAAGTTAGTGTATTTGTCACGCCTTCACTATGTGAGCTGTATTATAATGGTATGTATATGTAAATAGTTAACAAAAAAATACCATTTAAATGTATGCATAGCTATATTCAGTGGTGGACATAAGGGTGGCCAATGCAGAGAACACAATCATGGAACACTCAAATGGACATGACATATGGACATTAAAGCTGGACATAACCTTGGAATCCTAGATAGGTCTAATCATGGCCTATCTATTACCAGATTTTCGCAATATAAAAAGTTTTTTTTTTTTAATAAGTGTTGAAAATTGCTTCCGCCCTCTTATAGTGCAAGCACTAGTCTTCATTGGCTAATTTTTTGAGCTGCGTTTTGAACAACGGAGTTCCTCAATTGAGTATCTCGGTTTCTTGTACACCTTTTACTTTCAACAGTTCCGGTAAAAAAATCCAAGTTTGCGGACCGTGGAGGCCTAATTTTATCTAAGTAACCAATCCATATTCCAGAAAAATTTTCATCTAAGTGATCGCGGCACCTTTTTGTCGTATAGTGCTACTATTTTATTATTTAATAATATAACTATAATTGTAATATATACTTGCACCGCATTGCTGGAGAGGTCCTGGTGCGCGTCATGAGACATCGGCAAGGGCACAACTGAAAATCAGCACTATAACAATGTTTTATTTTTATTTATTTTTTTGTTGCAGCCTAAGCTGAGTTGTGTCTTTTTGGTGTTTACTTATTATGTTTTTTTTGTTTTTTTTTTTTGTTTTGTTCATATGTTTTAAATGCCAATGAATGTTTCTTTCTTCTAAGTACCTTCGTGCCTGGCAGCCGTCATGTTGAAAGTACATTATTCAACACAAGTGTATAGGAACATAATGTAATGAATCTTCATAATCTTGTTTATAATCCCGGTATGATTTTGTAAAGAATGCTTTAATATTTGTGATTGCTGAAGTGGGCTTTTTATTTTTCTATAGAAATTCCTAGGTAACAGCACTTTTTTTGGATGAAAACCTTTTCTGTTTACACTTTTTCTGCGTCTCAGATATTGTGTGCCCAAAATTTAAAGTAAGACAGACAGAGTTATTTTAAAATTTATAATATTAATAATGTGGATTCCGCTTAACGCAACGTACTCAGTCATCAACCTATCCTATCCCCAAGCATCCCTGTTACGGAGGGTTCCAACAAAGCTTTACATTACCGCATCAAATAATAACACTAAGTGAAAAGAGGTAGGTGCCTCCCGTTCCGACTCGCCAGATCGATAACGCCGGGGGATTATTGATAACTGTGATAAATGAAATAGGATGCATGTTTGCAAAGCGTGTTTTGTTAAATTCTTTTTTTGCTCTCACAGTACGCTCCCACCGGTTCCCTCTACCTATTATTGATTCGCGACACATAAAAAGTCAAGCGAACAAGTTGCACGGGTAAATAAAATTGATAGAAAACAATAATGGGAAACTGAAAGAGATAGAGAGTTTTTAGGATATTAAAGTTTTTTTATTAAAGATGGGTTTTCTCTTGACCAGCATCTATCCATGTAAGAAGGATGAGGCCGACGATGGAGCGAGCCTATTCACTCGAACCTTGAAAAGATTTGGGTTGTATGAGCTCGAGAATACAGATGGCGGCAGATAGTTGTACAGCTCTATCTCGATATATCCTGATAAACATACTAAAAGTTCCCGTGTGTAGAGGATATATCTCGAGAACTATAAAAAATATCACTACAGTTACTATTACATCAATTAAATACATTAAATTTTCTACAAATTATGTCACATACATTTTTACTGAATGATCAACATTTTAGGAGTTATAATGGGTCAAACACAACATAGAGGAAAGGAAATCATAAATTCGACATTAGCAAAGTGGTTAGAAGCGACTGTAGTAAGCAAAGCCTATTTTTTCTTCAGGAGATCAGCATGTAGATTTGCAGTTATCTCGTCAGCACAGGGATCAAAGTTAGGAAGAAGCTTTGTGTTTGGTATATGGATTAATATCCAATTCCAAGGACAGAAAAACTGATATCAACAGGTTTTGAAGGAAATACTAAAGTACCTTGCAGAACTGTTATCTTAGAGAAGAAGTCGGTAAAATGCTGATGAAAAAAACTTTAGGAAAATACTTCGCAAACGTAAACTACAGCGCAATAACGAGATTGAAGTCTTCGAGCCATTGTTTCTGTTCCAAAGAAATGCGATTGATCTTCATCTGAATTATGAAGATTAGTGTTCAGCAGGAGCATATTCTGTCAAACGCAAAAAAAAAACAAGTGCCAACCAGATGCCTACTTATTCAACTTTTGTCAGAAAAAAAGCAGGCTCAGAACTTAGAAACCCGTAGCTGGGCTGTTCAATTATACGCACTCCAATTCATAAATCTGCAAAAAATTCTCTAGTTGCTGGAGAAAATGTGGATCTTTTAGTTCTTCTAGTGGCTCTGACTCCACAGCAAAAGAAATATTCTTTGTTAACACGGGAAACCAAAATATTTTCCTCCCAAGATCTTCAAAAACATTCGTGTTGTTCTTCCATTCTTTTCCTCCATAGTTTCAGTGGTTGTATTACAACCATAGCCATTTTTAGGGAGAGCAATGCATCATTTATTAATAATTATATAAAATGTTTTCATTTTAAACAAAAATAATAAAAGATATAGCAAATGTACCTAGAATGTATGATTCCTTCCCTTTCACCTGCCAAAGGAACAGCTAAATATCACTCCTTTAGAGTATACCATGAAGTGCAGGAGTGGCTTGTGTCACAGTTGCCACCTGAACCTGAAATTGTTGAGTGATTATTTTGGAAAAGTCTGCTTAGGGCCATGTACAAACGGGACCCTCATGGTTATAAAAAAAATGTGATAATGATTAATACAATCTGATTAATAATAATAAATAAATAAATAATATTAGTTAGGTCGGCATACCTGTTTAATATTTTATTTTGTATTAAAAAGTATATTTTTAATACTGTAACTTCTAAAGTACTGATTCTACAGTAAAAATGCATATAACATAATTTAAAGAAAATTTAATGTACTTGACTAATTTAATAAGAATGTAATTATTATACTGAAAAAAGGGAATTCCTTCCTGCACCTGGAGCTCAGCCCCTAGTATGTTTATCAGGACATTTTATTTATTTATTTATTTCTACGCTTACAACTGAATATGCAATTTCGAAAAGGTCACATGTCTGAATATTAAAAGTTTTCAGGAAATGAAAAAAACTAATTATTTTCTAAAGAAATAAAATATTTATAAAATTTATTGTTGAGTTACATTCTAGGGTCAATTAGCAAGGGAAAATTATAGAAATATTTTGATGTTAACCTTATTATATATGTTTATTTAGATATTTAAAGTTTATGAGATATGCCCTTTTAGAAATTTTAAGTACACAAAATTTAAAAAAAAAAAACAATATAAATTAGGCGAAACTTTTATTTTAGGTATCTAAAATGAAACATTTTACTTAAATTAAAGATAATTAATAGACTTTCTTTAAAAATCTTCTTCTGCAGGCTCTCTTTCTTCTGTAGTTGGCGATTGCAGTATTTCGTCATAAAATTCTGTAAATTCTGCTGGTATATATTGTTTCACCTTTGCAATATCTGCAATTTTCAGATGATTGATAGGTACTTTTTCACTATAAGGCTTGGTAAGTTACTGCAAATACGTTTTACTTTAGAATGAACGAATATTTCCCGAGATATGTCATTCTCTACATAATGTTTTGCGATTACTTCTCCACGTTTTCTTGGATCAAAAACAAACTCTTAATAACTCGATACTTGAAAATTAACTTTTTGATTTTTTATTCGTCGTCTCGGTACTTGTCTGCCTTTGTAGTTTAAATGTGGTAAACCCTTTATTTTAGTTTTAATGATAACGATTATGCAATATATTTGTTGTATTAAATCACAAGAACAAAAGACACAGAAATATTATAGTAATCGACAGTCTTATATTTAAACAATAAATTCGAAAAGGGCATATCTCTAAGAGTTGTGACCTTTTCGAAATTATTTCTGTACACGCCATGACGTCGGCAGTAGAATGATTATCAAATATGTTCCTTTTTCGAACTAAATAAGTGCGGAGAAGCATTTAGAACACATTGATATGAAAAAACGTATTTGTCAAAATATGCGAGACGTGCCCTTTTCGAAATTGCATATTCAACTATTTCTACAGGACTAAGCCTAAAGACAATAGTGTAACTATTAGTACAACTTACTTTATTTCTTACAACTGTGGCATATTATGAACAATGCTGACTTTGTGAAGTCATTCAGAGAACACGAAAATAAGTCAATGCTTTCCGCGACTAGGTTGAGGATACGCAGTGCGCGCGTCATAGGTGCCATGCCGAGCAGGTTGGTGCGCCCGCGCGGCACGGCCAGCAGCCGCGGTCGGCGCCGGCGCCACACGTACCTATCGGGGACACACAGGCTTACACAACTTAGCACCCGACTGTTGTATATTTTACCCTTAATTAATTTGAATAGGCATGTCGCTAGACTTAACTCTCTGCGCACCCGCAGCTCGTTGTAACCCACCATACCTAGTACAAATAGATTTTGGATACGTTCCATCATATCATTATATTTAATTTAATGTGGAGCCCAGATGACTGCATTGGATTCGAGGATACTACGAACCAACGCATTGTACAAGGTGATAATCACCCCAATACTAGTAAAACCCTGGCAACGACGAAGTATAAAACCCAGCATTCTGTAGGCTTTCTTACAGACACTGACGATGTGATCACGAAACTTCAAATCAGATGTGAACTTAACTCCTAAATCTTTAACTTTTGTTACTCTTTTTAATTTCATTTCATTAATTTCGGACCTTCGCGTCATAACTACGAACGCGAGGCTCTAACCAACTAAGCCAATGCGTAAATCGACTATATCAGACAGTATATATGCTACTTTGTTTTTAATAATAATTGGTGTCTGGAGGAATTAAAACTTTCCGTTCTAGGATACCCGAATATTCTTCTCATTCTAAACTAAATTTATTAAAAAAAGTCATTAAAAGCAGCAACAGATGGCGCTAAACAAAATAATACCGGAATAAACAGATAATGATCATAATTTATACGCTAAAACTGTTATGGTCACATTATAAGTGCATACAGTAAATACAAACTAAAAAAAGACAAGAAAAAAACAAAAGGGTAGACGGTTTTGAAGAATGACCCATGAGGGGATCGAACCCTCGACCTTCGCGTCGTAAACACGAACGCGACGCTCTAACCAACTAAGCCAATGGGCCGTTGTTGAGTACTGCAAATAAATCGACTATATCATACAGTATGCTACTTTGTTTTTAATAATAATTGGTGTCTGGAGGAATTAAAACTTTCCGTTCTAGGATACCCGAATATTCTTCTCATTCTAAACTAAATTTATTAAAAAAAGTCATTAAAAGCAGCAACAGATGGCGCTAAACAAAATAATACCGGAATAAACAGATAATGATCATAATTTATACGCTAAAACTGTTATGGTCACATTATAAGTGCATACAGTAAATACAAACTAAAAAAAGACAAGAAAAAAACAAAAGGGTAGACGGTTTTGAAGAATGACCCATGAGGGGATCGAACCCTCGACCTTCGCGTCGTAAACACGAACGCGACGCTCTAACCAACTAAGCCAATGGGCCGTTGTTGAGTACTGCAAATAAATCGACTATATCATACAGTATGCTACTTTGTTTTTAATAATAATTGGTGTCTGGAGGAATTAAAACTTTCCGTTCTAGGATACCCGAATATTCTTCTCATTCTAAACTAAATTTATTAAAAAAAGTCATTAAAAGCAGCAACAGATGACGCTAAACAAAATAATACCGGAATAAACAGATAATGATCATAATTTATACGCTAAAACTGTTATGGTGACATTATAAGTGCATACAGTAAATACAAACTAAAAAAAGACAAGAAAAAAAACAAAAGGGTAGATGGTTTTGAAGAATGACCCATGAGGGGATCGAACCCTCGACCTTCGCGTCGTAAACACGAACGCGACGCTCTAACCAACTAAGCCAATGGGCCGTTGTTAAGTACTGCAAATAAATCGACCTTATTGGAAGCATAGTTTGCTACTTTGTTCAATAATTCGTGTGTGGAGAAATTAAAACTTTCTGTTCTAGGATACTGGAATACTATTCTTATCCTAAACTAAATTTATTAAAAAAAATTCTTTGAAAATCACCCCATTATGATGATTATGTGTTAACATATAGTTCAATGGATGTAAAAGAAAATGTAGCGATATTATTAATAGTGTTTAAGCTAGGCGTTGATTCTACTTGCGGTATTTAGTTTTGGAGAGGAGACTTCTTGAATTATTAATTCTTGTAATAAAAAACGATATAGCTTTTACGACCAACGTGTTATAATTCCTTTTTTGGTACAAATTATATCAAAGTGGGTAGATGACATGAGTGGTGACATTATAGTATAAGTCTTCGGTTCATAGATGTCGCTGTGTGTGGGTTTCATACTGAACATGCCCCCGGCCTTGAAAGGACAGTCTTTCAAGAAGAATGGTTGTCCTCGCTGCTATTCAAAAGTGGTCGTGCTGTGACACCAAGGGTCAGATTTTGGTGTATGCGCGTCTCACGATGCCGGATATAGTTTGAATGTCCGCTACTCTTGAAACGCCATCCCTTCCCGGTATCGTGTTGACTATGCGACCCAAATGCCATTTAAGAGGAGAGAGGTTGTCATCCTTTATTAGAACCATCGTATTTAGCGGCAAGTCTTCACAATTGACCCTCCATTTGGATCGCGTTTGTAGCTCGGAAATATATTCTTTGGCCCAGCGTTGCCAAAAATGTTGTCTTATTTTTTCCACCATCTGGTACCGGTTTAACCGATGCACAGGAGTCTGCTGAAGATCCTCTGTATCAGGCGACGTCAGGGCACGGCCGACCAGGAAGTGTCCAGGCGTCAAAGGAAGATAATCATGTGGATCCGCCGACATTGGGGACAATAGTCGTGAATTTAGAACACCTTCAATCTGCGTTAACACGGTGCTGAACTCTTCAAAAGTGAGATGAGCGTTTCCCACAACACGGCGAAGATGAAACTTGCACGACTTTACTCCAGCCTCCCAAATAGAACCAAAATGGGGAGAATATGGAGGAATAAAACGAAATTTAATGTTCTCACTAGTAGCGTAATTGACAATATCTTTACTACATCTTGCTAGGAAATTGGCAAACTCATACATTAGACCTACAAAGTTCTTCCCGTTGTCAGAAAAAACCTCAGCGGGCTTTCCGCGTCGAGCTATGAAGCGTTTAAGAGGAAAGAATAGTACGTATTCGTCCATACAAAAAGAGAAAATGTTTTTCCACTTCTAAATATTTTCCAATCTCCATGATTTTTTAATATGTTATTGACACAATGAAAGGCTAGGTTTATAGGTTTTTCTTTTTTCAAAATTTGCAATAAATTCAAACTTATAGGCACCTCAAATAACTTAATTTTTGTGATTAAAACTTTGTCGAATTAAGCCGTTTATTTTATAAAAACAGTGTAATTTTTTAAAAAAAACGAAACCTATAAACCTAGAATATATCGTGCTGAAACGATCGATATCAAAATCAAAGTGATTTGTTAAGATTTAGTCAGTGGAAACCGTTTTCTCCCGAAATGGAAATTTCATCAAAAAAAGTACCTATTATCAGTCGCGAGTTGCAACGCTCTCTATCGCACGATTGGGGGTCGGGGGGGGAAGCAAAGCATCACGTATTATAGGGATGTCAATGGAAAAGTCGATAGTAGAGATGGGATCCCCACCCGCGTTATCGATATCTGTTTCAAAAATGTTGGGAGTAAGTTCGGCGGATTGATAAGTCTGGTAAAATTAAACAAGGAGTAAAATTAACTAAATTAGTATTATTTATCTTTCAACGTATAGTCCAAGCGCCAGAGGGTTTTTTTTGAAATGTACGGGACCGGCTATTTTTTTTTTTCGAATATGTTCAGGGGTGTCCCCTGATTGCAAATCCAAGTTGGCGTCATGGGGGGGGGGGGGGGTGAGCGTCAGCCGCCATCTTGAAAAACACATTTTCAAGATCTTCACTTTTCTCCATCTTTGCAAAAATTTGTTCCATTATTTTTCTTTAATGGTTGTCACAAAAAAAACTGACCGGTTCGATCGTATTAGGTGAAAATTTGAAATTGAAGTCGTTGGTGTAGTATTATTCGAAATATTGTATTGTTGATCTTCACTGTCTTGGAGTATCGAATTTGTTAAAGTTTGTCTTCTGGAAGACTGATGATTTACAAACTATAAATATAAACCGTGCGTGTCGTAATGCCAAAACATAACTAGTGGGTGCCGGACTACGTTCCATGTAGGTTCCACAGTTACCCTTCCCTTAGAAACTGATCCCGGTGCACAGGGACAAGAAATAAAATAAAATATTTTCTAAAATGATTTTCTTTTTATCTAATTTCCCACACGAAAAAAATACTTAATGAAAACATTATAAATGCCGGTATTGGCGATAAGCCGGCGTATAGTAGGTGTTCTAGTATTCGCGTATTCGTCTTGTTCGTGAAAATAGCCGAATATAGACGAATAATGCACGAATAGCGATGTGGGAGCTCTAAAAAAAAAAAAACAGTAACGTGTGTAACGTGTCTAATTTACCTACCTACTCATTTTAATTGTCCATGAATAAGAATTGAAATATATATATATTTAGGCTATACTCGTATAACTGTGAGTTAGATTGACTGTGAGAAGGTGTGTACAAACTACAAACCAATTCTTTGCCTTTCTGGCGAAATGACATTTTTTTCCGGCGGACACATAAGCGTATTCGTTTCTTTTTGCCCCTTCTATAATATGCTTCCATTATCGTGTGACTATTATATCTACAGGAATTAAAAAATAATTTTATTTACATCTACCTACCAAGGTACCTAAAAATTGTTTAGTTACCTAACTGAAACGTGGTTGAAACCTGAGCCGACCTAAAACCGACTTTTTGACTTTGATTTTGACAAAACCGAATATCTAGCATTTCACGAAAACATTATAGTTATAATTATTATAGTAGCACATGCAGCAGTTTCGTACAAGTCAACATAATAATAATAAAACAAGTCAACATAAATAACAAAGTCAAAAATCTTTTGTTTCGTAAATATCATATAGATACATACTTAAAATACAAAATGTCAGTCATTTAGGCAAAAAGCCGATTTATCAAAAATCAAATTAGCTTACACTCGTTTTTTTTATGTTAAGATCGGCAGACAGGCTGACGGACCACTTGATGGTAGGTGGCTACCGTCGCCTATAACACAAGCAACACCAAAGCTGCTACAAGTGCGCTGCCGACTACAGTAGGATTAAGGATAAGGGTAAGGATTAAGGATAGGGTAAGGATTAGGATTAAGGATAAGGAGGGGATAGGGAAATTGGCTAATTACATAAATAAATAATAAATAATAATAAATAATCGTTACTAATTACATAAATAAATAAAATACTTACTTACTTGAAATTATCACTATAATCTTCAATTTCTTTATATCGGAGTTTCGGGCACGCCACAACAAATAACTAAATAAATAAAAGAGTTCGCCTTCCGCCGTAATTGCTCGTCAACTAACAGCGTCCGTCGATGTGTGCGTGGGGCTATTTGTATGTGTTGTGCGCGATTCCCGGGGACATGAGCGCACGAGCGATAGCATGTGTTTTCCTAAATACCTATTTCGTTAGAATCGCAAAGCTATTCTTTCCTCGAAGGTAGGCGCCAGTAGATAGATCACTCACGAGCTCTAAATGAATAGCCCGCGTGACGAAACAAACGAATAAACAAACGTAGGCTTTAATCGTTCGAGCTCCCCTGCCTTTGCGGTTTAATATGAAGACCGGGCCGGCGTAATCTACGCCACTGGTAAAAAAGGGAAATGTAGGCGTAATTCTCTCCTCAGGTAGGTTACCCATCAGCGGAGTTAGGGTTTTCCCTCTTAATCGTTTACAAAGCACACAATCATAAAAAACCTTTCGTGCGAGATTCCTACCACCTATAGGCCACCAAGTGTTACGTAATTCGAACAGTAGCGCTTGTGGTGCGGCATGTAGAAGTTTTCTATGTTCATGGCGAAATAATAAGAGCGTGAAGTAATGTTTACTAGTTATCAAAATTGGATGTTTCTTGTGAAATGAAAATTCTTGCGAGTAACCAATGCGACCGCCAACTCGAATGACGTGGTCGTCATCGATAAATAAATTTAACTTACTTAATTTGTGTTTAGGTTTAAGCGTGTGTTTATCAACCAATAGCTGGTACTCATTTGGGAAAGATTCCAACTGAACCAGCCTAGTTAATAAGTTGGTTGATTCTCTCAGTTCCTCGACATCGATGTTACCCGTACGCTTGTTGTTTTTATTGCGCGAATTATGAATAAATCTTAAAACATAACAAGTTGCGCGTATCATGCGCGAGAACTGTGAGAATCGTTCAAATGGGAACAGTGTTATAGGTTCGATACTAGCGGCAAGTGTGAAATTCACGTTAGGTTTAATTTCAGGCAATATATCGTGCGTGTCTTCAGGGCTCGGAACCTGAGATATACATATTTTTGCTATTGAAATTCGCGTCCAGCAGAAAACCAGGGCCCGACCACCACAAGCTAGAACTAGATAAGTCTGTCAGGTTGGTACCGCGTGAAACCAAATCAGCTGGATTCTCCCCGCCGCTAACGTGTCGCCATGAGAATCCTTTAGTGAGCTCGTGTATCTCGGTAACCCGGTTCTGAACGAATGCCTTTAAAAGATTGGGTGGCATACTTAACCATCCTAGTACAATTGTCGAATCTGACCAAAACACGACATCATCGAATTTACAATGAATGCTGTTTATTACTTTATCAGCCGCGGTATGGACAAAGGTTTTAAAGGCGATACTTTCCCCTTTGAACATAATAAACGTGATGATACTTGCAATTTATCATTAATTGCGCGAATATAAATGCAAGTACCGTACGCAACCTGTGACGCGTCCGTAAATATGTGTAATTCTATACGCGTATAGTTGTTAATGCCAATTACACAACGCGGCACACGCAGTGTAATTAAAACAGCTGATAACGACTCGGCAAACTGAGTCCAGGCGCGCATGACGTCAGAAGGGGCTTTGTCGTCCCCGTCGAGTTTGAGCAGCCACAGACGTTGCAGTAAGACCTTCGCCTGCATTATAGTTGGACTTAGAAACCCAATGGGATCATATATTTGTGACACATGAGATAAGATGCTGCGTTTAGTTACATTTTCATTATTATTTATTAAATTTAAATTATATTGCGAATTAAAATAAAACTGATCTGAATAATTATTCCATCCTATACCTGAAGTTTTTGAATTGCAGTCTTTATCGAACGTACGCTGCGTTTGCGCATCAAATTGTTTATGTTTATTCAACTGAGATTCTAATGGTGACTCATCAAAGTTGTACACCCACTTGCGCAGCGGGAAACAACCTAACTGCAATGTTCGCGCGATTCCTTTGCACAACCGTAATAATTCGAATTGATCATGTGACCCAATTATCATGTCGTCAACATAAAAATCTTCGTTAATTATTCTTTTAACGTCAGGGTCAGTGCATTCTGTGGCCAATTGTTTTAAGCAACGTACACTTAAGAATGGCGCAGCAATTAGGACTTGGCGGTACATCTTGGCCACATCCGCACAGGCTACGTATCGAATAGCAGGACCCACCATCTGAAGGTCATTAAGTGACGTGCCAGACGTGGATGCTACGCTGCCATCGAAAACAACGCGAAGTTTCGTGGTGGTGCTGTGTTCGCGAAACACACCATGGTGGGGCAAAATAAAATGTGGTGAGCCATATGATGAAATTTTACTCATGTGTCCTAAATCTTCATACTCGTGAACAAAGTCCGTGTACATTTTTTTATAAGTTTCTGAACGCTGTAGCCGTTTTTCCAGCGCCAGAAAACGCCGTTCAGCTTGAGGATACGTTTCTTGTAACACCTCGAGTGACCGCTTGAGTGGCATGGTGACACAGAACCTCCCGTCGCCGTTGCGCGTGGTGGTGCGAACGAAATGCTCCTCACAAGCCTTCTCCTCGTCAGTCAAAGCGTTCCGAGCCGTGGGCAACTCCTCAATCTCCCAGAACCGTCGTAACAATGAATCTATTGTGTGCGTGAAGTTACACTGGATGTGGCCTTCAATGCGTGCGTTTATATTGATAGGACCTGATACTATCCAGCCTAATTTAGTATTTAGCAAGTAAGGTCCGTTATGCAACCTTATCTTACCCTGCGTAAGTAGATCCCAAAACTTATCGGCTCCTATTAGTATGTCGATGTTTTGAAAATGAAGAAATTGCGGATCGGCCAATTGTATATTATCTGGAATACAGAAACTTGCGCGATTTTCATATACAATTGGCATAGTAGCGGTTATTTGCGGTAAAACAAAACAACGTAAGTTGGTTGTGTAGGTATTAATGCGCGATTTTATCTGTACATCACAGAGTTGGGTACACTGTGTCACAAAATTACCTACACCTCGTATTTCGTGAGTTGACTGTACCAACGGTGCACCTAATAGCTCAGAAAATGATTCTGTTATAAAGCATCTTTGACTGCCGTTGTCAAGTAGTGCGCGTGCGATGTGATACCTAGTTATTTTTACTATCGGCTACTTCAACAAGGGCAGTTGATAACAAAACCGATTTAAGGGGGAGACAAACGCTAAATACTAAAAATATCCATTGTTTAATGAAAATGTTACAAGAAATAGACAAGACAATTGCTTTGAAAAATATATATATTATACTTAAACATGTGAAGAACCAATTGTATTAATTAGAATTTTCGTTAAAGTAATAGAAACTCCACAAAAAAAGTTAGAACACAAGAAGAATTTGACCTTTATTGAAAATTCCCTCGAAAACGGCTTATTGCACGCATATGAATCCTGTACCTATTAATAAGTTGATATCAGATTAAAAAATTGTATTGATAAAAATTTTTTTTTGTGTAATGTTCTAATGATAAAAACAAAAAAAACACCATTTCTAGGCCCGTTGAATTGTCTCCGCCGCCAGCGAGTTCTATAGTAAATGTCATTTGCCTCAGTGAATCCCTTAATGAGCGATCGGTGCGTGCGTTGCGATGCACTGGTATGATAGTGTGCGTTGATAGACACGGCTGAGGTGGACGCCGCGTGGCCTGAGGTACTTAGCGGGGCGGGGGTGCGAATGCAATCGTCGCTCGGAGGATGAATAATAGTATAGTGTTTTCTATTGCACCTCCGGCACGGACCTAACACGCATGACTGCACACCATGTCCCGCACGTAAACAATTCTCACATAGGTTATTATTTTTTATAAAATTTAATTTAGATTCATAATCGATCTCAAGAAACTTGACACAGGAATAAATTGGATGATTCATTTTACACATTGAACATGCGAATTTCGATGTGTGTTGTGAGTTATCTGTTTTTTTATTATTGGTGGAAACATTACAGTGTACTTTGTTGTTAATACTAGAAGCGGTGACCTTCGTATTTATCGCGGGAACTCGTACTTTGTGACGCCTGCAATGTTCCCAGCATGACAGCACGGTTTTTTAGAAATTGCAGTAAATCATCCAGTTTAATTTTGATTTCAGAATCGTTGCCCGTGAGACTATTTTTATATTGTTCCCACTCGCGGTCGGTAGTCCTATCGAGCTTCGAAACTAAAATGTAAATAATTAATGTATCCCAAGATGAAATAGGTTCACCGAGAATTTTTAATGAGCGTAAATTTTTAAGTGTATTGTCAATTAATTTTCTAATAAATATGTGAGATTCCTTAGGCAAAGATAAAAAATCATAAGAGTTTCTTGGAGAAACCTAATTGATAAATAAATATTTTGATTTTGATTTTGATTTGAAAGATTGCATTGAAAATAGTGCTTTAACATGATTGTGTATCAATAACCTGTTATTGTTGTAACGATTGAGAAGGAGTTCCCATGCCACTGAGTAGTTACTCGTTGTTAGTTCGAGCGCGTCTATAACTAACAATGCACTCCCTGATAATGATGATTTTAGGTAATGGAACTTTTGAATGTCACACAGGTCGTTCGAATTGTGAACAAGTGATATATAAGTATCTCTGAAGGCAAGCCAGTTATCATACGAACCGTCAAAAGCAGGCAAAGATATTGTAGGCATTTTAATCGTGTTTATTGTTTTTTGCAAACCTGAGGAGCTCTGAGTGATCTCGCCACTGTTAGGTACTATTCTCAAACTGATCTCGCTGCAATAGCTGATCGTCGAGATTCGATTCAAAGACTTTTGTTTCAATTTGGGTTTGAAGATCGTTTAATTCGGTGTACAGGCTCGTTGCTCCTTGAACACGTAACTTTAAATTAATTAAACAGGAAGCATTTAAAGTGCTTAAATTATCACTACAACTTTGAAGGTGGTTTGCGAACTTTGTGAGTCTAGCTTTGATAATTCCGCGTTTTTTTGTTAATTCACGAACAATTGGCTCGTTTTCTTCGTCACAAATGGGTCTTGTTGGAGATCTACTGCGCGATTTGTTCTCAACTACGGTATCTAGCCCCATTTTGGTTATAGTGAAAGCTGGAGTACTCACGTGCGGATTTTAAATCTGAAGAAAATACAGCTCGTACTAGCGGCGACAACAGCTGTTAGCGGTCACTGGGATAACTCATCACGGTTTCGTCTTCGTCCAAGAAGAAATGTCGATGTGCGTTTTCTCTTCTCCAATATGTGGTAGTATTTTCCAACGGTGCTGCTTCTCATAAATAATGTTTTGCGATGAAAGATCAATATGTTCGGCGACGAAGGACCAATATGTTTAAGCTAGGCGTTGATTCTACTTGCGGTATTTAGTTTTGGAGAGGAGACTTCTTGAATTATTAATTCTTGTAATAAAAAACGATATAGCTTTTACGACCGACGTGTTATAATTCCTTTTTTGGTACAAATTATATCAAAGTGGGTAGATGACATGAGTGGTGACATTATAGTATAAGTCTTCGGTTCATAGATGTCGCTGTGTGTGGGTTTCATACTGAACAAATAGTTTTCACGATACGAGCAAATACTGAAAAAGCGACTATGAAACCCATACACCTCCTGCACTGCGAGATCCCACTCTACCCTCTTAGAATTTTATTATGTTTATCAGTACATGTCAAAGAATAGCTGTACCAACTTTCAAGTCTACACGAATTATTTGTTCTGAAGGACGATTTTTAAGTTAATTTTCCTACGCTAAATATTTTCTGTAAAAAATATTTGGAATTTTATACCTACTTATAATACCTACTTATAAGTTTGTCTTTAACCAATACAGTAAGTAAATAAAATCTATATAAATAAAAATAAGTTGCTACGTGTATGACAGAGCATCGCTTGAGAGAAGCACGAACAACTAACCAACTAAGCCAATGGACCGTTGTTAAGTACTGCAAATATATCGACTATATTAGACGGTATGATACTTTGTTTTTAATAATAATTGGTGTCTGGAGGAATTAAAACTTTCCTCTTCTCATCCCAAAATATATTTATTAAAAACAAATCTGATTACATAATGGGCCACACCATACACATATCACTTCATACTTACACTGAAACCATTTAATTAAAAATCAGCAATAGATGGCAGCAAAATAATTCATATCTTTAAGTGTCCCCTGAATAAGTTCTCATGATTTATATAATACTAGCGAACCGCCCCAGCATCGCACGGAGTTTAAATCTACAAAAATTCATTCTCGTTGATTCCAAAGCTTTCAGACATAGCAGTTTTGGCTGTGCTTTGATTTTGGACAGACAAACAATTTTAAAATTTAGATAAAATAAACAAAGAATGTCCGCAACCGTACGAAGTAGACTCCCCGGTGTTGAGTGTCATTTGAAAGGTCCTAACTCATCATAAACTACGCAACTGATATTGGTACTGTTTTCACCAATGGAGAGAGCGTCAAACGAGGAAGGTTTTTATATTAATTTGCAGAAAAAATTGTATCCGTGTTAAACGGGAGAGGGTCACTAATTTAGTAATATACTGTTTTATTTATTTATTCCTTTCCAAGTATTATTTTACTTTTTATTTTAGCTGTTTCTATGTCTTTTCTTTATTCATGTTAGAAATACAATTTATATTTTGCTTTTTGTAATGGAAATGGGTCATAAATATTTTATTCGTCTTTATATTAGACACAAGCTAATGTTTGCAGATTCGCCTTGAAGAATTTTGAAATGTTACCCGTAAAAGAAAATAATAATTATGCTTAAGCAGTAACTATGTACATAATTTATTTCAATCTTTCACTTTACTATATTTTATTTCCATATAAATATTTATGTCAATTCATTTTATATATAAATTTTACACGACACACCAAAATTACAGATTTTATAAAATGTTTTAGAGATATGCAAAGTTTTGGAGATGAAAGAAGTCTGTATTGCAATTTAACCTCAAGAGTGTTTATAGTTTCAAGGCTGCGTGGGTCGTTTTACATGCATTTCTGAACATGATTGTGCTTGACATAAGAATAATACAAAAATGGATTAATCGCAATCCAAAAAAAACTTCGGTCATGATTTGCCAAAGGAATAGCTTCATATATCGAAGTCTAAATATTAACTGAACTATTTTTTTTTTTTTTTTTATTTATTTATTATCTAATACATAATCGAATACAAAATATTAAAAAATGTCTGTAAACCATTATTGGTTTGTCTAGACATTTACTTCATGCCAACATAACAACATTATTCTAAGTATATACATATTATTATAATAACAATGTTACAACTCATCAAAATCCAATGCCTAACCAACTGAATCGCACAAGATGCAGAACCGGCCGAGCGAAGCATCGTCGGTACGCTTTGTGCGTGTGCAATTCGCTACACAGGTGCCCCATTCTATTCAGGCATTTAGTTTAATTATATAAGTAAGATTTTTAATTATATTATTCAATGAAATAAATATACTGTATTATATTTAATTTAGGTAATACTTTTTTAATGTATGCTTTATGTTTTTTTGTGTTATTCCATTTTTTATTTGTATAGGTAAATTATTAATTAGGTGGGGAATTATATATTGCGACGTTCTTTTGCCATATTCATTAATGAATTTTGGTTTATATAAAAACTTACTTGTGGCCCTTCTAGTGACTATTTTGTGAGTTTTGACTATTTGGATTTCCTCGCGAAAGTACTGTTCCATGAGTAATGTATAGTCAACTTTTTTATGAATAGGAATCACTCCACAATACTTAAAGAGTCCCAAGGGATCTTCACTATATTTATTTTTAATTTTCAAGGGTACTATTAATTTCAATAATCTATATTGAATGTTGTATATTTGATCTAAGTACGTTTTATAAGTGCGGCCATAGCTACTCAACCCGTACGACAATATGCTCTCAGCTAATGCTTTGTACATAGTCAACAGTATGTCTCCAGGTACTTTGTATTTAATTATATAAAATTTAGCTAATACTGTTCTAAGTTTATTACATACTTTATCTATGTGTTTCGCCCAATTAAACCTGTTATCAATTACTAGACCTAAGTATTTGTGCTCAGCCACTTGCTCAATGTTTATGCATGTATTAGTACATTGTATATTTTTCGTGTGGTTACAGACATGACTATGAGCTACCACTTTTATTTCACCAGAATAGTAATTGTGGCTAGACCGAACGTGTATAAGTTTTGTTTTGTCGGTATTGAGTACCAGCCCAGAGTCATGTGACCACTTACATATTGCTGTAAAATCCATTTGTATCATATTTTGTGCGGTCAGTGGATCTTCGTCGGCTGCCAATAAGCAGGTATCGTCAGCAAACTGATAAATTTTACAGTGTTGGATGACGTTAGCAAGGTTATTCACGTACGTAAGGTAATGCAACGGGCCAAGGACTGATCCTTGGGCTGTTCCTTCAGTAACTTGAACTGTTTTACTGAGTGTTTCTGCAACCTTTACTTGGAAACAACGCTCGCTAAGGTAATCCTTACACCAATCCAGTAATCTGCCCCTAATACCACTATTTTCTAACCGTTCAATTAGAAGGTCATGCCGCAGTGTATCAAAGGCTTTTCCGTAGTCTATAAATACTAATAATACATGCTTCCTGACGTTCCTATATATTCCGTTATCGATAAAATAATCTTGAAAGTTAGTAAAACCTACCTTGTGTCTTATCTAACAATTGTAGTACTAAATCATAAACGAGTTCTGGAGAATCATCGGCAAAAACAAAATCTGTATGCGAAAAATCATTTTTTCTAACAATGTGATGAAGAATAACATTGGAGAAATTTCGGATCAAAGTTACCGTGTCTCCAATTGTTGATAACCAATCTTCAGTTGAGCTGAATATTGCGATGGGCGCAATTACTTGATTAATGTCATACGAAGGAGGCGATATTGTGCCATAGAGTTTGATGTTCTTCATTATTGAACCTGTATCGAACGGGTGAAACCGCCCAGACTTCACCAATTGGCTGTAATGTATGAGGGTTTTTGTCGATCCTCCCGCAGGTACGTGTTTGAGAATACTCGAGGTGATATTTCTATTAGACATATTTTCAATAGTGTTCGTCAAAAACATTAATGGGTTACCACATAAAACATTATCAACGCCTTCACATAACTTTTCAACAACTTCTTTGTTGAGCATTTTTGCAAAAACATCATCTATTTCTTTCGGTATGTTTGAAGAATTATTTAAATTCAAGAAATTGGAAAAATAACGTAACGGTCCTCTAACGTGATACATAAACGCTAGAGGGGCTAACAATATGACTGATTTCAGAACATAATTATATTTAGGTGCTGTAGACAAAAGTACAATCAAAGCAGTTCCTCCCATAGAATGACCGATAAAATTTAAATTTGCCCTTCTATGAGTCACTTTTAGAATATAATCTATTGTCGCAGACAAATCCAACTGTCCGATTTCATCCCAGGAAAAGTCCCAATATTCAGGGGAATCTGCGGTTTTATTGATGTGACCTCTAGAATAAATATTGCCTCTAGCATTGGCCAACCACACATCGTAGCCTTTATTCAGCAATAAGTAGGGTAGAGCCTTATCTGCACCGAGTAATATCCAGTCCGCGGAACTTCCTAGTAGTCCGTGATGTAGCAATATCACTTTTTCTTCTATTTTCAATGTTTTTTTAAACAAAGGGCAAACTCTGTGCAATGTAAGCAAATATCCATCTGCAGTTTTCACTGTGTGGGTTTCCGGCCGATATCCGTGTATGGAAATCAATTCTGGTGTTAACATTTGAGACACCATGAGTACTTTATTTGAACTCCGCACTCTAAGGTCACCTTTATTTTCATCATCACTCTTTTGGCCAAGATTGCAACCAATCTTTTTTAATTTTTTTTTAATTTTATCTTCATAAAAATTTTGAATATTATTTTTAACCTTAGTAAAGGAATCGAAAATAAAGTTTTTCAAATTATTTAATGCTCCACAACAACCTTTACCTAAAGTCAAATTCGGTTTTTCTACAAAAAAATAAATAAACGTCAAAAGTATAAACACCGAACGAATCATAATGCGCTCGTTCTAAATGGAAATACGATCGTTTGTGATCACAAATAAAAATAATCTACAACTTTTCGCTAAGGATTTATTTGAACAATAGATGAGTTCATTATTATATTCAGAACAATTTTCACTTGTACTAATAATATTAGTAATCAAAATAAAATGAAGAATAACGGTAATAAATATAGAACCATTCAGTTAAAGACACTAGTTAATTAGGGAGACGTGTGGCTCTTAGAAAACCACCAGACAGTAAATGTCGCGAAACTTTGAAAATTATCCCCTTCTAGTGAGGGTCAAAGCCATTATACAAATCTCTATTTATAATTTTATAAATTTGTAAAATGTCGCATACAATAATGATTTATATTATAATCAAACCAAAGTAAATTTTATTTACTGCCTTTGGGCTCAATCCACCGCACACCGTGTCCTATCATTAAATTATTACTATACGTTCTCTTCTAGAGGTCATAAGTCCAGCAAGAAGATGCTTATCATTGAGCAGAAGCTTTTCTAACGTAGTTTACACTCCAAAATTCGTGTACAACAACGCCCAATAACTGCACTACAGATTCGGCTGACTGATTTACTAGGCTATGTCAATTACTTTAGTTTTTCGAAAGATTGGGATCAAATTATTCGTAGAAATCACCGCATGTCAGAATTGTTAATATGTACTGGTTATACACCTTCGACTTAAGGTATTGTATTGGCCAAGCACAACTATGCTCACTTTGTCCAAGTTGATCGAAGTTATGATATTATTTACATTTGGGCAGCCCGTTTGGCGGCAGTAACCACTCCCTTACAGAAGACTACCGTGAAATAACAGCACGTGTACTGTTGTGTTTCGGTGAGTTAGTAAGGGATGCCAGAGCCGATTATCCTCAATCCTACTGTAGTCGGCAGAGCACTCGCAGCAGCTTTGGCGTTGCTTGTTTTATAGGCGACGGTAGCCACCTACCATCAAGAGAACCGTCAGCCTGTCTGCGATCTTAACATAAAAAAAAATTCTTCGATTATTTTGATCGCGTGTGTTAAAAATGAAGTTTATTGATTATTTATAGAACAATTTCTTTATATATAAGCCTGATTTTTTTATATATTGTGTATACAATAATTTATAATAATATTAAAATATTATTTTATGTAATTTGTAGTTATTAAGATTGACTCTTCAATTACTTCCAACAATACTCGTATTTAAATTATTATTTTTAATTTATTTTTAGATTAAAATATATCTTGGACTCGTTAATAATGAGAATATCGTGCTAAGTGAAAATAAAAGTGAAAATTATTTATGAATAACACTCAACTTATGTCTCGACATAACTTGACTTTTCTTGTTGAAAAACTGAGTCATTACTTCAATATAAATCTAATTTTAAATAGATGTCGCATTTACAATCGCAATATTTTCTAAGATCTCTTTGATTTTGCTATATATCAAAACATCAGCATTGCTTCCCCATGCGAAATCAGTATGGCTTATATTTTTATCCTGAATAACAACATGTTCAATGGGATTCGAAACATTAAAATATAGGTGCAGTACATCAGTTACACTAGCTAAAAGGTCGTCGTTAGAACTAAACAACACTATTGGTACAGTTACCTTTGCTAAATTGTATTCGTCGGTAGAGTCGTCGTATTTGTGAAATCTTTTATTGCTTAGTACTTGTGAGTAATGGAAAATTGTCTTTGTTGAACCACCTGCAGGGACATGGTATAAAATTCGAGCTGCAAAACTGGCGTTCAAATTTTGTAATTTGCTACCGCTCAAGAAAAATAAAGGGTTAGTACAAAAGATCTTCTCACCACCACAATACATGTCTGATAACATTTTTGGAACCCTTCTGGACGGAATAAACTCCCCTGGACCTATTATATTTATTATAGAGTTTAATGTATCAGTTCCGAGCAGATTTAGTGCTTTTACAGGCCCGTCTATATTAGACAATAATGCAAGCGGTGCTAATAAAATAGCTATTCTTATTTCCTTATTGTATCGTGGATGTACTGACAATAAAACTAGAACTGCCGTCGCACCCATTGAATGGCCGATATAAATGATGGACTCATTGAAGTTTTTTGATGATTTCATGTAGTTTATGACTGCTGGCAAATCGTATACACCCATTTCATGCCAGGAAAAGTTCCAAAAATCTAATTCTTCTGTGCTCTTAGATGCGTGCTTTCTAGAGTAGTAATTTCCTCTTGCGTTCGCCAACCAAACATCATAACCAGCATTAAGTAGAATATAAGGTAAGGATTTTCCAGGTCCGAGGAGTAACCAATCAGCGGAACTACCGAGTAAGCCATGATGAAGTAAGACAGTTTTATTTATCTGCATTTCTGAATTATTTCCATGAATATTCAATATTCTGTGTAAAGTTAAGAAGTATCCGTCTTCTGTTTTTACAATATGGGATTCTACTTTATATCCGTGCAGTTTGGCTAGTTGCGGTGTAGACATTAGTGCTGTTGGTTCCGACTTAAAGACTAAGTACTCCGGATCTTCATCGCCAGCGGAATCTCCAGAATTCTCTTCCGAGTATTTATGGAGTGCTCGTACAATCTTGTCCTTATTTTTAGAAACTATGTGGTCCGAAAACGTATTCAGTAACTGTTTCTCATATTTATTAGTCATAAAATTTGTGATGTTCTTGTATATATTTTTAAAGGTTGATCGCAAAGTATTCGCCATATTCAAAAATTTATCCGCTATCACATCGAAAAAACTGTTTGTTTGAACATTTTCAACGTGAAAGAGTATAGGAATCATCAATAATATTAAAGACTTCATCGTTGTTCATTTGCTCGCAACAGTTTAAGGACTGATTCTACTTTGTAAAGCCTATGACGAAACAATAGAGTGGTTATATAACAATGATTTATAATCGCTCAGAATTATTATGACTAAGCGCTTAGTGAAACAATGTCTACGAATTATAAACATTCAGTCAAAAGATATACATTCAGGCCTTGTTATTATAAACGCATAAGGTTAGGTATTTAGATCTCTTTATTTTTAAGTTGACGCAATTCCTATTCATTACGTAATTTAACTATAACGTAATATGATTTTTTCACTTATATGACACAGAACAAATTGTATGACTTATATGTTTACCAATTGTTATTTAGTGAATGAGACTTGTTTTGTGATATCATAGTTAAAACTATTATTTTACACTAAATACTTTGGATAGGAAATAATTTATATTAAATATTGAATTATTTACATATCCTTTCCTTGTGTAAGAAACACCTTTTTACTAATGGATTTTATAATTTACAATATTTGATCAATAAAATTCATATGAGTATATATTTTAAGTGTATTCCACGATTTGATGACCTCTCGTCTATAACGTAATCTTCAGAAGAACTATATTCTTCATAATAATTTATTTTTATGATAAAGATCGTCGGTAGTCTAATTATTCATTTGACCATAGGGTATGGTCAAATGAACATAATACATTACATTAACTAATTAATGTAATGTAGGTATAGACTAATTCACCGGAGTATGTAAATAATCCTAAAAATATCATTTAATAGTGAATAAATGAATACTTTAAGACCAGAACTCCTGAAGACTCATCGCTAGCAAACGTGAATATTTTTTACCGGGAAATAGAGAAACACGTTTTTGTACCGTTCAAAATAATATTTTTTTTTCTCATCATATATATTTTTTTTCTCATTGAATTTTATTAAAATAATTCCTTATTTGTATAATTTTATAATAAATAACTTCAGTGATTATTGTTCTTTTTTTAATTGATTACTTAATAAGTTTATAATAAGTGCAGGGTTGCGGCCCGCCGAACCAAAACCAAAGTATTTCGGCCCTTAACTTCAAAAATGTTGAATTAATTGCATTAAAAACACAATTTTTATATATTTTTCAAGATACATTTGTCTTACACAGACAAATGTTTTGACTTTGACACCTTCTCAAGGGGTATTTTTTTTAAATTTTTGAGATAATTACTAAACACACCGAGTTTGACTAAACATAAATTTCATTACTGTATTTTATGTGTACAGCTGAGTGAAATCTTTCAAATCTAATTCTTTGTAGTAATTACATATATACTAAATTACAAACCAATGAGGACATTTGAAGACGATTTTATAAAATATAGGCCAATATACTTACAATGTATTTACAATAGAAAACCAGGTCACAGGAATACCCATACATACGATTATGCGGAAAAATTAAATATACCAAACCTCGCGAAGAAGTTTTCCGCCTCTCTCTCACTTTGAGGGAACTTTCTTTCTTAACGACGTAAACAATTTAAATCTAATGCAATATGCAGAGCGGGCTGGCGACTCGGCCTCACCCACCTCTCGACACTCCCTACACTCCACCTGCCTCTTATAAAAAATTCACATATAATTCCACTGCTCAACTGGTCGAGAAACTTTAGCTTCTTCGATATATTGTAACAAAAGTACTCTTATTTTCATCTTGTGTCCTGTTTATTCCATATGTTTTTATTTCGTTAAAGAGTTCCTTATAAATGTCCATGTAAAT
Source organism: Bembecia ichneumoniformis (assembly GCA_910589475.2). Classification (NCBI taxonomy): domain Eukaryota; kingdom Metazoa; phylum Arthropoda; class Insecta; order Lepidoptera; family Sesiidae; genus Bembecia; species Bembecia ichneumoniformis. The sequence goes on from OU342530.1 coordinate 17,770,476, forward strand.
AATGTTTTTTCAATTTCAATTTTTTTTTTCTGAATGTGTTCGGCTCGGTAAGGTAAATATGTCTGTAAAAAGACCTAGCTATTGGTTTAGTGATTTATATGATGTTTGATATAAGTGACTGACAATTAACGTTGATTATGGATAACTTCGTTATTTTTACCAATGAATTCCACTCCGCAGCCGAATTTTTAACTTAAGGCGACTCCAGCCGCAAAACTCGTTCTGTACTGAATTGACGGGACTGCTGAGGGGGAGTCGCTACTTGCAAATCTCGGAAATATCTATTTAAAAATTAAATAAAATATAATTCAAATTTTTCTTTTGATGAGCCTTCAGATAGTGGATCTTAAAATTTATCTTAAGAATTAGCTATTTAAAATATTGATTATTAAGCGAATCGCACGGTTACAACATCGATATTAGACCGCAAATTAGTATTTTTTTAATATATATATATATATAATTAAATATAATTTAATTATTAAATTAAATTATATTATTATTTAAATTATATTTAAATAATTAAATAATTTAATTATTTAAATATAATTTAATTAATATATTTAAAAAATAATTACAATGATCCCCTTCCATATTATATCCTGGAGATGATTTGAGTATTTTTTAAATTATAATTATTATGATAATTTAAAAGGAAAACGGTTACAAATAAGTGGATTTTTTATCATTAGGGGCTGGCGTCACCTTAAAAAACCTAGCTATTCGTTTAGTGATTTACATGATATTTTCTATACTAATATTATAAAGTAAAGTTTGTATGTTTGTTTGTATTTAGGAGGTAATCTTCGAAACTACTCATCCGATATATTTTTTTATGTTAAGGTCCACTGGATGGTAGGTGGCTACCATCGGCTATAACACAAGCAACGCCACTGGTCCTGCAAGTGCGCTGCCGACTACAATAGAATTCAGGATAAGGGATTGGTAAGGGATAGGGAAGTGGGCTCTGGTGTTTTATATAGATTTTCTGTACTACAATCGTAGATAGTAATATTATTTTACTATATAATCGTAGATAGTAATAATCGAGTTTTGATAGACCTTATTTACCCACCGTTTCGCTTTTCCTCATTGCAATTACACTATGACAAATACGACTTAAAACTTCTCTTCGAGAAGGCAATTGGATACAAAATATCTCAAATAATAACGTGATAATTTACCATGACGACTATTAATTACAATAGCTTTATTATGAGTGATTAAGGATTTTCTCCCAATTAAAATAGATTAAGGTAGATAATTGGCAGTGATCCCGTTTGATGCAGACCTATTTACGCAGGTTTTATATACCCTCTATTCGACAACTGGTCGCTTTTCGTCTTGTTTTATTTTTGTGATAATATTATATATAAAACTAGCGACCCGCCCGCGGCTTCGCCCGGGTTGCAATTTTTATATATAAGAACATTCACCGTTTATCCCTCTTTCCATTAGTGAAAACCGAAATAAAATCGGTCTACCCGTTCACCCGTGATGCCGTGACCAAGGTAAATGGGGATTCATTTTTATATAGAGAAGATTGATATATTAAAGAAATAGTTACAAGTAAAAAGAGTGTCTCCCAATCACATTAGGCATACCTAAATGGAGGCACTATCCACTAATAAGGAATATTGTACATTTAAGTTAGAAATAAATACATAAAAGAATAACAAAAACCAAATGAGACTTATCCACATACAAAATTTCAAATCGTTAGAGCCGTGTCCGAGATACGCGAAATAATAATAATAAATAATAAATAATAATAATAATAGCTGTTTAAAGTTATTAAATATAATTAATAATGAAATTTAAATATTTCTAACTGTTCTAAAAGTAAGCGTTGTTGTGGTATAAAAGAAATTAGATAAAGAGGAACAATGGTCGCCGTCAACTCATGCAAAATGCAACCGACTTTCCTTGTCTGGGGTGCCTCGGTAGCCCTCCATTTATAAATGATTCCTACTCAATTTCGTGAGTCCCCTTTGTTCCTCTGTAATACGGCTTTACTCGTGGACACAGTCGATTGACCTTTGAAGGTCCTTTTAATTGTTAGGTACTATAGAATTAATGGTATAACGAAAAAATCATTATATAGTATAAAGTAATTATGTCCCCCCTTTTCTGTGTATGTATGTATATAATATGGCCTAGTCCAGGGTTTCCCTAAATAATTTATTACACGCCCCCCTTTCTAAAAGATGAAAATTTCCGGCCCCCCTTCCCTTGTCCAATTACACATATAATAATGATTTTAGGTTACTATCAGAATGTAAAGACAGAAAAAACTCCTCAAATATCAAAGTATTTTTTATTGCTTACTAGCGACCCGCCCCCGGCTTCGCCCGGCGTGCAATTTTTATATACATAAGAACATTCCCCGTTTATCCCTCTTTCCATTAGTGAAAACTGAATTAAAATCGGTCTACACGTTCACGCGTACTGGAAAAAGGTGGACTTAATTCAAATTTCGCGGTTCACGAATATAAGGCCCACGCCTTGGTCTTATTAGTGGCTCACGCCCCCCTTTGCGGGTCATTGCGCCCCCCTTGGGGGGCGCCCCCCCCCCCACTTTGAAAACCCATGGCCTAGTCAAATAAAAATTAATGCCTTTTAGAGTGTATGTATAAGGATATATATAGTGTGTGTATATAAGGATATATATATATATATGTTACAGTTAAAACCAGTTTTTAGATAGAACGCGTTTTCCCTAGTTAGAACTAGTTTTTCCTAAATGCCTTTGTTAAAACTAGAAATACCTAGTCAAAACTAGAATTTACCACTGATATATTTAATTTTCAGATAAAACTAGTTGTCACTCCGAGCTTTAGTTAAAACTAGCACTAGAGAAACTAATTTGTGATTGAAACCAATATATAGTTAAAAAATATTTATTAAAAGATCTAGGACAAAGAGAGTCATGTACCTAGTAAAATAATAATCTTACACTAAAGGAATATTTTAGTTTTAGGGAATATCCACTTAAAGCAATTGCCAAGGTGACAATATTAATTAAAAGTAAAAAAAATAATCAAACAAGTCAACTGAACACAACTATAAAATTTAAAAAGAAACATTGGTTAACATAACATACAAAAACCTTAAAATTAAATAAGGATACAAAGGTAACCATTTTTCTTGCAGAGACACCTTTTTGACATACATACTTTCTTGCATACGCAGCGCATAAATCCTTGGCCTGTTCCTATGGCTGCTTCCTTAGCAACAGTTCTCAAAGGTAAATTAGTATTCGGAACATCTTCGTATTCCACAAACATTAATTACCTTAAACGCGTTTTGTCTAGTAAGAACTAGTTTTAACTGATATTAAATTTTGAGTATTAGTTAATTCTAGTTTTAACAAAGGCACTCAGTAAAAACTAGTTCTAACTAGGGAAAACGCGTCCTTAATGATGTCTCTAAATGAAAGTAATGAAAATTTTCCGAAGTCGACTTACGGAATGGACTCTAAAGACTACAATGATGATCGGTTTAGTAGAGTCATAGTTGACTGAGTTACTTTCGCTTTTATGGATATGGATGTATGTACATATATGTCTAGCTTGTCTATGTTAGTGTCAATATCGAAATGTCATGTCTACTTGAGTTTATTATTACGTAACCTTCTATGATTAGGTACGAGTAGATACGTTGGTTCTTTGTTGGTATATAGTGTTCTCTGCATTAGCCTCCCTTGTGTCCACTAATGAATGTAGCTAGGCACTATTAAATAGTAATTTTTTGTTAGCTATATACACATTATAACATTATAATACAGCTTACATAGATAAGTTTTTGCTGAATATGTAAGTTATAGGAAGTTGACTCGAAGAACAGTGGTGACTGCACTGCAAACTTAAATCAAAATGAACGTTGGGTTTCAATCAAAGTTTTGAGAACGGAATAGTTCGCATGCGACAAGGAAAGGAAATCTGTGAAATTCATGTTGTTATCAAAACTATTCCAACAATTATTCTTTATGTATGAAGAGTGGATCGGATATATTTTTCATCATTTTTAAAATCATATAATTTTAATTTAATTTAATTAATAATTTAATTTTTATTCATACACTTAAGCATAGGTACAAAAAGAGGTGTAGGGAGCCTCCTATTAAGTATAAAATACTTGTATCAGGAGAACCCCGCTTCTCCAACACCCTACTAAATTCCAAAGAATACAATAAAGTGTGTATGTTTGTATGAGTGTGTGAATGAGTATGTGTGTGTGAATATATGCCTGTGTGAATATATGCCTGTGTGAATGTGAATGTGTATTTGTGTGTGAATGTGTATGTGTAGCATTATCTATATGAGTTAAGTGTAGCTTTTACATAAGTCCCCCTTCATAATCAAATTAATGTTTTGATAATAAATGTTTAATTTAGTTAAGTAATAGTCTTTAATAAAGATTCGGTTTCATTATAATTTAGGGTCTTGAGCCAATCGGTCAGGGTCTTTTTGCAATTAAAGTGTCATAGGATGAATATTAAGTTTTTTATTTAATATGTTGTATAAATAAGAAGTTTGGGTAATATATTGTCTTCGAGCAAAGGCAGTTTTTACAATTTTTGTTTCAACAACTATATCATTTCTTCTCTTTCTAATTAAATTAGGGTCATAATTTAAGGATTTATGTAGTTTAAGTGTAGCATTTAAGATATATACTTAATTACTTACGACAGAATTGATACAACACATTACAAATTTGACTTTGTTCGCCCCGCTTGAGCATCTCTTCCATTTTACAGTCATTTCTATTCACTGTTTGATAATTAAACGAATTCTATATTAAACTAGCGGCCCGCCCCCGGCTTCGCCCGTGGTGCAATTTTTATATATAAGAACATTCCCCGTTTATCTCTCTTTCCATTAGTGAAAACCGAATTAAAATCGGTCTACCCGTTCACGCGTGATGCCGTGACCAAGGGAAATGAGGATTCATTTTTATATATAAGAAGAGATTATTGCTCATTATTAGAGCTCCATAGCTCGTTGAGCAACGTTGAGCATACTTATGAAGCCCAAAGTTAGAGACCCCATTATTCGAAAAAAAATGTTTTATGGCATTTTGGATGAAAAGATGTCTCGGAGTTTGGATGAATTCGAGCTGGAGCTGGATTTTGGGTCTTACATCCCATAAAATAAAATAAAAACATTGAATTTAGCCTATACACACTAAGGGAGAGCCGACGGCTGCTAGGACCGAAGGATCCGAGACCACTTAACTACAAGCATAGTGTGGAACGTCCTCAAGATGGTCTGATGACCTAATAAGGCCAGGGGCCGATCTGGCCGATCCTACTGAAAAGTAATTATCTCTATAACTAAATAAATAACTATCTCTAGCAGTGGACGTCCAATGGAAATTATAATCCAATCACACACCACCTAAGGTTGCTTTTATTTTGCATGTACACACTTTAGAAATAGCTTGAATTGCAATTAAGAAACCTTTGATTAAATTATTTAGTTTATTTAAAGGCGTATATAGAACTTGTGGGGTCTGTCTATCTATACTCTACCTTGTAGTGTGACAAAGCACACTGCAATTTTTAATACATGTTCCCTCTTTTTTATGAAAACCAGTGTAGCCAAATTAAGATATAAAATAACTTGTTTTAGCGTATAAATTATGATCATTATCTGTTTATTCCGGAATTATTTTGTTTAGCGCCAACTATTGTTGATTTTCAATATTTTTTTTAATAAATTTAGTTTAGGATGAGAAGAATATTCGGATATCCTAGAACGGAAAGTTTTAATTCCTCCAGACACCAATTATTATTAAAAACAAAGTAGCATACTGTCTGATATAGTCGATTTATTTGCAGTACTTAACAACGGCCCATTGGCTTAGTTGGTTAGAGCGTCGCGTTCGTAGTTATGACGCGAAGATCGAGGGTTCGATTCCCTCATGGGCCAATCTTCAAAATCATCCACCCTTTTGTTTCTTTTTTTACTGTCTTTTTTTAATTTGTATTTACAATAATGACTATAAGAGTTTTAGCGTATGAAAATTTGTTTAAAATTCGACGATCAGACCCAATATTTCGTGTAGTTTTGAAAGTTGTTACAGCTATTCCTTTAGATATCCTGGAAACTTTAAGTATAAAGTCCCCGAGGTAAGGTATGAGCTATAGGTGTGGGGGGGGGGGTCAGCTCGAACACCATTAAAAAAAAAAACCAAAAAAAAAAACAGCATAATTGTTCGTGCTTCTCTCAAGCGATGCTATGTGTATGCGATGTGCGATACACGTAGCAACTTATTTACACGTAGCAACGATTTATAAAATCGTCCTTCAGAACAAATAATTCGTGTAGACTTGAAAGTTGGTACAGCTATTCTTTGACATGTCCTGATAAACATAATAAAATTCCAAGAGGGTAGAGTGGGATCTCGCAGTGCGGGAGGTGTATGGGTTTCATAGTCGCTTTTTCAGTATTTGCTCGTATCGTGAAAACTATTAATAATATCGCTACATTTTCTTTTACATCATATAATCATCATAATGGGGTGATTTTCAAAGAATTTTTCTTAATAAATTTAGTTTAGGATAAGAATAGTATTCCAGTATCCTAGAACAGAAAGTTTTAATTTCTACACACACGAATTATTAAACAAAGTAGCACACTATGCTTTCAATAAGGTCGATTTATTTGCAGTACTCAACAACGGTCCATTGGCTTAGTTGGTTAGAGCGTCGCGTTCGTGCTTACGACGCGAAGGTCGAGGGTTCGATCCCCTCATGGGTCATTCTTCAAAATCATCCACCCTTTTGTTTTTTTTCTTGTCTTTTTTTAGTTTGTATTTACTGTATGCACTTATAATGTCACCATAACAGTTTTAGCGTATAAATTATGATCATTATCTGTTTATTCCGGTATTTTTTGTTTAGCGCCATCTATTGCTGATTTTACGATACCATAAGGTTCACGGAACCCTTATGGGTTCCGTTTTTTATTCGTAAGTACGTAACCCTAAAAAGGTTAATGAACCGTTAAACTAATAAATCACACATTAACTAATAAAATGAAAACTTTACACACAATGAGAGCCGAAACTATTTGACGAGTGGTTATGATGTTTTGCTTAACGCTCTGTCGCAGGGGTGCCGGGTTCGATTTCCGACAGGGACAATTTTGGAAATAAATTTTCAAAGTTGGCTCTGGTCTGGAATCAGAAAGTAGTGACAGGGAACACTTCGTTTCGCAGTCGTTTGGGCAGCCCATCCGGCGGCAGTAACCAACCCCTTACAGAAGACCGTCGTGAAATAACAGAATGTGTGCTGTTGTATTTCGATGAGCGCATATAGGACGACAGAGTACGTCTCCTTATCCCTTCGTCGACAACATACTTGCGTCACCTACTGTAGTTACTGAGATTAGTTTAAATATTTATGTATGAGAGAAATCTTTTCAAATTTTATATTTGTCACGACCATTCAAAAGGCAAATATATTATTGACTTTGCTTTACAAAGTGCCTTTGACTCAAAGGAAAAATGTTTTCCTTATTTTAATGCGAGTTGTTACACTGCAATTGAATATTTTTAATAATTCGCTCGTCCTAGTCTGAAAAACATGCGAGATATTTTATGCTGAAATTCCTTTACTTACACCAATCGTTAACACTGCAAAACTTTGTCTTAGAAATTATCTAATTTTTTCCTTTTTCTGACTTCACTGGTATGTGAATTAATTAAATTAATTAAATCAGACCAAAAAATTTGTGTAATTTTATAAGTTGATACAGCTGTTCCTCGAGATGTCCTGATAAATAATCCCCGAAAGAGAGGGAATGAGCTGGCGGTAGAAGACGGGAGATAGGTCCTTTTTTTCAGTTATCACTCGTATCTCGGAAACTCGGAAAAATATCACAACAATTACTCTTACTTTAATTAATTATATTAAATTTACTATAAATAATATTATACATATTTACTGTAGGATCAGTATTTTAGGAGTTACAATGGATCAAATACAACACAGAGAAAGGGGAATTACAAATTCGACAACTTGGTTACAAGCTACTGTATTTAGGAATTAAAAATAAGGCTGAAAACATTGAAACACGAATAATGTTTTAGAAAACTCCCAGTGATGCTGACTTTACAATTATACGTAATGCAATTCATAAAGCTGCAGACATTTCTCTAGTTGCTGTCTCCGGACAAGACTGACAGACGTGGATCTTGTAGTCCGTCCATCAACAAAGGAAATATTCTGTCTTAAGACGGGATGGAGGAATGTAGACAATCTTTTTCTCCGTAGTCTCAGTGGTTGGGATATAACCTCAGCCATTTTCAGGAAGGCTTTCAAGAAAGCACTGATCTTAATAGCCACCGATACACAGGTTTTTTTAAATCCTATACCAAGCCCTTCAGAAGGGAATAAAGATTAGGATATGGATCTTACTTCCCTTACACCTACCATGGGATAGCTAAATATCATTCCTTTAGAGTGAGTCATGAAGTACAAAAGTGGCCAATCACGGCCACACCTAAAGCCAATCACGACCATGGACCCTCCTACTCCTCATACCTTTTCGAGCTCTATTTTTTGCCGTTGCAAGAGTGGGTATTTTGGAAAATGCAATTGCCTACTTATTACATGCGAGTATTACCTGCAGTATTGTCTACTGTAACGTCTACTTACGACGATATACGAATGGAATCCTCATCGATATTTATAAAAAAAAATTGATGATGATGAATGATAATCTGATTGATAACATTATACCCGCATACCTGCATAACATTTTATTTAGTATTTATTTTTAAATAATGATTACATAAATGATTAATTTTTTTTAATTTTACCAAATTAAAATACCCTATAGCATCGTAAGTCTTGATCCTCGAGCTGATCCCACCCCCACCTCGTCTCATCCCTTATCCTCGGGGACTTTAAGTATGTTTTCCAGGACATCTAAAGGAATAACTGTGGCAATTTTAAAAACTACACGAATTATTTGGTCCGATCGACGAATTTTAAACAAATTTTCATACGCTAAAACTCTTACCGTCTTACTACAAAAAAATAAATAAGCATTGTTTAAACACGTGCTTACTCAGACAATGTATAATAATTTAAAAATTGTTTAGCGAGCGTTTAAAATGTCCCTACCACAAAACCTTGTTTAGCGCTTGTTTTTGTAGATAGTGTTAAAGTACGAGAATGATATTGCATTATGGCAACCCTGGCAAACATTCATTCAGTCACTCGCCCTGAATACATGTCGTTTTCATTTTACGCAGATTTTGGTTTTCACCAGCTATTATTACGGACCATAGTAATGATATAAGTAAATTATCAAATTGAAATAAGGCATAAATTACAACAAATACGTTAGATTGTTTATAAAATTTTGTTATATCAAAAAACATTGCGCTTAATGGAACGTAACTGACACGGGCGTAATTGTCAAATGTCAAGTTGGATTTGTTATTCTTAATTTTCATAAATTCCAATAATAATTATTATTATTATTATGGATAAAAAAACGTGAGCGCGGCGTTGCGTCATCGTAATATTCGAATGGATTAATTCGCTCGCGATGTATCCTATCTCGAAAATTAGGTATCCTTATAAATAATCCATATCCTCCATGTCGACGTAATCAATTAAATTTAAAATATCCATAGTCATTTCAAAAATCAAAAGAAATCTTTAATATTACGCAAAAACGATTACAAATTTGACAGCACGTCCAAGGAGAAGCCGCTAACTAGATAGACACTCGTTAATCAAGCATCTGGCGGTATTTAAATTTAAATAATGCTCAAGCATTGTCTAACCCTAAACAATGCCTAGACACTCTTTTGTAGTAAAGTTTTATTTAACCACGTGTACAAAGCCTGTTTAAAGTGTGTTTAATGTTTCTGTAGTAAGACGGTTATAGTCATTATAGTAAATACAAACTAAAAAAAGACAGTAAAAAAAGAAACAAAAGGGTAGACGATTTTGAAGAATGACCCATGAGGGGATCGAACCCTCGACCTTCGCGTCGTAAGCACGAACGCGACGCTCTAACCAACTAAGCCAATGGACCGTTGTTAAGTACTGCAAATATATCGACCTTATTAGAAGCATAGTGTGCTCCTTTGTTTAATAAAATTCGTGTGTGGAAAAATTAAAATTTTCTGTTCTAGGATACTCGAAATTCTTATCCTTTTATTTAAAAAAAAATACTTTGAAAATCACCCCATTATGATGATTATATGATGTAAAAGAAAAAAAAAATTATACTTAAAATTTCCAGGACATCTAAAGGAATTACTGTACCAACTTTCAAAACTACACGAAATATTTGGTCTGATCGATGAATTTTAAGCAAATTTTCGTACGCTAAAACTGTTATGGTGACATTATGTGCATACAGTAAATACAAACTAAAAAAAGACAAGAAAAAAAAAACAAAAGGGTGGACGATTTTGAAGAATGATCCATGAGGGGATCGAACCCTCGACCTTCGCGTCGTAACCACGAACGCGACGCTCTAACCAACTAAGCCAATGGACCGTTGTTAAGTACTGCAAATATATCGACTATATTAGACGGTATGATACTTTGTTTTTAATAATAATTGGTGTGTGTTTAATAATAACCGTTGTTAAGTACTGCAAATATATCGACCTTATTAGAAGCATAGTGTGCTCCTTTGTTTAATAAAATTCGTGTGTGGAAAAATTAAAATTTTCTGTTCTAGGATACTCGAAATTCTTATCCTTTTATTTAAAAAAATACTTTGAAAATCACCCCATTATGATGATTATATGATGTAAAAGAAAAAAAAATTATACTTAAAATTTCCAGGACATCTAAAGAAATTACTGTACCAACTTTCAAAACTACACGAAATATTTGGTCTGATCGATAAATTTTAAGCAAATTTTCGTACGCTAAAACTGTTATGGTGACATTATGTGCATACAGTAAATACAAACTAAAAAAAGACCAGAAAAAAAAATCAAAAGGGTAGACGATTTTGAAGACTGGCCCATGAGGGGATCGAACCCTCGACCTTCGCGTCGTAACCACGAACGCGACGCTCTAACCAACTAAGCCAATGGACCGTTGTAAAGTATTGCAAATATATCGACTATAATAGACGGTGTGGTACTTTGTTTTTAATAATAATTGGTGTGTGGAAAAATTAAAACTTTCCATTCTAGGATAACCAAATACTCTTCTCATCCTAAACTTAATTTATAAAAAAAAAAACTATTTGAAAGTCATCCCCCAAGGCCCATGAGGAGATCGAACCCACGAACTTCACGTTATAATCAAGAACGCGACGCTCTAAGCAACTAAGCCAATGGGCCGTTATAAAGTACTGCAAATATATCGACTATTTAATAAGTCGGGGAACAAGTTTCTTCACATTTTGTATGAAAACTCTATCTTTTTTTTTTCTTAAAGTTTATTTACATTTAACTATAGAATATAGGTGCCATTTTGTTCGAAGACTTTTGTAGGTAGGTTGTAGGTAGTGACATGATCCCGTTACTGTAGAAATTTTGGGACTTCTGATAAAAAAAAAAAGAATAAGTAATTTTGGCAGTCCTCTCTTGATGTTAACCTGACACTGCCTAAAGAATTCTAAAGAGACCGAAACAGGTGGAAATCTGAAGGTGCAAGGTCAGGTCTATATGGCGGATGCATTAACACCTCGCAGCGAAACTCTCTTAATTTTTCATGAGTGGCTAAATATGTGTGTGGTCTAGCGTGGTAGTGATGAAAGACTACACCCTTTCTATTGATCAATTCCGGCCGCTTTCTCTCAACTTCTCGAATCGATGGTTTAAAAGCTCAAAATGAACAAGCCCTTCCAATCCAACCATGCACACAGCATCACCTTATTGCGTGTTAACCTATGTTTTGACACAGTCTGTGAAGCCTGACAGCTATCAATCTCTTCAAAAACGATTCGGTTTCATTACGTGTCAATAAAGAATCGCAAATGAGTACACGATTCATAAGCTTTCTTGCAGTGAGCTCTTGTGACACCCAAATATCGAGCTTTTTTGTGTACCCAGCTTTTTTCAAATGCGTCAACACTGTTTTGTAGTTCAATTCCCAGTTCTTCAGGTATGTCGTAACTACTTACATGCCAATGTTGGGGCAAGGAGACACCGGGGAGTTTTAGTGGGTATTCCCAGTGCCGCTATGATCAGGCGCTGGGCAACCCCCACATACTCCTGTCGTCTAGCCAGCGGCAGGATAATCTGTAAGCGGATTACTCCTTGTCAAAAAACGGATAAAAAGTATCCTACATGTTATTCCTGGTAATAGACAATATCTGTTTTGGCTTGATTAACAAACACACAAATATTCAAACTTTCACAATTATAATATTATTAGGATAGTCAGGAGAACGACTGTCGGGTCAGCCCGTTCTGTGTAAAAATAACATCTTACTCGACTGACTTAGAATTTTTTTCCATAACAGTTTTAAAAAAAAATTACCGTCTTGAATTTAATATCGGTGTTTAGTGAGGGGCATAAATTAATTAAGTTTTTTTTTCTGTAACGAGCTTAACAAAAACTAATAAAGTTTAATAGTAATAATCATAGCTCTAATACTTATGGGGGGTTGAATTTCAGAATGGTAGCTGGGGGAAGTTTGGGCGGCAAAGCGATATCCGTATAATTGGATTGACACGACGAGCTAAATTAGTTTGTAAAATATGCATAACATTATAAAGTGTACCGTATTTTGCGAGCTATTATTAGACGTTTTTAATTATTCACAACATTCGAAAAGGACAAAGGGGAGCGTGCTTCACAATGAAGATTTTTAATTTAAATTATTACAAAGAAAGGCTGAAGCAAATTACTTCGGATTTTGCTAAGACAATGTTTGTGACAAGCTTTGTCGTGACAAAGGAATTTGAGATTCTTTTGACTCCTGAGAATATGTACCACCTTTCACCGTTTACTTAATGCATTATGACTTATTATCCCAGCACTTTGAGTTATTATCCCGGCTTCGATCGCGTAGATATTTAAAAAGCCAAAGTCCTACCCAGGCTATGTAGGACTGGCTATGTATTTTCGTAACAGTTTAAGCTTAGTTTCAAGCTTAATGATTTTTTAGTCAAAGCGTTTTTCAAAAGTTAAGAATTTTTTTGTTATAAAAATAGATCCAATACACTATCTAGTTCAATAACTGGGAACTAAAGTAAAAAAAATATATGCCAAGCAACATCTAGTTCGAATTCTAAAGTGTCAGATATTATTTTAATCATTGGAATCAACGATTTAAAGAGTATAGCAGAATTTAAACGTAATTAGGTCACACGAGTGACCCTTATAGGATCACTCGCGTGTCCGTCTGTCCGACCATTCCCCCCTCCCCCTCCCCTTAGCTCCGAAACTACTGAATCTAAAATTTTGAAAAAAATACAGAAATTAGTTTTCTACTTATAGATTATAGGAATACCTATAAGAAGTCCATGATACTAAAATAACATGGTAAATCACTCAACATCGTACGGAACCCTCTTCACGCGAGTTCAACTCGCACTTGTCCCGTTTTTTAAAAAAAGCACCTAAAATGCACGCAGTTGCACGCTAACTACAGTGAGGGACCGTCATTTAAAAAGACTCTTTGCTAAATTGCTCATTTAGAAAGAGTCCTAATAATACCATAAACACAAATTAAGCTGCGGTCTTATATTTTTTTTTATATTCAATAGAATTTTATTTAAATCCAAGAAATAGCTTAACGCTCTCTCTCAGGGGTCCCGGGTTCGATTCCCATCTGGGTCAACTATAGAAATGAACTAAGTTCGATCTGGTCTGGATTTGGAAAGAGTGCACAAGGTATAACCATCCCCTTAGAGAAGACCACATTGAAATTACAGCATATGTGCTGTTGTTTTTCGGTGAGTGATTAAGGGATAAATAAGGGAGCCCATTACCCTATCTCTTCCTTATCCCTTATCATTAATCTTACTATGGTCTGCAGTGTTGCTTGTGTAATCTCACAGCATCCTGTGTCGTTACCTGTCTTATAAGAGACGGTAGCCACCTACCATCAAGTGCACCATCAGTCTATCTGTACTTGATTTGGTTATAAATGTATAACCAAATCAAGTATGTGTAATTGCTATTATAACTAGAACGCTTTACACGCACTATTAGTGCCTTGTTGGAGTTCATTAAAATTCCAGTATAACTAGACCGCCTGATTGAACAAGATTTGCGGGCTGTCGGAGTTCAAATTATATTGGAGATTCGAGTAGCAAAAGTAGCAAAAATTATTGATTACATAACACGCCTCTTGTTTCGCCTCGGTTTGAATCTTTGATTGTAACTTATTATTAACTTATTATTGTTTTTATGATTAAATGTTATTTGTTATTGTTGTGTATATCTAAAATACAAAAAGAGACAAAAACAAGATGTTACTACTATCTCGCTCTTATTTTCTAAAACTCGTTGTCTGTCGAAGCAAGTTATTTTTAGAATATAAGAGACCATCTTGTTTAAAGTAAAATTTTTGATAAAATTTATAAAATAAAATAAAATGAAATATCTTCTTTTTTTTATGTTAAGGTCGACAGACAGGCTGAAGGTCCACTTGATGGTAGGTGGCTACCGTCGCCTATAACACAAACAACGCCTAAAGCTGCTGCAAGTGCGCTGCCGACTACAGTAGGATTGGATAAGGGATTAGAAGGGGGGATAAGGAAATGTGCTCTGGCATCCCTTACTCACTCACCGAAACACAACAGCACGTATATGCTGTTATTTCACGGCGGTATTCTGTAATATCACATTACTACCATCAATAGAAAGAGAGAGAGAGAGAGAATACAACATCTCATAGAAATACTCCATCGTTTATGTAGGTACTACGAGTGTATTATATTTTATATTAATTTTATTTGTATTTCAATTGTTACAATATGAAGTCCTCGTCATTGTGTCACACAAAATTACTAGTGACAATTAAAAAATAATTACTCTAAATTATGAATGCAAAAAAGATTGGGTTCAGGTGGATAAGTTCCCATCAGGTTTATAAAACTGGCTAACACTGTGTTGGGTACCATTTCGCCCAAGTAATCCTACGAATATACTGAGAAATTTACCACCTGGACACAAATGTCTTCTGCATTTATAATAAGTAATAATTCGCGTTTTATAAGTAGCTGAATATGATAAATAATTATAGAGGGATACTGTTTGACTGTTACTGTTACTGTTTACTGTAGGTACTGATATTTTAAAATAATAATTGAAAGAAAGAAACATTTATTGGCATTTAAAAAAGAGAAACATATATGAACAAAAAAAACATTATAAATAAACACCAAAAGGACACAACTTAGCTTAGGCTGCAACATTGTTACAGCGCTGATTTTAGGGTTCCGTACGTTCGAATAAAAAACGGAATCCTTATAGGATCACTCGTGTGTCCGTCTGTCCGTCCGTCACAGTCAATTATCTCCGAATCTACTAGACCGATTAAGATGAAATTTGGTACACATTTCAATTTCTGTGAACCAAACGCAGAGGTGTGACGTGAATAGATGAAATCTGTATATGGGAGCTCATTTTTGGGGTAAAGGTGGAAAATTAAAAAAATAATAATTTGAAAACTGCATCGTGTGACATATCAAATGGAAGGACTTGTTGTGAAGATCTTAATTGTATTTTTTTGTAATTTTAAAATACATAAATAGTTTCCAAGTTATTCAAGAAAATTGACGAAAATTGACCATTGCCCCCTCTTATCTCCGAAACTACAGAACCTAAAATTTTGAAAAAAAATAAAAAAAATAGTTTTCTACTTATAGATTATAGGAAAACCTATAAAAAGTCCATGATGTTAAAATAACATGGTAAATCACTCAATATTGTGCGGATAGGTAACATTCGTACGGAACCCTCTTCACGCGAGTTCTACTCGCACTTGTTCCGTTTTTTATTATTTAAATTAGATAAAAAACTCAATTAATTTTTTTACAATGGCACATTGATAGGTACTTTTTTTATAGGTATTTTGGAAGAAATCTGTTGATTAAATGCAAAAATTTGTATATTTAGAAACACTTTCACGCAATAACGGCTGAACGGATTTCGATGAAATTTGCCACACAGATAGTCTATTACCTGGATGGATGAACAGCAATAAAATTTCAGCTATTTATATTTATTTTATATATTTGTCGTATGACTTTATTTTGTATGTTGTGTCCACTTGTAGTAGGTTGCATTCCGACGTAAATGTTATTTTGTATATTATTATCATCTTACTTGTATATGGAATTGTATACCAGTTTTGTGGACCTGTAATAAAAAAAAAAAAATAAAAAAATTATGTCAAAATTATCGGATAGGCTGACGGTCCACTTGTCAGCGGCTACCGTCGCCAATTATCAAAATCAACCATACAGGTTCTGCAATAGAATGCACAAATACTTGAGGGTAGCCACCTACCCTCAAGTATCTGTGTAGCAACGTATTCATCAATAGAACAACCCATGTATTAACAAATAAAGGTCAGAAATGGAATATTTTGTTAACTAATTAAAAAAACAGCGTAGGGAGTCCACGGGGAATTTGATACGTCTGCGCCCCTGAGCTGTTATTTGTATCTACAGTAATTAAATGGACGAGGGGAATGTAAATAATAATAATAGTTAGACATACTTAATATTGCTAGCGGATTCGCTTCTAAAATTATCGTTTATTCTGATAATTGTATATTGTACCTACAATATTGTTAATACCTACTAACAAGGTATATCGCTCAATAGTAAGGATAAAAATCTCGGGATAGAACTATTCATCGCCAAACCATTTCAGCCGGCCGACTCTTCATCATAGAAGCGCCGTAGTAAGCAAATTTATCGTCAGATAAGTTCCATAGTGAATGATTTTTTTAAGCTATCGAAATAATACTTGTATATAAGAAGCGGAACATCAGCAAAATATAAATGGTTTAATTTAAAGTTTTTTTTTTTAATGTTAAGATCGGCAGACAGGCTGACGGTCTACTTGATGGTAGGTGGCTACCGTCGCCTATAACACAAGCAACGCTAAAGCTGCTGCAAGTGCGCTGCCGCCTACAGTAGGATTAAGGATAAGGGATTAGGAAGGAATAGGTAAATGGGCTCTGGCATCCCTTATTCACTCACCGAAACACAACAGCACACGTGCTGTTATTTCACGGTGGTCTTCTGTAAGGGGGTGGTTACCGCCGCCATGCGGACTGCCCAAATGACGCCGAAACGCAGTATCCAGCTCCAAACCAGAGCCAAATTTGAAAAGTTCATTTTTTTTGCCGGGAATCGTACCCGGGAACGCTAGAACAGAGCGTTAAGGCACACACCCTAACCACTCATCCAACGGGCTCGACAGAAGTATGATAGTAAGGACCTTTTTATTTTTACAGCCACCACCTGACTGTTGGTTATTAAAAGCTTTATTAATTAAAAAAAATCAAATGAATATTTGCACATTGAATATGGAAAACAAAACTTAGTTAACAAAATTCATAAAAAAGTGTTCGTAAACGTAAATTTTCCTAAAATGCAATGTCTAATTTAGTTTCATTTTAGCAAATATCACATTAATTTTAATAAATGAATGAACACGGTTATGGAAAAAAGACTGTCTATTACAAAATGTGCTACGAGACTTGCTGTACTGGAAACGTGTGTAACATTGATTTTCTGCTGATATTTTAACTTTTGATGTTGTTTTAACTAAACGGCGATGAAATGACGGCGTAAAGGGCGGCGATGAATCAACGGTGATGAACTGTCCTAGACCCAATATATCTATATAATTAAAGTCTCTATCTGCCTCTGTTTTTTCTCTATCCGCTAACTTTTTTATAAGAATTTTGATAAGGCTTTCACTAATGAAAAGAGCAATAAACGAAAAAGTTTTATGTGTTTATTTTGCAGAAAAAAATGCATAAACATAGAATTATCTAGTACAAAATAGAAACGCAATTTTGTTTATTATACATACTGTGCTATAAGTATTTGAGTTTTTAAAGAATTATTTTACTCGTGACATTGCCTCAGTTCAATGTATTATGAGTACTTGAACTGAGGCTTGATGGTTTATGAGTAACAGAGAGGTATGTTAATTTTCGACCTTACATAATTCATTACCTACATAGCATTTTGATACATTGTAATATCGTAAAAAAAGAGAGATAGTGTGTGAGTTCTTTAAAAAAGATATATTGAGTTTTTTAATTTGTGGGGAATTTTCTCCGGAATCATTGTTTGTAAAATTCTTTCACTAGGCATGTCAGAGGTAAGTTATTTCAGATGGACACAGACTTTATTTTATATATATTAACTATTACAAATATTACTTACACCTACGTGAAGCCGGGGCGCATCGGTCTAGTTTATCAATTAAAATGAAGATGTAAAAAATAAATTAAAATACTTTTAGAATCCGTTTTAGAAAACATCTTTGTGGGAAATAGCCTTGTACCAGAGAGCGGCTGAAGAACCACCTCTAGTCCTGCTCCAAGGGGCCCGTTGCTAAAATGTTTTAACATTTAAGAAAAAGCCCACACGAAGTCTCTAGCATAAGCTAGTGTAAAGAATGATAAATAGACTTGCCATCACTCTACATTCTTTTTGTCGTTGCCTCTGTAGAAAGGCAATTTGAGCAAGAAGCGCAAATCAAAGCTTCAGTTTTCGTGAAGACAACCCAGATGATATTCGCCTATCCTCATACTTTTTCAAGTCGTCTCGTGTATTTCCAAACTAGCATCTGATACTATTTCTTGCATAAATATAAATAGGATTATCGGCTTGCTAAAATTGAATAGGTATAGAGGTGTGATCGTTTGCGGTCAACGCGTGATCGTGCCATTTAACCAGCACTGGCGCTGTAGTAGGATCAATTCCATCCGGTCTGCCCACTCCTTCAAACGGCGATGAGAGGCAGGTTCGTGCACGTCCACGCGTTTTGCAAATATTCAATAAATCCACACTAAAACCATTACATCAAATGAAGATTGATGAATTATTAAATTTAATCTTCTGTAACCTATTTATACAATAGGGGATCGGACAAATTTTCAGAAAGTGTTTTAAATTAATCTTCATGGATATTTATTCCCATAAAAAATACTATTTTATTTATTTATAGCCTTTTAGGTACTCAAAATCATGTTTTAATATTGTTTGTTTGAAAATGCCGCCAAAACGCCACGATAGTTCATCTGAGAGCGCGTAACGTCATTTGTGGTCATATCGTAACAAAACAGCTGCATTAGCATAAGACAATGATTGCCCACAAATGACGTCACGCACTGTGATTGGTGTTTCAGTATAGATTAAAAATATTGTAAATAATAAAATTTTATTTCTTCATTTAAAAATATTTAAATGAATTATATTAAATTATTATTCGATAAATAATCGTAAAAAATTATATATTTTCTTTCTAAGTACATTTTAGAATTTAATCTGATTACTGTCCGATCCCCTATTGGATGTTTGTTGCCTAGGGCTCCAAAACTATTGAAACGATTTTTATGAAATTTTCAGGCAATCTTCAGATTAGTCCAATGGGTAATCCTTTGAAGGTTTGTAGCGGTCGGATAAACATTATTATACATATATATTTTAACTAGCTGACCCAGCAGACGTTGTCCTGCCAGAACCAAAAAATAATTCCGTAACCCGATTGTGGCGCCACCTATCGAGTCCAATTTTATTTTCAAACCATGAACGTCTGTTAAGTAATAAGAATAGCAAAGATGTTGTATTAGTCTGAGAATAGACATTTTTTTTTAAACCAGAATCATCAAAATCGATTTTCAGCATTTGTTTTGAGCATCGAAATATAAGTTTTGAGTATTTTCAAAGATTGCCTATTTGACTCGAATAAAAAAGTTGCGAAAATTAGCTAGGGATAGATAATGACGTATTTTACTGTCAACTGTCATTGAAGCGAAATTGAAGATCAGATTTTTAATTAATTTACATTAATTAAATTGAATATATTTATACATTTTTGTTCCGTAAAAATAACAACAATGCCCCTGACCATCATTAACAAGAGTTTGTCGACTGAATTTTCAACTGCAGAAGGTTTCTTATCGCACGATCAGACCGCATTGACTACATGCCAACGAGAATGTACCGCACGATTTGGAATGACATTACAATTGGAACAAGAAGCTTATTTATCAGAACACCCGGAGGTAAGACGTGTTCCACGAAATTTACGAATTACGAAGAATTTCTAAATTTTTAACAGAATGTGGAAATCTTTACAATCTTGAGCCAGGCTTTTAGGGTATTTTAGGGCTAATTCAGTTTGTAATGTATGTTAGTTTTATAAAAATATAGTTTTTATGGTGAGGAAACTCATGCACAATTAATTTTATAAAGATTTTAAATCAATATTTACATACTACGTTTGTTTGAACTATCAGCATAAGCAGCAAAAAGCCTGGTTCAAGATTCTAAAGCCAACCCACATTTTTAAATTTTTGATGGAATTAGTGCACAGTGTTACTTCAGTTTTAAATGATAATTAAATAGACTCAGATATAGATAGATATTTATTCACAACAAAAAGACCTCGAGCTTTGATAATAATTCCAAATTAATGTCAAAACTGATACATACGCTAGGGAGCGGCATGAGATCATACCGCCTTCCCCTTTCTCTATCGGACCTTCAGACCTACGGCTGGTTACCGTCCTCGCCTTGTCGAAATCCCACTAATTCGGACCAAGCTATTTAAAATATATTTTATAATGCGCACTGCTAAGGATTGGAACTCCTTGCGGCGTCTGCATTCGAGCTCACACAACCCAAATCTTTTCAAGGTTCGAGTGAATAGGCATCTACTGGGTGAGCTCGCTCCATCGTCGGCCTCATCTCTCCTACACGGATAGATGCTGGCCAAGAGCAAACCCATCTTTAATAAAAAAATAAAAATACATTTGATGTGTTATACATATTAAATACATATTAATATATTATATATGTGTCCGGTCTGTTCATAATTCTACATTTCACGTAATGATCGTGAAATTCAGTAAGCGGTTGTGGTCATTAATTCTGTCAATAGAATTAAAAGGTATTATCTATTTCTCCAGCGGACATTTGTGCAAAAGCCGTTCACAATATTATATTATCATTAAATGTTTATTTATTTTATTATGTTAGGTATATCCTAACTAATATGCATTATAAATGGAAAGTTGGTGTGTTTATTTACGCTTTTACACCTTAACTACTTGATCACTATGAAATCATTCATAGATACACGTTGTCAGGGAGATACAGTAAAGGTCATAGTGTACCTTTCATCCGGATAAAGTACACTTCATATCCCGAAAAGTATATACAAAGTATATACAAAGTACCTTTCATATCCCGAGGGATCATCTAAAAATATAAAGAAAAATCAACGCATATAGTACAATATTCGATACACTTTTTTTTGTAAACTAATTGGAATGGAACAAACACTAAATGTTATGGGAAGCTTGCTACAACACAACAGTGAAAACCGCATTCAAATCGGTTGAGCTGTTTCTGATATTAGCGTGCACAAACGCACAGACAAACAGATAAAAATTTTAAAAACATTTTTTTCACCTCGATAACATAAGTTCAACATGTAAAAATTGTGTTTTGAAAACATATCTCTATATATAAAAATCCCTTGGTCACGGCATCACGCGTGAACGGGTAGACCGATTTTAATTCGGTTTTCGCTAATGGAAAGAGGGATGAGCGGGGAATGTTTTAGGGTATATAAAAATTGCACGCTGGGCGAAGCCGGGGGCGGGTCGCTAGTCTTATATATAAAAATGAATCCCTATTTCTCCTGGTCACGGCATCACGCGTGACGGGTAGACCGATTTCAATTCGGTTTTCGCTAATGGAAAGAGGGATAAACGGGGAATGTTTTAGGGTATATAAAAATTGCACGCCGGGCGAAGCCGGGGGCGGGCCGCTAGTTTAATATAAAGACACGGCTCGTTTAAGATTTTAGTTTATATGTGCACATTAATAAAAAAACGTTGTTAAAACATATTTATGAAATATTTGGAGACATATTTATGCATTTGACTGTACGAAAATTTTCACTAGTTAAATCCCTGATGGTGTAATGACGCAATTTTTAAAATGACACCAATTAAAAGCAAGCGAGAGTCAGATGAAGCAAACTTTATTTTACAGCCAAAGAGATCAATTTTCGAATGTTGTAAATATAGTGTGCCCTACGTATATTGACGCAATAATACTAAGTTTAGTAACAAACATTTCAAGAATTGATACGAACGAGTATTACGAGTATATAGATAATTACTTTTATCTTTCCAATTCTCTGAATTAATATTATATTACTAAGGCGACGATAAGCTGTTTAATCACATGGTCTACTGTCGAATATCCAGATCTCAGAAAACTGTCGAAAACTGCCTGTTCTCTTGATTGTTGTTCATCGAGATTTTTGTAATGCGGTTTAGTATTATATATTGTTACATGTGGGGCGAGTCAATCTGCGGTGTAAGGGAGAAAATCAACTATTTATTTCCACAAACCAAGCTGACTTCCAAAAGGGCTAAACGAAAGGTCCGATAAAACCGTTAAACTTGAGTCGTCAATGAATTCCTTAATGAGTCGCTTGTCGCAGGTAACTTCACAAAGTTCCGAAGAATCGCTTTCGAATCGCTGAGCTCAACTGTGTCGCCACCTCGCCACTATCCTATTTATATTCGCTGCCAAACGTCTAGATCTATCTCGAATTTACTACAAACAAACAATAAACAAATACAAGTAAACAAGTATTGTAAACAAGGTCATTGAAAGTTCGGGAACGCTATTTCTGTTGAATGTGAACTCTATGTTGTGTACATAAGGACCAATTTCCTTTGACAGTAACCGGAGAGTGGCGTGACTTCTATTCTAGGGTGGAACTTTCGAGATTTTTTGACAAATGAGAACGCTTTTCTAGAACGTTCCATGGTGAGTCATAACAATGTGTTAGACATTAGGCTTATTGGGCGATAGTCACATCTTTCATGTCTGTCTCCTTTCTTGTGAATAAGAGTAATAAGGCTTGTTTTCCATTGTGATTGTATTTTTTCAGATGTTACAATAAGATTTATTGGTTATAAGATAAGATTATAGGTTTGTCAGCTATGTTATTGTATCTGGCAATGTCGCTTTCAGCACACAATACAAGTTTAACACAAAAGAAAATATAATATTTGCCAGTGCATGCATCAATGACCCAACTCAGGATGTGCTGTGCGTTTTACAGGCCACACAGCGCTGACCTTCCGTTGGGGACCTATCTTTTTTTATTTACTTACTAGTAAAGAATATTTCCTTGAATATTATTGTTGTTTCATTATTATTCGTATTTCCATTTAAGGTTACAGCCTTACTTGAATTATTCGTTACTCAAATTGTTGGGTGTCCGACAAGAAAATTAATTTTGAAAGCAGCAGCGGAATTCTTTCTGCAGCCAATCAAAGAATTGGACGCCGATGTGCGAAAGAGGTTAGGCTTACCACCTGAAGCACCATATCTTGAGGTAATCGCATCAAAAATATATAATTGTTACTATTATAATTCGTAAGTATAATCAACGAAGTAGTTGTTAAAGCAGAAATAAATGAGATCAGTTATGTAGAATTACTTGGTTTCCCAATTTCTCATACTTTACTAGCTTCGATTACAATGATAGGGGTAGCAGAGTACATAGAGAGGACAGTATCAACTATGTCAATCCTCTACTAACTCCTATAAGAGACAAAACGGGAATAAAAAACTATTTGCAGGTTATACATAAATTATCTTTTATTGTTATTTGAATTATTCCCTCTTGCAATCAATGCATTTTTGCGTTCTTTCGAACCAGTCATTCGGCTACATATCAAATGGAAGGTCTTAGTTGTGAAGTTCTTAAATGTATTTTTTGTAATTTTAAAATAAATAGTTCCAAGTTTTTTTTTTTTGTAAACGATTGTACTTTTCTAGCATAATAGAAAACCGTTCACCTATAACGACGAGAATTTGGAGAGAGATTTGAGAGCAATTATCAACAAGCATTATCCTCCGGAACCTTGGAGAGTCCCAACTCCGACAGTCCAGACACCAGACACCGCATCATCTTCGTTCATTTCTATCAGAACTTCTCTCACTACGCTTCCTACACCAGGTTAACGTAATTACAATATTTAAATAGTGCATTTTTAAATTTTGACAAACAATTAATATATTTATTGCGTTACGACGAGAGACTCGGTTCGCAGTGACCAAATTTGTTGCAGTATGCCAAGGAAATGGCAATATTTGGAAGTATGCTGCCTACGTGGATGGTCTGTAATCTCGCAGTAGGGTGATAGGGACGTATAAGAGTATAAAGGAGACCGGTGCGTTTACCTCGTTAGCTGATGGTGCGAGAGCTTCGGTGAAGTTATGGACACTGCAACAACTCGTGGCGTCTAACGATCACTTCATAACTCCAACCCGGTAGACCGGTCTTTGTATGCGGCTCGGTCGCATAAAGAATGCGTGTTAAGCCCTGTTTAGATTTCAATAAGTACAGTAGCGAGTTAAGAAATCAGTCAGTTAAGTAATAAGTAGCGTTCAAACGTAGGCAAGTCAGTAGTCGTAAGTTGCCTGAACAAGAAGACGACTAGTCGCGTCAACCGTCGTTTTACTCGACTCAAAGGGCTCCAAAACAGCAATTCATTATTAATTATTTATTATTTCAGCAAATTCATTATTATTTTTTTAATTCCAGACTATGTCGATCTTTTATTTTCGAAAGAAACTCCTTCGATTCGAAATCAGTTGTTATAATATATCATAGCATCAAAAATTTTAATAATAGTTACATATATATATCATAACCTCAAAAATTTTAATAATAGCTGCATCTCTAGCCAGTTGTGATGATTATTGCATTTTGAATTAAACACTAATTTTTGAGATATTTTTGTACAAATATAAATGTAGTTTTATCAGACCATTTCATTTTTACGCTAACAAAAATCGCATGTGTCCGCGGCCGGTGTTAGCAAATACGTTACTGTCCTAAATTAAACTCACCGGTTAAGTTGGCGGGGGCGAGAGACGCGAGAGAGGGGCTACTTCGCAATGGACTCGCCGAAAAATAGAATCGTATTCTATTCAAATCAACTTAATCAACAACTTACTACTTAACTCGCTTTTGGCGTTCAAACTACAATACAAACTTAACTCGCCGATGAGGCAAGTTAACTCGCTACTGTACTTATTGAAATGTAAACCGGGCATTAGAGACTCACACAGTCGTGAGCGCAGGTTTAGTTACTTTACAAACTCGCGTGCGTGGAACGTTCAAAGATTGTAATGTCTGTTTGAATACTTGATTGCTAACACTTTCTTTTCGTGCTCTACTCCTACCTCCTCGACTAACAAACGAACAAACATTGTAGGAGGAAGCGGGATTGGAAAAGATTTGGGTAGTTAGCGAAACCATTATTGTTTTAAAAATAAATAAGATTTAACAAATTTTAATTAAACATTTTTTGACTTGTTTTTGATGTGAAACGGTGAGCGGGTGAAACTGATCGATAGCGTGGCGACGCAGTCTGTGGCGACGCGTCACCACGCTATACGATGGTATATACATATACAATCTATGCGTAGTAGTGTGTACGGTGTGGGGACGCGTGCCGTGGTGATTGTTGGTGGTTGTTGCAACTTGAAATAAATATTAAAATTTTTGTATTCAATAAAAATAAACGTTAAATAAATAAATAAACAGTTATCATTTTATTTCACTCCATGTTTCACATCTACCAGGCGTCCCGTGAAGGCTCATTTTTTTTCTTTTTTTTTTTTCAGAACCTATACCTACACCTGAACCAACTCTTTCGGAGACATTCTTTGCTGTAATATCGAATACAGTAGACAAGGCGATCTTTCTACATGTAGATGATAACGCTTTACGTTACGACACGGCTTATGTGGAAATTATGAAGGCAGTAGAAGATGCCATGGAATTGACTGTAGTTGAAATTAAAGAAGACATTGCCGAACTGTATTACAATGCTTTCCATATGTTCGAATTAGACATTATAGAGAAAGAAAGAATCGGTAAGACAAAGTTGATTTTACTTATGCTTATTTGTAAGCAGTCGTATGTTTTATTTTGCTTTCAATACAAGAGGTAACTTAACAATTTCTCTCGAACTTGGTATCCAACTAAATATTTTGTTCAATTATTATATGTACGTTAGAGAAGGCGTAGGTATTTCCATACTTTAATAAGTTACTATTACAATACAATAATAAATTCACAAGCTCATAGTACATTACACTGTTAATATGTCTACAAGGTCTTCAAGCGAGCAGTAAATAAATTCCTGCAAGGTCGGCCCCTGGTGTTGCTTGTGTCCATAGGCGATGGTAGCCACCTACCATCAAGTGGACCGTCAGCCTGTCTGCCACCTTTTATTAATATAAAAAAAGGACGAATACTTATAAGAAAACTCAATGTTGCAATATGTAAAATTTTCTGTCTCACTTTAGTAAGTAGAAGAGTCTCTTACCTTGACGCAAATTTTTTTTTTTTTTTTTTTTTTATGAAATCGAGGTAGCGCTTGACCACTATCTCACCTGATGTGAGGTGCAGATGTGGCCGAAGGTGGACCACGCTTACCCAGTAAATGCCCATTTACCCTAGTTTTGAAGACCCCGAGGTTGTAGTTCTGTGGGAACACAGACGCAGGCAATGAGCATAAAATAAGCATAAACTTAAAAAAATTGCCGTTTGTTTCGTACAATCGTAATATTAATATTTAGTTCTGACTGCGCACTTAGTAGTAACTACGTACGTAAACACCTTACTAAGCAAAACATATTAATTAACTAATTAAAAAATATTAAAACTATACGTATAATAATAATTATGTAATTACACCTTAATCTTGCGTGTGTCTGATTGTCCTCAAAAATAATTTGGAAATTTTATAATTCATACAGAATCTATATATATAAAAATGAATCCCCATATCCCTTGGTCACGGCATCACGCGTGAACGGGTAGACCGATTTTAATTCGGTTTTCACTAATGGAAAGAGGGATAAACGGGGAATGTTCGTATATATAAAAATTGTACCCCGGGCGAAGCCGTGGGCGGGTCGCTAGTAGACTATAAATTTTAGCAAAACAAACCAACTATACACTTACTCAATTAAAAAACTAAGTAATAGTATCCATGTTAATGGTAATAATGATAAGTTAAAAACAAATTCATATAATTATTAATTTGTGTCCTTATGTTAGTGTTCAGTATGAGATTCACAGTGACATCTATGAACCGAAGCAATAGGTATATAATGTCACCACTAATTTAATATTTACTGCTTTTTATAATATTTATTTATAATAACAATACTTTTTTATAATATTTATTGTTTTTATATATAACTATATATATATCTTGTTAAAAAATTCTTTTATGTTACAGCTGCCGAGATCGCCTGGGAAAAGCGAATGCGTAAGAAGCTGAAAAAAACGTTGCGTCGATTGCATAATTTCAAAGGTTAGTCCATTCTCAGGAAGCTTACTTTTAATTTGATAATATTTAATATTTTTTAAGATAAATGGTGTTAGGCACATTGAAGGTTCACTTGGATGTAGGTGCCTGCCTTCGCCTATCATTCTGATAGGCAATCAGGCAAGCAAGGAGATGCTGTGCAAGTATACTGCCGAACCCTAATAGGATTAAATAAAATGAATAAGGAAGCTAACTAGAATAAGCACTGGTGTCTCTTACTCACGCATAAGCACTTCATTTTTTACTTAACGTGTGTATCTACTTCACATCATGACGGGACGTAAGGGAGTGATTACTGTCATCGTTTATCACTTACTGCCCAATTTATGACTGTAAACCACAGTTTGCCGTTCACTATTGAAACAAAGATTTTTGGCGATAAATAGAATCGTGTTATTCTGCTTGAATTATGTACCTAGACGAGTTGTTTTGCTTTAAAATTTGGCTATAACTTTTACCTTGTGTTACATGATATGATAGTAATTGAAATCTCTAATCTAAGGGTCCCGAGTTCGATTCCTAACATAGTATAGCTACTATAAATACCACTAAAGTTCGTCCAGTGTTAGTGTGTTTCGTAAGATAGAGCGATTAGCATTGCTATTGCTCTTTTTGGTGTCGTACCATTAATATACGATTGACCTAATACCAATTCTTGGGTTTGTCACTATAAACGGGAAAATTGGGTGCAGTATAAAATTTTACTTAAGATATGCCTAAAATTTTTGACGGCCCGTTGGATGAGTGGCAAGAGTGCTTGCCTAACGTCTCAGGGGCCCCGGGTTCGATTCCCGGCGGGGTCAACTTTGGAAATTTTAATGTTATTTTCAAAATGCCTCTGGTCTGGATTTGAAAAGAGTGGTAGGGCACCACTGCGTTTCGCAGTCATTTGGGCAGCCCGCCTGGCGGCAGTAACCACCTCCTTACAGAATACCGCCGTGAAATAACAGCATATACGTGCTGTTGTGTTTCGGTGAGTGAGTATGGGATGCCAGAGCCCATTTCCTTATCCCCTCCTAATCCCTTATCCAATCCTACTGTAGACGGCATCGCACTTGCAGCAGCTGTGGCGTTGCTTTGTTATAGGCGACGGTAGCCACCTACCATCAAGTAGACCGTCAGCCTGTCTGTCGACCTCGACAAATGACAGTTTAGGTTATTATTATTATTATTATTTTATGTTAAGATTGGCAGACAGGCTGACGGTCCACTTGATGGTAGGTGGCTACCGTCGCCTATAACACAAACAACGCCAAAGCTGCTGCTAGTACGCTGCCGACTATAGTACGATTGAGGGATTGGGAGGGGATAGGAGAATGGGCTCTCTCACCGAAACATAACAGCGCACGTACTGTTATTTCACGGTGGTCTTCTGTAAGGGAGTGGTTACCGCCGCCAGACGGGCTGCCCAAATGACTGCATAAAAACATAACAAAGTTCACTCCAGGCATTTTTCTTTTTATTTTCAGGTTATGAAACTCCTCCTTCATCAAGAGATGAAATATCTTCACACAGGAGTTACGAGAAACCTCCACCGCGTCCTTGCAAATGCCATCCACAATGGCATTATAATCGTTACGAGAAGGTAATATAAAATAGGTACTTTGTACAGTCAAGAGCAAAAATATGTAGAATACCACACTCTCTCACAAAATGTCACCATCAACACGATTATAAATATTGAATCGTCTTCTTCTTCTTCTTCTCTTTAAAAAAATGGCAATTCGGCTCATCTTGAAGATGCCCATTATTTGCCAATGTCATGTGTGAAAAAAAAGGCTCTTATATTGGGCTCCGCCTCGAGCTCCGTTTAACGGAGCCCGCTCGGAGCCCACGTCGTGTGGGCCTTCTTTGTCCCCAAAACCAATCCGATCGGTCGAGCAAAGGCCGGTGAGGAAAAAAGCACCGACCCCTGCAACCGCCCGGATTGCCAAGGGTAAGCCCCCCCACCACGACAAGGTCACGGCCCACCTAGGGGAGGAGTGAATCGTCTTACGAGTCTATGAATATGTAAACAATCTATGAATACGTTGAAAATATGTATAATGTATTGTATACCTCAACTAGAACGTAAATTGACATTCTAATGTCCTGAGCAATAGTATGTCAACAATTAGAAATTTGACATTAAAAAGCATACAGTCCGTAACTTAGTACTTACAGTAGAATAGACAATAGATAATGATTTATTAAGTCATGACAGCACTGACATAAGGATTACATACTTTTTTAATTATGCCTAGTTTTCTTTTAATAATGTGACCATTTTATTTCTTTACTGGAGACTCCTCCCCGACTTCACACGTATGCAATTTCCGGACATTTTTTCCAATGAAATTATTCTCCTCATATAAAGACCTTCCTCGATTTTTTATTATTTTGTTGAAAAACAAAATTAGAATATGTAGTTGAAAAAAAAAACCGAATTGGTCCAGCCGAGATTTTTTGCTTGAAACAAATTGAGATTTATTTTTGTTTGACATGCTTATTACATGACATACATTTGACATATAAAATTTTACGAAAATTTGTAAAATCAAATTCATCGTCATCGTGATCTCAGCCGTAGGAAGTCCACTGCCGAACATAGGCATTTTATATGAAATTAAATTGTGAGTAAGTAATATAATTTATTATAATACTAAATAAACATAATATTTTAATTATTTCAGTTATGATCTAAGTAACACCTTTTAGAGGTAAACACATTGTCCAATTCCTTAGTTCCCAAAGTGGTACCAGGTGGACCCCCAGGGGTCCACGGGAGACTCGACGGGGATCTACGTTGGCGTGACAAAAAATTCTCACTTATTTCATTTAGAAAACTCCCCATTCGTGGTAGGGAACTCAGCGCAACGCAAATTTCCATAGTTAGATCTAATCTTTACATTTTTTGTCTAGTTTTGGTAATATGGTAGAAATGTTCCACCGGAACCAGCTAAATTTTGAAAGTGGTCTATGAGAAAAAAGGTCTGGGAACCTCTGGTCTAATTCAAGGGCCAAGAATCTTCCAAATGCTCTGTGGCTCGCTCGCTATCGACAAGTGCATAACATGTTTCTGTGCTCGAATCGATTTTATCTTCAACACTGTATGCAAATGCAACGTTGTTTAACTTGTTTACTATCGTACTGAAGTTGGCCAAGTCTTTTGCATCTACTTATACAATTAATTGTATAAGAATATCTCTACTGCTGGACAAAGGCCTCCCTTTCTAAAAGGTCAGCCAGTAGCAGCTTAGATCGACCCGTCGCCCTTATCAAGTCGTCGGTCCACCTACGCTACGCTTGCCGGTCCGTGACCTCAACTCGAGAACCTTCCGGCCCCAATGGGCGTCGGATAGCCGTGTCTACTGTTTCCTGCCACTTCAATTTACTAATTCGCCTACGGACTTGTACTTTTGTTCGCCTACGGGTCTTATCAGTCCTGATTCGATCACGCAGTGTAACCTCGAGCATAGCGCTCAAAATAGCACCTTGAGGCCCCAAGTTAACTTACGTCATATGCAGGGCCCGATCCAGCTATTTAGCCGCTCCGGGAAAATGCGTAGTAGTAACTCATACGGTCATCTCATTAACGCTACAGTTTGAATACATAATTACGTCGACTCTCTCTGTTGTTATACGTGTTCAATATTGGAATTTAAGTTGTGAAGACGAGTACTTACACATACGGTTTTATTGTGAGGCCCATTTTTCAAATACGTAATTTAAGGATATATTCTCCGTATTCTTTCCGTATCACTCAGTACCTATAAGAATTTACAACTGCTAAGGTAAAAAAAATAGAAAATAAAGAATTCTTTTTGTGGGTCTATCAAGCATAGTAATTTTTTAAGATTTTTTTCCTAGAGAGAAAATTGAGGACACCGTCTCTCAATTTTGCCGCCCCTCGTTATTACCCTTACCGCTCTGGGCATTTGCCCGGCTTGTAAGATCGGGCCCCGGTCATTTATGTCACTACTGGTAAAACACATTGGTAGAAAACTTTTGTTTATATACGTATCTTTTGTCTACTTTAACAATAGGTACCTATTTCAAAAAGACCGTTAAGGTTTTGTGCGATAGAGCCGGCTTTTAAAATATTCACACAAAAATATTCACACAAATATATAGGCCATTTATAAAGAAATATGACATAAATTGCTTTGAGATTTCTAATAAGTTTTTAAAACTATTTTTTTTTTATTGTACTTAGGATCGCTTCGGCATATACTTACCCCGCGAGGTCGGCTTCAGCGATGCTAACGTGACTGTGACACCGGCGATCTCTTTGGAGAGTATACCAAACGAAGAAGAGGATTATAAGGCGGATACTAAATCAGTAATAAGCAAGTCAGCGTTATCCTCTAAGAGTGGTACAAGTAAAAAAGTTAAAATGAACGTGTAATTCGTCCGAGCCTTTTCGATTTCATTAAAATATCTGCGAGCAGATCTCTACTTTTATTTCTTAAAGCAAATTTCCTATTTATGCGATGGTATTCATTTACTATCGAAGTTTGAAACGCCGGTTCCTCCTTTGGAACGGTAGCGCTGAAAGCAACTTTAATTAGAAAATAAGTTTATACGTTTGTCTTCAAGTTCTATTGAAGTTTTTGTTACGTACCTTGTTGGATTAATTGTTTGTTATAAAACTCAAAGTGAATGCTCCTCTGATCGTAGGATAGTTATTTAAGGTTTTTTGGTTCTCATTCCCTTAAAGACTCCGTCCACGTGGGTCAACCATTTCGCAAAATGAACAAATTTTTGCTGAACTCATCATTATTATTATTTTTTTTAATAATGATATTATGAAAAATTATATTTTTTTTTTAATTTGGTAGTCGTTGCTTTTTGGGGCGACCGCGTAGGAACTGTACTGATCGTGTACGATCTTATATGCTTGTCCTACCCCATAAGGCATCTTTTGTAAAAAAAAACCTGTTAATTTCCATCCAACCACAAATGTCAACAAAATTGGATCTAAAATACTCGTACTCAGTCAAAAAGAAAAATATTTTTTCCAGAATAGAATCCGACGGGAGCCAAGCGGACCGAGACCTTTTCCCTACTAAATATTAGGGTAGTCAAACCAATGCGTACTTGTAAAATGTACATACATTTTAACTAGATAATCAAACAAAAAGGATTCCAAAGTGTGCGCAGGTTAGAACGTCGTAACAAGAGGATTAAAAGGACCATGGACCATGAAAAAAACCATGGTTTTTAACTATGAAATGAAACCATTCGTTGGAACGGCTTATTAGCAGAAGGGCAAGTTCGCATTAAGGCAACTTCGTAAATGCTTCCTTTTTAATAAGGTTTCCTTTTCTTATTAGCCAATAATAATTGAGGCTTCGGTGAGATTTTGGTGTTTAATAATAAGTAGTTCTATTTTTGTCATAGAATGTTGGAGCGTTTAATTAAAAAAATCTTTATTACTTAAAGATATTAAACTATCTCAACCTTATACATATTAGTGTCAAATTGTTTCCAGTTTGCTTTTACGCGTGCAATATTTTATGAAAATCTCAGATAAATAATGTTTTTACTTGTTTTTATTTTACAAAGACTGTACTTTTGCCTTTATGAGAATTTGGCGTTTAGAGAATTTGCCCTTATGCGAAGTTGCCTTAATGCGAACTTGCCCTTCTGCTAATAAGCCGTTGGAACCACACGGCCTAAAAGAATTATTCACAAATATAATAAAATCAAATTTTATTTTATAATATTTTATTAAAAAATTACTTAAATTTTACATCGATCAATTTTAGTATTTACAAAGCTATCAATTTTACAATTTACATCAAATTTTACAAACTCAGTGTTGGAAAATCGAGTATTACATTGTTAATTACATATTTAATTATGTTTTCAAATAACAAACTAAGAAATAGCAATATTACATGATTAAATTGTAATGAAAAAAAAAAACATTCTCTTTTCACAGAAAACTCTCCAGTTCCTACCATGTTTTTAAATCATAAGACATCGTGTCATTGTTGCAGTACTAACTAAAATTGCTAGACTGCTAGAAAAAAAACATCCTTCAACTTTTAGTCGAGATAACAATCACCAAAGTCACCAATGTATATCATGAATATATCATGACCGATTTCTGTATCTATTGATATAAAATATGAGATTCCCAAATAAGTAACTTTATGCGAGATATGTTTAATTTTTTTTTTAATTTAAAAAATTTTAACACATCCAAAACATACCTAACTTACTTATCGCCACTAATAACATATCGAAGATATCACCCACAAGCTTTCATACATTCAAAAGGACTTTTAAACGTCACCTATACCCGAAATAGTTGTTGAATCTTACTGAAACATATTAATTTGTCATCAGTCAGTCCACGATGTCAACTTCTTTTAAGGGGGAGACAAACCCTAAATACTAAAAATATATATTGTTTAATGAAAATGTTACAAGAAATGGACAAGACAATTGCTTTAAAAAATATATATATTATACTTAAAACATGTGAAGAACCAATTGTATTAATTAGAATGTTCGTTAAAGTAATAGAAACTCCACAAAAAAAGTTAGAACACAAGAAGAATTTGACTTTTATTGAAAATTCTCTCGAAAACGGCTTATTGCACGTATATGAATCCTGTACCTATTAATAAGTTAATATCAGATTAAAAAATTGTATTAATAAAAATTTTTATTTTGTGTATTGTTCTAATGGTAAAAACAGAAAAACACCATTTCTAGGCCTGTTGAATTGGATCCGCCGCCAGCGAGTTCTATAGTAAATGTCATTTGCCTCAGTGAAGCCCTTAAAAGTGTTTCACAATAATTTTAATTCTCGTAAGTTAAATGTTCCAAGAAAAAATAACCACAATATTCAATTTATATTTTCCTAAAATCAGTATTGCCAAAATATAATTTTTAAATATAATATATAATAATATTTATTTTTCGAGGCATTTAAAAAAAAAAATTATATTAAGATCGGCAGACAGGCTGACGGTCTACTTAATGGTAGGTGGTTACCATCTCCTATTACACAAGCTCATATGTTCAGCCACATGTGCTACAAGTTCGCTTCCGACTACAGTAAGATTAAAGATAAGGGATTGGGAGGGGATATCCCTTACTATAGGGGATGCATCCCATACTCACTCACCGAAACACAACAGCATACGTGCTGTTATTTTACGGTGCTCTTTCTGTAAGAGGTTGGTTACTGCCGCTAGACGGGCTACCCAAATGACTGCGAATCGCAGTGCGCCCTGAAACTTTAAACAGTTCATTTTCAAAGTTAATTAACCCTGTCGGGAATCGAACTCGGGAACCCTATAATAGAACGTTAAGGCAAGCACCCTTCAATTTAATGATAACTCAACATTATAAGAAGTCAATACAGTCACAAAATATGTAAAGTCCTCATAGGGAGTAGTTATAATTTTTTTCTGAGTAGTTGAGTGGTAAATTGAGTATTTTGAGTAAATGCATAAATAAATAAACAGTTGCTAAATAAAAACAGTGTGAAGCAACACAATGGTTTGTTTCGTTTTAGTTACTGAAAGTTAAATTTATTAGTTAACATCGGTTCAAAGTACGAGACGCAAGACTGTGGTTAGCAGAGTCGATATGGATCGACACAACAGTGTGGGACAATGAAAATACATCGCACGCTCGTGGCGGAAAAATCATAATACATTTACATCTGGCTTTGAGAATGACATTCCAATTTATCGAACACTGTTATTTTAAATTTAATACACTCTACAAGCGACAGATTACTAGAGCAGCGAGAATGGAATTTATTGTTGGCTAAATATATTAAATGCGTATTTCTTAATTATCTTCTTATATATAAAAGTGAATCCCTATTTCTCCTGGCATCACGCGTGAACGGGTAGACCGATTTCAATTCGGTTTTCGCTAATGGAAAGAGGGATAAACGGGGAATGTTTTAGGGTATATAAAAATTGCACGCCGGGCGAAGCCGGGGGGGGGGGGGGGGGGGCGCTAGTCTTATAGATAAAAATGAATCCCCATTTCTCCTGGTCACGGCATCACGCGTGAACGGGTAGACCGATTTCAATTCGGTTTTCGCTAATGGAAAGAGGGATAAACGGGGAATGTTTTAGGGTATATAAAAATTGCACGCCGGGCGAAGCCGGGGGCGG
Source organism: Bembecia ichneumoniformis (assembly GCA_910589475.2). NCBI lineage: Eukaryota > Metazoa > Arthropoda > Insecta > Lepidoptera > Sesiidae > Bembecia > Bembecia ichneumoniformis. Next base: position 17,806,201 of record OU342530.1, read on the forward strand.
GACGCTAGTCTTTCATAAAAAAACCCTGAGAGTACATACAATCATATTTGCAATAAAACGAATTCCTTAATTACAAGTTCCATTATAACATACTATACCGACTCGCCCTGGCTTCGCCCGGGTTTTTGTAATTGGAAAACCCGGCCCGTATGTCCATTTGGAATAATGTACCTTTTGAATGTTTAAAATTGTTGGAGTAGTTCCACATTCATATAAACAAACCTACAAGAACCGCTCTCTTTACAATGTATATATCTCATATATACTTATATATTATAACATGGATCTATTATAACATGTAATTTTACAAATGCGTAGACACAGAAATGTTTAAGACTGTTTTGAATTAAATTATAGATTTTTTAACGTTTTTTCAGTTATAGTAAAAGTACGTTTATAGTAAAACCATCAAAACAACACAGAAAAATACCCAAAAAAAAAAAGAAAACTTGTTTTAATGGCAATCTCGTAATAATATCGAACCTTAAGATTAGAGAACAGGTTTCAAATTAATTAAAGTTAGGCGTCGCTGTACCGTCGCGTCTGAGTTAGTCATTACCTAAGTTACTTTGGGGTGGAGTTAAGCAGTTTGAGGCCAAATCTATTGTTCAACAGGTGACTTAAGCTCTTTGTAATTTTGCGCGACAAAGCTTTGTTTCGCTTTGATTCAAATTAAAAGTTTGAGAGTATTTTCATTAAACGTCATGTCACTAAATGTAATTTGAAATTTTTTTTGTCTTCGCCGTAATAAATACTAGGCATCTGCTAGATATTGGGAGCCGGTAAAACCCCTGCACCTCTAACTACCCTGTGAACAAGGGCGTGCATTCCATATAAGCAGTTAGGTATAGTGCCTACCTCATCATCATGCCTATTTAATATTACAATGTAGCTATAAAATAGCTTGCGTTTTTAAGATTAAGTTTTTTACTTGAATACTGTAACAACCTTTAAAATTACTTGTGATACTAAATTTTGTAAAGTGTAATAAATTGTTACTTAATATAGGTAAATTTGTTTGGTCAAGTGGCGTACCTACTTCATATACTGTATGTCATCTACCTATATGTGGAAACTTTTAATTGGCCATCGATGTTCTATTCTGTGACTACATTGTATTCTATTAGCTGTAAGTTTTCCTAAAACTGTAAAAATAAAATAAAATAAACTAAGCTAGAGAACATAAACTATTTTAATTAATTTTTACTTAAACATATATTTTTTTATTTTATTTTATTTTATTTTATTATATATATGAAAAACTGTCGTCAAATTACACGCATTAGTACCACGCGCTCAAGTTAAAATCGAAAATAATCAGGCAGTAGGCTGCCGAGCGACTGCTTGCTAGATACACTTGCAATCTCGGCTCATACCTACAACGTCACACATTCAAGTAAAAGTTAAAGTTAAAAACCCGACCAAATTAAAAATGGGACCCTGTTCATACAACTCAAGGTGACAGGTGACATACGCATCTTATACCCCTAAAGTAGGCATGCATGCTATCTAATCAAAACACAACTTATTACGATATACTTTTGTATTAAATTATGTTCAAATTGATAAATCATGTTTCTATTTAAACCAAAATATTGTATTGACAAACTAATATAATACCGAAAATTTTAAAGAAGTTCGTGTGTAGGCAGAAATAGAATATCGCGCCATCTAACAAAAATATGGGGTAACTGAGTAAATAGAGTTCCCGATACTAAAGCACATACAAATTTTAAATTACTACTGTAACTTAAAATTTGTATGTGCCTACTGCATTAAGAATACAATGCACGCCCCTGCCTGTGAACTCTGAATACGGCCTTTTTAAATCATATTGGTTTGCGGTCCGAAAAAAAGATGCAATGACATTTACAAAACCAATATTCAGTAAATAGACTTGTCAAATTAATTGTCATTAATAAAAAAACTTCACCTGACGCAAATAAACTTGCAAATTATTATAATTTCTCAATCTACATTTTCAATTAGATTTTTTTACGCTCAAAAACAGTAACTAAGTACGCAACTGTAGAAAACATATTAATTAAAATATACAATTCATCTCAATATGCGCTATAGTAAGTGGCTTTGATTCTCTTCGCGCAAGCACTTTCCGGTTTGTTGTCAGGTGACTTCAGAATGGCTGAGAACGAAAATGGCCGAAACGGATAACCGCCCCCTCCGTAAAACTTGCTCATAAATTCGACCCTGTAATTTATTTATTTTTTTGTAAATATAATATACACGTCCAATAAAACAAAAAAATTAACTTCCTTTTACATATCAACTGGCCGACCCAAAAGACGTCGTTCTGTTAAAAGCTACTGGACTCTGACAGCAGATGTGTAGCTTAAACAATTTTTTGCTATTGTTCTCTTTATAACAACCTTCTTCGAATTTAAATTAATATTTGAAAATATTTTTTTTTATGTTAAGTTCATCAAGTGGCTGACGTTCCACTTGATGGTAGGTGGTCATTCATAGCTTTCAATATTATGATATCTCACCAATGTAACCGCAATGTATGCAAAAATGCAGACAATCCTTCCATCAAAACCAAAATGCTTAATGTGAATACAGCCCAAATAGCCCAAATAGCAAACAACCACAAAAAGGCGACTGACGAGTCGTGTTTCTCTATAGCCAACTTCGTTAAAATCATCTCCCATAACATTTCTGATAGTTCTGAAACAGAAAAATACAACATTCTCCAATCGGTGTATTCCAGCACAATGAGGGTTTTCCATACTTTTTCTGCCACAGGGGCCGCTTCGTCAGATAGCACAGAGTCGTAGGTACTAAACATAAATTATTGAAATTCTTTTGTGTTTGGAAGTGTTATTGATTTTATTATGGATTACGGCCAGAAAAAGGTCGCCGAACTGAAGATTGAGCTCAAAAAACGGCGCTCAAACATCGACGTAATATCCAACTTCTAGTACAGAGCGAACGCATTCAGACAACACATTAGAGAAATAGATATTATATAATTCCACGCCGGGTAATGTTCGGGCAGTAACGACCAATAGAATTTCGTCGTACCCCGCGCCCGCGCACCTCAGTTAGTTGCCAGAACAATTTGCATTGTGAATAAATAGGTATTAGCCGTCTACTTGGATATTACGTCGATGGGCGCAAAAGTCACTGGTACTAAGGAAAAGCTCATTGAAAGGTAGGTAACATAATGGACTAGATTTTGTTTACACAATTTGATTTCGTTCTTTAACTACTAAATTGCAGTTATTTGTCTGTTAGTGAGTTGTACTTGATTAATGTATATTATAAATCTAAGGCTAAGAGTAATGTTCATTAATGATGTGGTAATGAATCTAGTGATGTGCAGAGTCTATTGTTTGTGGTGTGGACATATTTATTTTATTGATATATGTATTTTTAGCATCGGTAAAATCTCGTACAAAAGTGTACGAGATTTTTATTATTCTCGTATCTCGATAAACCAAAAAATACATAGAAAATTGCAATTCTTTTTTTTAAATATATTATTAAAGGTGGCAGACAGGCTGACGGTCCACTTGATGGTAGGTGGCTACCGTCGCCTAAGGACACAAGCAACACCAGGGGGGGTACATGTGCGCTGCCGACCTTGCAGGAATTTGTTTACTGCTCGCTTGAAGAAGCCCATATTGTAGCTAGATGGAAACACCTTAGAAGGGAGACTGTTCCAAAGATCGCGCGTCCGTGGAATAAAGCTTCTACTCATCCGAACTGTGCGCAGCGGCACTTTATCCAGGTAATGCGGATGACCTTCGCATCTATGGCGCGCAGTGCGGTGGTAAAAGTTTGAGGTAGGCATTAATTGGAACAACTCATCCGAGCACTCGCCATTGTACAGCCGGTAGAACACACAAAGAGAGGCTACATCTCTTCTTAAACTAAGTGACAGTTCAATGGACCTGACGCTACAATGCTGCCATCTCACGTAGACCGTTTCAGAAAATCCTCATTGTACAATACACTGATTCTATGATTCTATGAACCCCTCGGGAGCATTCCGTCTATTTTCCTAATCGGTCAACTTGTCCAATCGGTCTACTTTCCCAAACGGTAAACTTGTTGATCCTGACCCGCCTACTTTTCAATACGTCTACTTTTCCCATCAGTCTACTTTTCGAAATACAACACCCAAAATTGAATATCAATGTCAGAAATGTGAATTAGTATTTCCGAAAAAGCGATAGTTTAACTTTTCAATAGTTTTAAGCCGAGATCTATATCGAACTTCAGACTTTGGAATTTCCGCCCTTTTTTAAGACATACCTCCCACACACCTACTCCAAAGTCTTGAGCCATAGTCAAAGTACGTTTTATAGATGTGGCTTTTTTAAGATGGAGGCTGAGGCCTTAATCATATTCAAAAATCCAAATAAAAATATGTATATCGGATAGAGGGGCCATCGAGCTGCAAGCACTAAGAATATATGCCTTTTTCAATTCATTATTGAAATGGAAAACCTTGCAATCTTTTTCTGAGTGACCAATACTTTATCGACAAAGGGTAAAGCGAAATGAGAATTTAACGTCCTACCTCCATACAAAATCGATCTTAACTCTATTCAAAATTTTCAAAATAGACCGATGAGGAAAGTAGACCAATTGGACAAGTTGACTAGATAGAGAAAGTAGACCGATTGGACAAGTTGACCAATTAGGAAAATAGACGGAATGCTCCGGAGGGCTATGAACCATTATATTTTTGTTTTCAGAAGCCACTCCTAAGTCGATCCTCTCTTCTATTTGTAACGCCTTTCTCCACCCACTCCCTCCTACGTCTTTCTTTAAATATGTCTCCCCATATTTTCTTCTGTATTCTCGGTTTCTTTCACCATCTCGTGAGATCCATTCAGAAACCCTTTTCGTCCGTTTCTTATTTTTGAGCCTATAGATATGGCCTACGATGCCCACTTCAGTTTTATTCGGTTACATCCGTTACTTTATTTACGTATAAAATTAAAATATCAAACTAAAATTACGGATTAGACATAAAAATACCTACTTAAATGTGTTCAAATATACCAATATTTAAGCACACGAAAATTACCGTCTTCTAAGTTTGCTAAGATTGATTCGAGACGCATCATATTATGCAACAGACTTGCCGAGAAAGAAAACTTTCATATGATATTCTCGAAACTCTTATTTATCCCTTTCTATTTTAGAATATACAGTGTAAGTTTTTTTCGTTAATAGAACGTGAATTTCAAGTCACTATTTTTTAAGCATTATGTGAAAGTAAGTAAAACTACTATAGAAACAATCTATTGAGAAATGTCCTAATCTAAGTGAAACTTTCACTCGTATTGAGAGCACACAAGCCTCCTTGGAAATTTATTTGGTCTTATGTACAATATTACGTAAGAAGCTGGAACGATTTTGATGAATTTTTGGACAGGATAAGTCGCGCTGCGATTGGGTTATAGCACATTTTTGTTACGACTACTGTGTCCGCTAGTAACATTAAAAAAAAAACACAAATTGCGATTAATCTGCACGATTAAAGTGCTTCAACTTTTAGAGGGGCCTATATCATCCTTATAGACTCTGAACGCGCCACTTGGCATGCCGTGGAGATATCGCTCTTGTCCGCTAGATGGCGCTTATTAAGATTTTTATTTTATAATTTTATATCATTTTTCGTGTGGCGGTACCTTGATTTTTATTATTAAGAATCCGTGTCGGTACCTTTTTTTTGGGAATCGAAGCAGACAGTTGAGTTGAATTTAGCAGTAAAAAGATGAAAATTGAATGGTCCGCGTCCCAGTGACTTTCCGCATACATAAGTTGCAGTTTTTACACTTCGCAATTATAAGAATTAGCTAGGTACACCACATTCTCGCAAACCCGCCTGGAGTCGCCTACCAGCGGCTCCAGACTCCTTGCAGAGAAATCAAAATTCTCTGGCTTGCACGGATTGTTCGATGCGTTTCGTGTTGAGTATTCAACAGTTGTTATTGCCGTAGGAACTTCGATAAAATTAAAATAAACAACACTGTGTGGTATCCGAGCAGCCAGAGCGCAAACTTCCGCATCAGGCTTTAGAACTTACTCAAACTAAAACTATATACCTAAAGTTTTCAAGTTAGACTAGGGTGATTTCAGACCCAAATACGGCAACGGAATGGGCAACTTCCGTTTCATAAGCGCAAACTGTTCACGTCTTATACAAATATGAATGTAACATGTACGAATTTAGAGCTGCGATAGGCTAAACACTAGAGCTGGTTAGAATGCTCGGCTGCCAATACAGCAATCGCAGGTTCGAACCCAGTGCACTTCAATAAAAACAGTTACTAAACATGTCGGATCTTTACTAAATATATTGAATTTTAAATTCGTATTGCATACCAAATGTTTTTGAATTCATTTTTAGTAGGTACAAGCTTTATTTGATCAGTATTTGTCCCAAATTTTGCAAAAAAAATCTCTTATTTTCGATTAAAATCTCGCCCATATACTCTTATTTTGTCGCCTCTTCAAATTTGTGGTAAATATAATTATAGACATACGACTATAATGTACGTTTTATTATATTATACTATATAATAAAATATGTATGTATGTAGATATATGTAGATTACTATAAGATACGAGATCAAATTTCACACTGCATAAAAGATTTAAAAAAAAAACATACGCGAATGTGCCAAAGAGAGTGCCCACAATCTCAGGTAAGAAGCTGTATGAGAAACTGTGCTCAGTACGAATTCAATGGTGTGTATGGCCTGGTGAATCATCATCTCACCGAAAGGTACATCATATTTTTCCAGATCCATAGACCGTTCGTCGGTTCTCGCCTTGCTCGACTTTTGGTACCTTCTAAATTGAGTACTAGCAGAAGCGCCACCCCTCTGGAAGCGTAATATAATAAGTCCCGAAGAGATCAAAGAGAACGCAATGCACTTTCGAAGCAAGCAATTTTGCTTGTAATTATTTTCATCGGTCCATAAAACACATTACACATCGCTTCGCGCTCTTGTGAAAGAACGTATTGTAAAAAGATAAATAAATTACTTACCGATAGTGTTTCGTTACTTAACTTGCTTAACCAAATGCATATTCAGCCTTTCCCAGTTCAAGAGGTATTTAGGCTTCAGTGAATTTTGATACAAAAATGCCACTTGTGCTAACTTTTCTAATTAATGCTTAGCATTAAATAATTAGAAAATTTTGAGCTAATGGACTGAGTGGTTATTGCTAACTGGTAAAAATACTAAGTCTTCCATAACCGATAAGCCATAATTCATGCCATAACTAAAATCTTCAATATTCGGACAGATTATTTTTACACGTAATTTTATGGGTTTGTATAGAATGTGAATAATCTAAGTTTTTTTTTTGTTTAACGTTCCCTAGAAATTGTTTTTGTTCATTTAAAATTATCTCTAATAATATACCTCGTCAAGTTCCGATGTATTTTGTTGGAAATTTTCATATAATATTTCGTTTAAAACAAAAGATACTTTTATTATCATTTTTCTCGAGAGTAACCTATCGAGACTTGTTACCAACGATGTAAAAACTCTTCACTTTTAATCAATAAAAAACGGCGCCATTATCAAGGCAATTTAGAATTATTTTATTTATTTGTACTATTTGTTTCATTATATATTTATATACTTATTCGACCAATTCGACAGTAATTTCAAAGGTGAAAAGAAGAACTCTATAATTTTTTAATTACACAACAGCTGGTATTACTAGGATCCCCTCCCTACTTCCTAAGGATATATTTTTTTTCTGCAAATTATATAAACCTTCCTAATTTGTCCTAATTTGTCGTACCTACCTATAAACCTTCCTAATTTGTCGCTCTTTCTATTAGTGAAAATAGTACCATAATCTGTTTGGTAGTTTAAAAGAAATAACGGAGAACAGAATAGATATCGTGTAAAATGTATTACTTACTAGTACGTGGAATTCGGTATAGCGCGTAACTTTTTTGTTTGTAAACCGATTGGAACACCGGTAACACTAAAAATGTTACCGGAAGCTTGCTAATACACCAGTGAAAACAGAATTCAAAACGGTTAAGTCGTTTCTGATATGAGCGTGCACAAACTCACAAATATATTTACAAAAATTCTAAAAACTTTTTTGACCTCGGTAACTAAGTACAACTTGTAAAATTTTTTATGTTGCAGTTGCAAATTGTAAAGCTCGTTTACAGTTTTATTATATGTATTACTTATTTTATGGAAATTTTAACTAACTTATATATACATATCTTCTTATATATAAAAATGAATCCCCATGTCTCCTGGTCACGGCATCACGCGTGAACGGGTAGACCTATTTTAATTCGGTTTTCGCCAATGGAAAGACGGATAAACGGGGAATGTTTTAGGGTATATAAAAATTGCACCCCGGGCGAAGCCGGGGGCGGGCCGCTAGTACACAATAAATAAGCCTCTATGATAGAAATAACTCTATCACAAAATCAGCTCCACGTCTAACGAACTGCTCAGTGATACGCTTATATAATGTATGAATTTATAAACTTTCTGATACCCACCAGGATCTTCAATCTCATCTTTTTATTGTATCGATAACGATACAGAGGCGGTGCAAAGAGCATGATTGGTATACACACTAGAGCAACAATAACAAGTGCCAATTGTATCGCACGTTGTCCGTCAAACATGTAGGCGTCACATCCGTCGTCAGGAGGCTTGCTTTTGCTCATCAGGAACATGTCGATGAACAAAATCAGAATTAGCGGAGCGCATCCGGGACCCGTCTTTATATCCACTAAAATTGTATCTTTAATTAATATAATCTGTCTATCAATAATATTTTATAAAGAGGTTAAGTTTGTCTAAGGCGGTAATCTTAGAAACTACTCTTTAGATTTAAAAAAATCTTTCACCAATAGTTAGAACAGAATTTCAACATGATATACTATATAGCCTATTATTAATATACATATATTCCACGCGGGTGAAGCTATTTAAAAATAAATATCCAATGCTTGGCAAAATATGTTGTTTTTTTATGTTAAGATCGGTAGACAGGCTGACGGTCCACTTGATGGTAGGTGGCTACCGTCGCCTATTTATTTATTTATTATTACATGGCCTCCAACGAGGCAGGCACCGAACAAAAACACACAGCAACGGACAAAAAAAATAACATGGCAAATTCCGCCGCAATTAAAGGAGGCACAGCCTACGCCAATAAAAGTCAAAGTAGCATCCCGGCAATAAAATTAGAAAAAAAAAATATCAATAAAAAAGAGCCTATAAAACAAGCAACGCCACAGCCGCCGCAAGTGCGCTGCCGACTACAGTAGGATTAAGGATAAGAGATTAGGAGAGGATAGGGAAATGGGCTCTGGCATTCCTTACTCACTCACCGAAACACAACAGCACACGTGCTGTTATTTCACGGTGGCCTTCTGTAAGAAGGTGGTTACTGCCGCCAGACGGGCTGCCCAAATGACTGCGAAACGCAGTGTGCCCTGCCAGACGTTATATCTTTTATTTTTCAAGTCGCGAAGACAACTGTGGGAACTGTGGGAATACAACTGTTATAATGGAACTTGGAACCTACGTGAAATCAACGACTACATAATACGCGTTATACATAATTTACTTAGTCAACAGCAACTTTTGCGGAACTGTTTCGCAAATCTCGCTCCTGAATTTATACAACTGTCGATCAGTAGGGCTTTCATCTCTAAGTTACACCACAAGGCAAGTTTGTATCTTGGAGACTTGTTAAGTTGTTTTCTTTTTTTAGTAAATAATTAAAAATCTAAGAAAAATAAACTTCTTTTGATCCTTCTGTATTTTTAACATAACTTTCTTTTTAAGTTACGCGTTAAAACTACAACGCATACAGCAAATAAACATTAAATAGGGGATCGGACAAATTTTCAGAAATTGTTTTAAATTAATCTTCATGGATATTTATTCACATAAAAAATACTATTTTATTTATTTATAGCCTTTTGGGTACTCAAAATCATGTTTTAATATTGTTTGATTGAAAATGCCGCCAAAACGCCACGATAGTTCATCTGAGAGCGCGTAACGTCATTTGTGGTCATATCATAACAAAACAGCTGCATTGGTATAAGACAATGATTGCCCACAAATGACGTCACGCACTGTGATCAGTATAGATTAAAAATATTGTAAATAATAAAATTTTATTTCTTCATTTAAAAATATTTAAATGAATAATATTAAATTATTATTCGATAAATAATCGTAAAGAATTATATATTTTCTTTCTAAGTACATTTTAGATTTTAATCTGATTACTGTCCGATCCCCTATTAGCAATTTCATTTTTATTGGTAGTAGGATGTTTCTCAATCTAAACTTTTCAATGAGATAGTGCAACTTACGTGATTGCCCGCTATAAAAGATCCATTTAAAATAAATGAGAAACACCAACCAGAGAAACAGGCAAACTAAAAACAGAACCTGTGGTATGAATTCCAAAAAAATTGCGTAATGGTGACCCGTGTACCTGTCGACAAAATTTTATATCATTAGTTTAGTGATTCTCTGAAGGTTTATTCCAAAATCATTTAAATGTCATAAATATATCACCCCGTGTCTATATTAACTCAAAATATTTAATAAAATATTAGGTAGGTTATTTTTTTTTTTACAAAAATCCAAAAAACAAGATTTTTTGTTCCACTTCGCAAATGGAATCTTTGAAATCTACATCTGATATAAACCAAATTCCCGTGTCCCAGTGTTTGTAACAAAACTCCTCCGAAACGGCTGGACCGATTTTTATAATTTTTTTTTTGTACATTTGGTAGGTACGAGAATAGGTCGTAAAGTATTTTTCACCCTCCTACCTCCACCCCCCATTTTTTAATTGCGATTTTAATATTTTTGTATGAGGAATATTCAAATTAACCGTCGTTCATTGACGAACACTGAGAAATATCATTTCATGCCTTATTTATAGTGAGATTAATGAGGATAGGAACGCAGCCTGTTAAAGCAGCCTGTTATGCAAAAGTCTTCACATTTTGCAGTTGATGGCGGGTTGCTACTATAACACAAGTTAACATAAAGGCAGTACGATTAAAGATTAGCTTGGGATGAGGAAATGGGCTCTGGTATCCCTTTACTGATACATCGAAACAGAGCAACATATATACTGTTATTTCACAGTGGCTCCGAAACTCAGTGTGCTATATTATTACTAAGTGGTTTTAAGCTAACATCAGCGACATACGGTATTTTGTGTGAGAAGTGGTGAAGGACAGGCTTAAGATCCACTTTATGGTAGATGGTTCCAGTTGCCTATAAACAGAAGTGATATCAGAGGGTTGCAAGTCTGCAAGCGACCCTGATAGGATTACTCACGCACCCAATCACAATAGCACACATGCTGTTATTTCACCGTGTTGGCTGTCAGCGGGTTGTATGTAACTACTGGCATTAGCACTGCGAAAGTCAGTGCTAATGCCGAAAGTCAGTGCTAAGTCACACACTATCATAATCTATCATAATTTATCAATCTCTTTGTTTTTAATTAAAATTACACTATTAATAACTTACAAATGATTGGCGACGCACATACACAGTCCAAAAATCATATGAATTACACCGATTATTATTGAGAGTTTCATTTTTATCGAGTTTTCATACAATATTTTGTTTGATGCTAACTGGAAATAAAATTATTATTATTATTTGACGAGCCCGTTGGATGAGTGGTTAGGGTGCTTGCCTTAACGCTCTGTTCTAGGGTTCCGGGTTTGATTCCCGGCAGAGTCAACTTTGAAAATGAACTTTTCAAATTTAGCTCTGGTCTGGATCTGGAAAGTAGTAGCAGGGCACACTGCGCTATCGTTAGTCCTGCTGTAGTCGGCAGCTCACTTGCAGCAACTTTGGCGTTGCTTGTGTTATAGGCGACGGTAGCCACCTACCATCAAGTGGACCGTCAGCCTGTCTGCCGATCTTAACATAAAAAAAACTCCTGCTCCTATTTATTTGGAATTAAACGTTTTAAGTCAAGACTAAGTTACTTAATTTGAAAGTTTATTAAGAACAGTGAGTGTCTAGAGATTATAAATTTAAAATATAATTTAAAAAAAACATAAGATTGAATATTCGCTTACTCTCCACACGGGATCAACGCTAAATATATATGGTATGGCGGTATCTGTTTTTGGGTCCAATGAGACTGATTCAGCTTCAGACAACTGGTCGGCGGTAAAACTGCTTCTCCAATGAGGAGGCGTCAGCATTACTGATCTCGAGAACCATTCGTTGAGAATGAATCCAGTGAACATAGCGTATAAACCCATCAACAATATAATGTAGCGTCCTGAAATAAATATGAAAAAAATGGATACCTTTGTCTGTAACAGAGACAGATGGAGACTTCGTTTTATACTGTTTTGAGATTAGAGCTAACAGCTAAATCAGACGGTTTTCAATTTCTCCAGTATACACCCGCTTTTATTGACAAACAAATACACGGACTGTGTGATGCAATCACACAGCGGACGCTGGCGATAGTGTAATTACTATTCTCACAATAGTAATTTCACTAACGTATCGTATGCTTCAATATAGGAAACATATCTTGGCTTTATTGTTCAATCTTGGCTTTTTGATCGATACATTTAAGTCAATTTTTTATTATTGAAACTAATATTACATAATTAAAATAAATAATTTACATCTAAAACTAAATGATCCTAAAACTAAATAAAACCTAAAAAATATGTAAAAAATTGGGCGCCCGCGGCATGGTGCCGAGGATACTGTCAGCATTTCCTCGCTGTATTGCAATGCTAATGCGTTGCGCGAGGAAGCTGCCAGCTCGTCGGTCACCAGTGGTGTCGGTGAGCCTTTTGGAAATTTCTTTTAGAAGTTGGCGAGCGCTGGGACCCCACGGACCAAGGGTCTCGACGAACGGCATAAAAGTGTATCCGGAACCGAGACCCCCGTATTTGGCCGTCTTTAATTTTTCGGCCGCTTTAGCAGCCGCACCCGCTTGCTGACTCGTTCCGTGAATGTGGGAAGGAGCCAGTGTGTCCACACAAGTAGCGTCCCACACTAGAACCCTTCCCACACTCCAGGGAATCAGGGACATGCCGTCCGGTCTCTTGCCATCGTCCCTGGCTATTCCAGAGACGATCGATACATTAACATATTTTAACTTATTTTTAAATATTTGATAAATTTCGAATGTTAATTAAGTTATTTTTTTCTTTGTAAATTATAATTTGTTATAATTTGTTGATTGTACAATTACTAGTATATGTAAATGCACCTTTTACTAGTATTTCTTGTATAATTATTTACCGAAGACACGTTGTACAGTTGTTTATTGTTCTAAATAAAATAAAATAAAACCTACCACCAAAAAATATGTTCCAAATTTCATTATTCGATGGTTTTTTTGCAGACTTCTTTTCATTCTTTATCATCCACGTAGCGAATAAAACGACGATGAAACCGTGGCACACATCAGCAAACATTATTGCAAACAGGAATGGAAATGTAATCAACGTATAAAGACCTGAAAAAAGTAAGATCAGCATATACATAAATAATACATAATTCTAAGCCTAATAAAGATTTTTTTATACAAACGATAGTAGAGAAATAAAATATAATAAATAAAATTCCTATAATGTATGCTTCACGTTTGCTTAAACTAATTAAGCTAGATCTAGAAATATAATTTACTTAACTTTTATGTAAAATATTTCAATATTTTAGTGTGAAAAAAAAACATTTACATATTTTATGATCGTATGCTATTAATTGTAGCGTGACTTTATATAACCTATAGCCTTCCTCGATAAATGGACTATCCAACACAAAAAGAATTTTTCAATTCGAACCAGTAGTTCCTGAGATTAGCGCGTTCAACCAAACAAACAAACAAACAAACTCTTCAGCTTTAAAATATTGATATAGAAATAATTATAGACTAGTATATATGAGCACTGCGTTATCAGTTAACATTTTAAAAGCTTTTAACATAATGAAATTATAATAAAACTAGTGTACGCCCTTTGGTATAAATGCGCTCATAATCATTTCGAAGGCGGAATAAAAAAAAATTCCTTTTTATTTTTGCATCGATAAAGCTTGTCAATAGCAACTAAACAAAAAAGGAAAAAACGTTAATTAACCTTTTTGTTAATTAACAATGAGAAACAAACAACTGAGAAGAGTTAATTAACTGTTTTGCCTTTACCGATATATTATATAGAATATATATTTCCATTAATTAAAACCCTGCTAATGCCAATGGATCATTGTGAAACAAATCAAACCGTGGGTAGAGCTTTGACTATTTTAAATTCAAATCAAAACGTATATTCTTGTTTTTTTTCTGTTTGTAACATTTTCACACCTTAACTACTCAAACGATTATCACGAAATTTTGAATAAATACAGTCAAGGATAGTCTTTCAACCAGAAAAAGAAGTACTATTCCGGAGGATCAAATAAAAATAAAAATTAATAACCACCCCCTTACAGAAGACCAACGTGAAATGACGGCATGTGTTGTGTGCTGTTATGTTTCGACGAGAGAGTAAGGGATCCCAGAGCCCATCGCCTTTCCCAATCCCATCACCTTAATCCTGATATGGTCAGCGGCGCACTTATAGGCGACGGTAGCCACCTACCATCAGTGGGTATTCAGCCTGTCTGTCAACATTAACATAAGAATAAAAAATTCCACGCCTCGAAAAGCAATAACAACTATGATCACAACAACAACAATCACCATGGCACGCGTCGCCACATCGTACACACTACTACGCATAGACCGTATATGTATATACCATGATAGCGTGGCGACGCAGTCCGTGGCACGCTATCAATCAGTTTCACCCGCGCACATACATGTTTCACATCAAAAAACAAATTTTTATACAAAAATCTTGTAATAATTTCCCACAATCGACCCTCTGCTCACTGGACAAGACAATTTAATTCCCAAAATATGTAAACACACATATTTTATGAATTGAGGATAATCTTTGTCCGTAAACGTAGTACACTAAGTGTAAATTTACCTGGATTAATTTCCCGGTACGTGGAGTCGCCATATGCATTAATAAGCATTTGAAAACCGTGTGTAAATTTATTTGTGCGATGGTATGTCGGAGGCACCTGAGCTGTTTCCGCTTTCGACATGAAAGATGATACATTTGTACCCATCTCATCCTAAAAATAAAGAGAAAGTGTCTTATTTATTTATTTATTTTATTTTAGAGACGCCAACAGCATTGTACTTAGAATATACGACATATCATTGACAAATTATGACAGCTGGTATATTATGGCCACAACATTCAAATGAACAATTACATGGGTACATAGAAATTAAAATCAAATACTATAGAGATGAAAAGCTTCGAACTACATAATATATTATATACTAAAGAATTAAAAGAGAAAATTAATAGTAGAATGTATGTTTTCTCGGCCGGTATCAATATGAGTTGTAGGTTTTCCGGGATGACGGATGGCCCAGGTCTGTTGGAAATTCTTCCATAAAGAAGAATTTGGAATTTGGAAGAATTTCCAACAGACCTGGGCCATCGTCCCGGAAAACCTACAACTCATAGAGAAAATTAAATTTAAATTACAATTATAAATCACTTTGTCATTCACTTGAGAAAAAGGCATACAACTTTGTCTTAAAAATTTCGAGAGTGTCACCGAAATCAGCATAAGTGCTGCGAGTCTGCTTCCGGATCATGGTAGAATAAGTGATTAGAAAAGTATAGAGAATTGGGATCTTATTCACTCATCGCTGCGAATGAATGCTGCTGCGAGACCTACTACTATTACTTACAAGAGATACATACCGAAACTTGATCAAGTACAGCTTGAACTTTAATAGCGTCACTATTTGGCACCCAACATTGACCAATCAGACACTTCTTCGTCATATCCAAAGTAAACAAATTCATGACGTGGTAGACGGCCTTCGCTTTTCTTACTTGAGTCATCCACATACGCCATTGTCTACCGACTGTACGCAAAGTTTTACATCGGTGATAAGAAGTCGTTTTTAGTACCTGTAAAACAGACTTCATTATAAACAGATAAAGAAAAAAATAAAGATAAAGATAAGATAGAGATAGAGATAAAGATAGATAGAGATAGAGATAGAGATAGATAGAGATAGAGGTAGAGGTAGAGGTAGAGGTAGAGGTAGAGGTAGAGGTAGAGATAGAGATAGAGATAGAGATAGAGATAGAGATAGAGATAGAGATAGAGATAGAGATAGAGATAGAGATAGAGATAGAGATAGAGATAGAGATAGAGATAGAGATAGAGATAGAGATAGAGATAGAGATAGAGATAGAGATAGAGATAGAGATAGAGGTAGAGGTAGAGGTAGAGGTAGAGGTAGAGGTAGAGGTAGAGGTAGAGGTAGAGGTAGAGGTAGAGGTAGAGGTAGAGGTAGAGGTAGGTAGAGGTAGAGGTAGAGGTAGAGGTAGAGGTAGAGGTAGAGGTAGAGGTAGAGGTAGGTAGAGGTAGAGGTAGAGGTAGAGGTAGAGGTAGAGGTAGAGGTAGAGGTAGAGGTAGAGGTAGAGGTAGAGGTAGAGGTAGAGATAGAGGTAGAGGTAGAGGTAGAGGTAGAGGTAGAGGTAGAGGTAGAGGTAGAGGTAGAGGTAGAGGTAGAGGTAGAGGTAGAGGTAGAGGTAGAGGTAGAGGTAGAGGTAGAGGTAGAGGTAGAGGTAGAGGTAGAGGAAGAGGTAGAGGTAGAGGTAGAGGTAGAGGTAGAGGTAGAGGTAGAGGTAGAGGTAGAGGTAGAGGTAGAGGTAGAGGTAGAGGTAGAGGTAGAGGTAGAGGTAGAGGTAGAGGTAGAGGTAGAGGTAGAGGTAGAGGTAGAGGTAGAGGTAGAGGTAGAGGTAGAGGTAGAGGTAGAGGTAGAGGTAGAGGTAGAGATAGAGATAGAGATAGAGATAGAGATAGAGATAGAGATAGAGATAGAGATAGAGATAGAGGTAGAGGTAGAGGTAGAGGTAGAGGTAGAGGTAGAGGTAGAGGTAGAGGTAGAGGTAGAGGTAGAGGTAGAGGTAGAGGTAGAGGTAGAGGTAGAGGTAGAGGTAGAGGTAGAGGTAGAGGTAGAGGTAGAGGTAGAGGTAGAGGTAGAGGTAGAGGTAGAGGTAGAGGTAGAGGTAGAGGTAGAGGTAGAGGTAGAGATAGAGATAGAGATAGAGATAGAGATAGAGATAGAGATAGAGATAGAGATAGAGATAGAGATAGAGATAGAGCTAGAGCTAGAGATAGAGATAGAGGTAGAGGTAGAGGTAGAGGTAGAGGTAGAGGTAGAGGTAGAGGTAGAGGTAGAGGTAGAGGTAGAGGTAGAGGTAGAGGTAGAGGTAGAGGTAGAGGTAGAGGTAGAGGTAGAGGTAGAGGTAGAGGTAGAGGTAGAGGTAGAGGTAGAGGTAGAGGTAGAGGTAGAGGTAGAGGTAGAGGTAGAGATAGAGATAGAGATAGAGATAGAGATAGAGATAGAGATAGAGGTAGAGGTAGAGGTAGAGATAGAGATAGAGATAGAGATAGAGATAGAGATAGAGATAGAGATAGAGATAGAGATAGAGATAGAGATAGAGATAGAGATAGAGATAGAGATAGAGATAGAGATAGAGATAGAGATAGAGATAGAGATAGAGATAGAGATAGAGATAGAGATAGAGATAGAGATAGAGATAGAGATAGAGATAGAGATAGAGATAGAGATAGAGATAGAGATAGAGATAGAGATAGAGATAGAGATAGAGATAGAGATAGAGATAGAGATAGAGATAGAGCTAGAGATAGAGATAGAGATAGAGATAGAGATAGAGGTAGAGGTAGAGGTAGAGGTAGAGGTAGAGGTAGAGGTAGAGGTAGAGGTAGAGGTAGAGGTAGAGGTAGAGGTAGAGGTAGAGGTAGAGGTAGAGGTAGAGGTAGAGGTAGAGGTAGAGGTAGAGGTAGAGGTAGAGGTAGAGGTAGAGATAGAGATAGAGATAGAGATAGAGATAGAGATAGAGATAGAGGTAGAGGTAGAGGTAGAGGTAGAGGTAGAGGTAGAGGTAGAGGTAGAGGTAGAGGTAGAGGTAGAGGTAGAGGTAGAGGTAGAGGTAAGGTAGAGGTAGAGGGTAGAGGTAGAGGTAGAGGTAGAGGTAGAGATAGAGATAGAGATAGAGATAGAGATAGAGATAGAGATAGAGATAGAGATAGAGATAGAGATAGAGATAGAGATAGAGATAGAGATAGAGATAGAGGTAGAGGTAGAGGTAGAGGTAGAGGTAGAGGTAGAGGTAGAGGTAGAGGTAGAGGTAGAGGTAGAGGTAGAGGTAGAGGTAGAGGTAGAGGTAGAGGTAGAGGTAGAGGTAGAGGTAGAGGTAGAGGTAGAGATAGAGATAGAGATAGAGATAGAGATAGAGATAGAGATAGAGATAGAGATAGAGATAGAGATAGAGATAGAGATAGAGATAGAGATAGAGATAGAGATAGAGATAGAGATAGAGATAGAGATAGAGGTAGAGATAGAGATAGAGATAGAGATAGAGATAGAGATAGAGATAGAGATAGAGATAGAGATAGAGATAGAGATAGAGATAGAGATAGAGATAGAGATAGAGATAGAGATAGAGATAGAGATAGAGATAGAGATAGAGATAGAGATAGAGATAGAGATAAGAAATGGTTGTTATTATTACATTGATAAACGATAAAATATATACACAATCTCGTTTATCCCACTTTCTATTAGTTAGAGCCGAATCGCAGTCCGTTGGGCGGACAAGCAGACAGACGCGGATCGAGTGTATTTTATATGTATTACATTTGAAACAAAAAATACATAAATAAAACTGAAATTGGAAATCATAAGTAATTTATATTGATAATAGAATAGGTTGGCTCTCGGGCCGGAAACGTTCTTCTAAGAAATAATATTTCTAATTAACTGCATTTTGTGGAGTTTCTATTACTTTAACAAAAATTCTAATTAATACAATTGGTTCTTCACTTGTTTAAGTATAATATATATTTTTTTCAAAGCAATTGTCTTGTCCATTTCTTGTAACATTTTCATTAAACAATGGATATTTTTAGTATTTAGGGTTTGTCTCCCCCTTAAAGCGGTTCAAAGAGTTATAGTCATGATTTTTTTTTATTTATTGGAATTTTTTT
Source organism: Bembecia ichneumoniformis (assembly GCA_910589475.2). Classification (NCBI taxonomy): domain Eukaryota; kingdom Metazoa; phylum Arthropoda; class Insecta; order Lepidoptera; family Sesiidae; genus Bembecia; species Bembecia ichneumoniformis. Next base: position 17,825,367 of record OU342530.1, read on the forward strand.
AGGGCAGTCGCTTTTAAAACTACTTAAAAAGGAACCGCAGCCTTAAGCGATTGCACCTCGACGTCGTAGAGGAAAACAGAGCTTTTGTTATTCAAAAGATTTGATTCGAAATTGGTTAGTATGCAATTTTCATAAACTTGGAAAATGTAAGTTTTAATGATATAAAATCTGCTTAGACAAAAAACCTGCTCTATATCCATAAGGCTCGTGCTGAGAGTGTCGATTGCATCCATTCGTTCAACCAATGTCTTTGGAACTGAATATGTATTCACTCGAAACCCTGCGCACACTTTTTCCATGCGCATTTTTAATGTCTCTCCTTGACACACACATAAAAATGCTACTTTTCTCACTTCTTTTCCCTGTAAAAATTAACTTCAATGATTATTCGCTTCGGGTACACAGAAAAATTTACTAACAAATCAAAATTTTAGTCCCCTTATTTTTGATATAAGTTTCTATAAGAGACTAGCGTTCCGCCCCGGGCTTCGCCCGGGATGCAATTTTTATATATAAGAACATTCCCCGTTTATCCCTCTTTCCATTAGTGAAAACCGAATTAAAATCGGTCTACCGGTTCACGCGTGATGCCGTGACCAAGGGAAATGGGGATTCATTTTTATATATATAGAAGAAGATGAAATGTCGATGAGTGAAAGATTACACCCTGTAGAAGTATAAAAAAACAAAATTTCAGTGAAATATTGTAGAGAATTTAATTTTACAAAAAAAAAATTCCAATAAATTTTTTTTTGTTAAAATTAAATATAGTAGGGAGGTGAGAGAGGGTTGATAGGTACATTTACATAATTTTAAGTTTAGCAAAAATAAGTTTTATGAACGCTTACCATTTTTGTAAAAACACCATTTTTTTTTTAATTTTTTACACTTTTTTTGCACGGTGGAATCTAAAATTTCTTTCACTCATAGATATTACATAATTATAGTCTAGAAGCTTATATAAAAAATGTCTAGGAGGGGCTAAAATTTTGATTTTTGATAATTTTCTTGGATGTGAATCGCATTTTCCGTTATTCTAATTGCTGGGGTCTATGTCTCGTAGCTGTTATGGAATTGTTCCCGTGTAAACAAAAGTCTGTTTGTTCGAGTGAATGCTAAAATGAATAGCATATCGAGTTTCTTCTTTAGAAATTGCGGCCTTTAACAAAAAAACTTACTGATTAGACATCATTATATAAATCGAATCGAGGGTCACGAGTGACTTAACCTCTCTTTAGCATAATATGTTATAACCTTACTAAAGAATAGTTCACTTAGTTCATTTTGAGTGAATGTATAAATAAATAATTATACTACACTTACGGGATCCGTTTAAATCTCCATTACTGTTCTACTATGTTACGTGGATTCCAAGAATAATAAACAAAGATAACTCCTGACATTTGTTCTACAAATAATATTATCAAATGAACATTTTCTTTCATATATCAAACGATAATTGTCTATGGTTCGATAAATAATAAGAAGAAAACAACAATCTTTGTTAGCGATATAAACCATGATTGTCGGCCTAGGTATGAATACACGTCTCGCTCACCCTTTGTAACACTTACAAAAACACTTACAAAAAGTGTTATCCTACGAAATGTTTATTTTATAGCAATTTGATCAGCAGCTGAATTAAACTCGGTTAAGAACATATACGTAAAAGTGGAGTAAGAAAGTGCTATATTGGTGTCTCAAGGAGGGAAAAAGAAATAGAGGGAGACAACGAAAGAGATGGGAAGATGAAATAGTAGAAGTGGCAGGTAGGACATGGTTAAGAATTGCACAGGACAGAGAAGAGTGGAAAAGATTGGAGGAGGCCTTTGCCTTTCGGCAAACAGAAGAGGAGAGAACAGCAATTTAAAAAAAATGCCTGTATAAAATATGTAACTACTTTTCTGAATAAAGGCTTATTATTATTATTATTAAGTACATATACTTAAATTTTATGAATCGTATGTTTCTATCTAGTTTACGTTCCGTAACATTTAAACGTAGCATTGCAATGTACCTACGTCTTATTTTAGACGCGTCACTTATGTGTTCAATAGCGGTCACAATTATCACTAAAGAGGGCCCAGGTCCTTATTTCCTTATTCCTTAACAAAAACCCATTGCTGTTGTTGCATCTGCTTATGATATCAATATATTAAGAGGTAAAAAAGTTAAAAGTAAAATTTTTTAGAAACACTTTACTGTGGTGGTTGGATGAAAAATTGGTAGGGCACACTGCGTTTCGCAGTCATTTGGGCAGCCCGCCTGGCGGCAGTGACCACCGCCTGGCGGCAGTGACCACCCCCTTACCGTAGACCACCGTGAAATAACAGCATATACGTGCTGTTGTGTTTCGGTGAGTGAGTAAGGGATGCCAGAGCCCATTTCCCCCCCTCCTAATTCCTTATCCAATCCTAATCCTACTGTAGTCGGCAGCGCATTTGCAGCAGCTGTGGCGTTGCTTGTGTTATAGGCGACGGTAGCCACCTACCATCAAGTGGACCGTCAGCCTGTCTGTCGACATAACATAAAAAAAATAAAAAAAAGTTATATGCCCTGCAAAAACATAGGACTAAATCAGAAAGAAATGATTTGATGCGGTGTCTACTTAAATAAAATCACTCTGTAGTACTCTGGTACGAATTTACTAGAAAACTATGGTCTATATGGTACTATATTTCAATAGTATACATTTACTTATTAAAAGTTGACAAGTCCAAAAACTAAAAACTTTTAATTACCGTTTGCGGATCGATCAGTATTTTATCCTGGCTCGCTTGACGATAGAATATATTGCCGGAGGAAACACGCCAAATCATCATCTCAAAATGCAAGCATCTCGACCTCAATACAGTGCCCGTAAAAACCCACAGTCTGCCAGACGGACCGAGCTCACTCTTCCTACAAATATTAATTTTATTTAATAATTAATATTAATTTTATTTTAATAATAAACCCATTCACATGATTGCAAAGAACATGTGAATATGACAGGCGTCGATAAATAGGGGATCGGACAGTAATCAGATTAAAATCTAAAATGTACTTAGAAAGAAAATATATTTTTTTTACGATTATTTATCGAATAATGATTTAATATAATTCATTTAAATATTTTTAAATGAAGAAATAAAATTTTATTATTTACAATATTTTTAATCTATACTAAAACACCAATCACAGTGCGTGACGTCATTTGTGGGCAATCATTGTCTTATGCCAATGCAGCTGTTTTGTTATGATATGACCACAAATGACGTTACGCGCTCTCAGATGAACTATCGTGGCGTTTTGGCGGCATTTTCAAACAAACAATATTAAAACATGATTTTGAGTACCTAAAAGGCTATAAATAAATAAAATAGTATTTTTTTATGGGAATCCATGAAGATTAATTTAAAACACTTTCTGAAAATTTGTCCGATCCCCTATTGTGGATAGGTTTCTTACTGTTTAATGTACAAGATTTGTGGATAGGTTTCTTACTGTTTAATGTACAAGATTTAATGTTTAATGAACATAGGAATAGCATAGCATAACATAAAATAGCATAGCATAGCGAATAGCGCACATGTACCCCCCCTGGTGTTGTTTGTGTCCTTAGGCGAAGGTAACCACCTACCATCAAGTGGACCGTCAGCCTGTCGGCCACCTTTAATAATATTCAAAAAAAAAGTCAAACTGCGTTATTCATAAGCTACCCAGCTCACCTGGCGGTCATAATCGCCCACTTACATAAGACCACCTTATAACAACTGCACGTAGGTGCATATCCACGTTTTATATTTCGGCGATTGCGTAAGGCAATCTTTCCCAACCGAACTTATTCTAGAGGCCCTTAGAAAGAGTAAAAATAAAAATTATAAAACAAAAATTCAAAATATACCTAAGTAAATTTCTTGTTTTACTTTTAGGGATATTAATGTAATTTTCAAAATTGACTCTGGTCTGGATTTGAAAAGTAGTGGTAGGGCACACTGCGTTTCGCAGTCATTTGGGCAGCCCGCCTGGCGGCAGTGACCACCCCCTTACAGAAGACCACCGTGAAATAACAGCATATACGTGCTGTTGTGTTTCGGTGAGTGAGTAAGGGATGCCAGAGCCCATTTCCTTATCCCCTCCTAATCCCTTATCCTTAATCCTACTGTAGTCGGCAGCGCACTTGCAGCACCTGTAGCGTTGCTTGTGTTATAGGCAACGGTAACCACCTACCATCAAGTGGACCGTCAGCCTGTCTGTCGATATAACATAAAAAAAAAAAAAAAGTGCTTGGGAAACTTGGTTGTAAGGGATTGAGCCAGAGATTCCTCTTATTCTTATTCCTCTTATTCTTATTCTTTATTCCTCTTTACCTCATTATAACAAAGAAGACAGCGCCCTTGTGTGTGACCCCCTTGTGACCCCTGCGATAGTCACACATCGAGTCAGCCTGTCTGTCGACCTTTTTATATATAAAAGAACTTCACACACTTAGATACTTCGCGGCTTACCATTCAAAAGATTTCTAATAAGAAACACTATTAATAATTAATCGAGGCTTAGTCGATATTGTATGAGATTAATCAATATTGTCGAAATGTAACAAATCAGGCTATCTAGGGCGCTAACGGGGCACTGCCGCCTCATCAGGCACCTTAAAGTAATGGGGTTCACTAGTACGGGAGAGTGTCGCTTCTGCCATAAGGCAGAAGAAACACCAATGCATATCCTGTGCGAGTGTGGCCCTCTGATGCACAAGCGCAGTCACATCCTAGGAAGCCACACAATGGCTTGTGAAGATGTGAAGAATGCCTCTATCAAAAAAGTACTACAGTTCCTTAACGTGGTATAGGTAGAGAGCTTTAGTTCACGTGGCGATCACAATATTTCAGCAATGGACGAAGTGATACTGGTACTCTAGCAGACAGAAATAGCCACTAAGACAAGATAAGATAAGATAAAATGAGATTAAAACTGTTAAAAATTATTGTTACGCTTTCAATAGAACATGCGATGAGCTCGTAATATTTAAGATATTATCTTTCTAACTCCAGCCTTATAACTTTTCATTATTGGTTCTGATGTATGATACGGGCTTTGTGATATTACACACATATTCCTCCGTCGTATTACTATATTTAATACTAATTTGTTTTGCAAGACAGTATAACCTCTTTGAAAATTCTCGACAGAGGCGTATAAAGCTTTGTCGTCAAAAGCATATTCCTTTATATTAAATTTTACAGTTAATTAAATGTCTAAAACACTTCCTATATTCATTAATTAATTTATTAATGTTTGCCCATTTCTCAAAATTCAACCAATAAAGTCATAATTTGGAACATTAAAAAAAAACTGTTTCCGTTTTATTAGAAAATTCCAATCTTATTGTTATGATTATTTCTTTGGAGAATTTCCGTTATGCTCGTGGCCAAAGGACCGTGAAAGAAGGAACTATGGCACGCTTATCTATTTATAAGATAAAGAGAAATATATCGGTAGTAGTCTTCCTTTTAAGTAGCATATTAGCTTTTCTAATAATTCAATACAAATTTGTGTTCCGACTTGCTCCCGATCAATATTGCTCCCGATCAATTAATCTTTTAAGAATCAAAGAAAATCTTTTAAGAAGATTATGTAACTATATTAAAACATGATATTATCTTTAAAGAAATCATATAAAGAGTCGTTTAAAGAGTAAACCTCAGCAATAATGAATCGCGTCTGAGCTCCGCATCACCGAGTAGGTTGCCGACGTGAGTAAGCACGTAATACATCTCCGTCAATTCCAAAAAATGACTCGTCAACTTCGAATGGTTCGTGGATATTTCCTGGATGTCGCATTCCCATTTCTCGAGCGTAGACTGCACATTAAAATATTAACACACGTTTTAAAAAAATTTAATGAAAAATATGACTATTATAACACAGGCGTTGTTCCAAGCTCGTTTTTTAATAATTCATTGACTAAATGATTAAACTTCATTGTATAAAATATAGTTAATTACAATAGATTCGGAAGGCAATCCTTTTTGACTCAGCAGCTCTAACGAACAGTAATTACTTTGATTCTTCCAAGATATATACATATCTTGGAATGATAATTATAAAAAAATATGAGTAAAATATAGTATTACCAAGACAAAGTAAAAATTAAGTGAGAGCTTAAGTTAAAGTTACGCTAGGAAAATCTTAAGTCGATATGCTTTGCTTCAGAGATTAGGGCCCAAAATTAAAACCTGTCCAGAACGCATATAACCATACCACTTCAAATACACATAAATATAAGGGCACACATGTCATGCAGATACTTCATAAATAAAGATGGATATATGAGCTCTTATTTTATTTAGTGGTCATATTTTTTCATTCATTTTCCGTAGCTTTTTCTTTATATTTGTAAAACCTCAAAAAAAACACGAATAGACATTACCAATAACTAAATTCTGTAATTTCTAATTCTATAGAGGTAAAATAAGAAGTATCAAATAAGGCTCATGTCTGTATTAAACTAGGGTTATTAATAAATAAATGGTTATTAATACACACAGTTTTTTTTAAATAATAGTTAATAAAAACAGTTTTTATTAAAATAAAAATAATTATTACTGTTATTGCAATTGGTAGGTTGCAGATATGATTCAATTTGAGTCGCCTCATTTGCATCGAATGTGAACTCAAATTCGGAATAAAAATTGAATGAAAGGTTTTTTCAATATTACTGTACCTCAAACATAAGCATTTCGCTCGGTTGTAATGCTTTGTAATCCTTCTCATTACCTATGTCTGAAACATAGACATGATCTTTGACCATTTCTTCTTCCATGTAATGGAGTTTGCGTTCCATTTCTGCACACCTGCACATGTCTGTGATATAACTTCTTTGGAAGGCTTGCAATTTTTGGTTCATCTACAAAACAGTATTTTTAGAACGGGTAGTATTTAATCGAATGACTGTAAATTAAAATTTTAAGTGTAAAATATAATTAATTTACGTCATTGTATTACTAAGTGCGAGTGACGAGAAATCAACAGAACAGCAACTTACAAACATTCATTTGAGTTACTTTAAATACAAAATGAGAAGCTTCATAATATTTGTTTGAGTGTCAACGTTACGTCCTGGATTTTTTTCAATATTTGGCAAATTATTTATTTGTACTGTGCAGCGTTTTATCTTAAATGAAGTGTTTCTAAAAGAAAACCCACTTTAAAAAATATTATTGAGCAGAGAACCTACTCTATGGACTCCACATTTTTTTGAAAATTTTACTTATGAATTAACTGTTTGAGGAAACACACTATTACGGCCAAGATTTAATTATTCAATGGTAGGTAATTAAATGAAACAATGTATTCCAAAGAAATAATACAATATGCATTTACTTGAATCAAATTAACAAAACACAAGATAAAATAAGTCACTTCAGTGAACTAAAAACAAGTAATCTTTTTATTAATAGGTATGACGAACACTACTACTCATCGTCACTGGTAAATAAGTGCTGGCTTGGACTTAGCGGGACGGCCTCGTTTTCTTTTTTGCCCAATGGGTATTACTTTTGCTTCCAGAGGTGGTGTTGTAAGGCCCAAAATGTGTTTGCATATTTTTGAAAAAATCGGCACAGTCACACGAGCCTTTTTGCCAATCCAAATATACTCGTCAAAAGTTTACCAGCGATCATTGTAGTCAAGTCTTTCGCATTTTCGTTGCAAATCAAATATACTTTTTTGGTAGAATCAGATTTGCCAACTCACCTGACTGCATTGATTCGTCGAACCGCTCCTATTCGAATTCGCGAGCGTCAAACTATCCGCAGTTTTCATTTAAAAAGTCATATCAAAATAAAAAACAACATACCTCAAATAGAATATCAGTAACCAATCATTATTAATAAAGCAGCTCACAAAACGGTGCTTAAAGTGAACTTTTTAGTAGTTAGTTATGTAAAACCTCAATTGGAAAAATCGTCCCTATCTTAATATTAAAGTTGCTTTCTCTGTATTTCTAGTCGCTCACTTAGTAATTTAGTCGCACGCCTATAATTTTAATATCCAAAATGGATTATTCACAATTCACTTTTTTATAAGCCCGTTTAGGATTTTATTATTAATTAATATTCGTCGTTAGTTTAGTTAAATTTTCGCTTTCTCAAATTCATACAGCTCAAGTTATTAAAGCAGTATCTCATCATCAGTCCCTAAGTTTTTTTTTATTCGATCGTTTTATAATTCCCCTTTTAGAGCTTTGTACAAATAATTTAATATCTCTCACATTGTAACGGTCAACTGGAATTTATAGGTATTTTGACATTCTTCTTGTATAAGCAAGTTGACTAATAAGTAGTAATAAGTCTACTTTGGACTGTATTTTAATTTATTAATAATAATATTTTTTTTAACTAAACACATCAAAAAAGTCTAAGAAACACATACAAATTTCAATTTTACAATGTGTTTTTAGCGCGTAACTTTCTCGTTTGTAAACCGATTGCAATGTAACAAACACTAAATGTTACGGGACGCTTGTTACAATATGTACAACACTGAAAACCTCATACAAATAGGTTAAGCCGTTTCTGAGATTAGCGCGCCCAACGCACAGACAAACAGACAATTCTAAAAACTATTTTTTTGACTTCGGCAACATAATTACGTGTACAATTTGTTTTTTTTATATTTAAAGTACAGATGTACCCCTTCAAGATTTTATTATATGATAGACAACTGAATAGAAGATATAGATAAGGACCGGATAACATAGTTATATTTATATCCTTACGAACACTATAATCTTAATATATAAAAATGAATCACTATTTCCTTTAGTCACGGCATCACGCGTGAACGGGTAGACTGATTTTAATTCGGTTTTCACCAATGGAAAGAGAAATAAACGGGGAATGTTCATATATATAAAAATTGCATCCCGGGCGAAGCCGGGGGCGCAACGCTAGTTTCTTTATAAAATATGAAAAAGCTTAATACTTACATCAACAAACTGTACGCAATCCATGTCCCCGAGTTTTGATATTATTTCGAAAGCACTTTCCGGTTGAATGTAAATATCATAGTAGGACATTAAATCGCTACGTAACATGCAACCCATTTTTAAAATTTCCTTTAATTCTCTGCGATTTCTATAAAAAATTATCACAATCTTGTCATTTTTCAGTATAAACAAGAAGAATAATTATTATTTGTCAAAACGTATGTCAAAGTATTTGTTGTACTTTATAAAAAAGTTTAGAGGTCCAATCCGAACGATCTATCTAAGTGTGTTTATATTTTCCATAGTTCCGCGAAGGCCGGCAGAGCTTGGCCGAACGCCCCCGCTTTTATCAAGCATCGAGTCAGTACGGTGCGAGCGAGAGAGTTGTAGGATATTTGTTCTTCTATCTATAAGGTAATCTGCCTTCTGTCCTACCAAAGATTTTAAACTGTATAGATCGGGCTGTAAAGAATCCGTAATGTGACACTTAGAACCACGTGGTACAAAATCGCTCAGTCCAGTTGCGTAGCTACATTTTCAGCGCCTGGAGCAAAATTTTTCAAGCGTCCTCTCTCATTTTTTTGAACGATTGATTGTAACATTGTAACTTTGCGAACTTGTAACAGAAAATTGCATGCATATAGCAAATAAAAGTATTATTATCAAGAAAAATATGCTGAAAGATTACAGATTCATTATCATAATTTATTAAAACTGAAAAAAAATCATACACAAATCTCCAGATGATTCATTTAGAGGTTTGTGTATAATTCCTCACGTCCCATATGAGAGAGGCATTTGAAAAATTTTGCTCCAGGGCGCAAAATAATCAGGCGCAATTATAATTAGGTGGGCATTTTCGAATGGCTATTGACAAAAATTTAAGAAAAAAAAAATTGGGCCCCCTAGACCCCGGCGCCCTGGAGCAACTGCTCCCACCCGCTACCCGACGCTACGTCCCTGGCTCAGTCCATCGTCAACTTTACAAGGCTATTTAACTATGCCATGGCCATCCTGATTACGGCGATCAAGATCAATATTTTTGTAAGAAAAAATTCCCAATGCCCTCTCTATATATTTAATCTTTCTGTGTTCCACGTATTGAAGTCGATTATTAGTTTTCTGTCTTGTAACTCTTAACATCGACCTTAATAAAGGATGAGACTACTCTAAAATTATCAAATAATAGGGTGCTTGCCTTAACGCTCTGTCTTAGGATCCCAGGATCGATTCCCGGCAGGGTCAACTTTTAAAATGAACTATTTAAAGTTGACTGTAGTATGGATTTGGAAAGTAGCCCTTACAGAAGAACATCGTGAAATAACAGCATGTGTGCTGTTGTATTTCGATGGGCGCGTAAGGGACGCTAGAGCACGTTTCCCTATCCCTTTCTAATCCCTTATCCTAACTATGGTAACAAGCATTTGCAGTACTTGTGGCATTGCTTGTGATATAGGCGAAGGTTACCAACTACAATCAACTACAATTACCAACTACAAAAATTAAAATATTAAAGTAACTATTAAATTGATATTTCTTTTTGCAAATAAATATATATTAATACATGAATAAAAAATCGAATCACTTATTTTACCCAATTTATTTATAAATATATTTTCTTTTTGTTGAGTAGCTATTGAAACGCTTTTGCGTTATAAATGAAAAAATTACAAAGACTTTCCTCGTAGTGATTAGTGTTCGCCCACTTATTCGAGCAATCATATCACGACTCAGAAATAAATATTGCTCAGATAATATTCTGAGAAATTGCAAATTCATAAATTGTTTATTTAAATCCGTATATTTTATTTCAATACTGTTTATTTTAATTTAGTTTTACGTGTTGGTTCGCCAAGAAACCCCTTGAATCGATTACGCGTTGCCTTTTCTTCTGTTATTCTTTAGCCCCTAGGGTATGGCAAACCGTGGAATAATTTACTGTTTTCCAACTACGTACTGAGGTAAACCTGCTACTCCCGCGGGATCCCCGAGCCTATTTCCTACCAGTAAATTATAGCCAATTGCCAACGTTATAATGAATAGTTTAGATAAATATACATTCCTTAAAATTTAACAAAGTAATTCTTTAATTTATGAATTTATAGCGTCACTGGACTCGATAATAAATTAAAATTGAGAGATTTTGCGATATTTCATGCTTTTGTAGAGGAAGTGCCTATCTAAAGTGTTAAACATTGGCGAAGGTGTTTTTTAAAAAAAGAACGATACAAAAAAATAGTTCAGAAACAAAAGAGGTATTAAAAAAAGGTATAACGTTTGATCTATATTTTTTTCTTACTTCATAGTTTCGGTATTTTTTTTAATTAGGGCATTTGGAAGGATTGGATAAGGAATACGGTATTTGACTATAACTTTTTTTTATATTAAGGTCGACAGACAGACTAACGGTCCACTTAATGGTAGATGGCTACCGTCGCCTATAACACAAGCAACACCACAGCTGCTGCAAGTGCGCTGCCGACTACAGTAGGATTGGATAAGGGATTAGGAGAGGATAAGGAAATGGGCTCTGGCATCGCTTATTCACTCACCGAAACACAACAGCACGTACATATATGCCGTTATTTCACGGTGGTCTTCTGTAAGGGGGTGGTCACTGCCGCCAGGCGGGCTGCCCAAATGACTGCGAAACGCAATGTGCCCTACTACTTTTCAAAACTTTTCAAATCCAGACCAGAGTCAATTTTGAAAATTACATTAAAATTTCCAAACTTGACCCCACAGGGAATCGAACCCGGGCCCCTGAGACGTTAGGCAAGCACCCTTGCCACTCATCCAACGGGCTGACAAATAATGAAAATATGAAACAAATTGTTACTAGACTAACTGTAAATATTTTTTTAAACCAAATTAACTAACACAGTATTTAAAAACATGTACAATTTTCATAAAAAATAATGATTTTTTATGAAAATTGTACATGTTTTTAAATACTGTGTTAAAATTATTAATATTTTGTTAATTAAAATAATTAAATTTTCATGTTTGACCACGTGATTAAAAACGCACGCGATTGGTGGCATATAGAGTTGCGTCATTTGCATTGTTCAGTGGTAGGTACATGAGCGTACTACGATTTGACAGCTAATTATTTGTTTGCAAGCAAGTGACTTACGAGTATTGATATCACATGACTTAGCGTTTTGGCGCTCTTATTTGTAATTTAAACTTTGATTGTAATTTTCATAGAAAATAAAGCAATTCACAAAGAATTAATCAAATTGCAAGTGTATAATTAACAATTTGAGATATTTTCCTAAAATCTGTCAAATATCGTATTAGTCCTAACTATTGTATCGTCAGTCCTAAGAACTGTGTAAGATATCTTTTAAAAGTAATCAAGATTATCAGTCTCTTGACGAAAGTCTTAATTAAAGGTTTGTCTTTTTTAAAAAACCGCTGGACCAACGTAATTGTAGTTCAGAAATATAATCTTATAATTTATCGCCTTTTTGATTGTTTTCTTTAAATAAAAAAACTCACTGTTTCTAATAATGTTTCATCGTATTTGCTATGATAAGAATTTTAGTATATCAATTAACGTGTTTTCCAAAATTATCTCCAAGAGCTGCTTGCCTAGTGCAGAAGATGTCGTCTAAACAACCTCAAACTGTCGCACGCCGCGTTTGGCAGAGGTGACGAACTTCAGACACCATTCGCTTTGTGTCTACACACGCATAAGTACCTAATATACCTTTACCGTACATTGCACCCAACAGGTTTTCATAACGTGAGACTTAGTAATTAGTTGTCGTGAGCGTCAGAGAAGTGAATTAATAAAATTCTTCACCCTAGGGGGGCTTGTAGAAACGAGAGGAAATAAAACGTTGAGAACTTGAAATTTATGACGTATAATTTTGAGAAGGTGAGGCGCTTCGTGCGCAACATATAATAATATGTCTAAATAACATACCTATTATTTGTGCATTGTATATTTTATTCTCTACTAATATGGTGCCCGCGACATCGAAAAGTAAAAAATAACGCCTGACTAAATATATTATTAGCAGTGTAACGCCTAACGCCTAACAGTTTATTTCGTAATATACACCCTATTTTTAACGCGTAAAAATAGGGTGTATATTACGAGTAATATTTTCTTTGAGCGTATATACTGAAAAAATAACTACACTAAAAATCTGAATAAGACAGCAGTTCGCATTGTATTAGTTTTAAAGAACAATAGATTTGGAGCGGAGGGGAATAAGCCAACTAAAGAAGTAGTATTTAAATTTATTAATTTTAATTTCTTTATGTATATTATTATAATAATATTATATCTTCTTATATATAAAAATGAATCCCCATTTCTCCTGTGGCTCTAGCATGAGTTTACGATACTACACTCGCTAGCGAGAGCGTAAAACATTTATATGGAAAATTGATAATTTGACATTGACAGTTCACAATTTTCCATACAAAAGTTTTACGTTCTCGCTAGCGAGTGTAGAATTGGTGTAGTATCGTAAACTCATACTAGAGCCTCTGGTCACGGCATCACGCGTGAACGGGTAGGCCGATTTTAATTCGGTTTTCGCTAATGGAAAGAGGGATAAACGGGGAATGTTTTAGGGTATATAAAAATTGCACGCCGGGCGAAGCCGGGGTCGGGCCGCTAGTATTATTATAATGAGGTAATACAGAATATTAATATTAACTTGAAATATTTCGATTTGTAGGTATTGACAGGAATCGGTCCGAGAATGTCGCGCTATATCGCAAAAAAGGTCTGAACCTTGCCGCGTTATCATCGTAGGTGTATGCCTACGAGATGTCACGACTGACATTAAGGAGATAATGACCTCAGAACAATATTGTTCTGAGATAATGAGAGTGGGTAGTAACTGTTAATAATTTGCTTTGATATAAACTTCCCGGAAGGATATAAAAGGACGTAAATAAATGGTTCTGAAAATGTTGTTTCTACGTTATTTCAGAGAAACTCTATCACGCCTTTGTGTCATTTTTCTCAATTGTTCCAACATGAAAACGCCATTATATAAATAAAAATAAATAATTAAATAATAGAAAAAAAATGTCTGTAAATTCACATTCAATTCAAATTATTTATAAAAATTAGTCTTGTTTGGTAAGTATATCTGAAACAAGAATAGTTCGATGATCATGTAAAATTTTATTCTGTAAAAAACTAGCGAAGTCTCGATGGAGCTGCTTGTTTATCTCTAAAAAGTAGTGAAATCTAGACAAAGTCGTGCCAAGTCTAAGGTTCCTTACTGCGATTTCTTTATTGTTATAGTTAATGTTGTGTGACTTGGCATTTGAATACACAAGGGTATAAAACCAGGTGCTCCATGACACCATTGCACCAATCTGTCGCCAGATTGTGCAACACATGCATTCAGCATTGACAATGCTGACTTCTGCTCTCTTCTTTTTGGAGCGTCAAATCGACCAGCTTGTCGTAGTATCGAACTTAACTAAAAAAATACTATACCACAAAATTTTTGTTCTGTTATACATCAAAACACTTATTAGATATTTTATATAATATTAAAATAATGCTAGGATTGCAATCGATAATACCTAGTTTTAAATGAAAATGTTATAAAAAATTTAAGATTTATTTAAACATCAATGAATTACAATCAGTTCCTCTTGTAATAGAATGAGCAAATATGTAATTTTGTAATATTGTTAATTAATAATATCAGGCGCATTCAAGTCGTTAGAGGAGATTTCCTGAACAACCCTTCGAGAACCCTCAGTAGTTTCTTTATTATCTCCTTTGATGGTACAGTCAGACTTTATTCCCATTGTGTAAGTATCTTTTACAAAATTGAGGAAGCTATTGAGAACAAGAACCACGGCGGCGCTTTACGGATTCATTTTATTGCGGATATGCATCGGCTGCCTATCATGGTAATTTAGAAACTCGACTTTCACATGAGAATCTTCTGTCAAAATATGAATATGTTTTAATGTTAGCTTAATGGTAAATTAATTAATTAATTTTCTTGAAATATTTTTTAAGAAAGGCTGGTTAAACATTTTAGAGATTTTCTCCCGTCAATCACCATAAAACTCCATAAAAGTAATGGTCTATGATATGGAACGTAAGCCTCGAGCTAAATTTTAATTTAATTTATCTTTTTTATTATAATTCTTTTCGAGAACTCAACAGGTTTTTTTTTATTTCCGCAAATACTTTTAGAAAACGTGATCATTGCTCCAAATTCAACATGTATGGAAAATACCCAAATATGCAAGTCCGACAGCCGAGCGTCCACATCTTTATATTATATATCACAGCACTAAGTTGTATAAGTTGTAAGCAATTCGCATAAGTTGTAGTTCAGTACTCATCAAATACCACAACCATTTGGGATCGAGCGGGAATACGAACAGAATTGGTCCTGCATATTACGCTCAAGAACCCCGAGCTTCCAGTTTCCGGTTTTCTGGGATTGCATTCAGTCTTATTGCATAGAGTTGTCAACAATTTAGAAAGTGTATTAATAATATGAGTTCCGTAGACGGAAACTGTTGATGAAACTATTTGTTTGAATCTCTATATCGACCAGCATCATTAAATGTATCTAGTTAGATCGTCAAATGAAAATAAATACCTTCATCCTCTGTCAAAGGTGTAGTTTAAGGACATGGCTGTGATACCATATTGGCCAACGACGAATTGAAATTTTTTTTCTATGCAAAAATTAGTCAATTACTACTGCACCGGTTTGGAAAGGAAACAATTTACCGAAACTCTACTAATTTTCTATTTTTGATGTGAAACATCTATAGGCGCGGGTGAAACTGATTGATAGCGTGGCGACGCAGTCCGTGGCGACGCGTCACCACGCTATACGATGGTATATACATATACAGTCTATGCTTAGTAGTGTGTACGGTTGTTGTGATTGTTGGTGGTTGTTGCAACTTGAAATAAATATTTAAATTTTTGTATTCAATAAAAATAAACGTTAAATAAATAAATAAACAGTAATCATTTTATTTCACTCGATGTTTCACATCTACCAGGCGTCCCGTGACGGCTCTTTTTTTTTTAGACTACTTTTAGACATTTTCTATTTTATTAAAACAATATCCCATTTCAAAATCTTCACATTCAATTGTCTTATTTAATTAATTAATATTAATTAATTAAGATACGTTTTTCAATCCTTCAATGAGGTGGTAATTTGTTAATACATAGAAAGGAATCGTATCAGCCTTTATATAGGCTAAAGTAGAATGTTGAAAAAATGTACTGTCTTTCCCTATGTTAAAAATGTCCACCAATCCAATCGATTATACCAGCATGGGATTCGTCACTTTTATTTGTGAGGACCGCAACGCGACGTGTTTTTCACCTACCTATGCTAATACGAAAATTTTCCTTTTACAAAATATATTTGGTAGAGAATTATGATAGAAATACGAATTTTTATTTAAAAATGTATTATATCAATGTTGGGCGTCATTGTAAAAGTGCACATTCATTTATGAATTTTATAAAAGATCTTAATAAACACACTAGACAGGCTGATACTGTAAGAACCTTACTCCTAAGTATGTAAATTTGTATGGCAGAAATCGTTTAGAATATATAGTACCTAAATTAATTAACAGTTTGCCGACAGAACTTAAAAATATTAAATTCATTTAATAAAAATATTAAATGAAAATAATATTAAATATAAACTTGGAAAATATTTTTTAGAACAATTATTGAAGTAACACGTATATTTTAATTGTTCGGTAGGTACATAGACAAACTTAGTGTAAACTATAATGTACCGTATACCTGGTTTCCTCTTTATGTATTTTTTTTTTAGTAAATAATAAATTTAAAAAAAAGTGAAAATATATCTCTTACACACTCAATGCACGTGGCTTAGGTATAATAATACTGATATTAATAGAAATATAAAAGATAAATTAACAGAGAAGTAATCTATATCTATAGTAATATTATAAAGGGAAAAGGTTTGTATATACGTGTATATACGTATATTGGTAATGAATAAACTTAGAAACTACTAGACCGATTTTAAAAATTATTTCATCCATAGAAAGCTACATTATCAGCCAGTATATTTTATAAAATATACGCGAAAGTTTGTAGAACTGGGCAGAAAGTGAAGAGAGAAATGAAAAATATATATAAATTTCGAATTAGGAACCCTTTAGGAAGCTGTCGATGTAATTTCATTCAGTTGATCATATAAAAAGTGTGGGTCGTAAGAAAAATTTCAATTTGACTACAGAAAACCTTCGCAATATTTATGATTTTCGTTCCGGTCTTAGTCAACAACAAAGTTTTGTTAGACTCCGATTGGCTTTTCACGACGCAGCCCTATCCCGTGCCTCTATTTATAACTGGTTCAGTCATCGAAATATAATATAACGTTCTAGTTCGCTGGGTTAAGTGAGTATAAACATGGTCGTAGCAATCTCACTGATGATTTTCGTAAAGGATGCCTATCTACGGCGACAAATGAAAATAACTTGAATGACGTGCGAGTCATGATTGAAACAGATAAAAGTATGGCTCAGTCAAGTTTAGCCATTCGCATGAGTCAGGTGCATAAACTCTCACATGAACATCTAGGGGTGAGGAAACTTTGTGCTAGTCAAATTATGGATCATAAACACTGGTGATTGGTACCGCGAAATTATTGAAAAACTAGATGAAAACCCGGCTTCGCTCGGGTGTAATGTGACTGTGACTCATAATATGTACACATGTAGGTACAAAATGTACGTAGATATTTCCGTAGTTATGGGTTCTCAAGGAATATTAAAGGCAAAGCGGCAGAGATTTCGCTCAATGTTTGCGGCAAGACGGTTCGTTTTACACAGTCACATGAGTCACAGTTCTTTGTAATGGACACTTTTTTTAAAATGAATGGTGCGACGACGTAGTGAGTAGCGAGGAGTATGTGCGCTAATATGAATGAAACGGAACGTTTATTAACCACTCAAGATGTCACAGGTGTCAGTGAGTGACGTTTCGCTAGAGTGGCCAATATGGCCCTGCCGGCGTCTGTATTTCCGAGCTCATATAACCCAAAATCTTTTCAAGGTTCGAGTGAATAGGCATCTTCTGGGTGAGCTCGCTCCATCGTCGGCCTCGTCCTTCCTACATGGATAGATGCTGGTCAAGAGCAAACCCATCTTTAATAAAAAAAAAGACCTATTTTGGGCAACACTAGTCACTAACTTTTAGTGCAATAACATATGTAGCTTTAAAACGACTGTCGAAATAAATGATTTCATTATTTTTATTATCAGCTTTCAAGGGCTAACGAATTTAATTCGTCGTTATTTTATAAATTCTTCTGTGCTTGATTATTTTAAAATGTCTTTTCATGTTCTCATGTCATGTAATTAAAATGATTAAATACAATATAAGGATGGCCTTGTGTTTCTGTAAACATGTGTTCGTACAAATAAATATTTATCTATTAGATATAATATAATATAATATAATATAATATAATATAATATAATATAATATAATATAATATAATATAATATAATATAATATAATATAATATAATATAATATAATATAATATAATATAATATAATATAATATAATATAATATAATATAATATAATATAATATAATATAATATAATATAATATAATATAATATAATATAATATAATATAATATAATATAATATAATATAATCTTATATATAAAAATGAATCCCCATTTCTCCTGGTCACGGCATCATGCGTGAACGGGTAGACCGATTTTAATTCGGTTTTCGCTAATGGAAAGAGGTATAAACGGGGAATGTTTTAGGGTATATAAAAATTGCACGCCGGGCGAAGCCGGGGGCGGAACGCTAGTATTAGATAAAATATAATAACCCGACTACGGCGAAACAAAAAGGAGGGTTATGATTTTGACCGGTATGTTCATCTGTTCCCTCATAAATTTTAAACTACTTATCATAATTTGACAAATGAGATATCGTTGGAAGCGTTATGATCGTCCAATGGTTATAGGCTATGTGACGTCACATTAAATTGAATATGGCGCCCTCTAGAGGACGTGAATTTTTTTTTTTAATGATGCCGTGATCGTTATCCCATTATTTGACCAATTATTTTCAGTTTCACGAGATTAACTCACCTGAAATAACGTTAGAAACAACATTCAAAGCCTTTTATTCGTGTCTTTTTATATCCTTCAGGGAAGTATATATCAACGCTCACAATAATTAATAATTATCACCCACTCAAATTAGTCGTTACACCCAGTTAGTCGTTACATCTCGTAGGCTTATTCGACAACGCGGCAAATTGAAACCTACGAGTGAAGTGGGCCTAGCTATAGCTTTCTCATGGAAGGGGTCCAAGGGTCCAAAAATTTAATAAGATAAATTATATTTTATCCAGATTTCACGCAGAAAAAGGCAGAATTCTAAACAACCTCAACCAATTAGAAATTACATAAATATTAAAGTCTAATTTATCTTTAAATAAAATAAGTACATATGTAAGTAAAGTAGGTAATTTTTGTAAAAAGTAAACAAGTAGTAACATACGTCACATACGAATAAATACTACATTTGTTAGTAGTTACATAATATAAAATATGCAACTAATTTATTTATTAGCACATATGCTTAGATTATAAAATATATCACTGTCATAAATTATGACAGCTGGTATATGGGCCAATTATAGGCGTCCACAACATGCGTACATAGAAATTAAAATCAAATACTATAAAGATGAAAAGCTTTGAACTATATTATATACTAAAGAAAAAAGCATACAATTTTGTCTTAAAAGTTTTGAGAGCGTCCCCGAAAATGTCCACTCCTCAATAAGGCTGTTTAGTTCATTATATTGTTGGCACATTTGTACTATTGGGGAACACCAACCGAGATTACCAATGAAGTTACCAACCTGGTAACTTCGCGGTACATTAAGATTTAATGTATTGTATCAATTTATGTAATAATGTTACACAGTTGATATTCCGTCTATCGCGCAGTGTTAGCATTCTAAAAAAAGATATACGGTTAACATAGGTATCTCTATGAGAAATGTTTCTATATAAAAATGCCAGATGCCTAGTAAATGAATGTTGTATATGCCCTCTATGCGCTCTGAATGCACCGCGTACATCGGACTCCAGACGGAACTTGCATATTCCAAGTTACTGCGTACGAAAGCGTTGTATAAAATTATTTTAGAAAAATTAAATTTCGGCCATGGAATGTTTTGCAACGTCTTTCAACACTGAGGCGTACAAAAAGAGGCACTGTGACCGATTATTATTACTTTATAAGACGCCGACATATGAATAAAGCAGTTCTTATATTCTTGTTTTTGTTCTTTTCGTGCTTAGTTGTACTTTGTCTTTTTGAGAATCTGGCCTTTTGAGAATCTGTCTTTTTGCGAATCTGTCCTTATGCGAACAAACCCTTAAAATTCTTGGTGTTACGCTTAATAAGTCCCAACATTTGGGCTGACTTTGTTACAACTATGTCAATATGTGTTTTAAATGTTAATTTACTATCCACTATAATTCCTAAGTCATGCACCTCATTGACAAGTCATCGATTTCGTAGGAAGTGGGAATAGGTATTTTGTGCATATTATGTGCTAATGCTAATGCATATTATGTGCACCTATTTTATTAATATTTTTATTTTATCAATCTTTGTTTTTTACGCTTTGGCGTTTATTTATGTATATAATTATTCTATATTGGTACAATCAACGAAGAATCAAATATCAAGAGGTAGCTATGCCTTCTGACATTTAACTTTGCTCATAAAATACAATGGCGTTTCAGAGCATTTGCGTTGCTTGTGTTATAGGAAATAACAGCATATATGTACGTGCTGTTGTGTTTCGGTGAGTGAATAAGCGATGCAAGAGCCCATTTCCTTATCCTCTCCTAATCCCTTATCCAATCCTACTGTAGTCGGCAGCGCACTTGCAGCAGCTGTGGTGTTGCTTGTGTTATAGGCGACGGTAGCCACCTACCATCAAGGGGACCGTCAGCCTGTTTACCGACTTTAACATTTAAAAAAATTGAGAGCAGTGGACTCAACGAAACGTTTCTGTGAAAACCGACCGCTGAGTTTTGGTGATGATGTGCTTTGTGGCACGAATGATCCATGATGAATATTTCTTTAGCGTATGTTAAGGGGGGTGTCCATCCCCCTAAACCCTACCTCCCCCCCTAACAAATGCCTAAGAAACAAAAGACGTTGGAAGAGTGGATGGCACCATCTTCAGCAATGAAAAGTTAAGACTATGATAGAAAAAAAACATACATCACAAATGGATGGTAGGTTAGATTACTTCATGATGATTTTCTGTGACAAGATAATCACAACATCTGGACTGGTTGTCCAGTTTAATGATTGCGGAACACATTGTGCCATGCCACTATAAGATATATGTACGTTAATTGTGGAAATATTTCAATCAAATAATGTATTTATTTCAATTGGACGTAGCAACTTTCGATTCATAATTCAACCAATTATGAATAGGAAAAACACAAAACGGGGATTTTACGTTTTTCCGGGCATTTTTTTTATAAGAGCCCACCACGGACATCAACAAATATTAAAAAAAAAAAAAATTAAAAAAAAAAGGAAGTCCGTTATTGGCATTAAGATTTAAATTATACATAATATGTTTTTACTTGTATTTTATTAGTCGATATTAAGTTCTGTGTGACTTTGTATTAATTAAAATAAAAAATAAAAATAAAAAATATCCTTTTTTGACGAACTGAAATATCTGAGTGATTGTAGGCATTTTCTCCCATAAATGTTGCAGGAACAATATTTTATGTAATAGCGTTTATGTGACTATTTTTCTAAGTAAATGTCTTCAGGCAGCTGATGGTAGCTGGCTCCAGTCGCCTCTTAACTAACACAAGCAACAGTAGGTATAACAAAATTGAATACTACCACTACAAAAACTTGAGGTTTTGTATTTTTAATTAAACGAAAATCAAACATGAGTGAGGAATATATGTTTCGTCACACTCGCCTCGCTATTCTCAAACCTAACATACAAAAAGTAAACATTTTGTCAACATTGTTTGCAGTAGATCCAACCCTTGTTTTGTCACGGTTACTCAACTAAGAAGGGGTATTAAAAGAATGTTCAGTTCATGCGTCATCGGTGGAAAATATTTTAGATAATCCGATGGTATGTCCCTGATTCCCTGAAGATTGGGTAGAAAAATAAAAGCATGTGTGCTGTTGTGTTTCGGAGAGTGAGTAAGAGATGCCAGAGCCCAATGTCCTATCCCTTCCTAATCCCTTATCTTTAATCCTACTATGGTCGTAAGCACACTTGCAGCACCTGAGGCGTTGTTTGTGTTAAAGGCAACGATAAATACTTACCATCGAGCGGTCTGGGGTCGAAGCATGGACATTCACCAATATAATAACCAGATGTTTAAAAGCTTTTGAGATGTTTACTTTTGAGCATGCTACGGGTGTCCTGGACAGATCGTGTAAAGAACAAGACGGTTCTGCAGAAAATCTATTTTCATATAAGGCCCCCGGTAAGGAAATTTTATGAGGACTAAAATTAATATGTATAAGCGTTAACTAAAAAGCGTTATGTTCTTCTAAGTAGTTCTACCGAAATCCGATAGATGTCGCCCCTTTACGTAATTCTATTTTTATAGTCCGTGGCGCGATTTTTTATAGTCCATAGTTCCATTCCATAGTCAAAGACAATCGTACTAAAGGAGTAAACTCCAGTCGTTTCTTTTATTAAAGTTGGATTTGGTCTTGGCCAATATCTAGTCGTACAGGAAAGACTAGGTCTATTATGGAGCGAACTCACCTAGAAGATACCTATTCATACCGAACTTTGAAAAGATTTGGGTTGTATGAGCTAGAAAAATTAAAATAACTTACTGGTTTTATGGTTTTCCATAAAAATCAGTAAGTCCGAAACTTTGGGTAGATCACGCGAAGTATGATCAGCTGATGAATCTGAATCTGATGCAGCTGATCATGCAGAGGAAAATACAGAGTAGACCCCAGCCGGGCAGACGAGGTATTTGCTGCCTCAAGATTCGAATGGTATAGCCGAAGTGTCAAATCGCAATTTGGAGCCGCCGCCTCGAGGGTTACCATAGCCATTAGGATAGCCTATTTCCGAAAGGAGATGGTAGAAAGAGAGAGAGAAGACTGAAGATATAAATAGGTCTTATTTTTCCGTTATTTATTCTAAGTGAATAAATGATAGATACGATGAATTTTGTTAACCTCTGATATTTCTTTTACACAATCTATCCCCTCCGGTTCGATTTTCAAACAGTCAAATAAATAAAATTTGTGTAAAGAACTATTTATTATCGTACGTGAAAAGGAATATTGTATAAGTTATTTATACCCAGATCCAATCACACTGGATATGGATCAAACCCACAATGAATCGTCTATGTCAATCTCTTCGAAAATTGTTCGGGTTATACTTTGACGGATAAAATTCGGTCGTTTTTTAAGGCACAATTTACGCGATTTTCTACAACAGTTTTTTAAAAGTTTTCCATTCACGGTGTTCTTCGGACGTTTAACAAACTCCTGATAACACTTTTTATGCTTATATTTACACTTATATTACGTGATTGTGATGGAACTAAAGGATACTTGGACCACTGTAAAAGTTGCGAATGTTCCATTCCGACCTTGATATGGGCAATTATTTATATATATAATAAAATCTTAAACGAACGGTGTCTGTACATTAAATTAAAAAAATTAAAAAAAAAAACAATTTTTACACGTTGTAAAATTATGTTACAAAGGTCAAAAAATAGTTTTTAAAATTTTTGCCTGTTTTTCTGTTTGTCTGAGTGTTTGTGCACGCTAATATCACGTTAAACGACTTAAACTAACTGACGACTGATATATTTTAGTAACCTTCCCGTATAAATAGTAAATTGGATGTTTTTTGGTGTACTCTGAATGAATTCACAAAAATAGCACTATACGTAACTAAGTTATGAATATTAGGAATTAGTTTGCATTTATATTAATGACATTATACATATTGTTGCTACACTACCGCATTGGGTGAAAACCTGTAATGGTAGATTTTAAGTTTGTGTGTAAATAAATAAATAAATAAACATTTAGTGTTTATTTTAATCCAATCGGTGTACAAACAAAAGAGTTACGCGCTTGTATAGCGCGTTACTTAAGTTGCGGGCTCAGCTAGTTACAAATAAGGCTTTTAAATCATTACATCCGTTCCTGCAGCAAAGGTTTTTGGTTTTTCTTTTTGGGTCATGCAGTGAAGACTTATTTCATTCTTTTCTTTGTGCAATTCCATTTAAGAAATTCTTTTTAAGTACATAATGCTCTTGTTAATATAAATCTCTACACGAGATTAACTCTCAGCTACCATTTTGTACTTGAAAATTTTCCCATTTTGATTTTGCGAATTAAAGTACGCTGGTCTTTTTGAAACCTTAGTCAGAACTGCATTCACTTAGGTATATGTTTGATTATTTTTTCCTCGAACAATTAACTTCTTTACATTTTGCATTAGTTACGAGATTTTATAATCAATATGTAGAAGTATACGAGAAATTATAATTTTATATTAAAACAGTGATAAATTATAAAATAAAGTGGCTGTCCGCCTCTATCTGTTTCCCCGCTAAAAATAAGAAACGTTTTTGATACTGTTTTTACTATAGGATAGAGCAAAATTTTGTTCGATAATTAAATTTTGTTCGATAACAAAAAAACTTTTTGCCTCCTTGTTGGTAGTGACATGATGCCGTTGCTGTAGAAATTTTGAGACTTCTGATCAAAAAAGCGCGTCAAATAGTTTTGGCAGTCCTCTCTCAATGTTAACCTTACACTGTCTAAAGAATTCCGAAGAGACCGAAACAGATGGAAATCCTAAGGTACAAGGTCAGGGCTATATGGTGGATGCATTAACATCTCCCAGCAAAACCCTCTCAATTTTTTCTGAGTGGCTAAAGATGTGTATGGTCTAGGGTTGTCGTGATGACCACACCCTTTCTATTGATCAATTCCGGCCGCTTTCTCTAAATTTCTTGTTTTAATCTCATCAGTTGTTGGGAGTAGAGATCTGAATCAATGGTTCTGCCCGACGGTAAAAGCTCATAATGAACAATGCTCTTCCAATCCCACCATACACACATCATCACCTTATTGCGAGTTAACCCGGATTTTGGCACAGTCTGTGAAGCCTGACTGACATTTGACCACAACCTTTTTCGCAAGTTCTTGTCGTATGTAACCCACTTTTCATCACCAGTTATCAATCTCTTCAAAAACGGTTCGGTTTCATTACGTCACAATAAAGATTCGCAAATGGGTACACGATTCATAAGGTTTCTTTCAGTGAGCTCGTGTGGCAATGTCGAGCTTTTTTGTGTACCCAGCTTTTTTCAAATGGGTTAAAGTTATTTTGTGGTCAATTGCCAGTTCTTCAGCTATGTCGTAACTACTGATATGCTGATAAAGCTCAATTTTTTCAAAAATCTTTGACATTGAAATTCCCGGATTGAAAACGCTTAAACCAACTTTGTGCTACTTTTACTGACACTGCATTATGTCCATAAAAGTCACCAATTTTTTTCGCGGCTTGCGTTGCATATTTTCCTTTTTTGTAATAAAATTTTAAAATGTATCGAATTTCTTCATTAGATTCACTCATTTTGACAGAAAAAAAAAACAAATGACAAAATAGCTGGAAACAACATTTTACTATTTTTTTTCTTTTTTGGTAATTTAACCTTCCAGTCAAAACAGTCAAAAAGATTTTTATTACAAGTTTATACATACTACGAGAAAATTTTTTTTCGAAAAGACTTTTTTTCTTTCTTTCTTTATTAACCATAATATTGTGTACTTATAGATTGTTTGTCCTGACTGGTTATATCAACACATAGCCAAAATTAACCAATTCTAGCCAAAAATTCTAGAATGCTGCAATTTGGAACACCGGTTTATTTTACAACGTAAGCATCCGCTTAGAAAAAAAATTTTGAAAATTTCAACTCCTTACAAAGCCGCGACGGGTCACTATAAAATAGTATAGTTTTTCTTTTTAATATATTGCATGTTAAAATGTCTAATTAATCCACATAGACATTTCTATTTTCACATAGTAATGAGATAAGTGATCAGATTTCATTTAACGAAAAACGAAATCATAGCGTTTTTGTTTTTAAATTAAAACAGGTCAAGCGGTCGGACGTCACGAATATTGTGAAAAACAGAACTCATGTGCATATTGTGTATATTGTATATTTTTATTGTTTCTTGAAATAGAGAAGTATGTCAAAACTATATCTTTGTAATTAAAATATCACGAAACAGAATGGTTATGCGTAGTTTTTAGTTTCGTGTTTTTGCTTGTTGTTATTCATTATTTCGTTTTATTACCATCGTACCATGGTATGGTACGGTATATCGAATTTTATAACGTATTTCACGTATTCAAATTTTTAAAATAACTGAAACTAAATTTCATTAAAAAAATTCTGTTTAAAAGAATCTTCAAAAGCATTTTCTCGTTTGAAGTGCAAGTATCAGTTTTCACCTACAAGCCATATTCAAACCTTTCATCTCTTATATATAAAAATGAATCCCCATTTCCCCTGGTCACGGCATCACGCGTGAACAGGTAGACCGATTTTAATTCGGTTTTCGCTAATGGAAAGAGGGATAAACGGGGAATGTTTTAGGGTATATAAAAATTGCACGCCGGGCGAAGCCGGGGGCGAGCCGCTAGTTATATTATAAATAAAAAAATGTGAATAAAAAAATATTGAAAAAAATGTTATTGCTAGTTTGCTCCTTAAGAATCGATTTTCATATAAGCCCCCCGGTATGGAAATTTTATGAAGAGTAAAATTAATACAAGCGTTACGTTATCTGTCATTTTGACATCTGTGGTTCTAGTATGAGTTTACGATACTACACTCGCTAGCGAGAACGTAAAAATTTTGTATGTCAATGTCAAATCGTGAACTGTCAATGTCAAATTGTCAATTTTCGATATAAATGTTTTACGCTCTCGCTAGCGAGTGTAGTATCATAAACTCATGCTGGAGCCACTGTACGACAGCTGACGCTTGTATTTATTGTTAATGAATTTTGAACTTAAATACTGCCTACTTAAAAAGGTTTGATATTCAAACAGGGGAAAGGAAAAAGTACAATTTTATTATTATTTTTTACGTGAAAAAATAATACAAAAAACGTTGTGTTTTTTATAAAAATGTGGATATTGTGAAATATTTTAAATATAAGTTATTTTAGACGTTTTGAAGTAATTAAGATATAAACAAGAAGTGTGCACCATCCAAATAAGTAATTTTAATTACTTCCAATAAAATTTAAAAAATTAAAAAAATTAAAAAAATCTTTATTTGCGCGAACACATGTTTACAGGATTTTAATTTGTATACAGCAGTTACAGTACAAAGTATGTTCTACCCGCCAAGGGCATGCAAATGAAGTAATCGTAAGAATTGAAATCTTCAAGATTTATGTTCCCTAATTCTATTTCTCTGGCCTCTCGCGAAATCTTATATGAAAAGTGTTTTCCGCTTGGAACGAAACGACAGCGCGTTATAACTTGCAACGACACCTGTCGTCGAAAAATGAACTATTTGAATTTGTAAAATGTAGTGACATCGGTGTATATCGAACGTAACTAACATAATTTTTGTTGGAACACGTGACATCTGAGAATGCGGAAAGTAACTAAATAATATAAAATAGGTAATTAAGTATCCAGTTATCAATTGACACGAGGAAAATTATATACCTACATTTAATTTTATACGATTAAAGGAGTAAAAAGTCGGATACGCCCACTTTTTTCACCTACTCATGTGAATACTTAAGTCAAATACTTATGGTAGATTATTTTTCAGCTATTGAATACTTGCTATCCGCTCCCGGCTTTGAAGTTATCGGTGAAACAGACAGATATTATATTTGTAATTTTTTATATAATTATTTCTAATTTTATAATGATATATAAAAAAATTGGACAATGCATGTTGACGTTATTTAGTTACTCACCTTAAAAACGTGCATCAACTAGAAGTGAATTCTCAATAAATATGGAATTACTTATTGTTACAGATGTGTATATATATATATATATACGAAACTTCGAAACGATTTGAACCAATTGTATATTGGAAAATAGCGGATTTTGAAAATAACTATAAATTTTATGTCAAATTCATATGGGATTTGGCGGTTTTTAACATGAAATTTATTTCAACACACGATTTGAAACTTCTTTGTCTTTAAAAACCATCGATAAATGGCCTTTTTTTTGAAAGTGGAGTTAGCGGATATTGGAACTATATGACAATTTATGTATACTGCTTATTTCACAAATTCATGAATGAAAAGAGCAGCTAAGAGATTTCTTTTGATATTCTCCTTCACAGAATCTGCATAACAAGACAATGGTAATGTAATTACCATTTTTGGATAATAATGTATCAAGGAATATAAGTTACTCAATTTTTGAACTCAATTTCTGTTATCTGTTTCTATTTACCAAAAAGTTTATACAATGATTCCTTATTTCCATAAGTAAACACTTAATTCCACATTCTTATGCAGCTTGAATTTATATAAAAATATTGTCTAAATCGCATACCAGACTTCAAATCACGTTTGTATCAAATTTCAAGGGTTTAATCACGCAATAAGGTTTACAGAAAAACAGATGCTTTCACGTTTGTAATAATAAGCTTAGTAATAATGAAAAGTTGCGTCCCCAAATGTTTACACTCCATCTGGCTGCGTTTGTATGTGAACACTGTTTTTTGACAAGGAAACCCATTCGAAACAATAGTTAGTATATTTCTGTGTTGCTCACAGTTAAACATAGGCGCACCCACGCCAACCGCACGCCGCAATCTTCGTCTTTCGACTGTTCAGTCCCATCTCAACCTTCTCGACGTCCATACACACATCAGGTTAGTCTCCACAAATAAATTATCATATCATATTATCATATCATATTATCATATCATATTATCATGAAGTCTAGTGCACGCGGTGTTTGCGAATTACTTTAGTGAGAAATTTGACAGTTGCATTGCGATTTTCCTCTTTCTACATTGCTTTCTGAGTAGGAAATTTTGAATAAAGAACGTCGAATTTCATTATCTTATATATATATAAAAATGAATCCCTATTTCCCTTGGTCACGGCATCACGCGCGAACGGGTAGACCGATTTTAATTCGGTTTTCACTAATGGAAAGGGGGATAAACGGGGAATGTTTTAGTATATAAAAATTGCACCCCGGGCGAAGCCGGGGGCGGGTCACTGGTTTACTATAAATAATGCGTTCGAATTCCGAATGCTGAATTATTTTTAACTGCCGAGTGCATATTACAAACACGAATACGTTGACTGAACGAAAACCGGGTTTCCATTACTAAAAATATCCCCATATCAAATGTTTGCGAAATCTATTTTGAAATTGTTTCGTAGTACAGCGTTCTACAAATTCAACGGACATTGGCTCTGTGTCGAATTATGGAATTTAGTTAATTAATACGCAAACTAATTTAATCTTAGCCTCGAAAGTAACAGATAGTAAAGACCAGTACGTCAATGAGACCGTTAGAATTTCTGTTTGAACATTGGTTCGGCTCCAACGAACAATCTATTTCAGTTCTTTTTTTCAATGTTGTATTAGTTAGCAGCATCATATAATTTAACATTGTTGGCTCGACAGCAAAAGGATGTTACGTTTTGTTACCCCCATGTTCGCGCATTATCTCTTTTTAATGGCCAATAAGTTGTGTTTTACGATCAATTTGATATATTCAAAATACGCACGCATTCTTCCTTCAAAACTGTTTATGACTCCATAAATAAATTATGCGAACATTTTCAAATTGTGTTTGTTACGGTTACGGTAAATTGAATTAATGGTAAAAAAATAATGGTTCAGCTAAAACGTCCATGAGCCTAATGAGCTTTTTTTTTTAAATATAATGTTCTTTTGAAATATTTCATCCTTTGCGCTTATTTAAAAAAAATCAGTTAATTACATTTCGGCTCTTCTCTGTATTGCTTGTCCTCGGTTCCTGGCGTAACGAGTCACAAATCACCTACTTTTTTCATTTTCTTCTTCAAGAAATGGCCATCAAATCCAAAAATATTTTTCTAAAACCGACTATAATTCAGACGAACAAACCCTTCAACTTGATTAATTAGCATGAATTCAAAATAACAGTAAAATGAATAACCAAATCGAACTTTTTTTTTTTTTTTGTTTCAATAAACATTTTGTTTTTGTTCAATAAGGTAAGAATTGCAAAAAGTTTTGTAGTGTATAATGGAGATTACCCGAAAGTTACCTGAAAATTAAAAATTACCCGAAAGTTATCTTAATATTGCTAACAATATTAAGTTTTATATTTATTTTATTTTTTTTCGTTTATTCTTTGATACCGAATGTAATATTAGGCCTACAGTTGGTTCGTTTCAATAAATTCAATTTGGTAAATAAAGTGTAGTGTGCACGTGCACAAATAATATTTGTGCACGTTTGATAGGTGAACATTTTGAAAATCTAGTTTGAACAGCAAAATAAACAAACTTCAAAGGCTAATATGTAACTCGTTTATTTGATACGAGTATTAAAATTGTAATGATGTTTATAATGGAACAACATTAAAATCAATTTCCACATTCACCATTGGTGCTTTATTATGAATAGTTGTGTAAAATATTCATTTAGTAATATCCTTGAATAATTATCTCTAAAAGTTTATCAAAACGTTTCTCATCAATTGGATTTTTTGATATGAAAAAAAAAACATAAAAAATATTTTTTTTTATTTTTTATTTTCTATAATTTTGACAAATAAATATTATAAAGAGAGATAAAAGATTTTGCAAATTTGTTTATAGTAATGTATAAACAAAATTTCTCACAATTTTATTAAATCTTCTCTCACTATTTGAAAGGTTCATTATTGCATAATCAAATCAAATCAAAATATTTATTTATCAATTAGGTTTCTCCAAGAAACTCTTATGATCGTCATTTAAATTTACTAGTTGATTTACTTTTTTTCGAAAAAAAGGCAAAATGACGATCCTGAGAAGAAACCCCGAAAGAAACTCGGGATACTATTCTTTTTGTCATCTTAAAATCTTCTTCAGCTATGTTTTGATGAAAGCATAAAACTGTCAACGCAAATTGATGTAATCATTGACAATCACATCAATACTGTTAGCAGTACATGTTTCGTTACGCAGTTAGACTGGTGACTGTAACCACGGTTTTACAGAAGCCTCCATCATGTGTGCTGTCGTGTTTTGTGGAATGCCAAAGCCCATTCCCTATATAACTATAGTTAGGAATAATCCTACCTTGTCCCTTATCTTAATCCTTTTCTAGGTGCACATGTTATATGTAACGGTAGCCACATTTACCTTCAAAAAAACTAATCAATTTTTATGTCAAAAAACTAATCAGCACAGTAAATTAATCTTAATTTGCTTTCCAAATTTAACACTAATTATATAAAAATATTAATTTTATATTACTATTTATTGTTGTTAGAGTTTTGGTATCAATAACAAAAGAGTAAATAATAAGTTTGATAATGGCAGAGTACACTGCGTTTAGCACTCATAGATTGGGCAGCCCGTCTGGCGGCAGTAACCATCGCTTTTCAGAAGACCACTGTGGCTGTTGTGTTACGATAAATGAGTAAAGGATGCCAAAGCCCATTTCTCTCCCAACCCCCCTATCCTTTTCACTAGGATTATAGTCAACTTTAACCTAACACCTAACCTAACCATAATGTGGTAATAATTGATACCTGATACAGGTGGAATAACGTGGCGGTTCTTTCGCTGCATCCATCAGGGGTAAAACCGTCTAACTAATTTTAAGTTTTGGAGGGGGCGACGAGCAAAAAAAGTTAATGTAAACTATAGTAATATTCTTGTTGTAATCCACAGAATCCAATTAGCAATGAGTCGCGTAGGTCGAGGCCGGCGCACGCGCGTCTATGACTGCAATTACAACAAAGGGGAGAGCTACTATAGGCCCGTTTTGGACCGTTTGGACGGGAAAGTCCCGATTGCCAGGGAACCGGACCGAGAACGCATCCGATCAGATGTCGAGAGTCGCATCAGAAGTGCCTTCGACGATATCGAATCGCCACACGACGATTTTTTCGACTCGAGAGGTGCTCGCACTACACGCACCAAGCCCCTTACCACCGCTTTTGATGATGAAGACCTATCAGAAGACGTAAGTCCACTGCATATATTATATTCTACTAACCGAGCCCGCCATTTCATAGGCGTGGTTCTAGAAAAAAATCCTTTTTTTTTTTTGTTTTTAAGCCTATTGGAATGAAACAAGCACTAAATATTACGGGAAGCTTGTTAATCAATGAAAACCTCATTCAATTAGGTAAAGCCGTTTCTGAGATTAGCGTGCACAAACACAGCCAAACAGACACAAGACAAAAAAATGATTCTTTCTATTTTTAATTTACAGACATGACTCGTTTTTATTATTTTACTAGCGACCCGCACCCGGCTTCGCCTGGCGTGGAATTTTTATATATATGAACATTCCTCGTTTATCCCTCTTTCCATTAGTGAAAACCGAATCAAAATCGGTCTACCCATTCACGCGTGATGCCGTGACCAAGAGTAATGGGGATTCATTTTTATATATAGAGATTTATGAAAAAATCTAAATATTTTTAAGATAATCTGAAAGATTGAATGATAAATAATAGTTAATTCTTTTGACACAGAGAATCGAGAAAAATCATTTATTTGCTATATCGAAATGGAATTCATATTTTAATGCTTATTAGTGACCCGTCCCTTATTCACACAGATGTAACTTTACACGCACTATGCAACGCAAAATCCGTTATGTACTTTAGAAGAAGCAAGCAGAGAATAAAATAAAAGACTGCAGGCAGAACAGCGTAGTTGATGGTAAATAGTCACCATCAACTAGAATTATACTGCTGACCCTGATGGGACCCTGACCTTTAAGCATTTAGAGAAATAATAGGTGAACGACTGGATATTGGTTTTCGGAATTGTCAGTCTGTTTCTTTAAAACGTTTCACACAAACTTCGTTTTTTTTTTTTTTCAATTCTAAAGTTCACAATTTCACAATTTTTTTTTAAATTCAATCCCCTATACTATATGAATAAACATGTGAGGAAGTTTTTGAGATTTTTTTTTAGCTATAGTTAGGTGGAGCGTTTAGTTAGGACGCGTTAGTTTTTTTTTTTTTGAAGTGAAAACTTCTTTAGCAGCGTTTTTGCGATGAGGAAAAAACTCGCGATCGAAAACCTGATCGAAAATTCGTAAGACCAACTCAACTAGACCCCGGATCCAGATATACGCCCGCCGCGGCATATATCTGGGTCCAGAGTCTAATTGAGTTGGCTGGTCGTAATGTAGTATATATATATGGGTGTAGATAAAATGCAGTATATGGAGTAATGTCTCCGCAAGGTTCAAGTTTTGTGTTTCTAGGACTGTTGGCGACCGTCGCCAGAGTGGCGTCCGGTAGCCACACAACTGGTGACGTAGGTGGACGGTCGCCACTGAGTGGAGACCAGTCGCTATACTGATAATTAAAGCAATTCGTGCAAAATGATTCCCTAACTATTCCAAAATATCAAAAATGCACAGCATTAATATTCAAGTTTTCACTTCTGCCGGTACTCCCCGAGTGCAACCCGTATTTTTTTTTAACATACTTGGAAGGAAACCTTTGAACATACTTGGAAGGAGAAATGCTATCAGCAAAATTTATTTCAAACCACTCGAAGAAATAAAGTTCCACACTGAAAAGGAGAAATACTAAAGTTCTTTGAAGGCAATTGAAAAATAAATCAAATGAAAATATATGTGAACCTTTACGGAGCAATGAATTAAATAATGTTTCGCGCTGAAGTACCTTTGAGTGTGCCGAGAGAGATATTACATAATGTTTACTCCGCTGAAAGCCTAGGCGTTCAAGTTATTTTACCTACTGCTTTCAACGGCAGGCGGATGCCTATGTTGGCCAAAGAATTTCATATGTTTGAAGCGAAAAGAGAAATTGCATGAAACAATTTCGCTATAGGGGATCGGACAGAAATCAGATTAAAATCTAAAATGTACTTAGAAAGAAAATATATTTGTCGAATAATAATTTAATATAATTCATTTAAATATTTTTAAATGAAGAAATAAAATTTTATTATTTACAATATTTTTAATCTATACTGAAACACCGATCACAGTGCGTGACGTCATTTGTGGGCAATAATTGTCTTGTGCCAATGCAGCTGTTTTGTTATGATATGACCACAAATGACGTTACGCGCTCTCAGATGAACTATCGTGGCGTTTTGGCGGCATTTTCAAACGAACAATATTAAAACATGATTTTGAGTACCTAAAAGGCTATAAATAAATAAAATAGTATTTTTTATGGGAATAAATATCCATGAAGATTAATTTAAAACACTTTCTGAAAATTTGTCCGATCCCCTATTGTCACAAAAGTACACTTCGATTGTGGATTAATCAATTATGACAGAACATACGAAACTTATATAGAATACTTGCTGGTGCCCTCCGCTTCGCCAGCATTAAAAAATAACCCCTGACTAAATATATACTAATAGCTTTTCCAGGCGTTAAGATGATCCCTCGGGAACAGTACTTTTTTCTGGATTAAAGGTATCTATATCCTTTCCTGCATCGCTGACAACCTGTAGGCAAAATTTCATGATGATCGATTCAGCAGTTTAGGTGTGAGAAGGTAACAGACAGACAGAGTTACTTTCACTTTTATAATATTAGTATGTATATTTTTAAACTTCAATTAATTTTTATATCAAACATCTACAATTGCGCAGTTAAATCAGCCGTTTAATTTAAATTGGCTCGGTAACATTCGTTTCGCATCGGGTGCATCACATCGCCACGTCTCGCGCTTCGTTCTTCTGTCATATTTTCTTTTGCTCGGCTCTAAGGGTCATAGGGCTATTTTAAATAGCCTATAACCTTGTTCAAGAGTTAGGATATCAAATGCAAAAAGAATTTTCAAATCCGTCTGCTAGTTAACAAACAAACAAACCAATCAGCTTTACTATGTTAGTAAAAACAGTTCATAATTATATAAAAAAACGGGACAAGTGCGAGTTGAACTAGCGTGAAGAGGGTCCCGTACGATGTTACCTATCCGCACAATTTTGAGTGATTTACCATGTTATTTTAATATCATGGACTTCTTGTAGGTTTTCCTATAAAACTAATTTCTGTATAATTTTTTTTCAAAATTTTAGGTTCAGTAGATTCGGAGATAAGGGAGGGGGGAATGGTCGGACAGACGGACACACGAGTGATCCTATAAGGGATTTTTTTTTAATTCGAAAGTACGGAACCCTAATAAGAATCAAAAGTGATGATATGTTCCAAAATCAAATGCCATTCGAAGGCTACTATTGTCTATTAAGCCAATAAACGCCGTCAGCAGTTAGGAACGAATCTAAGTGGGATAAAGATAAAGGATGGCTCTGGCATCCCTTACTCACACGCCAAAATATGCTTTTATGTTTTTCGGTCGTATTCTATAAGCGATTAGTTACAAGATGATACACAATTTATGCCCTGCCACTGTTTATGTGTACGCTAGAAAAATCGAAAATTTGCTCTAAACGTTATGATACCTAGTTACTCACATTAAATTAAAGAGCTAAACAAACAAACAGATAGACATAGTTAAAGACCTCGTAATGTATGCTTCAGAGACGTGACTCGTCACGCAAATGCTGCGTCAAATGCATTTGTAATAGTCCCAGAGTCCATTATAGACCAAAATAACATTCCCCCTATTTGGTACACACGTTATTACTGATTCAACTACGAGAATAGAGCATCTGAAATACGCAACAAATAGTAATTATATGATGCCAAAAGCATTACATCCCACAAGCATACTTCATGGCTCTGACATATACACGTATATTTGTGCGAACTGTCAAGTTCCTCTGTAAAATGTGGAGGCAAATTAAAATCGCTGTTTCAGAACTCGAATTACAATTTCATCTTATTTTCACTGTTCATATTGTTTATCTTACGTGATTATCACTGAGTACACGACTTCGTCTGAGTTGCTTACAAAATATAATATTATAAAGTAAACAGAAAATAAAATGCGTAGGTAACTACATCAGACAAAGCGTAGGGCGGTTGGCTCACATCGCGGTATTTTTTATGTCTAAGCTACGTCTTATAGCTTCTAAACCAGAGGTTCCCAGACTTTTTGATGTAAAACATCTATAGGCGCGGGTGAAACTGACTGATAGCGTGGCGACGCAGTCCGTAGCGACGCGTCACCACGCTATACGATGGTATACATATACAGTCTATGCGTAGTAGTGTGTACGGTGTGGCGACGCGTGCCGTGGTGATTGTTGTTGTTGTGATTGTTGGTGGTTGCTTGAAATAAATATTTAAATTTTTGTATTCAATAAAAATAAACGTTAAATAAATAAATAAACAGTCATCATTTTATTTCATTCGATGTTTCACATCTACCAGGCGTTCCGTGACGGCTCATTTTTTTTACACCCGCCTTAACTTCTAAACCGAAGGTTCTCAGACTTTTTTTTCTCATAGACCATTTTCAAAATTTAACTGGTTCCGGTAGACCCCTGGCAGCTACATTTCTACCATATTTCCAAAACTCGACAAAAAATGTGAAGATTAGATCTAACTATGGAAATTTTGGTTGCCGCTGAGTTCCAACCACGAATGGGGAGTTTTCTAAATGAAATTAGTGAGAATTGATTGGTTTTTTTGGCACCCCCATTTTTTTGTCACGCCAACGTAGACCCACGTCGAGTCTCCCGTGAACCCATGTGGGTCCACCTGGACCACTTTGGGAACTAAGGTTCTAAACGAAAGATCCGATTCGAATAATTTAAAAAGAAATTATTTATATGTACATTGTTTATCAACTTTAATTATGTCGCTATTTAGCTGGAAAAGGATTAATCCTTTTCCAGCTGGAAAAGGATTTAGCTGGAAAAGGAAAAGGATTATCATGATAGGAATATTATCATCTTTAGATTCTTCTCGGATTTTGATTAAAAAACCGTTATTGTGACTTAACTATAATAGAAATTGTTGTAATTTTCGTCAACATCAGCTTGTGTCACTCTGGTCTCAAAGTCTGGTTATACCTTGGTATTCAGACATTGCGGAAGTGGTACCGAGTACAGATGAT
This sequence comes from Bembecia ichneumoniformis, assembly GCA_910589475.2. Classification (NCBI taxonomy): domain Eukaryota; kingdom Metazoa; phylum Arthropoda; class Insecta; order Lepidoptera; family Sesiidae; genus Bembecia; species Bembecia ichneumoniformis. Next base: position 17,862,654 of record OU342530.1, read on the forward strand.
GTAGCTTCCCGAACGCAGCCCAACCCGGCTGGATTCTTCTGTAATTTTCGTAGGGATCTCTAATTTCTTTGAAAATAAAATACAGCCCATGTTACTCACCAATAATTTAACTTTCTATAGGAAAGAATTTTTAAAATATAAAATATAAATACCAACAAACCTATAAAAAAATCAAATCAAAGTGTAGATTAGAAATTTGTTTTTTTTTTATAATGGCAAAACAGAGCCATAATGGCTTCAAATAAAAAGTTTGGGTAGTTGCTTTTCTTAAAAAAGAGAGTTTTTATATTTGTGACTTCTGTACGAGATAAAAAATATTTATTTATGTATCGTAACAAGCATAGCATCTCTCAACATACTCACTAGAGTCTAATCTTAAAAAATCTTGAGTCGACGTTATCTGAAAAAAAAATGGTGAATTTTTTATATTATGTAAACTACAAGTTGATTTCGCTTAAGTAAAAATGTGAATGATAAATTTCCTCGGATTTCAATGAATATTTTTACAAAATAGACGAATTGATCGAACCATTCTCGAGTTTTGCGCTTAGCAACACAATTTGGCGATAATTTTTTCTTTAAACATATATAAGTAAACAAAGATCATTTAAAATAAATACAAAATCTATAAGGGTTAAATTATAAAAGGTTTTTGAAGTTGATTTTCATATAGGGCCTTAGGTGTGGAAATTTTATGAGTGAGATTAATACAAGCGTTACGATATCTGTCACTTTGACATCTGTGCGACAGATGACGCACGTATTTATGTTCCCTAATTCTATTGTACTATAACAAGCAACACCAGAGGGTTGCTCTGGACTTTTTAAAACAAACGTCAAAATCTTGTATGAAAAGTGTAGTCCTCGTTGAGGAGCGAAACGTAAACTACCGACGCAGCGACATTTGTCGTCGAAAAAATTAACAATTTGAACTCATAAAACGTAGTGACATCTTTTGTACACAGACCGTATCTAACATAAATTTGTTGGAACACGTGATATATGAGTATGCGAAATGTAACTAAATAATATAAAGTATCTAGTTATCCATTGAAATGGGAAAAATTTTATACATTTAATTTTATACGTTTAAAAAAACGGAACCCTTATGGCATCACTCGTGTGTCCGTCTGTCCGTCCGTCACTAACGGATTAACGGATTAAGTTAAAATTTGGTACACATATCAATTTCTGTGACCCAAACGCGGAGGTGTGACGTGAATCTACGATGGGGGAAGGTGTAAAATTTAAAAAAAAATTTTGAAAACTGCACCGTGTGACATACCAAATGGAAGGTCTTCTTGTGAAGATCTTAACTGTAATTTTAAAATGAATAGTTTCCAAGTTATTCAAGAAAATAGACGAAAATTGACCATCCCTCCCCCCTTATCTCCGAAACTACTGAACCTAAAATTTTGAAAAAAAAAAATACGGAAATTAGTTTTCTACTTATAGATTATAGGAAAACCTATAAGAAGTCCATTATATTAAAATAACATGGTAAATAACTCAATATTGTGCGGATAGGTAACATCGTACAGAACCCTCTTCATGGAGTTCAACTCGTACTTGTTCCGTTTTTTTTTTTTTATTAAGTTACAAATGTAATTTTCTCAGTCATTAGATAGAGATACTTTGATTCTAAAATAAAAGAATTTATTTATTGGCACATAAGTATACGAACGGTGCTACTAGCGAGTGAAAGTGTGTAGCGAATCTAAAATTGTATCAGTGTTTGAGACAGGTAGATTTGGACTGCGGCCGAATATTACGAGGTCATTTATACTTGCAGCCAAATATAGTCGTTTCAATTTTCGCATAATCCTTTGATGTAAAGCAGCAGGTTAACGGAGAACGTCATGGAATTGAACAAACTACATTGGAATCAAAATTGGAATGTACGTGCGGGAATGAACGTTGCTCGTAGAAGATTAATTCAAAGACACACAAGCCTTTGAAGCCTTTGATTTTGTGGGTGGCCTATAGGATGCATTAATGCAACAAGTCACAACGAGACGCTGCTTTCCGCCAGACTCCTTTTGATGAATTACGAAAAGACTTATCGCCGCAATAGGCCCTGTTTCATAAAAACTCATATGCAATATGGTGAATTACGAAAAGACTTACCGTCATAATAAAAATATAATGGAATAAAAAATATACACAAACATATTAGGTTAGGTTAGAATATATTAGGTTAGAATCTAAAAAAAACCCAAGGTTTTCATAGGAACCATTTGATTTTTTTTTCATTAAAAAAAAAATTAATAAGGCAAACTATAAAAAAAAATTAAAAGTTATTCTTTTTTTAAAACTTGACATGCCATTTACGCATATATCAAAAAATATCTGTTTTTTACTAGCGGTCCACCCCCGGCTTCGCCCGGCGTGCAATTTTTATATACCCTAAAACATTCCCCGTTTATCCCTCTTTCCATTAGCGAAAACCGAATTAAAATCGGTCTACCCGTTCACGCGTGATGTCGTGACCAGGAGAAATAGGGATTCATTTTTATATATAAAAGATTACGTACCGAAGCAGTCTCGAGTGAGTACCATTTAGTAAGATATATCATTTACGCATATATCAAAAAATATATTTATTATTACGTACCGAAGCAGTCTCCAGTGAGTACCATTTAGTAAGAAAAAAATCCGGATAATAGAAGTTTTATGATGTAATATTGTGGAGTAGTGTCGCTGATATAAATTCAATATTATTCAGCTCTAGAAGCGAGATTAGCTGTCGTGCTATCTATAAAGTGGATCCAAGGGAATTCTTCAGAAATAAATTGAAAGACATTAATTTACCTACAATATTTTCACAATAATAACTTAATATTTATGTTCATAAGAATATTCACAAATTTAATAAAAATAGTGCCTTTCACAATTTAGATAATCACGTGGTACTAAGTTCTAGGCACCATAAAATCGATAAGGCTTTTATATACAGAACCACAATAAGTTAACAAACTATGTACAGCAACTACAATAACTAAATTCAAGTCATTTATAAAAACAAAACCTTAAAAGTCCTACTATAGCGATCTATAGTAAACTATCTTCTTTTTTATGTTAGGGTCCACTTGATGGGAGCTTATCGTCGCTTATAACACAAGCAATGCCATAGTTTTTGCAAGTGCGCTGCCGATCATAGTAAAATTTAGGATAAGGGATTAGGAATGAATAGGGAAGTGGCCTTTGGCATCCTTATTCACTCACCGAAACACAAAAGCACACATGCTGTTATTTTAATGTGGGTGGTTACTGCCGCCTAAAATGACTGCGAAATTCAATACAAATTAACTTATACATGTATTTATTAATTCATATTGGTTGTTTATGAATGATTTATTTGAATATTACCTTTTTTGTTTGTAAACAAACACGATTTTTTTTTTGTTTGTAACAACACAGCGTAACGATTGAAATAAAACAAACACTAAATGTTACAGGAAGCTTGCTACAATAAATCAGGGAAAACTGCATTCAAATCGATTAAGTCATTTCTGATATTAGCGTGTACAAACGTACAGACGAGAAATCTAAAAAGTATTTTTTGACCTCATTAACATTAGTGCAAATCATTTTTTTTTAAATGTTTAATGTTTACAGACACGGCCCGTTTACGATTTTATTATATTATGTATAATTGAAAATATACGAAACTTTCTATTTCTGTAGAAACAGCTTTTGAAAACGGTAGTATATTAATTAAATTTGTTTTGGACCATCTTCAACTAACTTGTAAAATTTTAAATATAAAACAATATAAATGTGTAATATAATATTGTTATTATAGTGAAAAAGAAATCGTACTTTAATAACGCTTTTGTAGTGCTCTCAATAACTTATAAAAACTGATAATTTTTTGAATCGAAATAATTTCAGTCATAATTTCGCTCTGAAATACGGCTTCTTTGAGCGGAGGATACCTTACTACCGGTACTCGCCAGAACCAGTCCTCGAGAACAGCCGTGCCAAGCTCTACTGGGACCGGCCCATCATCACGGACAGGACTATTCTAGCGAATAGACCTGATATCGTGTTGATGGACCGGGAGCAGTCGCGGGTGTTTTTGGTGGATGTCACTATCCCGCATGACGATGGTCTCGTGAAGGCTGAAACCGAGAAGAGGAGGAAGTACCTCGATTTGGCCCACGAGATCGTCGACATGTGGGCTGTGGCCTTCGCTGAAATCATCCCAGTTGTTCTGTCCGTGAATGGTTTAATCCCGATCAGCCTCAGGGACAACCTGAGGCGGTTGGGATTCCGTGGCGGTTCCCTCCCGGGCCAGATGCAGAGAGCGGTGCTGCTCGATACGGCCAGAATAGTACGTCGGTTTCTGTCCTTGTCGCCCTGAACCCCGACCGACTGTGCTTCTGTCGGGGGTTACACCGTCTCCCCCTCATTTTGGCTTTAGAGGGGAAGACGAGTCAAAATTTCAAAATAAATAATAATAATAATAATAATTTCTTTATTTGTAAGGAATGCAGGTACAAGTATGATCTTAGTATAAAATATATTCAATCCCAGTACATTCTGCCTGTTGGCATACAAAATAGGAGTAGAAACTTACAGCTAATTTTAAACTAGGTACTAAGATAAATTTAAGAATGAGATCACAAAAAGTTTATTATAAAAATTGAGATCTTAAATAAGAAGAGTGTTACAATTCATCATTTAGGAAATTGGTAACAGAGTAATAACACTTCTTTAATAACAGCGAAGATAGGAGTTGTTTAGTATAAAGGATCAGCCCTTTATACTATTCGGCAATTTGTTGAATATAATAGGTGCCATACCAATAATGTTTTTTTTTTCAGCAATGCAGTGTTAAATTGACCTGTACACAATAAATTCTTATATTTTGATCTCATTGCAGTGGTTCGTGTCCGTGTATCATTCAATGTAGGAAATAAATGAATATTAGTTTTAACAAAAATTGTAATACTTATAACTTTAGTATTATCATTTACGAAACAAAAACTGTAATGAACTATAGAATAATACGTATTATGAGGTTGTTTATAAGACTAAATCAACTATTACGTCTGACATGTAAAAATAAACATACGACATCATGACGCTCGCCCAGAAGAAAAAAAATTTATGCGTACCTAACGCCTACAAATAAACGTCATTTTATAATTTTCCTAATAATAAGTCTGTCTACTCAATGTAAGTATATTCTTATACGATTAGGGTTACCATATCTCAGGATTTGTCCTGAGATTTCAGGATTTTTCGACTCTTCTCAGGATTCCGGCCGGATTTAGCAAATCTAGTGATAGCTCAGGATTTTCAATAAAACACAGATTTTCAATAAAACATTTTAAAGATCTGTCTTATTAAACTACTAAAAATAATTTTCTTTTGGTAACGATTGAACAGTTCAAATCAATACTTATTTATCAAAGTAAAACAAACTAAAAACAATCTTCTTTTGGTAATAATTGCAGTTAATAAAATCAATACTTATGTATTAATTTAAAACAAACGTAAAATAATCTTCTTTTGGTAAAAATTGCAGTTAAAATCAATACTTATTTATCGAAGTAAAATGAACTAAAAATAATCTTCTTTTGGTAACAATTGCAGTTAAAATAAATACTTATTTATCAAAGTGAAACAAGCTTGCAACGCGTCGCGTAAAACGCGTGCGCAAGATAATAATACGTTTTTGAGAGAAAATTCTCAAGCTGTAGAAAATCTCAGGACTTTTCCATGGAAATCAGGCCTTTTCTCCGGACTTTTGATTATTTCATCTGGTAACCCTATATACGATTTGTTTTTGTGTTCAACAAATGATTCTATTTTTCTATTTACTGCGTCATACGTATTTAAAACATTTTGTGGAGTGAGATCTCTCGTCATGTGCGTTCTCGCTAGAATTAATTTTAAATAAAGTTTGGAAATAGGGACACACAATGCAACCTGTTTTGTTTAAGGACGAAGGAGAACTCCCGTTTTGGGCTATAAATGTGCAAGCCATATATGGCTTATAAACAGTTCATAGTAAAAACAGTTCATAATTATAAAGAAAACGGTACAAGTGCGAGTTGAACTCGCGTGAAGAGGGTTCCGTACGATGTTACCTATCCGCACAATATTGAGTTATTTACTATATTATTTCATTCCTTTTGGTGTCGAATCTCTGGGCCCCAACGCGCTTAAATTTTTTAACAATTTGTCAAAACGTTTGGTCGACATAACCGGGGATTATAGAGCTGGCCATTACCTCGGGCAACAGATTAGCATTGCCATACAACGAGGTAATGCAGCCAGCATGCTCGGGACTCTGCCTAGGGGACCGAAACTTTATAATTTATAATATTATTATGTTAATGTTTACTTAGATTGATATTTAAATATTATTTTAATATCATGGACTTCTTGTAGGTTTTCCTATAATCTATAAGTAGAAAATAATTTCTGTATTTTTTTCAATATTTTAGCTTCAGTTGTTTCGGAAATAAGGGGGCATTTTTTATATTCTGTTTCTGCATTGAGTTTTGGTCCCAGAATTTGTATTCTATGTCCAGAATTTGACTACAGCTATTTTTGTATAATAAGTGGCATATAATGTAATTATATGACATAAAATGTCAACGTGACATTTATGACATTTATATCTTTGCAATTATGATTCCCATCGTATCAGAAAACGTAACACGCATGCACGACATAACCTCATATGTGCATATTGTACGATTTTTTAAAAACTTGACCATTGCTTATAAATTGTGAAGATTGGGTTCATGCAATCTTTTTCAAACCTGTACCAGTCACAGTCTAGGCTTGTATGGGAAACGGAGTTTCTACTTTGAAATGTTTATGTCCTTTGTAATGTTTAGGATTTAAACCCATCCCATGTTAAGGATATAGGTCACTAGGCAGTTTACATTCATTAGAGAAACAATAAATAAATACTAATATTTATGTATAAAGTAACTCTGTATGTCTGTTACATTTTCTCAACTTAACTACTCAACTGATCATCATCAAATTTTGCATACACGTCATCAAGGATTATAGAAAAGGACATAGTGTACCTTTCGTGCAGAAAAAATGTACCCTAAAAATCCGATCCGAGGGATCCTCTAAAAATTAAAATCCAACGCCCATCAAAACTGTGACAGCAATAATTTCATATATTTTGTTATTGATTTTTAAAAGTTTAATATTATGTGTTAGTGTGTTTTAATAATTACAAGACCCCTTTAATCATATGTGCAAAAAGCTTTCAGTTTATTCGAACAAGAGAGATTTACGTAAACCGCACATTCAAATTATGACGCTTTGTACTTCGAACAACGATCGAAGAGGAAAATAGAATTGTTCGAACAATATACTCAAAAAAGTCCGAACAGTTTCTTTATTACTTTTATTACAACAACGACCGTAAGCGATCGCATTTCAATTCGCAAATGAAAAATAAACTAACCATTTCGATCATACTTTTAATGAACAAAACGTCATTTTCCAACATGTTATGGCTTGACTTTTAAATTGAACGAACACAGGCAAAGGGGAGTCCAGTCATAGCTTGTCTAGTTGGAAAAAAAAAATGAAAAGTACATACAAACCGTCCCGAAGTCGGGGAAGGTTTTAATTAAGCGGAAAATGCAGACATGTAAAAAGTGAAACTGGAAAATGTTATTACAAACTTCATAACTGCCTATGTTCACGAGAGGCAGGCATCCGCATATCACGCGAATTCCTATTTAGATAAAGTAGTGTAATGGTGTAGGTATGATATTTTTTGTGATGATTTGCTATTTGATATGTCTCTTGTTGACAATTTTTGTTTATGCTAATATGACTCATCGAAATTGTTCGTGTGCAAAAACTATTTAAAAATAATTCAGTCACACAATGTGGCCTCCTAAATGCCTCACGTATACCGCGGCATGGGTATTACATAATACATAAATACATTAATACATAATACACAATACACAATACATAATACATAATACATAATACATAATACATAATACATAATACATAATACATAATACATAATACATAATACATAATACATAATACATAATACATAATACATAATACATAATACATAATACATAATACATAATACATAATACATAGGTAATACATAATACATAATTCATAATACATAAAGGCTGCAGCTCCATTAAAACCACGCACTGCTGAAATTTGTAAATTTGGGCAGATACAACGACTCCATTGGAATATCCAATGTCTAGGAATTCATGAACCAGTACAATCGGGCACATAATTATTATTTACCTCCAAAGACTGGTGCCTCGAACCTCTGGTAATATCTGTCCCACTGGGAATAAGGTGGCACTAGTAATCTCAAGTCGTAGGCAGAATACCACTTGCGGTATAGTGATAAACGCAAAGTTTACTATTGCAAAGTTTACACAAATGACAAGACTAAAGACGAAAGAGGTCGTCCCCTTCGTCGTACCCTAGGGGTCGTGCCCTTGTTACCCCTAATGTCAATCAGGTGGTCTTGTTCATGTTTACTTCTTTATAAGTTTTTTGTCCAAAAAATCAAGTTGTCGAGATTCAGATTTCATTATGCCATATTTAGTTACAATATTAATGTTAGATGTGTAATAAAAGTAATAATTTGTAAACATAAATGTGTCTATGATCTATACTAATATGATAAAGCTAAAGAGTTTGTTTGTTTGTTTGTATGGTTGAATGCGCTAATCTCAGGAACTACTGGTTCGAATTGAAAAAATATTTTTGTATCGGATAGTCCATTTATCGAGGAAGGCTGTAGGCTATATAACATCACGCTATAGGACCTCCAATGAAAAATGTTGCAAAAAAAAAAAATGAGGAAAATTATCCCTTTTGGGAGCTTCCGTTGCGTGCGGTGCATAAGCGGTTAACGTTACGCAAAAATCATGTATGACCGAACTGTTCCCCTTTAAAAGTTCTAATAAAAAGTCGGCAACAACATATGTTTATCTTTTAAGGTTGGCTCACTATAATCTTTTTTGTTTAAATTGTTCCAAAATTGTTCAATTGTTCAAATCTATAATCAAATTTGTTCCAAAATTGGTCCACCAGGGGGCCTAGCCAAGATGCAAACTGTTGCAAACGCTTCTTTTGCGTACTTACGAAACGAAAGAAATAAAGCCCGGTGATTGGTTGTTGAAGTTACAACTGTTACAACAACCAATCACCGGGCTTTATTTCTTTCGTTTCGTAAGTACGCAAAGGAAGCGTTTGCAATAGTTTGCATCTTGGCTAGGGCCCCAGGATACAACACCTACAGCGATTTGGCTGAAATTATTTTCCGCCATAATGTCATCGAATGTCCTTTCAAATAAAATAAGAATTGTGACAATATCTCATAAACAGGTTGTTTTATTTCAAATTTCGAGCGGCCTTAATGAAAACCCCTATATTATAGGATTTTTTATAATATGATAGCCTTGGTCCCGATCACCCGTATCAATTTCTCAGTGGTATTCCAATCTATAAAGAAGTTTCTTATAACGTTAAAACCCCTTAAAATGTAAACTCTCATGATACCTTTCGCAGCAGGCTCTACATTACACAAACTATCATCTGATCAAATTTCATTGTTCTTGTTTTTAATATTTTGTGTTTTTTTATTAAAACTTTTGTTATTAAATTATTCCATATGTCGTTGTGTTATATTAAAATTTTATTGGCGATATTTTTGTGGTTTAGTACATTACTGCAGAGTCCAGGAACTCCAGGAAGTGAAGGATTGCCGGACGAAGTGGTTTGATAAAGATCCGAGTCCGGCAATCCTCATTCCGGTCGAGGCTGGTATAGTGCTTTTCTCAATAAATGTGAGGAAATAATGAAACACGCCCCCGCCTACTACGCCCGTGACAGCGGCGGGCGCGTTCGTGAAGACTCGTGAAACTTCGGGTTTCATCGGGCTGAGCAGCGGCCAGGACTGAATTTTCATACAACATTCTTGGCCTAGGCCGAGAAAGAAATGCATGAGCCAAGAATTACAAACTTCGTGGCTTGTTTTTAGTACAATAATGCCTACATTTCCGAGCATGTTTGAGAAAAAGCATTTTTCGTAATCATATAAAAATACAATTTGTACAGGCGTGATTCAAATGTGTTGGTCTGTCTTTATAGAAGTAAACTTTTTAATGAAATCAGCTTTTCCATGGAAACTCTTTGGCAGAGCGGACAAAACCACAATACGTAATGCATCAAATCAAAGCCAAATATCTCACAATCGAACATTAAATTTAACTATCAAGTCAGAGTCACCGTTACCCACAAGAGCTCGTTTCGAGCAGACCGAAATAACTTGCTAAATTTACTACGACCACAGATGATAGGACTGCCAATCGAAATGACATGTCGAAAGACCCGGGACAGTTTTTGAATAAAACAATAGTTTAGACGTTATAGAAATACTTGTATTTTGACGCGAATTGTCCGATTCAACTTTAATCTTGTCTGTCATTTTTCCACCTAAGTTTAAAAGTTTTTGCCAAAATATATCGAGAACCATTTATCCCCTGAAAGTTACCTTATGCATAATTAATTATTCTAGTGTTCGCCTTCTGGTCGCAATTGATAATAATCATTTCAAACCCTCCAATTTTTTTTTATTGTTATCCCTAAATCTAACATTACTTAAACAATAGTTAAAAAAAATGAGCCGTCACGGGACGCCTGGTAGATGTGAAACATGGAGTGAAATAAAATGATGACTGTTTATTTATTTATTTAACATTTATTTTTATTGAATACAAAAATTTAAATATTTATTTCAAGTTGCAACAACCACCAACAATCACAACAACCGTACACACTACTACGCATAGACTGTATATGTATATACCATCGTATAGCGTGGTGACGCGTCGCCACGCTATCAATCATTTTCACCCGCGCCTATTGATGTTTCACATCAAAAAGTAGAATGCGCTTACTTCGCCGGAAGTTGTTGTAACGGCTACGTTACAACATTTGTACCCTTCTAGTACCTCTGTGTCACGATCCAGGTGGACTGGTATTTGTATGCAATGTGTATATTAGGTTCAAACTCGTTTCGAACAAACGTGAGCGCAGGGTGGGTAATTGTAGGTGGGTACGTGAGTGCGGAACTATTTTTGTGGTGGAGTAATCCAAATTCCTAGATTGAAAGAGGGAATGGACTAGATTTGGGTCCAATCCCTCTTTTTTAAAAACGAAACCACCTTAATAAATGAACCACCAAAATAAATGAATTGAATTGAATTAATTTTTCTCAAAACTTTAATCAACTGTAGCACTGCGACTATCTTTGTACATATATTTATGATATCCTATTAATTTTAAAGTCTGTCCAAAAATTGCTATAAAAATTACTACTACTTAGAACTAAATATGTAATTTTCTTTCACAGATAACGGATTCACTCAGGCGTCTGCGTGCCGGTAAAAAATCATCCCGCTTCGCTGAAGACATTGATTTTGAGAACAACGTCTCCAATCTCGAGAATCGAGTTAGGATTTCGGACAAAATTCTAGAATCCGCAGGCCTTGGACAGTCAGACGTGAGCAGCGCTAGACGGGCGTTACAAGAGAACGAAGAGCGCACAGAGAAACGCATCGCACGTAGACTAAACGACGACAAATCACTGACTAAGTGGACCGCAATGAAAAGCGATGATGAAAATGCCGCGATACAGAGGGCCAAAGTCACCAGAGCGCGTTTGACTGATTTAGAAGACGAAATGACAGAGTTAAGTGAGCGCAGCGCAGCGAGGGAAAAACGTGCGGCTCGTCTTAGAGCCCTAGTAGCTGACAACGAAGCAGACAACGCCATGTCAGCCACCAAGATCACCATCCGCGCCGAAAAGGAAAAGAAACAAGTGACCTTCTAAACTGTTAAACTCTCTATCTCTGATAAAGTTAGATTTAAATACTAAATTGTAGAACTGGAGATAGATACATATGCTAGAATGTGTTATCCTGCATTTCTCATGTATGAATAATCTGTTTTAATGTTGAAGCTTATATGCTCTCTGATCCCTTGTTTATTATTGCCTATTTATTGTTTTATAAATAGATTCATATCAATTTTTTAACAATAAATCTTAAAACTTTCACTGTTTCTTAATTTTGAACTAAACATTTCACGCTTAATTAGCGATAAAAGAATTAATTGTGAAATAACTTAAAGAGGTAACTCAGAAGAAATATGAACAAATTTCGAAAGGCTTATAATTATCCTTACTCTGATCAAGAAGCTTGTGTAGAAAAGGCAAATATGTGAAGATTTAGGTGTAGTTGATTGAAGCTAGTGTTTGTTAATCAATGACTACAATGCTTCTTATAGGCCTCGTTTTTTTTTTACTACTACTGTGAGCCTTTTATTTAAGTTTATTTCTATAAATTCCGGGAAACACCTAGACATATTTTTAAGCAAATCTGCAACATAACTGCCATTATTATTATTATTTTCAATATTGCTCAAAGAAAATAGTACTTGTCGTCTACAAATTTATTTCTTCATTCAATTATTAACCATTTGCACAGTTACATACAATTTTGGTAATGATTACTGTAAAACGACTTCTTATCTACATAAAAACCCTTAAAAATTAATTAGAGGCAAGAAACAGAAAGTAATAGAAAAAAAATTGAAATTAAATAAAAAAAAAATAAAAGTCATAGTGTTTCATAGTTCATAGTCAAATCAGTCAGTAATGATAGAAACTACCAGCTCTAACAGTACCTAGGTCGACTTAACCGGTAACTCTCTATAAATCAGCGAAAAACGAATTAGGTAGTAAATTGTGTTATAAGTCTAAGTGTTGCGATGGAAAACAGGGAAAAAGAAGGAAAATTAATTATTTTATTGAAAAAGCAAACTCACTTTCCATGAAAAATAAATACTTTTTAAATGATATTTTTTTTTACAATGTGCAAAGGGCGAAAGATATAACGAATGCAATGATAAGAATAAAAGAACTTCAAAAGAGGTCAGCTACCAAAAATGCCAAATTAATGAGATTCGTACAGAGGTGGCTTTGCCACAGGAGAGAGAGAGAGAGATACTTACTAAAGACTAATTTTTGTAAACTTTTATCTGTATTATTGTTTTATAGATAGCATTTTTGATAATCTTTTTTAATTTCAAGGAAAACGCCTAGTTGGCTTTGTTAATGGAATAAGTATTTTTCTGTTTTCCATCTTTACCATGGGAAATAAAAATCGTAATAATAATAGTCTTTTTGGTCAGTTTTACAGTGTTTCTATATCCCCGATGTTATTCTCTGTTGAAAAACTGACTATAGTATGTTATATACCAGGTAGCAGGCAATTTTATTTATTGAAATACAAATTATTTTTCGATAATACTAGAAATATTTTAACCGAGAAATTCTTTCAGTAAATTATAATCCATTATTTTAGTGTATCTTGCCTACTATGAATGCTAGTTGTAATTGTATTTACTCTTTCATGCTATAAGTGGAAATTTTTTATTTGGTGTATGTTTCTATTGAATTATTACTATGTAATATTAATACCTGTAAATTTCCCAAAAATAAAATAAATAAATAAATAAATAAATTAATAACTGTATCTAGTACAAACAGATAATATTAATTTTAACATAATATTTAATATTTTTAATATTTAACATTTCAAAAAATTATAATTCAATTCAATGAGTTTTAATATTCAAAACGTATGAAACATATTCTGGAATGATGATTGATGATTCGAAGTTTCGTGTCCGAAGGAATATTATGTACAACATTTTCATATATTTTTATTAAATTCCGGAACGTATGAAATTTAATTTAATTTCTTTATCTACTTAAGTATTGCAAGGGTATCTTAAGGAAAGATCTTAATATTCCTTAAGATATCTAAAGAGAATTGTTACTCAATAGAAAATATAGAGATGTACAAAGATGAATGGAAATTTCCCTGTGGGCACAACTTGTGGTTGGACTAATGTATTAAAATATAACCTTTTCCCAGTATTTTTTTGTTGAATATATAGTTGGTTATTAGTAGCAAGCGGTCCGCCCCCGGCCCTGCAAAGATCCTCGTTGCATTAGAGCAAACCTTATCAAAATGAGTGGTTTAAAAGAAGTTAGCAGACAGCGTCCTAAATATACATATAATATGTAGATATATGTTTTTGTAGATATATATCTATATATAAAAATGAATCCCCATTTCCCTTGGTCACGGCATCACGCGTGAACGAGTAGACCGATTTTAATTCGGTTTTCACTAATAGAAAGAGGGATAAACGGGGAATGTTCTTATATATATAGGTAAAAATTTCATCCCGGGCGAAGCCGGGGGCGGAACGCTAGTTTAAGATAATAGCATCGCCACTGTTTACTGTTTTAGATGTGACATTAGTTTATGTACCCACTTCTCTTTGTTTGCTTACAACTTGTGTGAAAAGAAATAAAATGATAAAATCTTTACACAAAATGTAACAGAACTGTAGTTGTGCTTTAGTTGTTTCAGCACCCACAATATATTAAATGATTTGATACAAATTAATTAAAAAATAAATTTTAAAAAATGTTACAAAACTGGGTTACCACTACACAATCTCACTGACCTGGGTAAGCTAGCAGCGCAAATAGGCTGAGCAGTGGAGGAAGTTATGGTTGCGTAACATCCGGGAGTGGACTGGAATTGCCTCAGTCGAGCAATTGATCCATTTGGCTCAGTATAAGGAGCTGACGGCCAACCTTCAGGACTGAACAGGCACTGGAAGAGAGAGACGATTTAAATGTGAAAAACAGTTAAACGTTACACATTACCTAAGGAAAATTCAAAGGCTGAAAAGCTTCCTACAAGCTTAGGCATAAATAACTATAATTGTTCGGTCTTGACAGCGACATCTGTCAGACCCATTTAAACTATAGCTTTTCCTGCTGATCGTCGCCTGATTGCTCCCATGGCGCTGCGATCGCTTTAGTACACGAATGGCCAATCAGAAGCCGATCACTTAATAGAAGGAGTCGCTTCCGTAGAAGCATCGCAAAATAAAATGATGGTAAGGAGGCTTAGCAGGCCTCGCGAGCAGCTGCCGGCCGTCATTCGATGAACATGTCTTAATAATAATAGAATACCGCACTTCGTAACGTCTAGGAAGACGCGTTGGTTTACCAAGTGATTTCGACGACCCGTTGGATGAGTGGTTAAAGTGCTCGCCTTAACGCTCTGTTCTAGGGTTCCCGGGTTCGATTCCCGGCAGGGTCAACTTTGAAAAATGAACTTTTCAAATTTGGTTCTGGTATGGATCTGGAAAGTAGTGGCAGGCACACTGCGTTTCGCAGTCATTTGGGCAGCCCGTCTGGCGGCAGTAACCATCCCCTTACAGAAGACCACCCTGAAATAACAGCACATGTGCTGTTGTGTTCCCGTGAGCGAGTAAGGGATGCCAGAGCCCATTTCCCTATATGAATTAATAAATACGTGTATAAATTAATTTGTATTGTTCTCTGAAGGTAGTGGGCATTATATTTCGCAGTCATTTGGGCAGGCGGCAGTAACCACCCACATTAAAATAACAGCATGTGTGCTGTTGTGTTTCGGTGAGTGAATAAGGATACCAGAGGTTTAGGATAAGGGATTAGGAAGTGCCTAATCCCTTATCCTAAATCCTACTATGATCGGCAGCGCACTTGCAGCAGCTTCGGCGTTGCTTGTGTTATAGGCGACGGTAGCCTCCTACCATCTTAATATACGGTTTGCCGATCTAAATATTAAAAAAAAATCGATTGTGTGTTTTGTATCGATAAAAGTGTGCTTTTATTTGGAGCTTTAGGTATTAGTCGGCAATTATGCATATTAATATTTGGAGTTGCACTTTCGTATCGTTTGTATACGCAGCTAATTGTCATACGAAATAATTGGCGGTCCTGTTTGTGCCTTAATTGATTGATAACATTTTGTGTATTAGGCCATAATAGTAATAATAGAGCGTGCCCCGCGCCCGCAAACGTTTTATCGGAAGCGGAATTAATTGCGAGTAATGACTGCGTTCTATGAGCGCATTGTAATCTGGTATATATTATCAGAGATCTTGTATCAATTGCCGAATTGTTTGCACATGTTTTGACCAAGACTGAGTTTTTTTATTTTATTTTTTATGTTATGTCGACAGACAGGCTGACGGTCCACTTGATGGTAGGTGGCTACCGTCGCCTATAACACAAGCAACGCTACAGGTGCTGCAAGTGCGCTGCCGACTACAGTAGGATTAAGGATAAGGGATTAGGATGAGATAAGGAGATGGGCTCTGGTATCCCTTACTCACTCACCGAAACACAACAGCACGTATATGCTGTTATTTCACGGTGGTCTTCGGTAAGGGGGTGGTCACTGCCGCCAGGCGGGCTGCCCAAATGACTGCGAAACGCAGTGTGCCCTACCACTACTTTTCAAATCCAGACCAGAGTCCATTTTGAAAATTACATTAAAATTTCCAAACTTGACCCCGCCGGGAATCGAACCCGGGGCCCCTGAGACGTTATGCAAGCATCCTTGCCACTCATCCAACGGGCCATCCAACGGGCTTTTACTAGGTAATTCATTCAGTAGTCGCCATTACTCCGTGTAACATGGATGAGTTGGGAGAGCAGGTCTTCAATTAAGACTTCAACTGCAACAATAACAATAACCGTAAAATATCTAATCAACCGTAAAATATCGAACCACTTCGCTTTCATTTAAGAATTGTGACTAAGAAGAAGACTATGGTGAGGATTTGGTGGAAATCTTTGGAACAGTAATACTTCATAAAGTATTTATTACTGCTAAAGTATGTAGGTATAATACATACATTATAAAATCGCATCGCTATCCGCCTTTGTCTGTTTCTCCCCTAACATTTTCATTGAAATAAATTGTTTAAAAATCCTACAATTTCTAGATATCTTTTGACGGACCTTTACCAAGTATTACTTAGCGTCTCAGAACAAGTTAACAAAACAAAACCTTTTTTACGTCCGAATAAAAAAACGGAACCCTTATAGGTTCACTCGTGTGTCCGTCTGTCCGACCATTTTCCCCCTTATCTCCGAAACTACTGAACCTAAAATTTTGAAAAAAAAATACAGAAATTAACTTTCCTCTTATAGATTATAGGAAAACCTATAAGAAGTCCACGGTTAAAATAACATGGTAAATCACTCAATATTGTGCGGATAAGTAACATCGTACGGAACCCTCTTCACGCGAGTTCGACTCGCACTTGTTAAGTTTTTGCTAATAAAACTAATTATAAAATTCACAAATTACTGTTCAGTTTTTTTTTTTGCGAAAGTGCTGTACATTTAAAAAAACCTTTAACGAAACTAACATTAGAAACTATAACGTGTGTACAAAATTGAACATTTGTTAAGTAATTGATTACCTGGCTTTTCAATTTTCATTGGAAACTGATTGATTACAATCACTCAATAGGATTACAGTCGCTGTTATCTCGCGGTACCCCTTTCACAATAGGATAGGGAGGAAATGTATTTACTTTGAAATGTATTTCAGTTAAAAGATTGTTCTGAACAACGATACGCCGATTCGGCTTTCATTCAGTCACTTAATTTTGAACAAAATTAAAATATTCACTTGTTTCAGCAAGTCGAAAAACAAAAATTTAAAAAAAAAACATTGTTCGACCAGCGCAATATAAACGAGTCTGCTCCTATATTGAGAGTTCGCCACTTAAACAAAATTTATTGTTTTTCTTTGAAAATCGAATAACAGTAAAAACAGAGTTATTTTTTATAATTATTTCCGGTTGTAATTTTTGAAAAGAGCGTTGGGCACGTGAATTCAATGGGGACATGCGGTAGGTATAGTTGATTACCTTAGGCCGAATAAATCAGATTCATAAGAAGTTGGAAGATGTTAAACAAGAATTTTATACCTAACTTTTGTTACTGCGCAGACTATGCTATCTACATGGAGTGCATTTGTTTTTTGTTTTGCATTCCTTGTTTATGATCTAGCTAATCAGTTAATCAGAGCTAACTTTGAAGAGTTCATTTCCAAAGTTGACTCTGCCGGGAATCGAACCCGGGAACCCTAGACACAGTGTTAAGGCAAGCACCCTAACTACTCAAAACTGTAACATGTGCAAGACCAAATATCCTGGCCCTATACGGAATACTGTTCTCATCTCTGGTCTGGCATGCCAAAATACCAGGGAGGTAGATCCTTTTGAAATCTTGCAGCGTCGAATTGGCGACAATCACACCACAACGGTTTAAGGAGAGATGGGGAATGCTCTCATGAGTAGTACTGTACTATTCACCATAGATGCGGAGTTCATGCGTTATACTTGGACTGCGCACGGTTCGGATTGGATTCACACAATAAACACATACATTCTTCGATCGTAGCATACATTACATTATTGCTTACAAAATTTAATGCTTACAAAGTTTAATTCTTACAAAGGTTAATCTAATGACTTGTAAAAATAATTACTAATCATAGGAAGTGCATAAATGTAGGTAACGTCAAACACATTTAAAAAAAAATTGTGTGCAATTTAAATTTATTCAAATACATTTTCGATGTCATTTATTCATATTAATTTTCGATGTCTAATAAAAAAACAATTATTTTGTTTAAAATTAAATGCCACAAGTAACACAAAGTATTTTGTAGTACTAAATTTTATGGTCCGCAGCGAAAACGGAATATCGTCGTTGTCAAACCAAAATTCTCTATGTGCTCTTTTTTAGATTCCAAAATTCTGATCTTATTGAATAATTCACTGCCTTATCTATCGTATAAAATACTGCTAAGTGTTTATGAGCATTATTGACCGAAATACGATCACATGCAATGTACGTTATGTGCAAAATTTACTATATTATAAAAATAATAAATAATATATTATTTTTATGTTTAAAAGATCATAAAGTTTACGTATAACAAATAACGTTATTTTTAAAGTAAACCTTCATGTAAAAATTTTCAGGAAAACTTATTTTGTCGATATGTCTAAAGCATATTTTTTGCACTTTTTGACGACGATTTTGGTTCATGAATTTTGTTATAATGTAGTTTTTCATTTTTAATTAATTCATTCATATTTTTAATCGATTTTATAACAATTTTTTTCTGTTATTACCAAATCCGGTAAAAATGTATTCAGAATTTAGAAAGTTTCCAGTAAATTTGCAAAGTAGTGTCTCTCTTTTTCGCTAAATATTTATCAGTGTTAACTTGTGTAATAACATCGATTAGAACTGTAAGTAATAACGGTAAATAAAATTATTTAATTCCACAATTCGCGAGGATCTTGACCTTCGTTCAATTTCTCACGAATGTCAAGAGATGTTACTAATTGACCGGCCTCTGACTAAATCTAGTGCACATATAAACAGGACGATATTCGAACACAAACATATAAAATTAATAAGTCATTTAATTCAAAATCTTCGAAGCATTTTTTGGGTTGTTTAGCAATTCGTTGTTAATTTCGTTTATGATCGCAAAAACTTTTCTCTTTATAGTTTTTCCTTCTTAATTGGTTTAAGCTTAAGTAATTGCTGATAAAACTGGATAACTTTGGTGTAGTGATGGAAAAAAAAGTGGCAGGGCACACTGCAATTCGCAGTCATATGGGTAGCCCGTCTGGCGGCAGTGACCACCTCCTTCCACTGTAAAATAACAATATGTGTGCTGTTGTATTTCGGTGAGTAAAAGATGCCAGAGCCCATTTCCCCATCCCAATCCTTTATCCTCAATCCCATTATGTCGGCGGCATCTGTGGCCTTGCTTGTGTTATCCAAGTGGATCGTCAGCCTGTCTGTCGAACTTAACATTAAAAAAAATGGTATCTTGGTTTTCCTCTTATAATTTACATTGCTAAATGGTGGTATTTTCAATAATTGCATTTATACCTCTTGCTAAAATAACGCCTAAATAAATAGTCATAATTATAGTCATACGACTATTTATGAGTTTCTTATTTGACTTCCATATCAGATTAGAATAGATGGCTAAACAAGTCCAGCAATCTATTGTGAAGCAACCTTTACTTGTTTAACTTAAATTACATAAGTAAAATCTGAGTAAATTTTTGAAAATTTAAACGTCCTGTATAGTGATTGGCATGTGTATAAGGTCAACAGGGCGGCTCAATGATTGAAGCCAAATTATTCGTCAATACACTATACTTGATCTCTAAACCAATACGCATTAATCTCTGCCGAATACTAATGCATAAAAAATAGATGTACCACGGAATGTGTCAAGGAATTTTCTCTTTATCATAGATATCGGAAACGATTATTACTAAGCCTTACTATAAACACAATAATGCAAATAATATATTTTTATGAAAATTAAATAATTTATAGTCATGTAATGCCATGTAAACTAACTATTTTAACCCACAACTTTGCCTATCTGTGAATTTAAAAAGTAGCTTATTTTATTACCACAGAAAAGTTTTATCAAAATCGATACAGTGATTTAGCCGGCAGGGCTTATCATATCAGGCAGTCTTAGTTACTTTCGTATTTAGAATGTTTAGTATAGATGATATTTCTAATCGATTTTTAAGTGGTATCTGGCAAGATGCAGTTGCAATTAAAAATAAATGTGCTACTTATAAATAACAACGCATTTAAACTAAGTACATGACTTACATTAGATTTTTACTATAAATAATTGCATATTTATCTATTATTATTATTTTGAGCATTTTGAAAAATTTGCCTTTACACTTTGACTATAAATAAAGTATTAAAAATTATTTTAAATATTGTTGATCAGCTCCGTTTTTCAAGGAAATGAAATATATTTTTGTGAAAAGGATTATCATTAAAAATTTTGAAAATATGCACCAAAGAAAACACCATATTTTCTGTATATCGTGAAAACTAATTGATATTTAATTGCGACTAAATTTCTAGAAACCAAAACAACATTAAATATAATAAATTTAAGATTAAATAATATCTACTCATTACATAAACAATATAGGAAACATTATTACTATATAATAAAGATAAAATAATATTCTACATAATATAAATAAACCCTAATTCGAAATTAACTTGATGGTATCATACTAAAAAAACACTATTTTTTTATCCTAACACGCCAAAAGAAGTAAATTATACATATAACTCTACTAAAAGTCTCACTAGTAACATAAGTTATTAATAACTTTGGGATACTCTTCGTAATACATATTCTGTTTCCATATAAATCGAGATACATTTACCTAAACAGATCAGAATTTGCGTATTTATTAATGCGTATCCATTAGTGTTTGTAATTTATCAAATTTCAGTGTAACGATTTACTAAATTCAACATGCAACAAATTTTGTCACATGGCCAGAAATAATTGATTAGATATTATCGCTGAAATCCTACAACTACCATGGAGCAAATTTGTAAATCCGAAATAACAGTACTGATAGAACAGTACTGTTTTGTTGAGTACAAAATTATATGTATAGGTACACCAATGATTTTAAAAATAAGGATACGCCCAACGGAACATTTTAAATAAACTTATTGAAGTGAAAACTTCTTTAGCGGCGCTGTGCGTTTTTGCGATGAGGAAAAATTTTTTTTTTTATGTTAAAGTCGGCAGACAGACTGCCGGTCCACTTGATGGTAGGTGGCTACCGTCGCCTATAACACAAGCAACGCCAAAGCTCCTGCAAGTGCGCTGCCGACTGGAGTAGGATTAAGGATAAGGGTTTTTGAGGGGGATAGGAAAATGGGCTCTGACATCCCTTACTCACTCACCGAAACACAACAGCACACGTGCTGTTATTTCACGGAGGTCTTCTGTAAGGGGGTGGTTACTGCCGCCAGACGGGCTGCCCAAATGACTGCGAAAACGCAGTGTGCCCTGCCACTACTTTCCAAATCCAGACCAGAGCCAAATTTGAAAAGTTGATTTTTCTAAGTTGACCCTGCCGGGAATCGAACCCGGGTGCCCTAGAACAGAGCGTTAAGGCAAGCACCCTAACCACTCATCCAACGGGCTCGTCAAAATGTTAAAAATGTTAAACTCGCGATCGAAAACCTGATCGAAAATTCGAAAATACAACTTTACGTTTATTTTAATTCATATGCGGCACATGGCCGCCATTATGAACTTTAAGTTTAGAATGAAATTTGTTAAAATTAATTATTTAACATGTAACAAGATTACTTACCGATGATACGATATTCCCTGTTCCTTTCTTCGTATCATAGTTTTTGCAGCCTTTTACTATGCAACTAGGCATTTTTATAACAATTTATTACAAAACTTCCCTCAACCAGAATCTTGCGCGGACGAGGGACGACGACTGCCGTCAGCTGACCCTAAACTGAGAGATTTTAGGGCCAATGCGTGGTGCTATATCGCCGCTCCGTTGGCCCGGTCCTTACGCTAATAATATAAACGTCAATGGTATGCACACTCCAAGTTAGCGTATAGCCTACCATTCTTTCAATCGATCGTTGGCAAAAAAAGTATTTGCTTATTTCTTACATCGCAAACTGTCAAAAATATTTTGCGTAGTCTCTGCTAATAATTTGCAATGTAAATTAACTATTGATAGGGCTCGTATTTTACCTCTAGTCTGTAAAGAGTGCATTCTATGTCTAGTTAGTCTTTCTGTAGGTATAGTTAGAATAAATGACGCTTATAAAAAGTCTTAAGTATTTATCCCGCAATAGGCTAGTTGACAAAATTTGGAAATTAGTTTAAAACTATAGCTTAGCATCTATTTCACCCCAAAAATATATTATTTTATGAAAAATAGGTCTTTTACATTAGTATTTTGAGTTTTTAGAAGTGAACTTGAAATTGACCGCGAAAAAGGCCAAGACTGTCATGGCGTCTTGAATGACGTCACACCTCGCGAAACAGCCGTGCTTCTTTATGACAGTGAATTGTGTTTTTTAATAAATAATGAATTCCTCGTATTATAAATACTGTGTAGTGCCCCAATGTAAAAGTACAACGATAAAAACGCCAAACAAATTATTCATATAAGTTCCAAACAATAAACAAATACGAAGAAAGTGGTTAAAAATGGCAAGGAGGCAAGATGCACTTACTTTATCAACTTATTCCACAATTTATTTCTGTGAAGATCATTTTGATGTAAGTATTAAACACAACTTGATGTATCTATTTACAAATATATAGAATTTTGCAAAATCTACCATAATATACCACACATAACCTATAAAATGTTATGACTTGAATATTGTTTTATGATTCCACAGTAGGTAAACTCTCTGACTGGTAACTGCTAATTAAATAAGACTTTGTTTGTTGTTCACATAATACTTACATAGAAGTTTTAACATTGCGGAATTCCGATGAACAAAAGTGGGTGTTAATTGCAAAAAATTGCCAAGCATAACGGCATCAATTTTGGGCAAATTACTGCTGTTTGCTTTATTAAATCCTGATTCCATGGCAAATTATACCTGTCTTTCAAGATTAAACTAAAAACGAACTGTATTAATTTAACAATAATTGCTGAAAACTCGAAATAACCTGTTCACTTTATACGAAAATGATGGCGTTTTGCAAGGCGTGACGTCACGTTTCCATGCGCTTCTCTGATTGGTGTTTAATGTCACGTGATTAAACGCCTCATTTTGTGGATTTTATTTTCCAAAAATATTATTAATCTTTTATTATTTTACTAGAAAAGGGTTTTTTTGTTTACTAATTATCATGGTTAATCATTAGAAACTCTAAGCCATCCGATTTATTCTTAGTGGAAACAAGCCTATTAATCTGCAATCTATTCTATCTACATGAACAGGACTTAAGGAGGACTTCAAACTATACTTCCGAAAAGTATACTTTTCAACTAACAACTTTCTAAAGGTGCCCGTGATAGGTATTGTAAAATACCTGTATTACAGGTCACCGGGTCTCACTCCGCAGTTTGAGCGCATTTTAGCCGCTCGACTCGTTCAACACCTGGAGGAGAAGGGACCGAACCTGGCCAACAACCAGTTCGGTTTTCGGCGGGGCAGGTCCACCGTGGACGCCATCGCCAGAATCAGGTCGCTTGTGGAGGAAGAGATTGGGGAAGGCGGGGTTGTCTTGGCGGTGTCCCTCGACATATCCAACGCTTTCAACACCTTGCCGCACGCAGTAATCATGGAGGCTATGGGGTACCACGACTTCCCGGGGTACTTGCGTCGAATCATCGACGGGTACATTTCGGGTAGATTGGTTGAGTACCCCACAAGCGAAATAAAAAAAAATAAAAAAAAAAGGTTGCACAAAGTTGACACCCACAAATTGCAAGAAATTAATTGTATAATATAAAATAAATACGAGATGATTACTAAAATATATAGTACCGTGGACGAATATTTTTTTCCGTTTCTTCGTAGTCTAAACTCTTAAGCCATTTTGTGACTACTGCTTTGCATCTAGGAAGTGGAAGAGGATATATTAATAAGATGGAATTGATATTGTTGTAAAGGTATGAGATGCCCAAGTTGAATTTTCTGAATGGGTAGGTAAATAAGTCCCCCTCTACGTCTGTCCTTCTCCAGAACGGGGCTGAGAATGTTGTTTGAGAATAGTATGAAGTATAAAAGACTGTCTAACAGTTAGTATATCCCAGTCCCTGTACAACCCAACCTTGGGAAAGAGAAAAGGTAGGCCGTTTCCGACTTTCAAAATGGCACGCTGAGCTTTCTCTAATAAGATGGGTTTTACAGCACCACCCCAGGTACCAATACAATAACTAATCAGCGGTTGACATAAGGCGAGTTAAACCATTTTGATAGTGATATAAAATACAAAGTTCGTGAACTGAAAATTAAGCTTAAGTCAATATAAGCCAGAAACTAAGGTAATAATTATCATCCATTTTTTATAAGGGTTACAATTGACCAAGTTCATAAAGTAGAAAGACAATTTCGTTAATTGAACTATCAATTGTGTTTCTAATTTATGTAAGCTGGACTAATCCCTACTGTCCTGCCCAATCCAGGGTACAGTATTATTCGTTGATCATTGTTATAATATTAAATAATAGCAATTAAGTCGACAATTCCGGAGGTTTTTAGAATTAGAATTATCATTGATTGTCGCTGAAATAAGTTTATTGCAGACAACTTATGGTTGTATACTTATAAATCGTGTTAAAGTTTTCAATCCCATCTAAATCAATCCCAACAAAAGTTGGAAATAATTTCATTACTAACAAATTTAACAGAATGGTTAGATAAAAATAACTTTCACCTAAATATTGATAAAAGTAAGCTAATGCAGTTCGTAACTTATAAAACTAAATTTACACCTCTTCAAGTTATAGACAAAGGTAAAATTATTGAAGAAGTAGAAAGTATTAAATATTTAGGCGTAATGCTAGATAAACATTGTAATTGGAAATCTCATGTCGGTCTGGTCTGTGATAAAGTAGACAGATTTGTTTATGCACTACGTCGGTTAAGATTGACTGTGTCTATTGAGGCAGCAATCACTGCTTATCATGGCTACGTTTCTTCGATTTTGACATACGGATTATTGATATGGGGTAACTCTGTAGAAATAATAAGAGCTTTTAGGGCCCAAAAAAATTTCATCAGAGCAATATGTGGCGTGGACTTTATGGAGAGTTGTGTGCCACTATTTAAAAAGTTACATATACTTCCCTTATCTTGCTTGTATACAAAGACGTTGTGTATATTTGTTAGAAAATATCCGAACTGTTTTGTCGAAAATAACGAAATAGGAACCAAAATAACTAGACAAGGTAATTTATTGCAAAGACCAAAATGTAGATTAGAACTATTTAATAGAAATGTTTATGTTATGGCAATTAAAACATACAATAAACTACCTAATAATATAAAAGAATTGCCGGATCCTAAATTTACAAGAACATTAACAAAATGGTTATTAGATTGTTGTTATTATTATGTCAAAGAATTTTATAATAAGAAACATTAATTCCTTTATTAATATTAATATAGTTTACAAACAATTAAACACAAATATTTGCATGCCCTTGGCGTGTAGAACATATTTTGTACTGTAACTGCTGTATACAAATTAAAATCCTGTAAACATGTGTTCGCGCAAATAAAGATTTATTTTATTTATTTTATTTTAAAGAAGATATATTTATATAGTGGGAGGTTAATATATGTAATTTAATTAAAGAAATCTAAACGGGAAGCCTCTGGTTTTTAATAAATTTCTTTTAAAAATTACTCACTATTTTGCATATTAAAAGACAAGAGGCGACTATTAGCTTATAGAGCAAACCTACCAATATACGAGCTTGAGAACAAAATATTTCATAAATAATAAGGGATCGGACAGTAATCAGATTAAAATTTAAAATGTAGAAAGAAAATATATAATTTTTTACGATTATTTATCGAATAGTAATTTAATATTATTCATTTAAATATTTTTAAATGAAGAAATAAAATTTTATTATTTACAATATTTTTAATCTATACTGAAACACCAATCACAATGCGTGACGTCATTTGTGGGCAATCATTGTCTTATGCCAATGCAGCTGTTTTGTTATGATATGACCACAAATGACGTTACGCGCTCTCAGATGAACTACCGTGGTGTTTTGGCGGCATTTTCAAACAAACAATATTAAAACATGATTTTGAGTACCTAAAAGGCTTTAAATAAATAAAACAGTATTTTTTATGGGAATAAATATCCATGAAGATTAATTTAAAACACTTTCTGAAAATTTGTCCGATCCCCTATTATTTTATATCAACTAACGGAACAAATATGTGCTTTTTGGAACCTTTTCGGTTTTGGTAGCTAATGCTACCAAAACGGTTTGTTGCTGAATAGGCTGAATAGGCTATGGGATGACATAGCTCATTTCTTTTACTCTTTATCATCGGCATCCCATTTGCAACCATTTTGGTTAAGTTTGTGTTAATAGGCGATGATAACCATCTAAGTTATCTTTTTTTTTTATTAAAGTTTAATAAATTAATTAAAATTAATTCAATAAATATCTATAGTTGGCAGTTGATAATTCTGATCCGCTACTGTTTAACTTATATGATGGCCATGTACGTAAAATTCTACGCAGCTAATGAAACATGCATGCCAGCTCTGATGTACATGCTTTTGGTTGAAAACTAATTGAGAGGCGGGAATGTATGTAGACAGTACATTATATAAATATGTTTACCATCATACATATTCCATTAATTTAAACGCTTCGTATCAAATATATTAAGATTATATTCGGCGTTCATACAAAATATTTATCTGATAGTGATTATACAAAAGCTCCTTGTAATAATAATAATATGTATTTATAATATTAATATATTTACTATGAATTACGGTGTTTAGAAATGTCGCTCAGCGAGCTGTTGTTAGAGTGGGCAATATTCACAGCATAATTCTTTGAAGGATATGATCCGAAATATGGAGATCTTTCGGAGTCGATCTCTCTTTGTTAGTCCTTCCGGCTGTACAATGGTGTGTGCTCGGATGAGTTGTTCTAATTAATGCCTATCTCAAACTTTTACCGTCGCACTGCGCGCCATAAATGCGAAGTTCATCCAAGGATAAGATGCCGCACATAGAAACTTTATCCCACGGACGCGTGAACTTTGGAACAATCTCCCTTCTAAGGTGTTTTCCATCTAGCTACGATATGGGGCTTCTTTAAGCGAGCAGACAATAAATTCCTGCAGGGTCGGCAGCGCACATGGACCCCCCCTGGTGTTGCTTGTGTCTTTAGGCGACGCTAACCACCTACCATCAAGTGGACCGTCAGCCTGCCTACTACCCTTAATAATATAAAAAAAGCTAAGGTAGTGGACGTAGCCCAAAGAATCAATTAGTCTAAATGGAAATAGACTATACTTACCTATTGTGCAGAGATGAGCGTTCGAGTAGACGAAGCGGAATGGAGAGTCGAGCCATGACTTCTTTAATTTAATTAATTGGTCTTAATTAAATTAATCTTTAAATTAAAAAAGACCTCTAACTTAGATTGCTACCGTCGTCTATTAATTGAAGATAAGACAGCGTTGGAAAATCCTACTGCTAAATTGGCCTGTAAAGAGCATTGTTTAATATTAGTACCCAGCTTTATATTAAATGGCTTAAGATCAATCAGTCATGCAAATATTTTGGCATTCATACTTTCTCTTCCCAATTCAAGTGTTATGCTTTTAGAAATTAGTTTTCTGTATTTAGTGACGTTTCGGGGGTGGGGGGAGAGTGAGGGGGTTAGTCAATGGATTATCCTCGTTGAGACCTTTCATCAAATGATACCCAACACGGGGGTCTAACCTATTACGTTTACCAATAGTCTACTGAGTATACCCACAATTGTCAAATTTTGTTCTTTGCACACCTATTTGACACCATAAAAATATAATATTATCTAACTAATAATTTAGAAGGTAAAATAGGTCTGTTTTCAATATATATACATATTTTATCAATAACACTGAAGTTCATCTTTGCCTACCAAAAAACACATAGGCATATCAAAAAAAAAATTTTTTTTTCAGTAATTTTTTTATTATTTGAATTTATTTTCTGGTTAAAAATTCTAATTATTTGTATAGTTTACTTTACTTTAAAATAAATAAATACATGGGATATGTAAAGGGTGGCAGGCAGGCTGACGGAGCAATTGTGTTATCGTCGTTTAAGGATACAAGTAAGAGTAGGGGAAATACAGGCAGGTACGTTGCCAGTAACCTACCAGCAATTAATCGTTTGCGTGCCTGCCTTCCTTCTTATATATATAAAAACATAAAATCTAAATTAAATTATCAATAGGAATATCCATACTAATATTATAAATGTGGAAGTAACTCTGTCTATTACCTTTTTACGCCTAAACCGCTGAAACCGATCATCATGAAATTTTGAATACACGTTGTCTGTGTATAGGTTATTGGCCGCAGTGGAAAAATTGATAAGCAGTTATGCTTTGTAACAGTATATTTACATTATATACATGAGAAGGATTATACGAGTATATATACACGGCTTAGAAATTGTTACGACATTTACTGAGACTTTTAATTGTTTTTATCGATACTACATATTTACGTGCTCATTAACCCAAATCCTTTCAAGGTTCGAGTGAATAGGCATCTTCTGGGTGAGCTCGCTCCATCGTCGGCCTCATCCTTCCTTCATGGATAGATGCTGGTCAAGAGAAAAAAAAATTTTTTTTCAACGCGGGCGAAGCCGCAGGCACCAGCTCGTATATATAATATGACACTTAGAGAAATCGTAAGTATATTTTACTAGCGACCCGCTCTCGGCTTCGCCCGGGGTGCAATTTTTATATATATATGAACATTCCCCGTTTATCCGTCTTTCCATTAGTTAAAACCGAATTTAAATCGGTCTACCCGTTCGCGCGATGCCGTGACCAAGGGAAATGGGGATTCATTTTTATATATAGAGAATAAATATGTGGCTACATTTTGGCTTATCCAACATTTTTTCTTATGTTCCATTTAATGCAACATATTGTCTAATTACTTCTAACCTCTAACCCAAAATAAGTAAATTGAATAATTAAAAACGAACACGGTTATTCATCAAAATGAGTCGTCTATTTTAAGGTAAAATGAAATTAATTAAAATATACGTAGATTAAAAACTTTAGTTATTCAGATATCGAAAGGTCACCTAAAAAGAACTGTCTTTGGAATAATAAAATTGTGTATAAAAAAATTGGATTTTCAGCACTCAGTCTGTTAATTGCAATAAATAAACAGACGAATGCAACGAGCGAAGTGTTTGTCGTAATATCTTTGCGTACACAGATAGCGCGACTTTTCTCGCTAGTTAATTAAATCTCTGCTAGAAATAATTCATCAAAACAGATTTGATAAATTAATGCGGACTGGTATATATTGTGTGTTAAAGCAGTCTGGCTCGTTTCCACTTCGTAACTCCGATGTTTATAAAAAGAATTGAACAATATTAATCATTTCGTTGTTTCTTTCATTTGACACTGTTAACAAACGTTAATTACAAAGATAGATTAAGCAAGTTTATTTTCGCCTCTTAAATTAGAGGTGGTAATAATATTTGTTAGTCTATGCTATTTTTATGTGATAGGGCGACTGGAACTAACTGTCTGATGGTCGACGTTAAAGTGGATGGCTATCGTATAAATAAACCAGTCTTGCTGGTGATAATAATAAAAAAATAAATGTTTATTTCAGACTATTAGCCACACTTTGCTTTCCTAGTAACACATTATGGAAGTGTGATAGCATAAAAGATAAAGGGTAGTGGAAAAGGATGAGGGTAAGGATAATGATGAAATTTGGATAGGATAATTGGCTTTGGTATTCCTTACCACCAAAACTAACACACTCGTCGTGTCGTGTTACTTCATGGTGGTACTATAAGCATCAGACGGGGTACCTACGTCCGAGTGCCGTTGAATGAAAAATGCGTATAGCATATCGTCGTTGTCAAACCAAAATTATGAATTATGAAATAATAAATAAATTAATAATAAATATGAATTAATAAATAAATTATTAAGAGACCAATAAGTTTACGTATAAAAACCTTAAGTTTCAAATGAAATCCTTTTCTTTTAATAATCCTTCGTGTAACATTTTTGACGAAATTTTTTTTTGACAATATCTCATTTTTGCATATAGGAAACAGATTTCGGTTTGACAGTGAAGAAATATATAAATTTGTAATTTGCAAATACCGTAAATAGTAATGAAAATAATATTTTTCTTATAATCATAATCTATAGACAAAATTTTTCGAAACGAATTCTTAGTTTTAAACTAGTAAGTACAACTAGAAATATAAGAATTGCACGTAACAGACAATATGACACATTAGCACATGTAAGAGTATAATAATTAGATCAACGTAATTTGTAGTTTCTTATTAATTATCTCAAAAATCCCTTTGTCACGGCATCACGTGTGAACGGGTAGACCGATTTTAATTCAGTTTTCACTAATGGAAAGAGGGATAAACGGGGAATGTTATTATATATAAAAATTGCAATTACAGAATTACAGAATAAAATTACAAAATAAAATTACAGAATAAAATTAAAATAAC
This sequence comes from Bembecia ichneumoniformis, assembly GCA_910589475.2. Classification (NCBI taxonomy): domain Eukaryota; kingdom Metazoa; phylum Arthropoda; class Insecta; order Lepidoptera; family Sesiidae; genus Bembecia; species Bembecia ichneumoniformis. Next base: position 17,893,733 of record OU342530.1, read on the forward strand.
ATTTATTGACAGATATCAAAATACACTTATTTATTATTTTAACATTTTAAATTCTGCAAGTCAGGCTGTCCATAAACACCTTGACATAGACATTTCTCTCTATCCAGAGCTGCTCTTTATCTTATCTTATCTTATCTTATCTTATCTTATCTTATCTTATCTTATCTTATCTTATCTTATCTTATCTTATCTTATCTTATCTTATCTTATCTTATCTTATCTTATCTTATCTTATCTTATCTTATCTTATCTTATCTTATCTTATCTTATCTTATCTTATCTTATCTTATCTTATCTTATCTTATCTTATCTTATCTTATCTTATCTTATCTTATCTTATCTTATCTTATCTTATCTTATCTTATCTTATTTTATCTTTATCTTTATCTCTTTATCTTTGGGTAGATCGCCTTTGCAAAGACTATCCTAATATTTATTACCTATAATTTAATTAATATAGGTAATAAATATTAGGATATTAGGATATAGATAAATATTAGGATATTATAATTTCATTTAGATAAGAAATTATAAATTAAACCTATAATTTATAATTTCTTATCTAAATGAAATTATAAATTACTCAATTTATACTCAATTTGAAACAGTTCCTAACGCTCGTAATACGCGCAAAGGCGAGCGAGCTAACACTTTATAAAAAAAAGAGAACGAATTTATTTTTAATGTGCTACCAGTTTAACTTGTGGTAAATTTCAACAGAAAACATAATACTCCGAACTCCCACTGTTACGCACGTCAGGCGCAACAATTAATGTTTTAAGCTCAAGACAAAAAAAAATCGCAAGTTGGCACAATAATTGAAAACGGCGAGGAATTTGACAATGCGATGCATGGTCAAAGTATTGACAGAGCTCCATTGGCAGCCAGTTGTAAAAACATTGTAACGCTTGCGACAGCCAGGTGGGGTCGATGGGAGATAAATCGGGTGGCTGCGACCGTCACCAGTTGTAGACGAACCATCATCCACTCCACACGCTTCTCCACTCCCAGTTAGGTCCGTGAAATTAGACTAAGTGATGTGTTCAGTTGATAGTGTGATAGAGTGCGCCCGGTGTAGTTCTATATAAAATAACTTAGTGGTTTTTGTACTCAGAGAACCCCTTCGAAATGTGGGATGACGTGGTCGAGGAAGACAATCCCGCGCCTGATGTCCCGCCGGAGGAGGCTCCAGCGGAACCTCCCGCCGAGGAAGCTAAACCTGCAGAAGAGGAACCTCCCCCGCAACAAACCGTTGTCCAAGGCACTGAGCCTAGAAAACTCGTATTCAAACATTGGGTCAGGTTAGTGTTTAACGTTTTAATTTACAAATCTCTTTATGACAACTTTTTAATTGAGCTCTCGAATATTTTTGAGGTGTAAAAAAGGTATAGCACGAGTGTTAAAGAGATCCAATCACATTGCAGGCCTAAGTTTCTTCAATACACGTACCTGTACGACTACCAGCACAATTACTATGACGATGTGATCAACTATATGGACAGGCGAAACAAAGGGCTGGCCGTTGAGAAACCCCGCGCGCAGACGTGGGCCGAGCGCGCTTTGAGGACCTACATAGCCAAAAGCGCGGCTTTGTGTGCGTTGAGACCTACAAAGGACAGCACACTGCTCCGTCATATTTCTACCGGTGCTAAGTTCCACCGTTACCACAGCAAATCTATCATCTCGAGGAAGTATTCCAAACTTGGATTTAACACCGTCTCCATCTAGCTTCGCTCTAACAACACCCTCGCTTGGCATCGCTTCGCGGACTCCGCCCCGGTCCGGTATATCAGCGTGAACTTTCTCTGAATGTTACAGGATTTCGTTGGTGTGAACAGGTGTGATCCTGAAGTCAACGCCGCGCGAGCGGTCCACTTAGGTAAAGATACTCCGATCGGAAGCCGTCCGCATTCCTAATACATTTCTGTCTTATTTGGGGTAAGACAATAAACGTTTAAGATTCACTCTTTAGTTTTATTTTCACCACACTAAGCTTGCGATATCCTAAAGACCATTCTCACTGGACTTCCACAACTGTGGGTGGCCCTGTACGAGATAATATAAAACAATAAGTAATGCACAGCGACAGTTTCTACGTACAAAAAATAAAGCCGATGCGAGTCGTCCATTTTCCGAAACTTATCATTAAAGTTTGTAGCGAGCTTGTAATAATCTCTCATAATACAACCAATACTAGTTTAATTTGCAACGAAATCAACAACAAATTTTTTTTTGGCGGTTCAACACCACACAAATTTCCTTGTAAGTACTTTATTCTCCCGACCTTTCATACTAATAATGAAGAAAATTATTATTTCTCTCCTAAACGACTAATGTAAATTTCATTTAATATTTTTTTTTAATTAAATGAAGCCTTAAACCATAAAAGACTTTGAATACCAGTGAATAGTGCAAATAAAAATTAAGTTCTCGTCCAACTGAACAGCCACGTAATAAGAACAATTATATAATTATAATTCGAATTATGTTTATAATATCTAATTAATTAATTAATTAATTTTATTTTCAATATACTTCATTAAATGTTTTTCTTAACTTCTCCAAATATATAAATTAAAACATAACTGTATTAATTAATTACTTCATTAATGACGCCTATGATCTCATTCACGAGTAATGGATCTATTCAAAGATTTGCAGGCAATTAATATAGTGTTATGATTTATTCCAACAAATGTAGAACGCGACGTATGCCTGTAATGAAGATGGATTGATACGTATTTGCAAAGTGTATATCGTTTTCAATATGTAATAGCTGAATTTTTTTTTGTAAATTATTAAAAAACACAATAGAATAATTCAAACAACTGGTATAATTGTTTTTACAAGTAATTTTTGGTACACGTCTGAAATAAGCTTTTAAATCTTGTAGGACAATCAAATAATTGTCATACATATGTACATATATGACGAAGAATATTATAAATGGCAAAATCGAGATAAAATAATGAAATCACATTTTTTTTTAAACTGCCTTTGAAAAAATCAATCAAAATTATTTTTATTCTTATCCTTAAATTAATATGAATTGAGAACATTGCCATAATTAAAATATGGCTTATTATTATAGAGCAAGCGATGCACAATAGATTTGAAATGTCAATCACTGCCAGAGGTCATACAAATCAAATAGTATCTAATTAGTTTATTGCCAAAGATCTATTGGGTACTTCATTTGTAACAACACCTCTAATAATAAACATATTACATTTTAATTGAAATCATTAATTAAAATTAAACTTAGCACAGGTATCATGTGTTTCATAGTTTTTCTTTTATTTTTTTTATAAAATAATCACTATTTAATAAAATATTTAATAAACTATTTAATTTTCAGTGCTGTATTTCAGCTTAAATTATATCACAACGTATCTTATATACTCTTAAATATTATCCTTAAATACTCTTAAATAGTATTAACTCTTAAATAGTTTGTTAACAGTTTAACAAACGGCGAACATTTTAAAACACGTAAAACGACACTTAGTTCAATTCAGCCAATGCCGCGTATGTATGACACATCCACTCAACGCCCGTCGGTTCAAAATTTCAATGTCGACTTATCCAAAATAACTTATCTTTGACAGTTTAGTGAATGTAATCACTTGGACTGAGGCCAAATTGTTGGTCTACCTAGCAGGTAAGCCAGGCAATCGGCCAAATTGAACATAATTAAATGTTACAATGACCAAGGGTGCTTAGTGGGAGATTAATAATAGACTAGATTGCATATCTTGCGACACGACTCCGGTGTTCGTTCTTAGAAGTCCTGAATATGACATCAAAGTACAAGTGTTGTGTTCAACAAAATGCCCGCGAATTTACTAATTATACTACAATTTTACAAACTATAGCAAAAGATATACGCAAACATTGTCTTTCAAATTAAACGATCAAGTAATTCTATTGTAAAAAGATTATTCCCATTGGTATAAAGTAAAAAGCATCACAAAAAGCCTACTTTGAGATAGAAAACTTGAAATACATGTGTATAGTAAATTTATTGCCGTGAATACTTCCAGCCGTTCCCATTACGCTAGCACTCCAGCATGCTCCAGCGCTTCTAAGACGACAACAACTCAAACTTTATCGGAAAAAATAGCTTATTTAAAAACAGAGGTTCGCGTGCTACGCCGCATACCCAAAGGTGTACGTATTTTAGTAGCCGACAAATTGTGTGACATAATCATACGCTGCATTTCAAAAAATGATTTAAAATCTTGGGAAGATTTATTATGCTTTGCTTACATAAATTTACAAATTCCACCGAGGACCAAAAATATTTCATTGGTTCAACATATTAGAGAAAACTTGAAGAAAAACTCTTATGAGCCTACCATTGTTCAACAGAAAACTTCATCAAGCATTTCCACCAGAGTAGAAGCAAAAGTAGGCGAGGGTGATATTCGGGGAGCTGTTCGTCTACTGTCGTCTTCCGCTGATCTGGCGCCATGCGACAATGCTGTCTTAACTTTGCTCAGACATAAGCATCCATCACCTTCTCGTCCTTTATGCTTGCCAGAGGAACCTTCATCTCCTAATGACTGTCTCGAAGTCTCTGAAGAAAAAGTTTTGAATGGAATTGCAAGTTTTCCTCAGGGTTCGGCTTCAGGATTGGACGGTATGCGACCACAACATTTAAAAGACTTGATTGGTTTTTCCAGTGGGGACGCTGGCCGACGGCTCTTATTCCAAATTACTAAATTATGCAATTTTATGCTGTCCGGTAGTGTTCACGTCGAAGCATGCCAATATCTTTATGGTGCATCACTCTGTGCGCTTTATAAGAAGGATGGCGGAATTCGCCCGATCGCTGTTGGTAATGTAATTCGGCGACTCGTCGGTAAACTAGTCTGCACGATAACGAGAGATTCAGCGGCTGCCAGATACCTTCAACCAACACAAGTCGGCTTTGCCACTCCTCGTGGATGTGAGGCTGCTATACACTCAGTTCGGACTTTTATTGATGTAAACAATTCCACGAACAAAATTCTTATAAAAATAGATCTTAAAAACGCTTTCAACTCCATCGAAAGGGATGTTTTACTTTCAGCTGTTAAAGAGAAAATGCCCGCTATCTATGCTTTTATGTGGCAGTGTTATTCAGCTGATTCGTATTTATTTTTTGGGAAGCATACTATCATGTCAAGAGTTGGCGCTCAACAAGGAGACCCTCTTGGTCCATTAATTTTTAGCTTAGGAATCCACTCAACTATCGAAAATCTCAAATCTGAACTAAATATTTGGTACCTTGATGACGGCACTCTAGCTGGTGATGCCGATTCAGTTATTTCAGACCTATTAACTTTAAAAACAGAACTTTATAAAATGGGTCTTGAAGTCAATGCAGAAAAATGTGAAATTTATTTTTGTTCCACTTATGATAATGACACTTTTACCAGAGTCGAAAAAGCCTTGCCAAGTATTCGCATTGTAACAGACTTGTCTCTGCTCGGTGCTCCCGTTAACATAGCTGCTGGTCCTTTACTTTTAAAAAAAAAGGAAGAAAATTTAAAATTACTACTTGATAGATTGAAAACTATTAATTCTCACGTAGCATACTTAATTCTAAAAAAATTGTTTCTCAATTCCAAAACTAACCTATATTATTAGAACAACACCTTTGTGGTTTTTTCCTGATTTCGTGTTTAATTTTGACAATGGAATCAAAAAAATATTAGAGTCAATATTCAACATAAAAATTAATAATTCACAATATTTACAGGCCTCTCTTCCAATTCGCCATGGAGGTCTTGGCATCCGACGTGTTGCCGATTTAATACTACCTGCTTTCTTGGCATCAGCATATGGTGTTTCTGAGCTTGTGTCTATCATATTACCCTCTTCTGGGGACAAGCTTGAGATAAGCCATCTGCCAGCTGCCAAGGCATTATGGGAGGACCTCTGTCCAAATAGCGTTGAGCCAATGCCAAATTCTAGAATTTTTCAGAAGTTTTGGGACCAACAAAACGTAAATAGAATTATATCAAATTTAACATTTGACACGGTTGACGAGGAGGCACGATTTAAAGCTGCGTGCACATACGAATCTGGTGCTTGGCTTAACACTCTACCTTCTAGACAAATGTCAACTCTTCTGGATAACAATACCATGCGTATTTCAGTGGCTCTGCGCTTAGGCTGTTCTGTTGTGCAGCCACATACCTGCCTCTGCGGAAACAGCGTTCTTTCAAACGGTCGTCATGGTTTACATTGCAAAAGAAGTGCCGGTCGCTTTCCACGCCATTCAATGATAAATGACATAATAAAAAAAGCACTATCTACAGCAGGCGTCCCCGCCATCCTCGAGCCCAATCTGTCCAGGGACGACGGTAAGCGTCCAGATGGGATGACCTTAATACCCTGGTCTGAGGGAAAGGCTCTCGTCTGGGATGCTACATGCGTCGACACCCTTGCTCCCTCACATGTTGCCTTCTCTGCCAAGGAACCAGGTTCGGCGGCTGAATCAGCAGCTCGTTTAAAAACAAAAAAATATAACTTTATAAAATCTCAAAATTATAATTTCATCCCTTTCGCCGTTGAAACTTTCGGTCCTTGGTGCGAAGAATCCAAATTATTCTTAAAAACACTTGGCAAACAATTAATTAAAGTATCCGGCAATAAATTTTCGTGTAATTATTTAAGGCAACGCATTAGTTTGGCTATACAGAGAGGGAACGCGGCGAGCGTTATGGGCACAATACCCGATTCAGTCACTCTGGAGGAGATATTCTACCCAAACTCCTAAGTTTGTGTAGATTCCGGAGCCTCGCCGTGTTCTCACTAAATCACCGTTGTATTTTTTATTATTTTTATCATTAATTTAGCAATTGTTGTACTGTTATTTATATTTAATAAATTATTTACATTCGTATAGTAAATTATAAATATGAAATAATTGGAAATATTTCTTACGGTTAATAAAAGAAATTGCGAGTGTAACTATGGCGTTCACAAAATCTATACCTAGTACAGCTTTCGGAAAATTGTACTCAATTTCCAAGATTGAGCGAAAATTCATACATTTGAAATCCACTAATAATGTTTCAATGTTAATACGTTAAAACATACTCAAAGTTCTTTTAAACGACTCAGTTTTAAATATGCACCGCATGTTAACGGTGAATCTTAAGGGAGGTGTAGGTAGGATATATTTGTCAACTAAATTCTTATGAAATCGTAAATAAAACATAATATTTAATTTCAAAGAGCATTGGTATGCTGGATGTGGACATTTCGAGCAAGGTCGAATTTATTTATCGAATTTATGTATAAGGCCACAAAAAAAAAATTGTCGATAAGGGAAAATGTAGTATTTCACACCGGAGCAGCAGCGCCTTTTTCTCTATAAGGCCTAAATAATGCCATTGGTATATATTTAAGAAGAGATTGTAGGAGCGGTTGTCCTACTTTCAAAACTATTCCATATATTGACTCCAAAACACAAGAAGTAAATACTATTTATTGACTGTACACAAGAGAAATATATATTCACAAAATAAACAATCGACACTCACAAAACACTCACAAATATTTAGAATAAAATTTCACCATAAAAAAATCAAAAATATTTACATTAAACACAGCACTATATATACACTTTATATATATTTGTAAAACACTGTCACTAAAAATGTTTCTCCTGGTATCTTCAGGAACTTTTGCTCATCAACGTGAAAATGAGAGATCTTGAATCTTCTGTCTGCTCCTTTCGATCCTCGCGGTCTCCGCCTGAATGCCGTCGTCGTCGTCGTCTCTCTGCACTTGTTTCTTTTCATTTCGTGTCAACTTCTCGTTCGATTTTAAATATTCAAAACAGATTCGAAATTATGCCAGTACATCACGGAGGATGCATTGCATGAACCTCTATAACATGTAACCTCTCTTTACGTGTTCTACCGGCTGTACAAGGGTGAGTGGTCCGATGAATTGTTGCAATTAAGGTCTACCTCTAGTTTTTACCACAGTACTGCGCACCATAGATGCAAAGTTCACCCGCATTACTTTGATAAGGTGCCGCTGAGTACACTGAGTCTACTGAGCCTCTCAGTCACTTTAACCCGCAGAAGATACATTACATTACTATACATTACAATAGGGCTTCAAGGGAGCAATAAACAACTTTATTGTGTCCTTACGCGGTAGCAACCTACCATCTAGTGGACCAACAGCCTGTCTGCCACCCTTTACAATATAAAAATATATATGTAAAAAGTGGTTTAGAATATACTAAATGATTACTGTATGGTCGTTTTAGAATTCGACGTGCAGAACTTTTCGGAATTCCCGTTGCTGCCTCTAAGGCACGTACAGAGTTAGTTGAATCGTTTTCTATTTCATTGAGAACTTCTTCATCGCGTTCCGATCTAGGTCTTCCAGCGTTTTTCCTGTCAGATGGTAAAGGACCCTCCGAAAAAGCTTGATGCACATTAATAAATACTCGATAATCCGGATACCTTTGAGCATTTTTTTTTTTTGTCCTACCGGCTAGGGTTCCTCTGACATAGATCAGAGACCTTATAATATAGCTAGTAGAGTAAACGAACTAAGTCCACTTGCTCTATAAAGATTTGGCACTGCTATACAATGGTACAGAGTACTGAACGACCACTTTGTTTTTTTTTTTTTTCGCTTAAAGAAATGCCTGAAAGGAATGAGCTGAAACGATAGATAGACATTGTTTGAGCATTAAGGTACCTTTCTCTGTACAATCTCCTAGCTGCGTTAGCAGTGTATCGGCATTCTTCATAGACCAGGCGCATATTAGCGTATTCCACTAATGTGTATATGGTAGCGGCATGGTAAATGAAAAACACTCCAAAATACGGCAAAAAATCCAGTCACAAAACACACAATCACAGTTCAAAATAATGCCAGGTCACTTCAGTTCAGTTCAGTCACTTAATCCAGTCCAGAAAGCCAAAAAACCACGACAGCCACACTTTCTATACTAATTACACTAACTCCAAGAAGTCACAACACTAACTTACTATCTGAAACAGGATTTTGCTGGCGCACACACGCACACTCACTCACTCACACACACACACACACACACACACACACACACACATACAGACACATAGACAGACACCCAAATCTCCTTTTCTTTTAATGACTATTTTTAATTCTAAAATTTTATATCTTATTAAATTCTGGCCTTTACAATACAAGCTATGCTTAGTGTATAGGTCACCGAAAAACTATTCATATGTGTAAACTATCTGTAAATTTTAAAATAATAAATAAATAAATAAATATAAGGGATACTGTTACAAGTTGTTTGTCTGCGCTAATAGGATAAAGAACAAGACGGGATAGCTGAATGGTATTCAGTACACGTTTCAGTATTTAATTGCGGTCTTGTGTCAGAACGTGGTTAGTGTCCCTAAATTATCTACCACAATAAAAGCCAACAAATGTCAAACTTAAGTAGTTTCTGGGGATACAATAACTGATATTTACCCATAAAATAATATTGTGTTATTTCATAATTTTTAATTGAGTGATGTAAGAACTTTTACTTGAGGAAATATGTTTTCGAAACTATTGCTCTATTTACGTTTCCTATCATAAGTTTTAAAATGAAATATAATTTAACTTGACTCTTAGATGCAAGCTAGCCGCAATACTTCTCCGCAAACAAGATTCAACAAGTTTCATTGCTACGCATTAATTTAATCAAAACAGACAAGATCTTATATGTATATATCTAGGGCGCTAACGGGGCACTGCCGCCTCAATAGGCACCTTAAAGTAATGGGGCTCACTAGTACGGGAAAGTGTCGCTTCTGCCATGAGCCAGAAGAAACACCAATGCATATCCTGTGCGAGTGTGGCCCTCTGATGCACAAGCGCAGTCACATCCTAGGAAGCCACACAATGGCTTGTGAAGATGTGAAGAATGCCTCTATCAAAAAAGTACTACAGTTCCTTAACGTGGTAGGTATAGGTAGAGAGCTTTAGTTCACGTGGCGATCACAATATTTCAGCAATGGACGAAGTGATACTGGTACTCTAGCAGACAGAAATAGCCACTAAGACAAGATAAGATAAGATAAGATGTACATATATGTGTATTATATATTTTTACTAGCTGACTCAGCAGACGTTGTCCTGCCCGAACCCGTAAATAAATTTCTAACCCGATTGTGGCGCCACCTGTCTTGTCCAATTTTATTTTCAAACCATATGTCAAAGTGACGTGACACTTCACGTCAATGAACGTCGGTTAAATTGTTTGAATATTCTTCATACAAAAATACTAAAATCACTATTAAAAAATGGAGGGTGCGGGTAGGAGGATGAAAAATAGTTTACGACCTATTCTCGGACCTACTGAATATACAAACAAAATTTCATAAGAATCGATCCAGCCGTTTCGGAGGAGTTTTGTTACAAACACTGTGACACGAGAATTTTATATATATGGAATCTTCCTCATTCTATTAACAGAGGCTCGTGAACTGTCAATGTCAAATTATCAATTTTCCATATAAATGTTTTACGCTCTCGCTACCGAGTGTAGTATCGTAAACTCATGCTAGAGCCACAGATTGAATGGCTCTATAGAAAATAGTCACAAAAATATTCCATTCCAATATCATTAGTGCTTTTTAACTATCTTTTACCCGCGAATTGGTCCTAGTTCCTCGGGGACAATATTATTATTATTTTTCTGGATAAAATGTACATTTCTCTATCGCTGAAGATCGATTTAATTAATTCACGCTATTATAATATTGGTTAGGATTATTTAAAATATTTATAACTTTAGATACTTATACATTGCTATGGAGACAATTTTCAGAAAAACGGGTTTGATGACGCGTTCTACTGATGGAAATAATTCATTGTATTACGCAAATAAAAATGTGTTTCATAAGTCACATTCTGAGATATATTTATTAACACTCCCTCACTCTAGGCCACTGTCTTGGGCGGCTATTTTTGCACCGCGCCCAGCCGTACAATTCCAAAGAATCGTTCGTAGAATTAAAAACTGATAAACAATAACTATACCCAAACTGCTAATTAACCAACGAATAATCGTAATCATTGGTTATTAATTTAATCTTCAAAAAAAATTAACCATTGTCATTTACCGTTAGAAAGCCCACCGGTAGTACCTAAATTTTGGATGATATATTGTTGGATGAGTGGTTAAAGTTCTTATTACCTTAACGCTCTATCTCAGGGCTCCCGGGTTCAAGTCCCGGCAGGGTCAACTTTGGAAATGAACTCTTCAAAGTTGGCTTTGGTCTCGATTAAAAAAGTAGTGGCAGGAATGCTGCTTTTCGCAGTCATTAGGGCATCCCCTCACAGAAGACCACTGTTAAATAATAGATTCTGTGCTGTTGTGTTTCCGTGAGTGAGTAAGGGATGCCAGAGCCTATTTCCTCATCCCTTCCTTATCAGTGTCCTTAATCCTACTACAGTCGGCAGTGCGCTTGCATAACTTGTGGCGTTGCGTAAGCCTGTCTGATGAAAAACGGTAAATAACATAATAATAGAAAATGCTTTGCCATATGTAACATTTGGCTATCGTAAAATGAACAACGATAAGAAAAAATAGTTTCTTTTTTCTTTACATACCTTTCAATGTTTTCGTAAAAACACGTTTATTAGAAACTGCACAAAGGATGGAAAATCTCTTACATTTGAAAGACATTGTTTTAATGTGTGTACTTATCATGACAGAATGGAAAAGAAATGTTTACGCTGACAGCACGCCGAATGGAGAAGAATTCCTTGAGAAAATTGTTAGACGAAACTCAGGTAAGAAGAGTATAGGTACATAGAAGAGTAAGTAAGAAAAGTATAGAATCTCTGCTTCTGGGGACATTGAAGTATAACACTAGTACTAGTGTTATACTTATAACATTTAATATTAAAGCGAATACTATAAACAAGAAAAATATTTTTTTATACAGACGTATTAACTGAAAAGAAACCGGAATACTATTTATTTACTGCACCCATGAAACTATGCCCTGGTGGTTGCGTTGGCAATGACGGTAACGTCGCTTTGGGATTTCCTCTCTTCGTCAACGCTGAAGGGAAGAAAATGTACAAAAAAATGTTCGAAAGAGATCACACTTTATTGCATAAGAAGAACAAAGCTGGTCCGTTTAAGAAAAGGACTACTATGACATACACGCTTTGCGAAAAGTATTTAGACGGAAAGAATAAGACTTCAGAGAAAAGTCCTCCAAATCGACATAAATCTACAAAAGTCATCAAAATTGGGCGCAAAGTACCAAGGGCTCTGTCTTACCACTATGATTCATATACATATAAAACATATGCAACTAAAAAATTTGAGTACGTTTACAGGAATAATAATGACAACAACAAAATATTTTATACATATTGACCTGGACGGGAATCCTAAAAGACTTTATACAGAGTTTATATTCAGGAATAAATAAAACATTTTAATTTTATAGTCATATTGTGATTCAGTTTCAACCGCTAGTTTCTAGAGTAATTTTTACGAACAATTTGTATTAAATGCAGGACGGTATTACATCATTTTAATTACACAAAATATAAATACTTGATAAAATTAAAAAATACGATTAAAAGGACAAAATAAAATTCATACAGTTATGGCTATATTACCTTTCTGCTTGCAGTCTTATAATTAGAACTCCTTACCATTTAAATATTGTAAATATTGATTTCCTTTTTCCATGCATGTACAGTTTCGGATAGCAAATATTGATTATTATTGTTGGAAACACCTTTCAGATGAAATTACAGAAAATGTGTCAAAAGCTGAAGTTGTGACAGATTTAAGAGATAATGTCACAGGGGCTGAGGCTGTGACAGATTTAAAAGAACATGAGGACACAAAAGACAAAAAAAATAGTGCAGAATTGTCGGAAGAAGTTACGGATATGCTGCCAAAACACAAGAATCAAACTGAGAGTATTCCAAGTGGACATGAGATTAATAATAAAAAAACCGAAACAACAGCACCGTGCTATAGTAATCTTGCATTTGTTATGCCTACTTTTATTACAAAGAAGAGATTCGATAAAGTAATTAATAGGTTATTTGGAATAGGGCATGAATAGGGTATGAATATAACAGTAATAAATAAAACTCTTTAAGGAATTGTATTAGTTTCAATCTCAAAAGCTCTTAGGATACTTATAATTAACTTTTAACAAGCATGTTTCGTTCTGATTTGTTAAAAAAAAATGTTGCTTAGAACTGAATTTCAGTCGCAAAGCTTGTTGCGAGAACTACTCACCGCTGGCTTTTTGCTAAATAAAAAATAGGTACTATACTTTTAAAAAAAACTGATCATCATATTGATAAAATGTGTTTGGTCTGAGAGGAAAAATATATTTTTATATAATACTAGCGACCCGCCCCCGGCTTCACCTGGGGTGTAATTTTTTTATATATATGAACATTCCCCGTTTATCCCTCTTTCCATTAGTGAAAACCGAATTAAAATCGGTCTACCCGTTCACGCGTGATGCCGGTGACCAAGGGAAATAGGTATTCATTTTTATATATAGAGATTTCAATAACATTAGACAGTAAGGAAAACTGCATTTCACTTGAATTGAAACAACTCACATCTTGAATGTGCAAATTCGAGTACTGACCAAAATATGATGCGTCCATCCTGTCCATTGCAGTTCCTCTGCATCCTGATGATAATGAATGCACTCCCTTCCACATGATAGCATAAAAGTCATTCACACCAAACTCTACAATCATTCTGCAAAAGCAGACGATCGACGGAGTGATTTAGTTTATTATGGACAAGATGATAAATGTGTTGGTTAGTTTATTTATTTTTGGAGTTTACTCCTGAAGAATCGATTTTCATATAAGGCCCTCGGTATGGACATTTTGTGAGGATTCAATTAATACAAGCGTTAACTAAAATGCGTTACGTTAGCTGTCACTTTGACATTCGTGCGACACCTGCATCATGTATTTATGTTCCCTTCTTTTCTCTTGTCTAATAAAAGCCAACATTGAAATCTTGTACGAAAAGTGTAGTCCGCGTTGATGAACGAAACGATAGCCCGTTACAACATACCGGCGCAGCGACATCTGTCTTTGAAAAAATGAACTATTTGAACTTATAAAACGTAGTGACATCTGTGTTTACCGAACGTAACTAACATAACTTTTGTTGGAATACGTGACATCTGAGTGTGCAGAATGTAACTAAATAATATAAAGTAATTAGGTATTCAGTTATCTATTGACACGAGGACAATTTTTATACAGTTAAATGAGTAAACTTTAGTCGTGCTTCGGAAATGACAACCACTTTTTTCCAAAAGCTGTGATTTAAAGCCAATAGCAAACGCTCTTACTGTAGTTTTGTCACTAAGGGAACTAAAGGAACCTAGTAAGCGATTCAAGTGACGTTCGGTTTTATGTTTAACTAGCTAAACTCGGCCACGCTTCGCTGCAGCCCATACAGCGGCGGCGTGTGCGCATGGGGCGCGCAATACTGGACACTGGTTATATATAATACTATTTATCATTGTGTGATGTTATATAGCCTATAGCCTTCCTCGATAAATGGACTATTCAAAACAAAAAGAATTTTTCAATTCGAACCAATAGTTCCTGAGATTAGCGCGTTCAAACAAACAAACTCTTCAACTTTATAATATTAGTAAAGTAAGTATAGATTTCTAAATAGAGTACAATTGCGATATTCCAGTAAAAACTACAATTGAATCATAAAAATATATGACCGAAAATGTATTTTCACTCATAATAAAAGTTTGCGTGATATTCACTTGAAATGTTCTTATTGAACTATATTGCGCGCTTATTTATTTGGTTTTTGATGTTTAAACATTTTGTGTGCGAAGAAAAATATAAAGATCTTTTGAAAACATTTAACAGATTGCCGTCAATGGGTAAGTGGTGACCACCAATTAAGGTTTTATTAAACACTATCTGTGACCAAATACAGCTATTGCGGTGGCTTCGTCAAGATTTACTTGTCTAAACATTGTTTTAAGTCTGTTAATGATGCTACTGTTTTAGTCATGTAGTGGGCTGTACTTTCTTAGGATATGGTCTCATATTATGCTTTATATTGTTACGATTAACCATAGAACATTCTGGTAAAAGCACTCGCGCCGGTCTCTCGAAGGCTCCCCACTATCGATAGTAGTCGCGCCACTTCCCGGTTAGTGTCAAAGGAAATGGGTCCTTATGTTCACAACATAGAGTTCACATTCAACAGAAAGAGCATTCCCGAACTTTCAATTGACTTGTTTACAATCACGGGGTAGAAAAACAATTCCGTGTTTACAATACTTGTTTATTTCTAGTGAATTCGAAATAGATCGAGACGTTTGGCGACAAATATAAGTAGGAGAGTGGCGAGCGGGAGGGACACAGTTATGCGATAGCATGCGATTCGAAAGCGACTTTTCGGAGTTTTTGGAAGTTACCTGCGACAGTAAACCAGCGACTCATTAAGGGAATCATTGACGACTTTTGGCAAATTTAACGGTTTCATCGGACAAGTTTAGCCCTTTTGAAAGTCATCTTGGTTTATGGAAATAAATAGTTCATTTTCGCCCTTACACGGCAGTTCGACTCACCACGCACGTAACAATATTATTGTTACGTACAACTTCAGCGTAAATGAAGTAGTATTGACTTAGTATTGACCGTTGATGCTGTCTGTTCTGAACGTCAGGAACAGACAGCATCAACGGTCAATACTAAGACGGGACATTCATGCTAAAATGGTTCGAATCGAAATAGAGACGCAGCTCACAGCGTATGAACGCCGCCTACGACGGCCAAACGTATACATCAGCGTATGAAAGGAACTGCGTTGTCATACGGCGTTTATAGGAGAACACAGCCTGACCCTATGACTGTTCCACTTTTACCGCAAAGAACTGATGTCATTATATACCTCGAACTTAAATGACTTAAATAGCTAATTTCATCTCCATTTAATAAGAGTGATTTTGAAAAGGATTTTTATTTTATCGCTAATGCCATCAACTAAACATTGCCTAACTATTATTCTTAATTTTTAAAACATATGCAGCCAGTTATTTCAGTTTAAATCAGAGGTTCCCAGACTTTTTTTCTCATAGACCACTTTCAAAATTTAGCTAGTTCCGGTGGACCCCCTGCACCTACATTTCTACCATATTCCCAAAACTCGATAAAAAATGTGAAGATTAGATTTTTGGGTTGCGGCTGAGTTCCAACCACGAATGGGGAGTTTTCTAAATGAAATTAGTGAGAATTGATTGGTTTTTATTTATCATCCTAATTTTTTTGTCACGCCAAAGTAGACCCCCGTGAACCTGGGGTCCACCTGGACCACTTTGGGAACTAAGCGTTTAAATAAAAAATATAGATATTTCTTTATTCATCTTTTTAACTCATAGAACTTACTAGCTCATTGTTCTTATACTTGACTAGCTGAACTCGGCCATGCTTCGCTGCGGCCCATACGGCGGCGGCGTGCGTATGGGGCGCGCGGTACTGGACACTGCTTATATATGCTTATTTTTTAATTCGAACCAGTATTTCCTGAGATTAGCGCGTTCAAACAAACAAACAAACTCGTCAGCTTTATAATATTAGTATAGACTTATAAATAACGTGATATAGTATGAAATACGAATATTTGTCACAAGTGAATATATTTATTATTGAAAGAATTTCGCTATTACTCTTTTATAGTTTTATTATGGAGAGTTTGATATTTTACGTTATTTAAAAAAAAATGAAATAAAAGTGTTACATTTTAATTTCAGATGCAGGCCCCTACAAACAACCGTTGGTAATATTACCAATACATATTAAGCTATACAGGTATCCCACGAAGCCTAAAGATAATAAGAAGCCTGCTGACAAAACTTAGACTTATATTTAATAAAGTACATATTTAAATTTGTTTATTTCTCATTCATTTTAAATAGTTTATTATTTCCACAACTGAAGAAGAATGCGGTCGAAGAATGCGCGGCCGCAGTTGATTGGCTAAATGTGAACGCAAAAAGAAAAACAATCCCATCCCAACTTATTTACTCTATTTTTTTATTATTTTATTTATTTACTTATTTTTTTGTTTAACTTATTTGGGGAGAGAAACCCCTAAATTGGGAACCGTGGTGCGGATATGCCCACGGGCTCACAGCAAGTTCGCTGCTATACAATATGCCTATGTATATGTACTATGTTTGCTATGTTTGCTATGCAATGCATGCTATGTATATTATTATAATACATATGCCGCCACTTGAGTCGCACCGTGTGTGAATACTTCTACCAGCGGTATTTACATGGACCTTGGAGCTCTTCATCTTTCATCTTCAGGTTCTTCATCGACTACACACGTAACAAACAACAACCCAGTATTAGGCTTTTAAACATAATGGTTTTTAGGGTTCCGTACGTCCGAATAAAAAATCGGAACCCTTGGATCACTCGGTTGTCCATCTGTCCGACCATTGCCCCCCCCCCCCCCTAATTTCCGAAACTACAGAACCAAAAATTTTGAAAAAATACAGAAATTAGTTTTCTACTTATAGGATAATTACTTCTTCTTCTACTTATCAATAATTATAGGAAAAGTCCATGATGTTAAAACAACATGGTAAATCACTCAATATTGTGCGGATAGGTAACATCGTACGGAACCCTCTTCACGCGAGTTAAACTCGCACTTGTCCCGTTTTTAAGTTATGAAGTAATTAGCAGCGGGAGTTGTCTTTTGTGGTTAAGAGGACTGTCTCCGTCAACACCTTTCGATCACACATTGAGTTGACAGATGACACGTGAGAGAAAACCGAAGGTGTTGCCCATATTAAAAACGAGATAGAGATATGTTTGCAACACATATACACCCACATTTTGTTTTGTCCGGGCCTGTAATTTGTAACTTCTGAAATAATGATACTATGACCGTTCACCTATAATACAACCAATGCCACAGATGCTGCAAGTGTGCTACCGATCGTAGTAGGATTAAAGAAAAAGGATAGAAAAAAGGACTTGTAGTGTAACAATTCTAGAAATGTGTTTCTAGAATGAAACAGGTTGAAAGGAAAGATGGAGTCTTCGAGGAAACACCACACTTTAATTCCACTAGTGTCCCTATATGTACACTAAAAATCACAGTCCTTGTATATTTATATGTATATTTGTATATATATGTATATAATTGTCCTTCGTTGATCACGTCTTCGTGAGAACAGCTTTATGATGATGATGCCGTGCACAGCGTTGGAACGTACCTTTCCGACAGGCTCTCAGGTAAAATAAGTGGTTTAAGCGGATCTCGTCGACTTAATGAAAGAAGAATTGGATTCCTTTATTCCGATTCCCTTTTAAAAAAATCTCAATCTCTGTTGTTGTACATATATCCAGTACACCTTCTCTTTATCGAATCTCTCTCTAGAATGCTCTAGAATAATCTCTGTCCGTGAGAAAACCTGTCAAAATCCCTTTCTCTTTTTGCTGCTCCTTTTTCGTTTCAATATGTACAAAATCCCGTCGGCCAGTGTACATAATATGTAAAGTAGATAAAAAGGTTGCATTATAACAAAGAAACAAAAAGGTTTATAATGAATGAGAAAAGCGAATGATGATGAACCCTACAGGCTTTACCACACTTTATTCACATGCTATTTTTTTTTTAATGTTATGTCGACAGACAGGCTGACGGTACACTTGATGGTAGGTGGCTACCGTCGCCTATAACACAAGCAACGCTACAGGTGCTGCAAGTGCGCTGCCGACTACAGTAGGATTAAGGATAAGGAAATGGGCTCTGGCATCCCTTACTCACTCACCGAAACACAACAGCACGTATATGCTGTTATTTCACGGCGGTATTCTGTAAGGAGGTGGTTACTGCCGCCAGGCGGGCTGCCCAAATGACTGCGAAACGCAGTGTGCCCTACCACTACTTTTCAAATCCAGACCAGAGTCAATTTTGAAAATTACATTAAAATTTCCATACTTGACCCCGCCGGGAATCGAACCCGGGGCCCCTGAGACGTTAGGCAAGCATCCTTGCCACTCATCCAACTGGCCGTCTAAGGGGGTGGTTACTACGCCAGACCAACTGTCCAATTTATATAACTGCGAAATGCAGTTCGCCTTGCTTCTGCTAATATTTAAAATAATGGTAAATTTTCATTGAAAGATCTTTCAATTGTAAAAAAAAACTATGTCGTCAGTTATACCTACTGTGCTACGCGTAAACAAAACTGTTGCTTTTTTAATTCTTTGTGGTGGACTTCCGCAATCGACATCTCCATCTCACCTTCTATATCTATGCTTAACTACTGCCATACTAACTACATTATAAAAGGACAATGCTGTTCTTTTTTTAAACAATGCTGTTACTTCTATTTCATTTTGTGAACCGAGCCATAGGAAATAAGTACAGGTGTGCACGAATATGAAATACAATGAACAAAAGATCGTTGTACAAGTTTTATACAAAAAAAAATGTGCGCTTATAACACACATTATTTGCAGCAAATTGCGATTACTCAATTCAAATATGAGACTGATGGCGGTAAGAAATTAATACATCTATAAATTTAAAAATCTCGTGTCACTTGTTTGTGACCACAAACAAGCACTCCTTCGAAACGGCTAGACCAATTTTTAGGATATATTTTTTTTTGTATATTTAATAGGCATAAGAATAGATCGTAAAGTATTTTACACACTCCTATCTAACACCCCCCTAATCAGACTAATACAACATCTTTGCCCCTAATACTTATTTTTGTATGAACAGGTACAGACTAATACAACATCTTTGGTATTAACATATCCAAATAATTTAACCAAAGATGTTGTTAGTCTTTATCTTTGAATTTAATCTTCGTTCATTATTGACGTGTTATGTCATTTTGACATATTATGGTTTGAAAATAATAGTGGACCCAATAGGTAGGTGGCGCCATAATCGGGTTACATTATAATTTTCAGGTTTGGGCAGGACAACGTCTACTGGGTCAGCTATTAATTTATAATTTGATCAGCCCATTGGTCGAGTGGTTAAGGTTAAGTGCTCTGACTAAGTGGTCCCCGGGTTCGAATCCCGGCCGAGACCACTTTTGAAATTAACTTTTCAATGTCCTTTGTATGTTTATCCGACAATACAAGTATAAAGTGCAAAACACAAATTGGCCCACAAACCGCACCGCTCCCACCCCGGCCTCAGAACGCGTCCGCCAATTTGTGATAGTGGTCAAAGCGCTCCCTCTCATTTCCGCTGCCATTTTCTGTGTGGCCTAGTGTTACACATACAAAAATTGCTGCCCCCTTAACGCTAAGTGCTTTCTCTAGGTGCCATACGATTTGTGTTTACTCTTGACGATTTATTAAAAAAAAAAAAAAAAAAAAAAAAAAAAAAAAAATTTAATCATAGCCAAATTTGATTACAAGGAATAAAAAGGGTGGATTTCTTGCATATAGGATGATTATATATTCATTGTAGTGTGCATATACCTACACGCATTGTTATTACCACAGTCTTTGACAATACCGCAGAAACCTGATTGAGAGTCTACTTGTTTTAGTTTTTAGTTAATTCAATTGACACCATAATTTCAATTGGATTTTTTTAATAAAATTACTGAGATGGTTTTTAAACAACCGTATAGTAAAAATACGTAATGTATTTTTCTGCAGCTATAATCAAAGATTTAAATCTTCGGCTATAATGGCCTCCGAGCTTATAGACGCATGAAGTGTACTCCCTGCCATTACAAAACTAATATTTGTATTTCTGTATATTTAATAGTTATTTAAACGTGTGGTTTGTCCAAAGGTGTGGAAAAAAATTATTACTTTTGTATACACAACTTTTTAATGAATAAAATTTAAGAAGAAATAAGATAATAAATTACATTGGGATAAGCTAATTGCTTAATTGTTGGATACAAGCTATCGAAACTAGCAGCGTTTTTCCATACAAATGTATTCCGCTATTTTCTCCCTGGATAATGCTTCTAGAGCAATAATTTTTCGTCACAAAATCTTAGTCTGCTAATGCTATGTCCCTATCATGTCTTTTTTCCACCAACTAATTACATAAGAAAATGGTAATAAATGGCCCTTTTATACCACCCTAATCAGACGACCATGAAACAAATTTGAAAGATTTTTAAGATTAAAAAAAAATGATAGGGACATAGACTAATTCATCTTCAAAATATTTGTGAAAGAAATTATTCATTAAGCTCAATTTTTAGGGAGAAAACAGGGGAATACGAAACCTCGATTTAGTCAAAAATTTAGTAGGTATAATCGGTCTGAGCTGCATTTATCCCTATCGCACTCTACGGGGGAAGGCTGAAGGCGAGGGGGGTTCAGACTAATACGTATATAACAAAGGAAGTGGTATTTGTCGATAATGTTAAGAGTTGCCACGCACACAATCACAGACTATTCACAATTTCACACACATAGAGAGCTTACAGGTTCGGGCGCAACGCGATGGTAATAGTTTCTTCAAATACCTATTTTTCAAATTCCGCTGGACCCGCGTTCCCTCTTAAATGGCATGTTTTGATGGCACTGGTAAAGAATTTTATTTTATTTTATTGTTATGGTTTTTATTATAAGTTCTCATGCATCTAGAAAAAAAGAAATATAAACCTAATCACTTTTTTACAGTATCATTGGACACCATTATTGTTCGTTCTCTGCATGATGGCAAAACTTGGCAAGACGTCAATAACGGGGGTAACGTACAGAGATCATTTCGATTTCGAAACGAGATATAGAAATTCTCACGAATGCGATCCCATCTATTGGCATCCGCTACATTTGCCGGACTACTGCGTAGAAATATACGAGAAATTGATACGAGCTAATTTGAAAGGAGTGAGCGCAGATCGAACACTATATGCTTCGCAACATCCTTCACACAACTTAAAATTGAAATTATATTATGAGCCCAATGATTTTCCGATTGCGCCTTACGTCGACGCCGCCGAAGCGACGCCGAATCTAAGTTATATCGGCATGTATCAGCAACCCGCTTCGGGTGGATTTCGCGATCTTTTCAAAATGATTACTTCTCAGGACAATTTTGAAAAGGGGGAAAAGGAAGGGTCGGGCAAATAAGCGTTAAATTATTTTCATTGTTTATTAATTTGAATAACATTTTTGTATAAAATTTATATAATATTTTTAATAAAAATATTAATTATTCCTAATGAATCCAATAATCAATAATGTAAAAGTATTACGTAACATTTTAGGTCTATTTTATTAAAAACTAGCGGCCCGCCCCCGGCTTCGCGCGGCGTGCAATTTTTATATACCCTAAAACATTCCCCGTTTATCCCTCTTTCCATTGGCGAAAACCGAATTAAAATCGGTCTACCCGTTCACGCGTGATGCCGTGACCAGAAAAATAGGGATTCATTTTTATATATAAGAGAAGAAAGACATTTTAGGTGATTTTGTAAATCCATTTGTAAGTTGGATTAATATCAATCATATTAAATAAGGTTCAGCTTACGCTGGTATATTTTATCTTCTATAATAAAATAGTTTTTTGGCCTATTATGACTTCGTGCACGCTAATCTCAGAAACGGCTTAACCGATTTTCATGTGGTTTCAATGATGTATTGCAGAAAGCTTCCAGTAATATTTAGTGTATATGTCATTCCAATCTATTTACAAACAAAAAAGTTACATGTTATTCCGAATATCACGCCTACGAAGTCGCGGACACAGCTAGTACAAACTAAAAAAAAAAACAAGAAAAATAAAACAAAAGGGTGGACGATTTTGAAGATTGGCCCATGAGGGAATCGAACCCTCGATCTTCGCGTCATAACTACGGACGCGACGCTCTAACCAACTAAGCCAATGGGCCGTTGTTAAGTACTGCAAATAAATCGACTATATCAGACAGTATGCTACTTTGTTTTTAATAATAATTGGTGTCTGGAGGAATTAAAACTTTCCGTTCTAGGATACCCGAATATTCTTCTCATTCTAAACTAAATTTATTAAAAAGTCATTAAAAATCAGCAACAGATGGCGCTAAACAAAATAATACCGGAATAAACAGATAATGATCATAATTTATACGCTAAAACTGTTATGGTGACATTATGTGCATACAGTAAATATAAACTAAAAAAAGACAAGAAAAAAAATAAAAGGGTGGACGATTTTGAAGATTGACCCATGAGGGAATCGAACCCTCGATCTTCGCGTCATAACTATGAACGCGACGCTCTAACCAACTAAGCCAATGGGCCGTTGTTAAGTACTGCAAATAAATCGACTATATCAGACAGTATGCTACTTTGTTTTTAATAATAATTGGTGTCTGGAGGAATTAAAACTTTCCGTTCTAGGATACCCGAATATTCTTCTCATTCTAAACTAAATTTATTAAAAAGTCATTAAAAATCAGCAACAGATGGCGCTAAACAAAATAATACCGGAATAAAGGGATAATGATCATAATTTATACGCTAAAACTGTTATGGTGACATTATGTGCATACAGTAAATACAAACTAAAAAAAGACAAGAAAAAAAAAACAAAAGGGTAGATGATTTTGAAGACTGGCCCATGAGGGGATCGAACCCTCGACCTTCGCGTCGTAACCACGAACGCGACGCTCTAACCAACTAAGCCAATGGGCCGTTGTTAAGTACTGCAAATATATAGACTATATTAGACACACAGTGTGCTACTTTGTTTTTGATAATAATTAATTGGTGTGTGAAGAAATTAAAACTTTGTTTCCCTATTACGAGTATGTCTTTGTGCACGCTAATCTCAGAAACGGCTTAACCGATTTTCATGTAGTTTCCACTGATGTATTGTAACAAGCTTCCGGTAATGTTTAGTGTATATTTCATTCCAATCTGTTCACCAAAAAACCTAATTACTCGTTTTTCCGAATGTCACGCGTACAAAGGCGCGGCACAGCTCTAACTATAGAATATAGTCACTTTTTCTAAAATACCCACATATTTTATACAGTTTTTCACTAATAAAAAGAGCGATAAAGGAGTTAGTTTTGTGTTGGTATATAAATTAAAAGAAAAATTCATCTCTTCGAAGCCGGAATCTGGCCGCGAGTTCAATACAAATGATATTGAAATATAATTGCATTTAAGGTGGAGACAAACGCTAAATACTAAAAATATCCATTGTTTAATGAAGATGTTACAAGAAATTGACAACTCAGTTGCTTTGAAAAAAATATTTAAGTGAAAAACATGTTTAAGTATAATAATATTGTAATTGTGAATTGTATTAATTAGAATTTTCGTTAAAGTAATAGAAACTCCACAAAAAAAGCTAGAACCTAAATTAGCTCGAAAACAGCTTATTGCGCGCATGTGAATCCTGTACCTATTAATAAGTTAATGTCAGTTTAAAAAATTGTATTAATAAAAAAAAATTTTTGCGTATAGTTCTAATGGTAAAAACAAAAAAACACCATTTCTAGGCCCGTTGAATTGTCTCCGCCGCCAGCGAGTTCTATTGTAAATGTCATTTGCCTAAGACAATATACAACATAACGATACAATTTAAAAGCAGTGCATGCAATTTAAATGAAATCAATTATACGACCCTTGATTTTGATTCAATATGGATAATACTTGTAAATATCGATTTCTCAATAAACGAGCTAAAGATAATATTATAACCTCCTCCATAGGACATCCACTGAAAGAAATAGATCCTCTCCATAATCTTCCAGTAGCTCACCCAGGGTGTTTGGATATTTATGCCATCAAAATACCTATAATATAACGTTCTGCTCTTAGTGACTATTCAGGGCACAGTCTCCAGGCCTGCACTTTATGACAGGGTTCCTTTTTTCTTTTATGAGACAAGTTGACCGTCCACTTGATAGTAGGACTATACTAGCAAGTGATAGTAGGACCGTTCGCCTATAACACAAGCAACGCCATGTGTTGCTCACCTTAGTACCGATAAAAATAAGTTATTAGGAAAATGTAGAAAAATGGGTTAGGCATAGCTTATTCACTCACTATTCCTCAATCCCATCCTTATCCCAAATCTATCCTAGTAAATCAACATTTCATTTACTTAAAATTGTTTTGGTGTTTCTTGTACCAAAAGGGGACGGTAGCCTCCTGCCGTCAAGCAGACATTTAGCCTGCCTGTTGTACATAAAAATATTTTTGGGATAATTTCATTACGTTAAGATATTATTGAACGCAATATAAGGCTCGGATCATCGCTGGGCTATTTCGACCTTATGGATTAATTAATGAAATGATTTTTCATACAACACACATAAAAATGTTACGATTAAATAACTTAAAATCAAAATTAACATTTTACTGTAGGTCGTAATCTACATTAAGATTTACTTATTATACGTATAATTTAATTATAATAAATACATTTAATAGCAAATAATACATTATATGATAACTAATGATAAAAAAAAAATTGACTTTATTTTTGACGAA
This sequence comes from Bembecia ichneumoniformis, assembly GCA_910589475.2. Lineage (NCBI taxonomy): Eukaryota > Metazoa > Arthropoda > Insecta > Lepidoptera > Sesiidae > Bembecia > Bembecia ichneumoniformis. The sequence continues at coordinate 17,919,239 of OU342530.1, forward strand.
GCCTTCATGGCTTTGGAAACACTGTGTCAATATTCTAATAATAAATTACATATTACCATAGTAATAAATAAATAATATATTCTTAAATAGCAATTATTTTTAATTTATTTTATTTTTATTATTGGTAGGTTATTAATTTAATTGGTTTTATGCTGTGCTGTGACAGACAGTCTGATACTCTCTTACATAAACTTATTCTTAATAATAACTATAAGTCGACTCCGTCCGCTTTGCCATGTCTAATAATCGACAAATCTAATAAACGTTACAATGAATATGCTTACAAAACCCATTTATGTGGTTTTTTTTTTCAATACAATAAGCAAAACGAAAGAATGCGATTGTAGTTCATATCAATGTAATTGAACACCTGTAGATTAAAGCCTGTTTTACACATGTACTTTAAAAGCTGAAATTGGTACACAGAAGGCATAGGAAAAAATTACAATTAATTAATTTTATATATTTACTAGCGACCCGCCCCCGGCTTCGCCCAACGTGCAATATTTGTATATATATGAACATTCCCCTTTATCCCTCATTCCATTAGTGAAAACCGAATTAAAATCGGTCCACCCGTTCACGCGTGATGCCGTGACCAAGGGAAATGGGGATTCATTTTCATATATAGAGATTTGACAAGCCCGTTGGATGAGTGATTAGGGTGCTTGCCTGAACACTGTGTTATAGGGTTCCTGGGTTCGATTCCCAGCAGGGTCAACGTTGAAAATGAACTTTTCCAAGTTGGCTCTGAAAAGTAGTGGCAGGGGGTCATTTGGGCAGTCCGTCCGGCGACAGTAACCACTCCCTTACAGAAAACCACCGTGAAATAACAGATGTGTGCTGTTCCCAATCCTTTATTCTTAATTCTACTGTAGTCGGCAGCGCACTTGCAGCACCTGTGGCGTTGATTGTGTTATAGGCGACGGTAGCCACCTAACATCAAGTGGACCGTCAGCCTGTATATAAAAAATATGTACCTACATATTTATTTCTACAGCTGTATGGCTTTGCATAAAATACATACGAATATGGTGTTGCCCTTATTAAAAAAAGATGACCATTGTGAAATAATAACAATAAGAGTTTTCCCTAACTTGTCCTATCAGACTGGACAATAGTTTTATAATCCTCGACTGTTGCTCGAATTTGTAGGTCATTTTAATTTTCTATCTAATTTTTTTTAAAAGTCTTTCACTGTAATTCATTCTACTTGAGAAAAATTTTTCTATCCACAAATCTTGAAATTATTTTAAAGTACTTAAGTGCATTTTAAGTGTATTATAAACGGGTTATATATTATAACGTGTTTATATTATGTATGTTGACACAAATTTCTTTAAAATTAAATGAAGTAAACTTTAAATAACTGTCAAAAGTCTTAGGCCTCTGCATCTAATATTACCTCTGAAATATACATTTACATACATAAATAAAATCTTTAATTGCACGAACACATTTTTAGAGGATTTTATTTTATATTGTTACCGTTAAACTTGCCAAAAGTCGTCAAGTCGCGGTTTCACTGTCGCAGATAACTTCACAAAAGCTCCGAGGAGTCGCTTTCGTATCGCTGGTTGTCGCACCACTAACTTATCTCGCCCGCCTGCGCTCATATTTATAATTGGCGTCTAACGCCTCAATGTATTTCGAGTTTTTTCCAGAAAAATCTAAACATGATTGTAAACAAGCCATTGAAAGTTCGAGAATGCTATTTCTGTTGAAATGTAATCTCTATGTTTTAAACATAAGGACCAATTTCCTTTGAAACTACTCGGGAAGGCCGTGGCTACCATCGATAGGATGGGACGTTCAAGCAGCAGGAACGCTTTTACCAGAACGTTCCATAGTTAGTCGTAACAATATGCATTAATTAAGTACAAAATATGTTCTACCCGACAAGGGTAGAAATTTTTAGTTTATTATAATTTTTAACTTGAAAAAAATGTTGTAAATGAATTAAATTCATTTGATTTAATTAATTAATTAAATGAATCAATGTGTTTCATTATAATGAATTAAGTCTTGATTTAATCAACACTTTTATTAATAATATTTTAAATATTAAAAGTTGTATTGGTCAATTAAAACGTTTGTATTAACATGTACCTACGCTAGTATTGTAGGCGACTATTTATAGCACGAACATTGATATTTCACACCCAGTGTATGACAGACTTTTTTAAGAGATGGAATTGAGTAATAAAATTGGTGACAAAAAATCAGTAAATTGGATCATCGATTGATCTCAAAATAACGTTCAATAAAGTTTTAATAAGGGAATGGAATTTCTTTGGAAGGTAGGGAACGATTTGATTTCTTTATTTTATTATAAATTATAGATTAAAATTTATGTAATCTAACATTGCATATAGTAATATAATTAAACAAATAGTTACAAAATTAGGGATACAATTGAATAGTATTTAATGTGTATAATAATATTATAAATTATAAAGTTTCGGTCCCCTAGGCAGAGTCCCGAGCATGCTGGCTGCATTACCTCGTTGTATGGCAATGCTAATCTGTTGCCCGAGGTAATGGCCAGCTCTATAATCCCCGGTTATGTCGACCAAACGTTTTGACAAATTGTTAAAAAATTTAAGCGCGTTGGGGCCCCACGGACCCAGAGATTCGACACAGATTCACTTTATATAATTACAAGTTTATAATTACTATATGCAAAAAGACTTTTCCCCGGCCTAATATGATGGATGTAGAACATTATTTTGCGTCGTAACCTTTAATTTACAGAATTAACGTTATTTTATGCAACATCGAGTTTGTCTCTAATTCCCTGCTAAAATTTGGCGCCTAACATAATTCCGGTGAACATAGTAAACAGAATCCGTGCTATCTTCGCAGCACAAGCTTTTTCTGAAGCAACAAAAATTTTAGTATGTTTAAGAATATACAAATATATATATATATGTATATATATATATATATATATATAAATTATATTTAATGCGTTCCGGCTAGAATATCTTGTCCTTTTGAACAATAGAAAAAAGGAGATTCGTCACAATTAAAGGTCCTGGACAGAGCTCATCAAAGTATAATCCACTCGCTTAAACCATGCCCTAATTTTCTCAATTAGATCAAGTAACACCAATGCGAACCGTAGTCAATGAGACACACTCGTTTGGTAATCGAAGGATCTTTTAAGTAGGTACCAATGACCATTGTACCAATGACGGCCTAGATATTGTTAGACCTACCAAATTCAACTACCTACTAGTTTATGTACCGAGTATACAAAAGATATATATTACTATATATCTTTCGTTACTGGGAAACCCATTTGAGCAATCATTATTACCCATTCTACTATATAAGGGATTCGTCTGACGGAATCACTACAATTGGAGCTCCAGCACAATTGAGCTTTATTTTTTATTAGTACCTACTCGTATAAAGTTTGGCTACGAATTTTATGTAGTTTGCAAGCTTTGTAATAACGTTATCATTAATTTCTTTTTAAAGTATTTTGAATGGTTTCAGCTGTATATTTAGTTGGAACAATTTCTGAGAAATTGAAAAAAAAAAACACACGAATTAAAACAATAATTGGCATAAATACTGAAATAAGCAGGTATATTTCTACACTTACCAAAAGAAAGATTAGTACACTTCGGGCATCTATACTAATATTATAAAACTGAAGGGTTTGTTTGTTTGTTCGTTTGTTCGTTTGATGGTTGAACGCGCTAATCTCAGGAACTACTGGCACCAACCAACCACATCAGTGGAAACCACATGAAAATCGGTTAAGCCCTTTCTGAGATTAGCGTGCACAAGAATCAGCAGCCTAAGCTGAACCCTACTTAATATGACTGATCATATAGATCTGAGGTCAACTTAAATTGGAATCTAAAAATCACCTAAACTGAATATTTTACTATGTATAAACTTTCAATCATCATCGTTTTACAGATGATAATATATAGTTAACTAAAGGTTCAATCAATTCAACGGAACAGTTATTTTATTGCATTTTTATTAAAAAAAAATTTGGACGTGATTTTTTAAATTTACATAACTTTTTTGTTTTTAAACCGATTGGAACAAAAAAACACACTAAATGTTAGGGGATGTTTGCTATAATACATCAGTGAAAACCGCATTAAAATCGGTTAAACCGTTTCTAGCGCGATTAGCACGAACAAACGCACAAACAGATAAAAATTCCAAAAACTATTTTTTTGACTTCGTAACATAAGTATGTATAGATGTGAAAATTTGTGAGGATGTATTGATATTTGTCCCTCAATAACGCAAAAACGGCTAAACGGATAAAAAAACCTAAAGTTTGTAATAAAATCATGCAATAATTTTACTTACGTTACAGATAACAGTCATCTCTTACCTAACATTAGTTGAGACATACAGCTCTGTCGTGGGAAGATATTATGCTGAAAGTGCTCCATTTGATGCCAGTGTCAAATACCGAAGCGGATCGGATCCATGCAACCCTCTATACTGGTATCCGAGACAAATACCTGAATACTGTTTCAATAAGCCTGAACAACCTGTGCGTGTAAGCTCTGTACCACTACCATTAGGTCCGCCACCGCCACCGTCAGGTACGGTACCGCTCCCACAAGGTCCGGTACAGATACCAGTACCGATGATTCCTCCCCCGCCTCTGAATTTCAATATAAATCCAAGTCAAATGTCATACGGACCCTACAGCTTTCTTCATCCATCAGCATCTTACCAAATTCCTTTTCCTACTGGACCTGTAAATATTCTACCATTTTCAGACGTATATTCAGACTTATTAGCGAAGCGGAGTTTTAGAAAGTTTATGAAAAAACATCATCACCATAATTGAACGAAATATTATTACTTATTAAAAAATTACTATTAAGAAATTTATTAATATTAATATAAATAATTAATGGATTCATTAATAAAATAGAAGCACAAATACAAGAAATATTCTTCTACTTGTACAATAAAAATGTAATTAGAAAGTTATAACACTTGTAATTTGGAGTTTTGTAAATATTTTTGAAATAAACGTTGAAAAATAAGCATTAATTTAGACAAGTAATTACTTCAATCCCTGTATGCTATGAAAGATATTTTACAAAAACTTAATATTTCAAATTTAATCATTTCTTTTTTTAATAAAAAATATACCTATATTAAATGCATAATAGAAAACATTTCCCTAGCAGCATTTCTGGTGTGGCTTGTGTTATAGGCGCCTACCATCATGTGGACCGTCAGCCTGTCTGTCGACTTTTACATTAAAAAAAATCGAATGCGATCTCAAGTACAGGAAAACGATATCAATTATTTATTTTTCAATTTATATTTACTATTATAGCTAATAAAAATATTATATTAAGACGTCGCCGTTCTAACCTCGGACTTTTGTTCTTTTTCTTTATGTTAAGATCGGCAGACAGGCTGACGGTCCACTTGATGGTAGGTGGCTACCATCGCCTATAACGCAAGAAAAGCCAAAGCTGCTGCCGTCTACAGTAGTATTGGGACTCACTCACAGAAACACAACACACCGCACACGTGTTGATATTTCATGAAGAGGGTGATTATTGCCGCCAGACGGGCTGCCCAAATGACTGCGAAACGCAGTGTGACCTTTTTTGCATGGGAAAATAATCATGATCTCATATGCGATCCCATGTGAGGGATTTCTACTAATTAAAAAACCATGGTGTTCCATCAGGGATCGTTGATATACGCAACCTTAAACCCCTGCCAAACGCAGTATGCCCTGTCAATACTTAGAGTAAGTAAATCATTAAAAGAAAAGGTATACAACGCCATGTCTGATACATAACTTATACAAAAATAATAATACAAGAATTATTTCTATTCCCTTCAATAAAGAATTGCATTCATTTCAATGTAATTAAAATAGATTTATTTTTGATTTTTGTATAATCTCCGTTTGATACATTTATTCATTTTGACTATTCATTTATTAAGGAATATTAATTTAATTCAGCTAATAATTTAATACAACATTTATTGATTCTGAAGCGGTACGAAGTTCGCCGGGTTTTTATAGTACACTATAAAAAAACTTGCAAGGTTCGTATGAAAAAATTACTACTATTTCCATTCATGGTAGGAACAAAATGATTCCCAAAAAAAAATATTGTAATAAATAACAATAGCAAATTTAACGAATCGTAAGACTAAAAGAAAGCAAAAAGCTCAGTAATTTAGTTGAAGCTAGAAAATATTACGTTTAAATACGTTAGTTTAATTTAATTTTAATTAAAGCTAAAGTGAAGTTTAATTGAATTTCGTATTTTTTTAAAACTATATATGTATTTTTCTCTGTTTATAACCTAGCCTTTATTTTATCTTTCTATTCAAATTCTATTCTTTAGAATATGTGTTATTTTCTACCATTTTAATCAACAGATTACTTAATAAATAAGAAAAATTAAGTATGTAATAAATAATGCCTACATCGTCATCTCAACCATAGGGCGAACACAGCCGGACATAGTAATAGAAAGAAAGAAAGAAATAAAGAAAGAAAGAAAGAAGGACGTCATATCTTGCTCTTTCTGGTCCTTGGCTCGAGAACTTTCCGTCTCATAAATAATTTTTAAAAACAAGTTGTCAAACAATTTATAAAAACAGGCCAATGAAAATAAAACGTTTCGTTTTAAAACTAGTTATTTAATCCATAATAAGTTAGTTACAATTTAATTTCAAATCTCCATTTATAATAAAAACGGTGGCTTAATGTAATTTAGTCTCTACAAAATTTAATTGATACAACAAATTGCCTTCATTGAAATTGCTTCTCTAAACACTACAATTCATTTATACACTTGAATCACATTTAATTTTAAAATTGAAGTGTCTTATTTATTAATTTACATCACTAATGATTAGACTAAGTTAAAATTAATGGACGTATTTGATAAGGGGCACAAAATTTACCTACATTTACCTATGTCTATCACAATTATAAATTTGTATGATAGCGGACACAATGTCATTAAAAACTATAATTAAAACTGACGTGTTTTCTTTTTGAAGTTACTTCTAAAATACCCAAAAGACTTTTATACGGTTTTCACTAACGAAAAGAGCGATCAACGAGGAAGGTTTGTAATCTACAAAGAAAAAATGAGTCCGTGTGAATCCAGGGGAGCGTTGCTAGTATTAAAAATAAAAATCATATATTACAAATTCAGTGAGTCATCAATATTCGAACTGAGATTCAAGCTATCACTTGAGCATAGACAAAACAAATGTATAAGTAAACCTACTGGAAATTTCAAATAAAGAATACATTATTTAGCAAATATGGTAACACATAAATAGCTATTACTTAACACAGTAATAGCTATTACATACTCATAAACTACGTAGAGAGAGCTATCATTAGAGAGAAAAATATTTAGATTTTCTTTAAGAATAGGGAATATGCGTCTAATTCAAAAAAGGCTTAAATATATTTTTTATCAACATTTTTGCTTTAGAATTATGTCTATGTAAATATTTTTTAATATTATTTCTTTTTCGTTAAGAAAATAATTATTAAAAAGTGCATAAAAATGTGGGAAATTCAAAATACTTGCAACGGTCAGATCGAATGTGACGTCAAAGTCCATGGAATGTGACGTCAACGTCTATGAAATGTCAACGAGCGTGTAGATGTTTGTGATTTTTAACGTTTGATTGTATTGTAGACTTTGACGTCACGACAAGCGCGCCAAAAGGGCGGCTGTTTAAAGTGCCCGTAGCTGTTAGTTAATTTTAACTTTTTTTTGTTACCGAATCTCTGTTATTTGGTGCTGAATATTTTTTTACGGTTATATAACGATATAGACTACCGTATGAAAATATTAAAAAAAATGTGCATATTCCCTATTACAACAATATTGAATAATTGAAAGCTACATAAAAAGTGAAATGGAACATCAATTTATTGTGCAATAAATAATAACATAGCAGTCAAAAATGTAGAGTCAAAAATTACCTCATCTATATATCCTTACATATTATAAAACAAAGCCTCCGACGAGTCTGTCTGTATGTCTGTATGTTCGCGATAATCTCAAAAACTACTGTACCGATTTTCATACTGTAGCGGATTCCGATTGATTCGGAGAATCAATCGGAATCCTTTTAAATATTGTGTCCGCTATATGTTACATCAACTTAAATCATATTTTATGCATAACATTTATAATAAGGCTCTATTTATAATAAAATTCTAAATATAAGGTACTTATTCTATTTTCTTTTTCAAAATTCTAACATTATCATATAAAATTGTATTAATCTCAAACATTATATAAGTACATAGTATGAAAACCCTAAGTAAAGATCCCGGCAAACATCTTAGCACAAGCAAGTACACTGGCGAGCCAATCAATTCGACCCGATGATCAAATCGCGCGCAGCTCTGAGCGACAACACAGAGACGTAAAATTTAACTTCTGCCCAGTTTACGTTTTGTACCAAATAGTTTGCTGGTTATTATATATAAGTACCTTCCTAAATTTATACGAATTAAGTACACTTTGCCACAAGAGATTTAAGTAGCTTGTCCGGCTTGTCAAATACCAAATAGAAATAGAACTTACATTAAAAATTGTATACTACTTTTAAGTACTATACAATTTATAGTATATTTAAAGTATATAGTACTTTTAAAATTGTTAAACCATATTTTTGTTTATTATAATAATAAAGTTTTTTTACAAATTGCGAGCTTTTCATAAATTTATTTAAACTGTTTATATTACATAGTAATTAATTTTCTATTAGCGTTAAGTGAGTGGGAATTTTGTAATACATACTTTGCGAGACGAATGTTCGACAGATAGTCGTCTTTCTTAAAAAAAAATTTGATATTTAGTGACATTTCTAAAGATTGCTACCACTTTCTTAAAATATGTCTTCTATATATAAAAATGAATCCCCATTTCCCTTGGTCACGGCATCACGCGTGAACGATTTTAATTCGGTTTTCACCACGGAACAGAAAATTTTTCTGTTCCGTGGTTTTCACTAATGGAAAGAGGGATAAACGGGGAATGTTCATATATATAAAAATTGCACCCCGGGCGAAGCCGGGGGCGGGTCGTTAGTCTATAAATAAATAGATAAATATGAAACAGCTTGTATTTTTTTTTTCATTTGTTTGTGTTCTTATTCTTTTTATTATTCTTTTGCAGCTATTGACGAGCTAGCTAAGCGTAACTAAGCTATGATATTTACACTAATTACACTAAGTGTAACAATTACTTTTTCCACTACCTTCGAAAGGATTATTATAAAATTTCATAATCATTTCTAACCAGTACTATGTATTTAAGTTGATGCAAAATTTGTCTTTTAAGGCCGTCATAACAGAGTGTGTATGTTTAATAAAACTCTGCCTTTAAATCGTACGTAGTCCTCCTGTATAGTTTGTACTCGACGCTTTCATTTACAATTTACTGTCCAATTAAATCATTAAATTAACCTTCCATTCCTGAATAAGTCAGCCGTTGTTACTGGGGAAGGCTAATAAGACAATAAAATAAATTCGAAAATAGGTTTTTTTTATTAGTTTTTTTTTAATATGAAACAATTCTATATTGCGTTATAGAATCGCTTTTTATTTTTGTTATGAGCCTTATTCTTATAATAAACAAATAAAAACTATCTTCAACCATAAGATATTGCGCGTATGCCCACTTAAATTACTTATTTGAGCTGTATAACTTAAAACTTAATTAATTAACGTATTGGAATGTTTCGTATGGACGATCGTTCTTAGATACTTACAACTTAAAAAATTCAACACGTCTTACACACACATCCGATTAAACATTTTAAAGGTACAGAGACTCAAAGAAAAATTACTTACCAGATGCCTTCAAAAAATTATTTTTCAGAAATTATTTTCCTTACTTTATTACTCAAATACAAAAAATAATCGATCATTAGACGGTTTTGAATAAAGATCTAAAATGTTTTATAAAAAAAATTCTTAAGTATAATTTATAGCTGTTTCAAATGTTCAAAATATGTAAATGTTATATCAAAGCTGTCAATATTATTTCAGAAGTGAATATTAGAATTGTTATAATAATTCCTAAGTGTGGTAGCGACCTAGCAGGCGTCATTGTTTACTATTATTTATTCATTGTGCATCATGTACATATCGCAATGTCTTCGCAAACCCAAAAGCGAAGAACAACAAACCACTTAACTCGTAATGAGTCTTTTGTATCAATCAATTGTTTGATAATTGAATTTGATATGTTTATAGAATCGGCAGTACTATATACTACGGCATATATATACTGCGGCAGTACTATATAGTCCGACAAATTCCGTAATCGGACACCGCCTTGCATAAATTTTACTTTGCTACCACTCGAAATGGTGAACATGTAAAACAGAGTTATTGACGCCTTAATTATCGGATCCGATTCTGCAAATGAAAGTTCCCGAACTCACAATGGACTGTGGTCTACAGTTGAACTGTTCCGAATTGCAAGAATTATTTGAATTTTAAAATTACCAAGTGGCAATACGAGTTATTTTTGAATCTTGTTTTTTTTTTTTATAAATATGCCTATATTTTTGTTCACAATTTAATTAATTCTTCTAACCCTTCTGCATATATAGGATGCATAGTGTGCTTGAATCTCAATCCAGGCCTAATTGACTAATTTAATTTATGAAATCAAAATTAAAAAATATAATCAAATCATTTATTCATATTAAATTAAGACAAATGTCCCCCACAAATATGAATTACGTATATTTGTGCATATATAAAAGAGACATACCTACCACTAACGCCCTGACTGAGTGTTAATCATTCAGTCAGAATTGATTGCTTGACTAAGACTGACTAATGATCATGATATCTCAAAAACTAATGAAGCTAATATAATTAAATTAGTTCAGTCGTTATTTGTATAGGTAATAAACGTGCTAGGTAGATTTATAATTTTTTTTTATAAGAAGCAAGCTAATAAATAGACAACGGCGATCCAAATTGAGACAGCATGATTGATCCAATCAGTCCAATCTGAACAGCTAGAACAGGCAAATCGGTACTTATATTTACTTCGCAGTAATTCAAAACCGTAGGCATCCGGCTTTTATACCTAAACTTTTTTGTAATACTGTGTACAAAAGTTTTAATTCTAGGAATTCAGTGAGCGGAGAGACAACGACACATAACGTAACATACACACACACATATATATAGTATATATTATATATATTATATATAAACAACATAAATATGTAATAAGCATTTCGTGTACAAGCTATTAAAGAAGCTTGTAGAAAATATTATGATTGCTCAACAAAAATGCTTTGTAGGTTATCGTCTACTCTATAACGACCTACAATTATTGATAAGCAATTGGCTTGAAATATTTATTAAAAAAATAACTGTGAATAAGACAATTTTATCTTAGACATGTAACCAGCGCTAATGACGAATGAAATGTTAATGACAAGCATATGTGATCCGTTGAAGAACGATAGTCACCAACATAAGTAACTTATAACCCGACATGGGCAATGGCATAACCCGGCAATGGGCAGGGCACATGGCACCAGCAAGATGGAGAGGACCTAATAGAAGCCGCGGGTCGACGCTGGGTTTAGGCAGTTACCGACCAATTCTATTGGAAAATTATTGAGAAGTCTATGTGTAGCAGTGGATATTGTCCTTGCTGAAATGATGATGGTGATATGAGAAGACATCGACGGGAAAATATACAATTAAACTATTCTATCAGTGTGCCGAATTTCATCCAAATCCGTCCAGCCGTTCTTGCGTTATTGATGAACGAATATCTAACATAAAAACTTTCGCATTTATTTATCGGTGAATACTAAATGAATAAAAATATTACCGACAATAAATCCCACAAGTTTACCTAATTAGCACAGACTTCAAATCGTTTGACACGTTACGTAGAAAACTTGGACATAAAATGTGGAATGTATAGATAACATCCCAAATTGTAAATAAATACAAAAATATATGATTTTTCAAGATGTACATACATACATACATACATTCATACATACATTAAAAAAAATACTGCTTGTCATATCATAGGTTTAAACGAATGATGAAGTTTTGGGTCTAAGAAAATGGAAATGTTAATGAAAGGCAAAATATATAGTATTATTCAACTAGTGATGCTACAAAAAATATAGGGCATACGTAGCAGTAGCAGAAAAAGACATCTAGGTGGAAGAATTTAAGAGAAAGGTTCGATATGAACACTCGCTTCCCTCTCTCGTGTAACAGCTCTAATCACGATGGACGCCAGAGAATTGGCATTGCAAGAAAAATGTACAAAAGGAATTAATTGGAATATACAAATTTCAAATGTGCTAGCAAAAAGTTAATCTGCTGATTAATATAATCACTAATCGTCATTGACGCCAGTTATACATTTAGAGACAAAGTACAATCACAACACATTCAACAAAATATAAATAAAAAAACTACCCTCAGCCATGCTGAAAATATTTATTTTTAACCCGAGTCGAACTCGATTTAATATAAACAGTTCAATATCATACAGAGATGCCGTTTTACGTGGGCATGCATTTATCATTTAAATAATATGTAGTAAAATTATTATACGAATTATTTCTACTATAATTCATTCTTAAACAATTTATGAATTATTCATCGATAATATTGAATTTAAGAATATATTTAGTAACTATTATTTTAAAAAGTTCTAACTAAAATTAATGGACGTATTTTAACATTTATTTTGTTAAAAATTAAGTTAAATTAAGTAAAAAATCGACTGTTTTCGACTGTTCAAGGATAGACTCAATTAATCTGGTTTTAAAATTATTTGACACCTATAGATATTATGGTTACAAAAAGAAATCTCACAAAAAGGACAGGGCATGCGATCAGGGCCTATGACAAATAAATCTATGCCCAAGTCTCAAGGAAAGAAATGAGATAGACCTTAAGGCTGGAGTAGTACTATAAGCAGTACTAACGACGAGACTGACAAATGATAAACATGACCAGTGCCTACTATTGAAGGATTACATATATGTGGTTAAATTGGGAACAAGGCCATCAAAGCATAATGGGTGAATATTATTTTAAAAAAATTACTTACATTAAAATTTAATTATACATTAACTATTTCGTAATTCAAGTGTATAAAAAACTATAGAAGTAATTTTTACATCTAAGTAATTTTTAAGTCGGAATCACATTATTGTGTTGTGGCGCCTTGTGTCGTGACGCAGAACTATCGACTCTGATCGCACCAGAGCGGTGTTGGGGGTTATGTCGAGCCACGATACACGAGAGAAAAGTAAACCTTCTAGGGTGACGCATTAAAGCGTCATCCTGACGAACTTATTAAGCTTGTGCACATATATAAAGTACATACATATCATACAGATACTACATATATGTAAGGAATATACAGATACTGTTCATTCGCCGCTATCCAACTCTTTTACGAGAGTATAATATTCAGCAACAGTTTCTCTAATGGCAGAAAAGCGTTATTTTCATCACCTAATTTGACATGTTAGAGAAAATTAAAACTTATGTAAATATATAGTGCACAATAGACTATTTTTAAAAAGTTTGAATCGGGCAGATTTATACAAAAAAATCTATTTTCTGAGAAAAAAGAAAATAGAAAAAACTGCCCAAAAAAGGTTTCTTATCAAAGTACCAAAAGTTTTCAGCGATAATTAATTAACTTAAGTTCTGTATTAAAGTTATAACTTTTCTTTCTTTTTTCATATTTTACACAATATTTAAGAAAAACCTTTCAATTTTAAATCCGTTCGGTTATCTCCAAAAGCTACAATAATTTGTTGTGCAATATTGCACCTTCATTCATAAGTTTGGTAAAAATTGTGTTCGATCAGTGCTATGAACACAATTTCTCTTCCTTTTTAATATTTTTTTTTTTTCAAAAGACTTACTAACACAAGGAATTGTATATTTTCGTCAAAATATCTGTCGCTATCAAAATATCAGCGTAACAGAGGAAGGATTTGAAAACACGTCAGAACACGCCACACAACACATCAATGTGACACCGTCCGTCCCGCCAGATAGCGACACGATATCGACACAACAATGTGATTCCCCCTTAAGTTTTTCTCGAAAAAATACGTTTTCTAATACTACAGAACGTGACATACAACTACATAGTAATAATAATGCATTACAAAACAACGCATTGTAAAAATATTGTTGGAAATATTGAGAATTAATAGAATTTCTCTCGCTCTGGTTAGATCAGAAACAAGCACCAAATCTAATATCGCCAAAAAGGCCCAATACTTTTTAGAAACCATTTTAAATCTCTTTAAACAAAAATATATTTACAATAAACACATCAAAAGATTAAAGGACTAAATAGTAAACGATTATACAAAGATATGTTAGTGTATATTTCATTTAAGTAGCATGTAACGAATTGAGCAGTACGAAGGGCTCGTTTATAATTTAAACAATTAATATTAAAAAATTGTTATAAACATACAATTTTATTAAAAAGGTTTCAAATTTTTTTTTTCGCATGCGTATTTTTCTCGTTTCGTTTTAAAAATCACTATGAAGGCGTGCGTAGAAGAGGGACAGTCCTCGGAGTACTTTTTGTCGAAAATAGTTCGCTTACAGCTGCATCTAATACACAAGGGACTAAACTGAGAACTTAAAGAGACAAAATTAGGTGGGAGTCTCCGAAAAAAATAGAAGTGCCAAGGTGCATCAACCCACACATTATGAGCGCTCTAGAGTGACGTATATACCAATACGTCACTATTACGCTTGAAATAGATTCCATAATTTGAACAAAAGAAGTTTTCCACACTTTGGCGATTTTTGTATTTCGAGGATAAAAATCCCTCGTCCACTCAGCCCATAATTGATCATCGAGTCGTGGGGACACACGCAACAATTTAAAACACAGACATTTTCAAACACATGACGTTTCCATCTTATCATACGGCAACAGTACATGATTAAATTTTGAATAAAATTCAAGGACGAATAGAGGTTGTAGGAAAAGTTTTAGAAATGCGTTAAAAATCATTATGTAACATTTTTCTCTAAATAGAAAAAACAATTAGTGTCATATAAAAATTTTAACTTTAATTATTATTTAAAATTCACTCAATTATGTCTGTCATCGCGTTGGAATCAATTTTTAAAATATATTATGTCCTCAAAACTTGTGACTAGCCGCGGGTTGCTCCGGTGGTGTGACGTTCATTCCCATATTGTCGTAGGAGAAATCCAAAGTGGTATCTTCAGCCGGATGCCGGTTACTGAGCACTGTGCTTATGGTCTTCGGAGTTGTCGCCCCTTGACTCTTCTCGGTTTGAGACGTGCGAGCTTCCAAGTCTCGAACGTTGAGAGGTTGGCCTTGTTTTTTTGCACCTTCGGGAATGTCTAACTTCAGTTCTGGCTTCTTGGACAGTTCCGCATGAGGGTTCTGATGCGTGAGTCCATGTGCTGGGTATTGCTTCACTCGGTTCTGAAAATCATATAAAATTACTATAATGTTTGTACTAATATATAGATGTATAACACATATTAGACGATCTTTAACTAATATCCTGGCTTTTGTTTATTAATTATTAATGAAATTTCATAGTAAGACGCAATAATTTTCAGCGTGACCTTTCGGAACCAATTGTGAAAGTAAACCATCCAGGGACAGTCAAACACATATAATATATTTGGAAAATAGTGCCCAATCATTTGGGCAGCTCGTCTGTCGGCAGTAACCGCCCCCTTTCAGAATACCATCGTCAAATAGCAGCATTTGTGCTGTTGTGTTTCGGTGAGTGAGTAAGGGATGCCAGAACCCATTTCCCTATACTTTCCTAATCTCTTATCTTGCTTGTGTTATAGGCGACGTAGCTACCTACCAAGTGGAACTTCAGCCTATTTAAATATCTTAATATAAAAAAAGTCAAATTTTGACCAGTTGGGAAACACTAGCAATATTTAAACTTTCAAGAGAAGGAGACAGGCACGTTTGCGTTTGACATTTAATTATATTTTACAATTATGACATTTTTCTTTTTTATTGTTTTATTAATTTTAATTGAATTATGGATATTTAATGTTATTATTTTACACGCCAGACGTGGCAGTACATGTTGACGCATATTTAAACGAATAACAACTAGTACAGAGTAACCCATTACTTGTAAATAAATTATTTGAATTTAAATTTGAATGCGAAACACCAATTGGCGCTTCTGACTCTTGATTGGAGTAGTTGGTTGGAGATGACAAGGATAACTATTTAATTACTAACTTATTCCTACCCCCTGTCCATTAATTGACATTACGTATCCACCTCTCAGTGCGTTACATTTACGCCGCAATTAAAGATCACAACTAAAATGGCAATGGACAACAATGATTAGACAAAAAAATGCGAAATAGACTAGTATAATGACAGAATGACACCCACGCACGACAACACGTAAAAGGAACAGAGAGAGACACACTAAAAGAGTGGAAGTAGCTGATCCAATATAGACTAGTACTTACAGCAAAGAATAGAGCTGAGTGTAAATCTTCGGAGGAAACATTTGCTAGCTGTGACCGATCATTTCCGGATTTATACCCCGACTGTACTTTATCGTTTTTAAATCCTTACTCTTATAGAAAGGTCAATGTCGAATGGCAGTTTGTCAAAATGTCAAAAATACTGCAACATGTCAATTTATAAATAACTAGTTGATTCACGCGACTTTATATAATATAAAGGGGAGAGATGTGGGGATGGTGAGTAGCCTATGTTACTCGCTGATAATGTAGCTTTCCATAGGTGAAAGAATTTTTAAAATCCGCCCAGTAGTCTTTGAGTTTATTCATTACAAACATACATTTGCGTGGAGGGGGTAAAGGGGGAGATGGGGGGGAGGCTATGTATCCTACGTTACTCGCTGAAAATGTAGCTTTTTATTGATGAAAGAATTTTTAAAATCGGTTAAGTAGTTTCTGAGTTTATTCGTTACAAACATACATACAAATCTTTTCTCTTTATAATATTCGAATGTTAGTCAACTGAGTGTCAAGTGAGTATTCAATTCTAACGTTATATTATATTTAGATGCAATTCTAGTATACAAATATATGTAAGAATCACAATAAGACTTGATATTTTTCAACAAGGCTATACCTACTTCTATATGTACCATAATATTAGAAAACTGAAGTCAGTTTGTTCGTTTGGTTGGTTGGTTGAACGCGCTAATCTCAGGAACTACTGGTTCGAATTGAAAAATTATTTTTGTGTTGGATAGTCCATTTATCGAGGAAGGCTATAGGCTATATAACATCCCACTACGACCAACAGGAGCGGAGCTTCAATGAAAAACGTTGCAAGAACGGGAAAATTATCCCTTTTGAGAGCTTTTACGTGCGCTGCGTAATCGGTTAAAATTACGCAAAAATCATTTATGGCACAATTGTTCCCCCTTAAAAGTTCTAAAATAATGCATTATTTTTTTATAAACACGATATTAATCCATATCCAAAATAAATACGTTATTCATCACAATTATTTTATTTTGAGCAAAATTGCCCTTGACATCATTTGATTCCGATGAATATCTTAGGATTTATCATTGTTTTTAAATAACCACAAGTAGCACACGCGCACGTCACCAACAGATGGCGCTACATTTTGATGTTATATCTCGCTATCGCTTCGTTTCTCTCTTTTTACTACAGTAGCAGCAATCAATTTTTTCATTGGTTATGTTCACATTAGATGAAAATGCAATTTTTGTAGGAAGACGGGATTCATTTAAGTGTCCTGTCTCCCTCCAATTAAATTACAAATATTATAATACGTTTTGTTGGAATTTGTTCAATTTCAATTCAAAACAATCAATAATTAGATTCGAGTGACGTAATTTATGGATGGCCCCTTATGTATGTATCAGTATCGTTCGTTTCAGCCGATGGACGTCCACTGCTGGACATAGGCCTCCTGCAATGACCAGTGCTGCCATTTTAGCGCTTTCGCCGCCAGATCTAGCGGAATTTTAGGGTAATCAACTTCCAATATTAGCAGTTGACTCCTAGCGGAAAATCTAACGCTTTATCGAAATGATTGTTATATTATACCATACTTATTATTTATAATCATTACAAAACGAACTTTATTTCCACTGAATGCTTTTAAACTTATTCAGGGTAATTGAAAATGTATTTATGGCAAACGATACAACTTTTAAACTTATTGCGGGGTTCCCGGAGCGGCCTTGCATCGCACTAACAGGTTGAAACTTGAATACCGTCTCATATATATGAACTATTCTGACTGAAACAATTGCTCTCATTCATTCATTGTGTGTATTCATTCATTACTCTTCTAACGTGCCGGTGTTTATTTATAGTGTTTTTAAAGTTATATTTAAGTTTTTCAAGTTTGGTAGATGTGATTGACACATCGCATCGATGTGATTGATGTCATAGACGTGCCATTAAAAAAGAAAACATCTTATAAACAACACTATAAAACTGAATGGGACTGTAATCCCAACTTCTAGTCGTGGTTAAAGAAATTTTTGTTCAGAACGAAAACGATAGGTACTTGAAAAGAAAAATCTATATACCTACAAGCACTTTTTTTTTGGTCAATTAAACAATATGTTATCTGGAACGCATCTATGTAATTCCCTAATTTAAAAATAGCATTAAGATTTAGCGTTTTTTTAATCACGGTTGTTTAGCGGAATCTAGCGCTTTTTTTAACTGATCTGGCGCCCAACACTCAAATGGACCTGGCAGCACTGAATGACCGCCAAACACCACGATTTTGTGCCGCCTGAAGCCAGCGACTCCCCGCGACTTTTTTAATATCGTCATCTAGAGGGGGGGGGGGGGTGTCTGCCGACACTGCGTTTCCCGGTGCGTGGCCCCCATTCCAGCACCTTAAGTCCCCAGCGTCCATCAGTCAGTCCTACGAGCTATGTGCCCCGCCCATTGCCACTTCAGTTTTGCGATACGTTGAGCTATGTCCGTCACTTTGGTTCTTTTGCGAGCATAGCTCTCTCCATCGCCCGCTGAGTGACTCTGAGCCTTCTTATGAGGCCCATAGTAAGCGACCATGTTTCGGAACCGTATGTCGTCACTGGCAACACGCACTGTTCGAAGACTTTAGTCTTCAGGCACTGAGGGATATTGGACGAGAAGACATCGCGTAGTTTCCCGAACGCTGCCCAACCGAGTTGGATTCGGCGGTTCACCTTTTTCTCGAAATTGTATGTATACTATCTATATGAAAGCTATGTATACTATCAAAATATTTACATCTAAGTACTTACATACAATATGTTTGGAGAATTCACTTTTGTTGAGCATAGTACCCATGTAGATATGAAAGAAGTAAATTGTTATACGTTCAAAAGGAAGCTAACCGAGCTAAGGAGCCGAAAGCTTCGATATAGAGCTAGATTTAGCCCTAAATGAGCTGATTTGACAACGCTGAATTAGCAACCCGTGCATGGTATAAAATTTCTTATGTTGCTACAGTGTGTATTTCGAGTCACTGCGTTTTGTTTCTACAGGGGCCATTTGAAAAACTGAATTGAATAATTCGGGGTTTTACCAAACGATTTTAAAACTCAAAAACTACTGGACCGATTTTAAAAATTCTTTCACCTATAGAAAGCTAAATTATCAGCGAGTAACATAGGCTACTCACCCTCCCCCCCCCCATCTCCCCCTTTACCTCCCTCCATAAAAAATTTTTTCCACGAATAATATTTTATAAAGAGACGCGGGTAAAGTCGCTTGCTACAGCTATTACTATTATATGTATGTTGAATGGTCTCACCTTCTTTGGTTGAAACTTCTGCTTTATATATCTCCAAGTGAAACGTCCACGGCACACAATGATGAGGACTATCACCAGAATAGCCAACGCTACGCCGCTGATAATAAGAGCCGCTTTCGCTTCACGCTGTGCACCTTTACAATTAATAAATATTTTCATATCTAAGTGTCGAGCATATATTACATTCTGACCAACCACAATACGCTTGCGTGGCCAAGATGACAAGTGGCAACTAAAAATGTACCTATTTAATGATAATAATTGGTGTTAATATACCACTCACAAAAACGATAAACAATCGGGGTAAATGTGTTGTGAGATTAAAAACGTATTTATAAATCGTCTGGCATATTAAAACATTAAATAATAAGAATATTATATACTTTTAATGTTTGAAGCAACGAATGTGATTGTCGAGTAATAGTACATAATAGTAACAATAGTGCTAGTAATAATAGTAACACTTCAATAACATAGTAATGAATAACTTTCGAGGGAAAAGTTTAGAAAAAGTCTAAATCCCAATTCAGAGATCAAGCCTATATCTACACACCAAACTTTATCAAAATCGGTAATTCATTTTGTGGAGACGACCTTAAGACTCTCGCTTAAAGAGACGCAAGCAACAGCTCTAATAATTACATAAACTTTAAAAAAATAATTCAAGTTCTTTATTTTATTAAAACACATTCAATAAATGGCGCAACTGTCAAATTTACTTTATTTAAGGTAATGGAAGATTGTGTTTCGAAGTCAAAACTGGCAGCCCCTATGGCTGCGTCTTGCAGAAGACCACTGTGACTAGACTATTGTAGTTTAATACCCTATCCTCTCCCTTATCCCTTATCCTTATCCAACTAATGTCGCCAGCACACATACAGTACTAAGTGCATTACGTGCACTTGGAGCACCTGTAGGGTTGCTTGTGTAACGATATCGACCTACCATCGAGTGGTACCATCGGCCCGTTTGTCGACCTTAACATATAAATATTCAAAATAACCAATCAAATAAACAAAAAGAGATTTGAAATTCGCATCAATGAATTAGATTCTAATAGAATGGCGACTTAGCAAAATACTTAAATTTAGATAATGCATAAGAAATTCACAAGCGCAATTAATAAAAGCTATTTTCGCTTATCCGCACATGAAATATATTAAAGTCGCTTATTTTACGTCAATTAATAAATAAGTATACCAAAAATTCCCCATGTTGCGAGCGATAGGGCAAAAGTCTAGACTAAGTCTAGACAGGAATAGTCTATCCTGACAAAAACTTTCTGCTATCAGGGACTTTCTGAAACTTTTTGACAGAAAGTCCTTACAGATAAACAGAAAGTAACAGCACATGTGCGGTTCTTTTCAGGTACGTGAGTAAAGACGATAAATCTTACCCTTTATTTCGTCTCTGCGTCTAATTTGATACCGTAATTTCAACCGGTCTGACATTAACATGTCTCTGGCTAGATGAAGTCCTTTTATATGTCACGCAAAATAATATTAAAAACATTATTCTTAGCTCTCGCATATGAAATTTTATTATAGAGGTACTTCTTATTAAGTGGAATTTGCTCATAAAGTCAATGTATTTGTCGCTAGCGTTATTGTTCCTGATTTTCGATAATCCTTTCTTAGCGGTTTCCAAATTACAGCTTTCTAGACTGTAATCAGTAGCAGGTGGACATTCACACCAACATAGTAACATAACAAAACCACGTGCCTTTGCTCACCAATTAGCTCCCTTCCTAATCTTTTATATACTTAAAGCTAAACAAATGCAGCATTTGTGGCGTTGCTTGCTTATTAAGCGACGGCAGACCTTACCATCAGTGGACCGTCAGCCTGCCTGCCGACTTAAAAACTAGAACTAGACCTAAAACATAAAAAACTAGAAGAGCAAGCATTAAATCAAAGTTTACACTACAAATGTCGTATAATGACAAAAGATTGGCATAGCAACGCCATAGCAACCAAATTTCGCACCAACTAAATGTGTAAAGCATAAAAAACCCATTTCGGGTCGGTGTGTATGAATATTTTATTAATTCTTGAATACTTACTGCTGTAATCAACAAAAGGCGTGGAATCCTCCTTTCTCATGTATCTGAGGTCCAAAAGGTACCCTGGAAACAAATATTTTTCTCAATTTAAAAAATCACAATATAATACTTGGTGAGATCTGTGTGTTTTAAATAATCAACTTATACATTTTATGGTTATGTAATAGGGTATTTTAGTCTATATGAAAAAAAATCTAAAAGTATATTATTGAGATAGCTTAGGCAAAAAGCAGTTCATAAAATAAAAAAATAAATTTTAAAATTAAATTCAAAGTTTTCAGAATTTTTAGCCTGTTCTTAAACACAATGGAATAGTAGCCGCCATGTTTACGTCATACGGTTGTGTAAACAAAAAAGTGTCAGTCAGTGTCATGTCAATTACCGGCGCATTTGTTTACACAGCCAACTGACGTCATGACCACAGAGCAAAATGGTTTCCAGCGTTTTCGTCAAATTACTCGCGAAATTTGAAAATGTAAATTTTAAATGCATTTTTATTAAAAATTTGGTGTTTTTTTAGTGGTTCATTAGCACTACAGAATCTAATTGAGACACTTTTTAAAAATGGGCGTAATACCCTATTGTAACCTGTTCTTAGGCGTTGAAACATTTATTCAATCTATATTGCTAATATATTCTTGCCAGGTGTTGGAGTTTTTATTTTTTTATTTTCAGATGATCCCTCGGGAACTGTACTTCTTTCCCGGAAACTGTAGAAAGACATTTCTGTTCCCTTAATAACTCGTAGGCAAAATTTCACGAGATAAATTTCTGATTTTAGCAGTTGTGAACGAAAGAACAATACCTAAATTTTTATATGAAAATTCAAAAAATTACATTTTTCCGGGCAGTTTTTCCAATTGTTATTCAACATAAGAACCTTCAACGATCTTCAAAGAATATTTAAAAAGAAAAAATTGCCGAATCGACCAAGCTGATCTCGAGTTTTGAACTTATCAACACATAACAGCGATTAATGAGTACAGCCTACAGGTGGTACAGTATCAAACACACTGGGCTTCTGTATCATTATAATTTCAAACATAGTTAGAGCTAAAGCCGTATTGCAAGTTTATGCTAGACATGGTATTTTAGTCCAGTCATTTTAGGCATTTTAAAACCCAATCTGCGGAAAAATTCCGTGAGCTGTTTTTTTGTATACACCTTTATTACGGCGTTGTAATGAAGATGTGAAAAATCGACATTGATAAAAAAGTTATAAATGTCAAAAGGTCGCGAAAATCAGTTTTTCACAAATATCTCGCGAAGTAAAAGTAGCGGCAGGGCACACTGCGTTTCGCAGTCATTTGGGCAGCCCGTCTGGCGACAGTAACCACCACCTTACAGAAGACCACCGTGAAATAACAGCACGTGTGCTGTTGTGTTTCGGTGAGTGAGTAAGGGATGCCAGAGCCCATTTCCCTATCCCCTCCTAGTCCCTTATCCTTAATCCTACTGCAGTCGGCAGCGCACTTGCAGCAGCTTTGGCGTTACTTGTGTTATAGGCGACGGTAGCCACCTACCATCGAGTGGACAGTCAGCCTGTCTGCCAAACTTAACATAAAAAAATCTTCGAAACTAATATAAAGTGCTGATCTTGAAATAAAAAAAAGATCTATTGCTCAGAGGTCAATAACATTATAAAAAATGTTTATCGTGAAATTGTCTATAAAAAATGCCTCTTGCATTTTTCTGTAAAATTAACAGTTTTCGGAGTAGAGCGCTGAGAAAGCGACTATGACGATGCACTCGTTTCCCCTGTAGGCATAATCAATAATATATAATAAGAGGTTTATTTATTTATTTAAGAGTGAATAATTTTTTATTTGAATGCAGAAAAATTAACTTTAGTATATAATTTATTGTCGATATCTTCAGTTTCTGTGTCATTAACAATTGCTGACAAAACGTCGAGTGGACTTATTACTATATCTAAATTGACATCTTCATCATTTTCATCATTGGTTGACTCTGCGGTTAAGCATGACTGGCTACGGCAATGTCCACAAACTTTTGAAAGTCTTAATCCAATTTTTTTGCATCCACATTTGCCGCCACAACCTTTTGTACAATTACAAAAGATTGTGTTTAGTAGATTATCGGGTGCTAATTTCTCTTCCTAGCCTAGGACTGGACTATTAATGTATATTCAATTTTTAGGTGGCAGACAGGCTGACGGTCCACTTGATGGTAGGTGGCTACCGTCGCCTATGGACACAAACAACACCAGAGGGGTGCAATTAAGATTGAAAGTGGAACTGAATGTGTGATTTATATGTGAACATAAAATTACAATTTTAAAAATTAATGTGACTAATAGAAAAATAAACAACGATTTTATTCTTCTTACGGCTTGTTTTTTTTTTCTGGAGTCTGTACAAGAAAAACTATTGTGGCGAGTTTACAACAATTTAAACACTTTAAAAACTATGCTGTTACAATTTTCTTTGGGCTCATTTTAATTGATTTTTAGTTTTTAACATTTACTTTGCACAATTTAGCGGTTTTTTTTTATATTAAAGATGGGTTTTCTCTTGACCAGCATCTATCGATGTAGGAAGGATGAGGCCGACGATGGAGCGAGCTCACCCAGAAGATGCCTTGAAAAGATTTGTGTTGTATGAGCTCGGAAATACAGACGCCGGCAGGGAGTTCCAATCCTTAGCAGTGCGCATTATAAGAGATGTTTTAAAGCGCTTTGTCCGAATTAGAGGAGTTCGACAAGGGAGGATGGTAACCAGCCGTACGTCTGCATGTCCGATAGAAGAAAGTGGAAGCCGGTATGGTCTCATGCAGCTCTCGAGCACACTCTCCGAAGTACATCTTATTTTTGGACTAACAAAATTTTAACATTTACCCTGCTAGAAATTAGTATTTTTAATTCCAGGTTAATGGAACTTGTCGAAAATTTTGATAAGTCATCCACAAAATTTTTATGTGTTTTAGCCAAACTTTGGCAAATATTCTGACCGATTTGCAACTGCCATAATTGATCATTGATAAGAAGAAACATAAGGGTCATGCTGTTATTTTACAGTCAAATACCACCTATCATCAATTGGACTCATTGGATCAATTGGATCAATTTTAATCTAATATATAAAATTCTCGTGTCACAGTGTTTGTAACAAAACTCCTCCGAAACGGCTGGACCGATTTTTATAAAATTTTGTGTGTATATTCAGTAGGTCTGAGAATAGGTCGTAAAGTATTTTTCATCCTCCTACCCGCACCCCCCATTTTTAATCGGGATTTTAGTATTTTTGTATAAACAATATTCAAATAACTCCGTCGTTGATTGACGTGAAGTGTCGCGTCACATTTGAAAATAAAATTGGACAAGATAGATGGCGCCACAATCGGGTTAGAAAATTATTTTCGGGTTCGGGCAGGACAACGTCTGCTGGATCAGCTAGTTTAATCATAAAAAATATGTGTCTGCTGCCAAAAATCCAAATCTATTACAGAGATGGCCTTTGCGAGGTAATGGAATCAGCATGCTTGCTTGGAACCCTTTCTATGGGACTTAATTAATATTATTTTTGCAGTTTTGAATTATTAGCTCACTAAATATAGACTGAATTATTTTTAAAGTATTTGAATGTATTATAAAATCGCAACTTCTAAACTTTCAAGACTGATGACGAAATTTGAAATTTCTATAACAAAAAGGTCGTCCACGCGTAAGTTTCTCACACATGAACAGCAACACTGTAAAGTTACAGTGCACCTGTATGCACGTATTATCAGCGCATTTGTGTGAGTGGTATACCTGTTAGAGTCAACAGACCATAACGCCCATGGATATTGTTCGTCCCGGTACCTCGAGACTCTTTTGCTACGGTCGCGCGACTCTCTGTCGCTAGCCACCAAACTAAAACGGTATGTGGTTGAGGTATCGCAACGTGTATTGGTACGAGGCGTACGAGAGACATGTTTTCTGCTACATTTTAAAATACTTTATTCAACGACGAATGTTTCTGTCAGAACGAATACCTAGATTTCATCGAAAAGTGTTTTATAGCTATTTCAATGTGAGCAATTTCTATCTACAATACTAGCGACCCGTTTCCGTCTTCACACGAATTCAATTTTCCATTAAGGGGGAGACAAACGCTAAATACTAAAAATATCCATTGTTTAATGAAAATGTACAAGAAATAGACAAGACAATTGCTTTGAAAAAAATATATATTATACTTAAACATGTGAAAAACCAATTGTATTAATTAGAATTTTCGTTAAAGTAATAGAAAGTCCACAAAAAAAGTTAGAATACAAGAAGAATTTGACCTTTATTGAAAATTCTCTCGAAAACGGCTTATTGCACGCATATGAATCCTGTGCCTATATATAAGTTGATATCAGAGTAAAAAATTTTATTGATTAAAAAAAATATTTTGTGTAATGTTCTAATGGTAAAAACAAAAAAACACCATTTCTAGGCCCGTTGAATTGTCTCCGCCGCCAGCGAGTTCTGTAGTAAATGTCATTTGCCTCAGTGAATCCCTTAATCCGTTGGATGCTTTGGAAGAAGTTGGACCAAAAACAGACAAATAAGGACAGCAACTTTATTTTGCAACTACGTAACTGAGCCCTCAACTTCGTACGCGTGGTATTCAATAAAGCACGTAACTTTTTTTTGTTTATAAACCGATTGGAATGAAACAAACACTAAATGTTACGGCAGGCTTGCTACAATACACAAGCGAAAACCGCATTAAAAGCGGTTAAGCAGTTTCCGAGATTAGCGTGCACAAACGCACTAACAGACAAAAATTCTAAAAACTATTTTTTTCACCTGGGTAACATAAGTAGGTACAATTGTTTTACGATTTTCTTATGAACTCTCTTTCACTTAATCTTAACTAATATTGGAAATGAGACAGTGTGTGTGTTTGTAACCCTTTCACTACCTTTGACGAGCCCGTTGGATGAGTGGTTAGGGTGCTTGCCTTAACACTCTGTTCTAGGGTTCCTGGGTACGATTCCCGGCGGGGTCAACTTTGAAAAATCAATTTTTCAAATTTGGCTCTGGTCTGGATTTGGAAAATAGTGGCAGAGCATACTGCTTTTTCGCAGTCATTTGGGCAGCCGGTCTGGCGGCAGGCTCTGGCATCCCTTACTCACTCACCGTGATTAGCACACGTGCTGTTATTTCACGGTATCTGTAAGGGGGTGGTTACTGCCGCCAGACGGGCTGCCCAAATGACTGTGAAACGCAGTGTGCCCTGCCACTGCTTTCCAGATCCAGACCAGAGCCAAATTTGAAAAGTTCATCTTTCAAAATTGACCCTGCCGGGAATTGAACCCGGGAACCCTAGAACAGAGCGTTAAGGCAAGCAGCCTAACCACTCATCCAACGGGCTCGTCAAAAAAAAGTAGACATACTTTTATTTTGTATGTGACTTTGTGGATGTTGTTCAAAGCATTGAAATTTGGGGACATCTAAACAGCTAATTTTTGGGGCATCTCTGACCAATCCAATTGGGATAAAGGTCATGAATTTATGTAGGTATGTTTTTAGGGGTACCTATACCTCTGACAACCTGTATGCAAAACATGATGATCGATTGGCAGTTGAAAGAGTAACAGACAAACGAACAAAAAAACAAGCAAACTCACTTTCGTATTATAATTATTTTGATAATTATAACGATGTATACTTTTTTCTATATGCAGGATACATAAACTGTAAATATGTATTAATTATTTTAACTACAATCCCTTAAATGTCAATTTACTGCGTAATTTAACAGGTTTCATTTTATTTAGTGGGTGTTAACTAAAAAAATCAATTCACTGAAAAATGTCTTTGAGACAATAAGAATAAGTTTTCTTTGTTTCTAAGAACAATAAGAATTGAGATTTTAACTATTACCTTATTATTAGCTCAAATTAATTGTTATCTCTCTTGCAATTCCCGATGGACTATGTTCTCCTTCGATATTGATCTTTATAAACCTCCTCGATTACCGTCTTTAAATTTCGTCAATGACGATATTTATAGCACGCGATCTTAATTAATTTCCGGAGACTGCGATCAGATTCTCAATTAGTTAAATTTTAATAAATTTGAGGTTTCTGTGCACCTTCAAGGCTTGACAGTATATTAGAAGGTTGACAAAATTAAGACAAAATAAAAATAATTTTGTAAACTACTTTTCTACTTCGTCTTTATTTTAAATCTTAATTATCATTTATTTAATTTAATTATTTGAAATTTATTTTAATTTTGTAGATTAATTTTTTATACTTCGTATTTTTATTGCACAATCGTGAGTGGTACTTGTAGAACAGCGCCAGTGTCACCTCGATTCTTTTCTTTTTTTATTTATCTTTTATTTTCTTTTATTTTATTTTGGGCATCCTTTCCAAGGTTAAACGGTATTTCACTGCGAGGCAGCTCCTGGACTTATACAAAGCACAGGTCCGGTCTTGCATGGAGTACTGCTGTCACCTCTGGGATGGGTCTGCCCGTTACCAACTGGCCGCACTGGACTCGATTGAAAGGCGAGCGAAGAAGCTTATTGACAACGACACCCTTGTGGATTCCCAACTTCAAAGCCTGCAGCATCGCCGAAAAGTAGCGTGCCTATCGATTTTCTATCGTCTACACTATGGAGAGTGTGCATCTATACTGTACGATTTAATCCAACCGGAACCGTTCCACTTGCGGACCACTAGACGTGGGCAGGGGTTTCATCCCTTCGTGGTCGATGTACCTCGATCACGAACAAAGCGTTTCAGTTCCACCTTCCTTGTTCGAACTGCTAAGAAGTGGAACTCATTGCCTGCGTCTGTGTTCCCACAGAACTACAACCTCGGGGTCTTCAAAACTAGGGTAAATGGGCATTTACTAGGTAAGCGTGGTCCACCTTCGGCCACATCTGCACCTCACATCAGGTGAGATAGTGGTCAAGCGCTACCTCGATTTCATAAAAATAAAAAATAAAGTTTTAAAGCAGCTTACAATTAGTAAATTTATTTTTGATTTGGAGATTTTAATTTTTAATGCATACTTAATGTATTATTTTTTTTACATCAAGGAAGCACTCCACGATTTCGAACGTTGAATATCACATCCTAACTAATATTACAAATAGGAGAATAAGTTTGTTTGTTAGCACAAACATACACATCATTCGGGATACATAGGATACCTTTAATTCTGTCTGTCTAAAAACTGTCTGTCGTACTGTTTAAAAAGTACTGTCCCCGAGAGTGCAAGCAAAAAAGCCATTATAAAACTGAAGAGTTTGTTTGTTTGTTTGAACGCGCTAATCTCAGGAACTACTGGTTCGAATTGAAAAATTCTTTTTGTTTTGAATAGTCCATTTATCGAGGAAGGCTATAGGCTATGTAACATCACTCTACGATAAATAGTATTATATATAAGCAGTGTCCAGTACCGCGCGCCCCATGCGCACTCTGCCGCCGTATGGGCCGCAGCGAAGCGTGGCAGAGTTCAGCTAGTAAGGTATATTATGCCTGGGTTACAACAAATTGAGCTACAAATTGCCAGATTTGGATATTTTTGGTGACGCATTTAAAGATTTTAAGAGTAAATTGCTGAAACTCACTCGTCAGTCGACTACTAATAAAATATAATTTATTTCTGTGTATTGTGTATGTAATGTATGTATCTTGTGTTAATGCAACGTCAAACTGTAAATGTTGTTCACGCCTGTAATTGGCTTACATTATAAATCTTATAGTACTTTAAGTTAATTATGAAATTATAACTATGTTAAGCTGTTGGTGTGTAAATAAATAAATAAAATAAAAATGTCAAGTTTCTTTCATATCACTTCAAAGATTTACGATATATTAATCAGCATCACCTAACAACCAATAAAATACCATTTTTATTGACATTATTATTATTAAAATACCTGCGCAGTGAAATTATATATATATATGTCCTTATAGTCCAGTCTGTAGGGACAAAAAATGCCTTTACTTTATAAAATGTGTCACCGCCAAATTCGAAAATTTGGATTTTTATTTAGAATCCATACCTAACAACCTTTTGTAAGGCAAAGGTACGTGCAAACTCGACTATTAATCGAATAGTAACTTTCATTTATAAAATGCATAAATTCTTTTTTCTCTTAATTTTATAAATTTGAAAGTTTCTGTGAATTGATGTTTGTTACAATTTAAAATCTACACAGTTTATATGTCTGCTAAATTAAAATACATTGCTAGACACAATAATATTTCTAAATATTTCTCTTCAGACTACCACTTCAGACCACTTGTAAAGTCAAGCTCTAGTCTGCTTGTACTAATATTATATAGGTACTTAGTTCATTTCTATGTGGAGTTTATTTGAAAAATCTTAACAATACTAAGTGTGCTTCTCATTTCGCTCGATAAATAGAATACTTTGCTAATACGAGATGATTTACTTATACAAAAAATATGTCAACTTCATGGCTTAATTTTAAAACTTAAACACACTTAACTATAAAAACGTAACTAGGCCTTTTACAAAACCACCGACGCAAAGTCACTGCGGTCTGGTAGTGTGCATCCTTGATTCTACTGGGCAAAAGACATGGAGAGAGCAGGTGGTCCTATCGCGCAATAGTATGTTTACATTATTAAGATATTGTACTTTGAAGACTTCTACGCGGTTTTCAATGTCTGCACCTAGACTTTAGATTTCTTAAAAATAAATATATACTTACTAGCATTTTTAGTTTAGTTATAAAATTTTGGATTCCTTATTTATTTATTTATTTTTACATGGCCTCCAACGAGGTAGGCATCAAACAAAAACACTGAACAAAGGACAATAACGTAACACATGTCAGATGCCGCCTCAATTATGGGAGGCACAGCATGCACCAATAAAAGTCTAGAGTAAAATCTTATAATAATTAAAAAATAATAATAATAATAAAAAGATCGGAATACAATGTCAAAAATAATTAAGTAAATGTTAACTATCTGAACCGCGGACAAGGATTGAGTCTTTTAATTTTCGAAACGGCGGCGTCGAAATAAAGGTCAACATCGTGACTTAGGGAGTCAGCAACACTCATATTACGATTCAATGGAGAAAAACAGCCTAAGTTGGTTCTGAGGTAATTCAGTCGAAATGGGGTATATCTGCCAGGTTCTTAGATTACTTTTATTATAAAATATTTAGATAAAATAAAATAAAATATTTTGATCCCACAGTCAAATTGTGGTACAATTTTATGGGACAATGTTTATGAAGTTTTCATTCCTTGTCTAATTAAAATAAATAAATTAATACAATTTCTTATCAAATCAAATATCAATTCGATAAGTTATGAAATTATTTGATGTTCATAACTTACTTCGAACTCCATAAATTACACAATATAGTAATAGGTAGGTCACGTAGTAACAAGTCACGTAAAAATAAAGGGTAATCTATATATATAAAATGAATCCCTATTTTCCTTGGCCGATTTTAATTCGGTTTTCACTAATGGAAAGAGGGATAAACGGGGAATGTTCATATATATAAAAATTGCACCTCGGGCGAAGCCGGGGGCGGGTCGCTAGTTGATAATAATTATGAATTGCCTTGCAAACATTTATAAAATTGTTATAACGCAAATAAACTCTTCACTGAGATGTTTGACCTGAAACGAAGCCTACATGCCTACACATTCTTGAACCTAAGAGTAACAGAGACAGATTTATATGCAAAAACGAGACGCGTGTAGAGAGTGGCTTTACTGGCCGTCACGAAACTGGTTGCTCCGGTATTTGTGAAACATTAATGATAACCCTTTGACGATGTGAATACAGTCTAAATTCGAACGGTACAATGAATGAGGCACCTTTTTACATCTGTATATTTTATTAGTCATCAATACTAATAATAAGACAATTTCCAACGGAACGTATAAAGCGAGTCACGTAAGAAAAATCAAGTTTTCCTTCAAACACCATCTTATTTAAAAATGATTGTGACACCAAGACCTACGTTGAAAACTAAGCTCCTATTATGTACCTAACTTTGTAATTATCTTTATATATAAAGTCATGTGTCGATTTCAATGAAATTTTGTGATGTTTGCAATTAGTTCCGGTTTAAAATACTGTACATAATTTTTAAATATTGGCACACGACGTCGTGTACAAAAGCTAGTGTTTTATATCTACACATATAATAATTCATTGATGAATTGTAGCAAGCTTCCCGTAAGAAATAATGTGTTTGTTTCATTCCAATTAAAGTTAAAAAACAAAAAAGTTACGCGCCAAGTACGAAGTTGCGGGCTCAGATACTTTATCATAAATATGTATAACTAAGTTTAAACACTTTTCTTAAATGTCAGGCTTTCTTTACACAATCTTAGTATCCTTCACTGATCTCCGCAGATGTGACAGGCCTCCAAACGTCATAGCCAAATTTTTAGCAAACTTTCACTGTTGTTCGTCAGCCAATTTCTTTGGCAAAGAAACTATCATAGCCTCCTGTTTATAATCTGCCTTTTTCATGTTGAATTTGGAGTCTTATTCCCTACTCAAATGAATATATTTTCATTACACCTGCTATTCAGAGTGAGATTCAGCCTAAATCGCGCCACGGTTGTGATGAAAACTCTATATTATGAATCATTGGTCTCTGGAGCACCAGTGGAAATACCTTAGTAGAGATATATAGGTGGAAAAGCAAATCTTAATATATAAGTACTTATTATAAAAATAAAGTCCGATTTTGATACGGTTTTCACCAGTGGAAGTTTTTTTTTCTTTCTCTTTATTTAGGAAACAAACAGTCGTTATACATATTCTTTTTAATATATAAGTAAATACTAAGTTCCATACACAAAATAAATATAAATATTAAACGAGCATAAAAATAGTACTGTAATTAAATTCTACTTACTAAATAAACATTTTAAAGATTGAATTAAGAAATACACATTATACTATGATTCAAGGATCTATTGAAAGCTTATTTCGCAGTTTAATCCTATCAAAAAACATTCATATTCATAAATTTATTATTGTGCTACGTCTGTAAAAGTTATTACTGGTGTAAATCGTTTTATATACAGGAACAGAGAATAGTTTTAGTGAGCGGGGGCCAGGTCTGGGTACTCTTAAAGCTATTTTTTCCAAAAGTTGAGGGGTATCAATGTAATTATTAATAAGAGTTATAAACGATTGAGATTTGTGTATATAATTTACACTCGTGAGACGCCGGGGCAAGATCGTTAGTTAAGTAACAATAAAAAAATGTATACCTATTTATTTCTAACTAGCGACCCGCCCCCGGCTTCGCCCGGCGTGCAATTTTTATATACCCTAAAACATTCCCCGTTTATCCCTCTTTCCATTAGCGAAAACCGAATTAAAATCGGTCTACCCGTTCACGCGTGATGCCGTGACCAAGGGAAATGGGGATTCATTTTTATATATAGAGATATGTATATAAGTAGACCATACAACAGCTGACGCGTTCACAGCGACAGTTAAAATGGAATTCATTTTGCAATTTTAATACCTTTTCATACTGAATTATTTTTAACCAACAACATTGCAGTTACCTTTTCAGTCACTTAGTCAAACTATTCACTTTTGATTGTGAAATTTATGCTCTTATAGTTTTAATACGTATGAGTGGCTCTTCCTTTGCAGACCTGTTCGTCCGGTTTTATTGTAAAGAGGATTCGATACAAGTACTAGTTTTCGAACTGGACTTACACAGCGAAAGCCTCTCGAAGCGTAGGAGAGATGTTTCAAATATTATTAAGTGAACGATGCATTTTAGCACTATCAAAGATCAAATTATAAGCAAATATCTATTCGATCTTTTAGTTATTTATTTAATTAATCAAGGTAGTGCTTGACCACTATCTCACCTGATGTGAGGTGCAGATGCGGCCGAAGGTGGATCACGCTTACCTAGTAAATGCCCGTTTACCCTGGTTTTGAAGACCCCGAGGTTGTAGTCCTGTCGTAACACAGACGCAGGCAATGAGTTCCACTCCTTAGCAGTCCGCACAAGGAAGGTGGAACTGAAACGTTTCGTGCGTCACGAAGGAACATCGACCACGAAGGGATGAAACCCTCGCGCACGCCTAGTGGTCCGCAAGTGGATTCTATTTCAAATTATATTTATCATATTTTTTTTCACGATTTTTCGAAATATTTTAATTTGAAAAGCAACGTGACATATAGAAATAATTATAAAATCTGTCACGGACACTTTTTTATGTAAACGTCACAAAAATTCGAAAGGTGTCACAAGTGGCCTGCCATCCATAGTGGGATAAAGAGTAAGAAATTAGGAGGGGATAGGTAATGGACTCTGGCATCCTTGAACATAGAGAAGCAGAAGAGCACGTTATCCTGTTATTTTATGGTGGTCTTCTCAAATGGGCAGCCAAATTTATGACTGCGAAACAATTATAATCTATACTGATATTATTATAAACAAGTAAAGTTTATATGTATGTTTGTATGTAGGGAGTAATCCTCAAAACTTCTCATCCGGTTAAAAAATCTTCCACCAGTAGTTCCATTAAGATAGGCTATACATTATCCCGTAAAATGAAAATTTCGTCGTAATCGAATTTGCAACGTAAATCTACCAAAAAAAAAACTATCGAACGAAAACGTATCTTTCGAATGCCGCTTTAGTGGGGAGAGATATCAGATTGGCTTCTATAGAAAAGTTGCTAATAACCATGTAAACTTAATAATGCCTACAAAAAAGGCGTATGGATAAAGAGACAATAATTACGACATATGTATGTATGTAAAGCGCGACCGCCCCGTGAATCTACGGAGGCAGTAAGACTGATATTTTTGCTGACTTGCTGATATAATAATATATTTGCTGATATTTAGAGCTAGTAAATAAATGTAATAAAATTTAATTCAAGAGAAATAAGGCACCATTTAGTAAGTACAAGTGCCAAAGTTCCTCTGTTACTTACTTAATAATGCTACGTAGTCTCAACTTTTAAAACGCCTAGGGCGTCTCGAAACTATGAGGAATTAAACAGTAAATTAATCTTCATCTTTATATATATTTGTTTAATTTTGATCTTTTGGATTCCCTCGGTACCGACTTTTAAGTAAGCCTTATAAGACTTTTAAGTAATTATTCCATGATGACATTTTATTACTAGTAAATTAAAATGGGGTACAGATTAGTTAGGCAATTCAATCATTTATCTCTTATTAGTAATAAGTACTTTAAAAATGGATATGATAAGAACCACATGGATAGATGCTGGTCAAGAGCAAACCCATCTATAATTAAAAAAAAAAACGAATGAAGTTTAAGGGTGAAAATTTAATTGTAACATGTGTACTCAATGTAGACATAATTAAGAATTTATGTTTGATATTAGTAAACATTGAATGAATGAATGAACGAATGAATGAATGAATTATTTTCAGTATAATTTACATTACAAGCTTAATTACACATATTATTAGTGGATGCAAATTGAGGAGATGTAGTTAATATAAATTTTTAATTAAATTTGAAATTCTACGATTATTAATAAATAAGGAACTAATTATCCAAAATGGCGAATAAATAGGACTGAGAATTCGAGACGGTAGAGTCAGCCTGTTTGCTTTGCAGCTAATGTACTTCGTTAGTGTGCATTAATTACCCTTGCAACTGAAACGAATTTAAGTATTGCCTTTTGCAACATTCCCTTTTAAATTTCAGTTACACTACACTTGACTACCCTTAGAGTATACATAAGCAAGCTCTAAGTGACAACCTGCATTTTCAATGAGGATACATAACTTTAAAAGAAAGCTTAAGGCGCCTTCTTGACTAAAACGTAAAATTCCTGCAACGTCTCTTATCGGAGATTATTAAGGCGATATTTACTAGCTTTATTCATTTTTAAAGTTAAAAAAGGAACTTTGAAAATGTCATCTTATTCACTGAAAATATTTTTTATTCACTGAAAACTCGTTTACAAATGAAATTAAGATTGAAGACTCCTTTTAAGCGGAAGCCTGTACCAGGAGCCTTCGCTCTTCCATAAAAGCTAGTCATTTATTAACAAATCAAGCCTCAGTAAACTTTACCAAACAAGGACTGAGATAGAAAATTATTGTTAATAAAATTATTATTATGCTCGTGTGAGAATGTACGATGTGTTAGTGTGGAATGTATGTGTGGCACAATGATATTATTGTTACGTGCGGGCTAAGTTAAAATGCCGTGTAAAGGCGAAACAAACGATATATTTTCACAAATCAAGATGACTTCCAAAATCACTAAACTTGTCCGATGAAACCATTAAACTTGCCAAAAGTCGTCAATGATTCACTTAATGTGTCTCCGGTTCACTGTCGCAGATAACATCGCAAAAGCTTCTAAGATTATTTATGCTTATTTATGCCTGCTCTCTTATTTATATTTGCCGCCAACGCCTCGATGTATTACGAATTTTCCAGAAAAACTAAACAAGATCGTAAACAAACCATTGAAAGTTCGGGAATGCTTTTTCTGTTGAAATGTAAACTCTATGTCCTTTGACACTAGTTGGGAAGGGGCGTGACTACCATAGATACGGTGGGACGTTTGAGACTTTCGGCCCGCGCAAACGCTTTTTTTAGAACGTTCCATAGTTAGTCGCAACATTATACATTCTACATACATTAATAAAAATGAATGTTTTTAAGCGCAAAACTCAAGAAAGACTGGATCAATTAGGCTATTTTTACATGTATTGTTGTTATTTTTTTCAAATATTCATTGAAGTCCGAGGTAGGTTCTTAAGACGAGAATAATTGAAAAATGCCTTCAAAATTGCACTCTTGCGAGGCCAAATCATTAATATTTATTTATTCCCAAAAGCTGTGTTGGGTGAAACCATGGTAAGCTAATTATGTTCATATCTTAATATTTCTTTGTAATTCGTGAATAAATTATCAAGTTATCGAAGTATATAATAATAACACATCCTACTACAATACAATACTTTGATCAGAATGTGCCGAACCTACAATGTCATACAATGAACCACAATACAATGTTGTCGAACATATACTATGGTCGATATTGAAGTATCGACAGTAGGATTCCTTTATTTAAAATTAGTTTAAGGTCACTGCTTAAGCTCAAAAGGTTTTGGTTGTTTTCTTATAGGACTACAATCAGTCTTACAAATGTTTTGATTTAGTTTTGATTTAATCGCAAGGTGGTGTGTGTAACCATTAAATAAATAGAAATATTCACAATTAATATTGAAGTTTATTATCCTATCTATTAGAAAAAAAAGAAAAAAAAATTACTTATGTTTCAGATTATAATTATGAAATGAAATAACTATTTTAATGATTTATTTAGTTTTAACGTAGAAACTGGTATAGCAAATACAGAATTTAGACCTGAGTCCTGACATTAACATGTCGATTAGGATAAAAATAATTTTGACTTATTTTAGACCCCAGAATTTAGACCATGCTGTCGTAGACCAGGTCATTAATAAAATACATGTATGATTCCTTATTTTTACTATAAATAAATATTACTTAATTAATGATCAAAGTTCGATTCGCACATTCCTTTGTCTAATTAAAAACAAAATCCGATACTTTATTTAAGTGACATAGATATTAAGTAGCGATTGGTTCTTAGTAATACTACCTATGACATTAATTCATGTTGGAATTTGATTACTAATTGTAATAAGAGCCTTCTTTTATTTAAGCTAGAGGTTCTCAGACTTTTTCTCATAGACCACTTTCAAAATTTGGTGCCGGTGGACCCCCTGCAGCTACATTTCTACCATATTCCCAAAACTCAACAAAAAATGTAAAGATTAGATCTACCTATGGAAATTTGCGTTGCGGCTGAGTTCACACCACGAATGGGGAGTTTTCTAAATGAAATAAGCGAGATTGATTGGTTTTTTTTTGTCACCCCATTTTTTGTCTCGCCAACGTAGACCCCCGTCGAAATCTCCCGTGGACCCCTGGGGGTTCACCTGGACCACTTTGGGAACTAAGGGTTTAAACGAAGGCTATGTCTGCGAACTATGTTTTTTATTTGTATTGAATAGGTACTTTGTAGAAATTGAACGATAATATTTCGTTTTTGACTCCTTTGGTTTGTAAACACATTGCGCTCCAACGGATTGGGTTGTTGGTACTGGGCCCTAATTAGCGATTCCTTACCTACTTCGAAACCACGTCATATCCTCAAATTATTACGATATCTGTTAAAAAGTCATTCTCTTACATATATATAAATGCCATGACGAGACATTACGTGTTTTGATAAGGTAGGACAAAAGCATGAAATCATAATTGCCATACAGAATCAAGGCCCTGGTGATGCACTGAGATCGCATATAAAGTGGAGCGTATCTTCACTCTAGTTTCGGCTTTGAGTAGCACTAGCTCCCGACAAACCAATCGGTTTATTGGCTTTTTTTTTATTAAAGAAGGTTTGCTCTTGACCAGCATCTATCCATGTAGGAAGGATGAGGCCGACAATGGAGCGAGCTCACCCAGAAGATGCCTATTCACTCGAACCTTGAAAAGATTTGGATTATATGAGCTCGGAAATACAGATGCCGGCAGGGAGTTCCAATCTTAGGATCTGATATAACCCGTTTATTATGACGTCGGACCCTTAAGACGGTTACTCTGCTTGAGAATCTTTTGAAATTGTATTCCTAATTGTTCATTTATTTTATGTGTCTGTTATAAATTTTGATTTAACTTTTCATCGAGTACATACCTACGAGTAATATTTTGAGGAACGACTCAAAATACTGGTTACGCCCAATCCTAACGATCAACCCGCTATCGGTCACGATCCAACATATATATTAATTTTTGAACTTACCAACACACTCCTTAATACAGAGACCGTAGTCATGGTTGTGCGTGGTGTTGTCGCAGACAAGCCGGCACGGTGCACATTTGTTCGTTTCTGGGGAACAATACTCATCCAGCGAACATGTTAGCTGGCCACATTTGACTCCTTGGAGGCTTAGCTGAGCTGATACCGCACCGATAGCAGCTGTCGCAGCTATAAGAAACGCCATTGTATGGACCCTAAAAAGGAAATAATTCACTTATAAATAATTTTTATTCGCAGAAATAGCTCATTGATAAGTGACCCAACACTATTGATTTAAGGGTCCTGCTATGAATTCTTAAATTAAATTCTAACTTGGTAAAAACTATTCAAACTTATGGTGCACTGGGCATCGACTCCAATCCCATATAGAGTTTTCAAATGCAAATCCAATTACATATTAATGTTTCTTATGTAATTCTCTATTGATTATACTATTACGAATAAACAATATTTATAACTTATAATATTGTTATAACTCATTTTTTACAATTAATTGCCAGTTAAGTAACCCGTACTTATGGAAAATATGTATATTAAATTGATACTTAATATTTCATACCGAACACTAACCTCAGACCGAAAACAATTTTTTACCAGCGCAATATTGCACAACAAATTTTTGTTGCCTCTCGGAGACAATAGATTTAAAATTGGAAGTATCCTGTGATATCAATCACAGGATATCAAAAAGAAATAAAAGTAGCCGATTAAAAGTTTAGTACAGAACTCGTTAGCTGGCCACATTTGACTCCTTGGAGGCACTTCTGGCACTTTCCTCGGCCAACGTATTAGTTTGGCCATTCAACGAGGAAATGCTGCCAGCGTACTTGGTACAATGCCGCAGGGTCCATTTTTATATTATTAGTTTTTAATCAATTTAATATTAATTTATTTTTAGATTAGATAATTTTAGTTTTTAGTATTTAAATTACAATTCCTAATTATGCGTACAGAACTTAATTAATAAGCTTAAAAAGTAAATGCAGTTGTCGCTGAATTTTTTTATTGCCGTGACGAGAAAGCTTTTTGGGCAGTACTTTTCTCAACAAATATAATTTTTTGTATAAAGGATCATTACACCGTGCCGCCACCGGGTCGTGCGCTCGCCGTGTTTTTCTCGACGGCCGGGGCACGGACATGGCCCGGTGAAGTATGAATTGATTCATACAAAAGCATACTATAAATATCTTAACCGGACCCCGGCCGGTCAGGATCTGCCCGATTCAAACTGTTTCAAATATAGTCAAATTCAAATTATGCTCTGTATTTTTATTTAAATTTAAATTTTAAGTCAAATTAGGCGACGAAAGTAACGCATTTTTGGCTATGTTGATAATACTGTATTGTGATATCTACTATACTTGTAAGATGATTACTTTAGAAGAAAATTTTGAGTGAGAAATATTTTAAAAAGTTACATAACTATACTTATTTAAAGAAATAAAAAAAGAAAAAGAAAAAGAAAGAAATAAAAAATAAAACTACCAATATTATAAATGCAAAATTTGTAAGGATTTCACGTAAAAACTTCTGAACAAATTTAGATGAAATTTTGCACAAAGTTAGTTTATTACTTGGATTAACATACATACTTTTCGTCCTGGTAAATTTAGTATTTCTACTCAAAATTAAATTTCCCGAGGGAACGTCTCAAAATATAAAAAAATTGGGCCCCACTGTCGCAATGGCGGCCGACGCCACCGTCGTCATTGCCATCACAGCGATAAACATGTCAGATATTTTCTCGGATGTTACATTTTTGCAAATGCAAAAAACATATTATAAGGTGGAGACAGACCCATAAAATATATATTCTTATAAATATATAACACTTGGAATATATTTATTAAATACTAGCGACCCGCCCCCGGCTTCGTCCGGGGTGCAATTTTTATATATATGAACATTCCCCGTTTATCCCTCTTTCCATTAGTGAAAACCGAATTAAAATCGGTCTACCCGTTCACGCGTGATGCCGTGACCAAG
This sequence comes from Bembecia ichneumoniformis, assembly GCA_910589475.2. Classification (NCBI taxonomy): domain Eukaryota; kingdom Metazoa; phylum Arthropoda; class Insecta; order Lepidoptera; family Sesiidae; genus Bembecia; species Bembecia ichneumoniformis. The sequence goes on from OU342530.1 coordinate 17,959,992, forward strand.
GGAAATCGGGATTCATTTTTATATATAGAGAAGATAACGTATTAAAAATGTTATTATCACTACAAAAAAGATATACTATAGGTGCTATATACTTATATGATAAAGCTAAATTGCTTGTTTGAACGCGTTAAACTCTAGCTAGAACTACCAGTCGGATACAAAAAAAAACTTTGAAATTTCTTTGAATGCAAAGAAAATATCAAATGCAAGAACTTTAGGTCAGGTTTGGGCGTACCCATTATTTATCATCATTCTATGACCCTTAGCATAGATAAAATACTACTTAAAGTAGTATTTTATCTATGCCCTTAGAAATCTACTAAAAAGAAAGAAATTCAGAAAGAACTCTAAGCGAAAATGAAGGCTATTGCTTCGTGGCGATGATGCTTTGGGTCAGGGACCGAGGAGACCTCCCGACGAGAAACGAGAATCATGGGCTAGTTAGAACTATTATTTTGTTTTATACATTTATATATACAACATTATACTATTACACAACATTATTATAACAAAATTATACTAGATTCACAAAACTTGGTATAAGTTTGTCTCAAAAATTATAACTTACTTATTTTTTCATATTGTTTTATTTCTGATCCTAAATTTACAAGAACATTAACAAAATGGTTATTAGATTGTTGTTATTATGATGTTAAAGAATTTTATAATAAGAAACATTAATTCCTTTATTAATATATTAGTTTACCAACAATTAAACACAAATATTTGCATGCCCTTGGCGGGTAGAACACACTTTGTACTGTAACTGCTGTATACAAATTAAAATCCTGTAAACATGGTGTTCGCGCAAATAAGATTTATTTTATTTTATTTTATTTTTATTTTTATTTTTTTACCTATGTCATATAAGCAAATATATTTTCAATATTTTCATATAGGCAGCTATAATTTCTTAATATTTAATGATTATTAATTATAATTTATATTTTAAATGAGTAACAAAATAAGGACCGCGAGTCCTGACTGCTTCTAGATTTTTTAATGGAATCATAAGGATTTCAACTCATTTTTGAAGTAAAGCCAAAGAAAGTTTGTATGCATATGCTCAATTTGTAACGAATAGAAAGTGTATGAAGGCTGGCAGCTCTATTGCGAAAAAGTTTTCAAGGTGGATACAAAAAGGCGTACAGCAAAGCCTACACAAACATGAGAGGCAACAAGGATGACTCATTTCACTGCAGCATAAAAAATGTCCATTGGACTCTAATTCTCTGAATTCTTTTAATAATTACTCTATGCTATTAAAAACGAGAGGTAGCCGCTTAATCGTATTTATTCTCACTTATATCAGTATCTGAGGAATAAAAGTTATGTTTTTATGTACCTATTTGTTACAAGCCGAGCCCGCAAGATCCTATGCGTGGTATTCAGTATAGCGTGTAACTTTTTTGTTTGTAAACCGATTGGAATGAAACAAACACTAAAATGTTACGAGAAGCTTGCTACATATAATGAAAACCGCATTCAAATCGGTTAAGCCGTTTCTGAGATTAGCTTGCACAAACGCAAACACAAACAGACAATAAATTCTAAAAACTATTTTTTTTGACCTCGGTAACATGAGTACAATTTTTTTTTTAATATTTAATTTAAACCTGTATATACGTCTAAATGTTCCAATTTCGGAACTTCCATCTCCGAAATATCAGTCCGGAATTCACAAACCACTACTTCAAGCTAATGTAGAAATGTAGGACACGGTATAAATCGACGTTTTACAAATCTACTCCGTGAATATAAAAATTCTTTAAAGACAGAGGCGTAGGTACTTTTAGAACAAAATTTTGTAAAAGACAAAAGCAAACGGGAAAACTAGCGCAGACTTGAAGTCTTTTAAAAGTCCACTCTAATCGGAACTCTGAAGTTGCGCGTATCGTGTACACATTTGAAATGAATTCATAACTCTTTAGAGTTCACGAGAGATTGGTCGAAACGAAATATAGGCTTCCGTAACTTCAACGAACACAATGGAGCTTCATAATTAGGTTGCATTTTAGTTCATCCCATTTGGATTTAATGATAAATTAACATTAAACTATATTATAATAAAGATACCACCATGTACACTCTTAAAATTTGCAAAGAATTTATCAATTATTATTTTTTTACCTTTATAAACAGGATTCGTCGCGTATTATGAAAACACTTTGACGAACAATTCACGGAGGAAATGTCGATGCAAACATTGAAATCATTTCGCACGATATTATTGTAAAAAAAGACATAGTTAAGTAACCATTTAGGACTTAATATTCTACTTAAATGAGTAAGTATTAGTTGTTACATCTGTTGCTAAGCGACCGCATCGGGTACTCGAATATTAAAAGCATTTCTGCCTTTTTACCCAAGATGCGCACTTAAAGGAGGGCTGCGTGTTTATTAGTTTATTTTGCGTATTATTTCGATAAAAAAATTGTTTAATTTCGCCTTCGCCTTCGCATTGCATTGTTGGTTAAGATTGCATTGCGTTGCAAGCATTGCATAGAATGATTTAAAAAGATAGATATAGAAAAAGATAAAATTATCCTTCACACAGAATTATATTTTTGTTTTTTTTTTATGTTAAGGTCGGCTGACAGGCTGACGGTCCACTTGATGGTAGGTGGCTACCGTCGTCTATAACACAAGCAACGCCAAAGCTGCTGCAAGTGCGCTGCCGACCACAGTAGGATTAAGGAAAAGGGATAAGGAGTGGATAGGGAAATGGGTTCTGGCATCCCTTACTCATTCACCGAAACACAACAGCACACGTGCTGTTATTTCACGGTGATCTTCTGTAAGGGGGTGATTACTGCCGCCAGACGGGCTGCCTAAATGACTGCGAAAACGTAGTGTGCCCTGCCACTACTTTCCAAATCCAGACCAGAGCCAAATTTGAAAAGTAGATTTTTCAACCCTGGCGGGAATCGCACCCGGGAACCCTAGAATAATGCGTTAAGACAAGCACCCCAACCACTCATCCAACGGGCTCGTATTTGTTTTTATATTAATTCATATGTACTTGTATAAATTAAAAATAAATCGCTAAAATGATTCTAACAGCATCGAAACTCGAAAAAGGCCGGACCAATTCGGCTTATTTTTCAAATATTCATTGAATTGCGTGAAATTTTCTTCTGAAGAGAAAAAATGCTCGGAAAAACGTAAACACACCAATTTTCTTTTTCCTATCCAAAATTCCTAGCTGTCAGTTCAAATATTTTTATTTAATATTGATAAAAAACGAGGGAACAACATCTGTTTGATAAACTAATCTTATATATTAATTATAAGAAATTAATTCTAATAGCCTTTATAAGCAGCTCTAAAGCATTTCTGATGATACCATTTGAAAGCTTACATTAATTTTTATTTATTAGCTGAGCCCGCAAGCGCAGTATTCGATATATAGCGTAACATTTTTGCTTGTGAACCGATTGGAATGAAACAAACATTAAATGTTACGAGAAGATTTTTTTATATATAAGATTATTCGTGGAAAACTGCAATTTTGTATGTAGGAAGGGGGGGGGGGGGAGATAATGTAGCTTTCTAAAGGTGAAAGAATTTTTAAAATCGGTCCAGTAGTTTTTGAGTTTTAAAATCGTTTGCTAAAACCCCGAATTATTCAATTCAGTTTTTCAAATGGCCCCCGTAGAAACAAAACGCAGTGACTCGAAATACTCTGCGTGAGAGCAGCACTGTAGCAACCATAGAAATTTTATACCATGCACGGGTTGCTAAAGCGTTGCCAAATAAGCTCTTTTAGAGCTACACCTAGTTGTATATCGAAGCTTTCGGCTCCTTAGCTCGGTTAGCTCCCTTTTGAACGTATAATAATTTACTTCTTTCATATCTACATGGGTAATGGGTATTACTATGCTCAAACAAAAGTGAATTCTCCAAACATATTGTAAGTACTTAGATGTAAATATTTCGATACAATTAAGGGGCCATCCGTAAATTACGTCAACACGAATCTAATTATTGATTGTTTTGAATTGAAATTGAACAAATTCAAACAAAACGTATTGTAATATTTGTAATTTAATCGGAGACAGGACACTTAAATAAATGCCGTCTTCCTACAAAAATTTGTGCACTTACATTTAAAGAGAACTTTAAACAGTTTAAACAAAAAAAAAATTGATTGCTGCTACTGTAGTAAAAAGAGAGAAACGAAGCGATAGCGAGATATAACATCAAAATGTAGCGCCATCTGTTGGTGACGTGCGCGTGTGCTACTTGTGGTTATTTAAAAACTATGATATATCCTAAGATATTCATTGAAATCAAATGATGTCAAGGGCAATTTTGTTCAAAATTAAACACTTGTGATGAATAACGTATTTATTTTGGATATGGATTAATATCATGTTTATAAAAACACCTTCGCAAATAATGCATTATTTTAGAAAAAATTTGATTACCATAAAAAAGGTTATAGTGAGCCAACTTTTTTTAGACTTTTTTTTTAGAACTTTTAAAGGGGAACAATTTTGTCATACACGATTTTTGCGTAACTTTAACCGTTTACGCAGCGCACCCAAAGGAAACTCTCAAAGGCGATGATTTTCCCGTTTTTGCAACATATCTCAATGAAGCTCCGCTTCTATTGGGCGTAGCGTGTTGTTATATAGCCTATAGCCTTCCTCGTGAAATGGACTATCCAACACAAAAAGAATTTTTCAATTCGAACCAGCAGTTCCTGAGATTAGCGCATTCAAACAAACAAACAAGCAAACTCTTCAACTTTTTAAATTATAAATAATTTACAGGCAAACATAGAAATAAAGTACTAACTAACTATGAATTTATGTTTATTAAAAAACAATTTTGTACCGCAAAATTTTTTATCTACCATTTAAATAGGTATAAGTATGTAACATAATTGCTTTTTGCGCCGCAATCGTTAGTCCGATTCACCTTGAGATTCCGATACTGTAAAACTCACGTACTTGTATACGATTATCGAAGAAAAACCATCTTCACTTCATTCGAGCAGAAATTCTTAAATATTAGATCATTAGAATTAGATCGCAGTTTTACACTATCCAATAAATTACACCAATTATTTGATCTGATCGACGATTTTTAAGCTAATGTTTAGTATGCTATACTATTTTAGTGACATTATGTGCATACAGTAAATACAAACTTAAAAAATAAGAAAAAAAATGGTTATAAAAAGGAATATGAATGGCCCATAAGAGGATCGATTCGAACCCGCGACCTTCGCGTTATAACCACGAATGCGGCGCTCTAACCAACTAAGCTATTGGGGCCGTTGTTAAGTACTGCAAATAATCGACTATATTTGTGGGGCGCATTAAAAGTTTTCGGAATTAATAAGAAAAAGTATGTGAATGGTCAAAAATGAATTTATCGTTTCTCAAAATAAATGCACTTAGTGTAAATGCATTTTATCATACGAAAAAAAACTATTTTTGAAAACATTTATGCCACTCCTCCGTAGTGACTTCGGAATGTGATATCAAGATCACCTTTTTGAAATAAAAATAGCACAATTTTGTTTCCGAAATTGTAGTAGATATTGACTTCAAAATCTTGATATCCAATTTTAGAGAATTTGATTTGTTTTTATTAAAGTTTAAATAATGAGTTGTTCCAATTAAATAACTGCGCGAACTTTGAAACAATCGGCATTCTGAAATGTTTTTATCTAGGTACTTAGAGAAGCCATAAACAAATTCCTGAAGAATCGACAAACAAAGTCCTTAGGCGATGATGGCAACTGCCGTGTAAGGTCGAAAATGAACTATTTATTTCCACAAACCAAGATGACTTCCAAAAGGGCTAAACTTGTCCGATAAAACCGATAAACTTGCTAAAAGTCGTCAATGATTCCCTTAATGAGTCGCAGGTTTACTGTCGCAGGTAACTTCACAAAGTTCCAAATAATCGCTTTCGAATCGCAGAGCTCAACTGTGGCTCCCGCTCGCCACTCTCCTATTTATATTTGGCGCGAAACGTTTCGATCTAACTCGAATTTACTAGAATAAACAAGTATTGTAAACACGAAATTTACAATTACGGAATAGAAAACCTTTCTGGGGGTTTTCTATTATAATTAGAAAACCGATCGGGAATGCTCTTCCTGTTGAATGTGAACTCTATGTTGTGAACATAAGGGCCAATTTCCTTTGGTACTAACCGTAACTACTATCGATAATGGGAAGCCTTCGAGATTTTTCGCCCAGCGGCGCCAGTGCTTTTACCGGAATGTTCCATGGTTAGTCCTAACAATATTTTTTCTATTTTCGATTCTGCGAACTATGTGATCAGACAGGCTGACGATCTACTTGATGGTAGGTTGATACCATGGCCTATAACACAAGCAACAACACATGTATTTCAAGTGCTCTGCAAGTGTGTTTAAGAAGGAATAGAGAAATAAGCTCGACGTGAATTTGAAAATTTTGTCTTTACGGGAATCATTTCAAAATTGACCCCTAAATTCTGTTATAATTTGTTTCGTAGAGTCAATCTTTTCAGAGAGTTCGGAGAGTCTTTTCAATATTGTGTTCTCTGATACGCCAAGGTGATTCTGAACGATACAAAGTACCGTTTAAAGATATCCTGCCACAGAGGCAAGTTTGGCAAACATCAAGGAAAGCAATGAGTCGTAACGCTTCGAATGACAATCACTTTTATTATTGTTTACGCCTCATTTGTATGCAAGATGAAGCTACACAAGTGGCTTGAGCACGGCGAAGTTCTACAAAGAGCCTTCTACAAATGTACACCCGTCAACAAAAGTTGCATAGCAAACTTTAATAAAATAACACATTGAAATTATAAACTTCTTTGCATATTGTACACGACCGACGACGCGTTTGAACGATTAATTTTATGTGTGTACTTATATGCGCGTAATATTCCAATATTTTTGATAATACAACAAGGATTTAAGATCGGCAGACAGGCTGACGGTCCACTTGTTGGTAGCTCTACCGTCGCCTATAACACAAGCGACGCCAAAGCTGCTGAAAGTGCGCTGCCGACTGCAGTAGGATTAAGGATATGGGAAATGGGCTCTGGCATCCCTTACTTCACTCACCGAAACACAACAGCAACGTGCTGATATTTCACGGTGGTCTTCTGTAAGGAGGTGGTTACTGCTGCCCAAATGACTGCGAAACACAGTTTGCCCTGCGACTACTTTCCAAATCCAAATCAGAGGCAACTTTGAAAAGTTCATTTTCAACGTTGACCCTGCTGGGAAACGAACCCGGGAACCCTAGAACAGAGCGTTCATACAAGCATCCTAACCACTCATCCAATGAGCTCGTATGGATATATAAGTAGGTATGTGGATATATACATATTATATTGACCGGGGTGCCGAAAGAAACCCTCTCACGTCAGGATTGATCCACAAGTTCAAAGTTAAGCTATGGAGCACTGGCTATGGATAGGATCGGAAATTCTGAAATTCTCCAAAGAACCAAAGTTGTAAGTTGAAGTGACAATGGGCCGGTCACATCTGTCACAAATTGAAAAATGTAGCTTGGGACGCCCTGCGGCCAGATAATCTGAAAAGCATCGCGGGAAGTGGCTGGATGCGAAGGCTAGAGTACCGTGCGTGAAGTCTCGGGAGAGGCCTACATCGACCAATGGAGACCAGTGGCAATGGTGATTGTAATCCATAAATAATATGGATTTCTTTATGCTTGGCAAATGTTATTCCATGGGAAGTTTCAATTATAGGGATAAAAGCATCTAATGTTAAACATAGTATTAAATACATGCGTAACTAATTAATAAAGTAACTAATTAACTCAATTTGTTTAAAAATTTAAATTATCTAAATTAATTTCTACTGTTAATAATTTACAACTAAATTAATTAATACCTAATAATAGTGTCGTCTACTTACTGTAATAATGAGGATAAATTCATGTTGAGATGTTTTTTAATACAGAAATATTTGAAGAAATCTTTTAATTTGTAAAAATGTAAAGTAATTTCGCTGCAAAATGTCATCAGAACGATGCAGCTATTTGCTCGTTCGGGGACGGATATGATTTGAAGTTGAGCCACCGTCCTAGCCCGGATATTACGCCGAGGTATCTCAAACACTATTCGCTCTTTTATCACCTGTCCATATAACTAACTCATTTACAGATTACTAGGTATATTAAATGATGACCATCAAATAGTTTTTTACTAATCTGTTATTTGCAATGCAACGTAATGTGAACTTAATAGGAATAACATTTGAAAACTAACACGCCTTTAGTCTACTTCAATGGATAAAGAATTCTCGACGGTATTATTTTTTAGACGATCTAAAAAAATACGTATAAAAATACTTTCTAACAAATCGAGTGATAAACTTATTAATTAATATTAACATAATAAAATTACGTTTTAATTAATTAAGTTTAATATTAATTACTATTAAACTTATAAAAGTTAATTAATAGTAATTAATTGCAAATTTTGACATTTTCTAAAATATCTTATTTTCAGTGATCAAGCCATATTCATACATTTAATGAATTTAATTTATTGCAGATAGCGTTATTGTCACATTTAAAATATCAGTATGGATACTCTACGTCGAACGGAAACCAATATCCCACTTTTAGGGTCCGTTTCCACCAGAGATATGCGAGGACGCGTAGCGAGGGATGTGCTTTTCAAGAACCAATAGAATCGCTTCATTTACCTTGCCTCGCTCAGCACAGCTCTGGTGGAAACGGCTTAGCGGAGCGAGGTTTTTGTACTTATAAAACAAGCGAGAGATGTGTTGCGAGGTTTGCGACAACTAGCACCAGCCAGTCCGCTCCCACTACACCCCAAAGACACATTTCACAGCATAGCAACGCATCCTCGCACGTCACAGCTTTGGTGGAAACCCCCACACATTTTAACAGCACAGCTAGACATCCTCGCACGACACGTTTCCCTCGCACATCTCTGGCGGAAACGCACCCTTAAGGGCTGTTAGGACTGCTAAGGCTTAGTTAATAAATATTGATAAAGTTTTACGTAAAACTGCAGTTAATTTATTTGTCAATGAGAAAAAATAAAAAAGGGTTATATATTATATAACATTCTCATTATATAATATATAATGAGAATATTATATTCTCCGCCAAGATTCAAATTTCAAACACATTATGGCACTATTCTCAAACAAAATTTGTTTGGAATTTGGTCTAGTAATGTTTCATTTTTGGTGTTGTAGTGTAACCCAATTTTTAATTTATATAAAGTGTTATATTTTTTACATATTAATAAATAATTGCAGGGCACGCTGCATTTTCGCAGTCATTTGGGAAGCCCGTGTGGCAGCAGTAACCAGCCCGTCGTCACAAAAGACCACAGTGAAATAATAACATGTGTGCTGTTTTTCGGTGCTTACCCGTAATGCTAACTATGGTCGGTACCGCACTTACAGCACCTGTGGCGTTGTTTGTCTCACAGGCAACGGTAGCCACCAATCAGCCTGTCTGGCGAGCTTAACACTAAAAAAAAATTTTTTTATTCATATAACCTGTACTTTCAAGAAATGTATGTTTTAAAATTACTTCGCTAGTATTTTGCTACACACGGACTGTGCTCAATAAATACTTTAAGAATTTTAATAGAAAATGTATGCATATATCTCTAATTAGCCATCTATAATTATATCTTTGAAATATTAAAATAAAAATATTAAAATATATTACAATTTATGATACTAGCTCAAAGCATTTAAATGTTTTTGTCGCACACTTTCTATATCTACCGTAAGGTACGAATAATTTTTTTTTGCTTCAATCATTTTATCAGATTTCTATAGTTAGTTATAGTTTGGGGTTATAGGATTGCTATAATATGTTAAGTATCTTTGAAGTTACGAAAATCTTTGAAGAAAATAAATTATGGTTAAATTTTGAAAAGTTTCTTAGCACAAATAAGGTCATAATTATTTTTACTTCAAGTTAGCTTTTTCTATTACTTTTTCAATTCGTTGTAATTATAATGGTAACATTACTTATAGTTAAAAATAATACGAATCCCCATGAAGCACGTAATCAGAGTTTTGGTTGTGTCATTAAAACTTTGATCATTAGAAGTTTTTGACTTTTAGAAGGCATCTATGTATATGTATATATGGCCATTTTATGATAGCCGATGTCAGCACTGTGAGTTCTAATAAATTAAATTAATTAATATTTAACTTTAATATTAATTATAGTAATAAATTGTAATAGTACAATAAATTGTAAAAATTTCTGTAATATAGCCAGTAAACGCCCTAGATACCAGCAGCACGAGATTTTGGAAACATTTTTTTTTTTATTTCAAATACATATTTATAAAGAATGCAAATTTAAAAAAAAAAGCACTAACATAATACCAGACTACTAAACCAGACTATTGAGGTATAAAAAGGAAGCCCTTAAATACAAAGAAATAATAAAACGAACAGTTAAATAATGACGACAAAATAGGTATGGCGCCACAAAAAAAAACGCTACCAGAAATTTTTAAATTCCTTTGCGATTAGTCATCACCATCACAATCACAGACAAATGTTGACAATTTGTCACAAGGTATTGTCTATAACATCACGTGATATGACAAGATCTTGAATTTGTTATAACGCTATGTAGAAAGAAATCGGAATTATTATTATTATTTTTATTAAAATATATATTTAATCAAATTAAAATTATATATCTTCATTATAATAATATATGATACACCTGTGCGCTCGACGGTTAATACAACTCGCTGTTCTTAAATAAATTTAACTATGATTCAAGCAGCGATAAGAATGAAGGCTTAATGATTTTCCCTCTTAGCAAGGACAGATGTATAAAATTACTATTATACAAAATTTTGAATTACACTTACCCTAATAAATTAGCATGTCAGGTTCACAAACAAATAATCACTTGGCACGAATTTAGATTTTTATAAGAAAGTTACTTTTTAAATGGATCTAAAGCCTTCGTTGATTCGGCTACAGTACGCGGTGTTCCGGTGTTGTATGACGGACGGAATGCGAGAATGCCACTCTTGCGCAGGTAGGTAAGAGTCACCGGTGTGTTTGTAACGATGTTGGCTGCTTGTGTGTGTGTAAACAATAAGGCTGTGTGTCTATCAACATTAAGTTCGGTGCGTACATAGGGAACGTAGCTGTGTGCGCAACATACCTGTACATCGACTGTGCGGAGAAAATTAAGGCTTTCCTACTCTAACTATTTCATTTTACAAACAGTAATTTCTGGCGGTCCTACTCTTTATTAATTACAATTTTTTCATTAATTTTAGCTTATTGTTTTATGAAAATTTATATTTAAATGTTTATCTCCTCTTAGTAGGCAAAATTCAATACCAAAGAACAATAATGGTACCAAAGTTCGGAGCTCTCCTATGCAACAGTCCCAAGTCTGAATACCGTTCTCTGCAGCTTCGGTTAGAAATTAATTGCTCGCTGTAATGTTGAAGGAATACATTATGAGGAAACCTGGATGATTAAAAAGGCTAGTACGTATATATAAATCTTCGAAGACATTTGAAGTATTTATTATCAGTCTCCTTTCTTGTTTCTAAATTTAAGGCTGACAGCAACATACTTAACATACAGAATTATAGACCAATTGCTAAGATAAGCACAATACGAAAGTTTTATGAAAAAATAACCTTTGACCAAAGATTAGGTAGAAACAAAGACAAGATTACTACCATCCTAGAGAAACAACGATACAGGTGGTTCAAGTGCCTAGCCGACGTTAATAGGATAAAGAAAACTGAATTATGATTTGTTAGGGAAATGGCCTCTGGCATTGCTTACTTACTGCCCGATGCGATCTTATAACATGCTGTTATTTCACCGACAGTCTTTTTATGTGGTGTGCCTAAACAAGCGGGCAATTTTTGTGTTTCGCATCGCGTAAAGTCATATGACCCCTTGAAATAAATCTGAAGCCCTTTCAGGAATATTATTTGTATTTTCCTTGTAAAGTTAGCTACAGACCACAACAACACATGTGTTGAATGTGTTGAACACACTTTAAATTTTTACGTCAAAATTATGTCACATTACGTCATTAATCATTTTAATGATTAGTTTTATTTTTACTTTATTTTATATTTTAATGAATAATTCTTCATTCAATGCAAATTTTATGTAAATCGTGGCCACAGTGCATTTAAAAAAAATAGATTTAAATTTTTGATAGCCATGTTTAAGAAATTGTGCTGAGATTCTTCTTCAATATGGCATATAATTTGAGTGAAAGGGTTCCCTGTCACAAGAAATACATTAGATTGTTGGATCCGGGGGCATACGAAATAAGAGATGAGAGAAGATTTAAAGAGAACAAAGCACCTTTCCTTTCAAATACAAGTAGAACTGTCAAAAATGCGAAGATATGGACTGATACCTTTTACGATCCCCGACCGCAGTACCGTATACCCAACCCTACATCGATGATGTCTAAATGCCAACGATTCAACTTAGAGACAACATTTAAAGAAGATTTAGAAGAATTTATATGTCGTTGTGGTATACAGGATTCATGTGAGTGCACAGTTGATAATGATAAACTTAAGCCTGCGGATTCGACATCTGCATGTCAAGCAAAAATAGCTAGACGCATTTATAAAGGACCTCCTCCTCATTCGATGAAATGTAATGAAAACATTGGCACACAAGAATATGATTCTAAGTTAAATTTATTCAAGATTAGAAAAGATACATCGCGTCCGTATGGGGGTTTGGACTTTTTTACTGATATTTATCACGGATGTCGATGGAGTAAATATGAACCAAGAAAAACTGAAATTATTCACGACCATCCAGGACCTGCAGATTACACAATAGAAAACACACCAACAAGTGAACAAATATGTAACGAAAAACGAAGAGAATATAAAAGAAAAACATCAAAACAGTTGCGTTTCATTGAAATGGTACAACAAAGAAATATTTTAGAGGATCGCCCAGGACCTGGAGCATACACTCCGAAAATACCGAAAGGATATGATCTATTACACATGGGACCCAAAAGCAAAAGGTTTACCCTTCAAAGACTTGATGTAAGTCCAAGTCCAGCTGACCACTATATAAAACGAGATTTTTCTCCACCTGAAGTCCCCGAACAGTTTTGTAAAGCTCATTTACCACAACCATCTTGCTTTGGGGTCAAGGCAAAAAGGTTTAAGCAACGCCTAGACTTTGGTCCTAGTCCTGCCAGCTACACCATAAATCTCACACCCTGTAGAATCACTCATTGTTTCAGTGGGGGTTTTGGTTCTACAGCTCAAAGATTTATTGGAAAGGAAAAAGAGAATCAAGACGTGACAGAAGATGAACCACGAGAGGTAATTGAAGTTACCGTCGAACCAAATCTTTCGTCATCTTTCAAATCAAAGACAATTAGGATGAAGCCATTGATAAAAAAAAATAATGAACCAAGTCCAGCTGATTTGCCACAAGGTAAAAATGTCGTGTCGAGATCACTACGGTTACAAAATATCGCTCCTTTTTTTGCTACACAAGGTCGTTTTCGCGATTGGTATAATTGGATTCCTTTAGCTGGTCACGAGGATTTACCTGGACCTGGTTATTATGAATTAGAGAAACCATCATGCTACTCAATAAGAAATCATGGTCCTCTAATTCGCTCTCCGAGATTTGCCAAACCAAGCTCTTTAAGTCCGGCTCCAAATGAATACTTTGTTGGTGGAGGCATTGAAACCATTTTGACTACTCATAATAAAAAATTAAAGGACAATATTAAAAATACGCATAAATATCCAATTAAGATAATTTCGGAGCCGCAAGTGTTAAATTTCAGAGAAAGGGAACTTCAAATATTAGACGAAGCTATCGCCGATTTAGAGACTGATAGTAAAGAAATTATTAAAACTCAGAATCTTCAACAAACTGATAAAGAATTGGATAAGCCTAAATTGTTACGTTATTTTCTTTATAACCATCAAATTCCTGAGTGCTTTTAAATGTTAGACGTCTTTGGGTGATTGAGGAAATATGTCTTAAATTTCAAACGAAATTAAGTAACTGCAATTTTTGAATATCCGACATTATGTTTTCGAATAAAATTGGATTATCCTTTCTATTATTTTATTTTTATTCACCTATAGAATAAACTATATAAACAAAGTTGTTTACAATTACCCATCCTTTTATGTTATATATTAGCTATACGAAGCCTTTCATTAATTTTTTAGAAGGATAGAAGAACATTTCATAAATTTTACAGATCGCTTCCACCTTCTACAATAAATAGCCATTAAAAGGAAAGTCATTATTTATGATATGATATTAAAATATTAAGACTATTATGATTTATGATATTAAGACCTAAAAAGATTGCAACGGCATTGTAGCATTTTTATTAAATTACTTATTACGATAGCCTACTTTCTTTTTGTTTAACAAATTAAAAATTTAATATCTTGCATACTATATAAATATAAAATATTATCTTTCTCTTTTAGCGCCATCTATAAGTCGCACAGCGAGACTGTTAGCATGTTTTAGAAAAGATTGTTGTCTATTCGTTTAGTTGCAACATATTTTCATCAGAGGGTGCTGTTTTTGCATATTACAATGCAAAATATACAATACACTAATCTATGCTATAATTTTTATAATATACTAGCGACCCGCCCCCGACTTCGCCCGGGGCGCAACTTTTATATATAAGAACATTCCCCGTTTATTATAATTATTTTTATAATATATAATAAATATATTATAAAAATTATTACTACCTATAATTTTTATACTATACATTTTTGAAATATATATTTATATATATGGACATAGGCTATACGTGTATTATCAAGTAAAATGAGCTTTTTCGTGCTAATTGAATTTACAAAGTAAAAACGGGCGCACGAAAACGTTTCTATTGAAGGCTGCTTTAGCGGTTAAATTTATTAAAAAAAAGTTAGCGACTGCATAAGTATGTCAAAATTTTATATTTGAGAAATGATTTTTTTGTAGAAGAAATTTAATGTAAAAAAAAACTGTTAATTGGTCACAAAATCATCAATCTTTATCAAAATCAGCAAGTTAAGTTTATCGTCATAATTAAGTATTTAATACGCGTGATTTTGCTTTTTAATGCATATGTCTTGGACGTATGGTTAAACAGATATATACCCCGGAAACAATTTGAATTCCATGCGAGCGAAACCGCGGGCACAGCTAGCAAATTATAGACAGACAGACAAACTCTTTATTACTCACACAACATAAATAAAAATAACAAATAAATACTACAAATAAGTGAGTACCAGGCGGCCTTATCGCTAAGAGCGGTCTCTTCCAGACAACCTTGTGGCAGAGGAGAAAACAAGAAAGAGAGAAAGAGGTAGAGTGCTAAAGAAACAAAATATAATTATAAAGAGGGAAGATTACATATTTTCTTGTATTTTTACTAACCTATTTTAAAAATTCTTTCACTTATAGAAAGCTACATTATCAGCGAGTAACATAGCCTATATTTTATTTTCAAAAAAAAAAAATAGATTTCCCTACGAGAATAACAAAAATGTAACACAATGTATCAAAATTTTGCCTACGAAAACTATTGATGATACATAAAATCTCAGACCGACAAAAAATAGCAAAATAATGAACCTAATGTTTATAGGACTCATCATATATATCTACCTACAAAAAATTCAATAGGCCATTTGTCTACAATGACCGTTCTTTGTTCAAATTGGTCAATGGACATCCATAATCAAGAACAACTAAATTGTTCCATAATCAAGACTGATTATGTAAATTCTTCTTAAATGACTCAAATCAGACATTTCATTCTTTTTAAATGCTGAAAAAAAACCGCGGCGTGAGCAAACCCCACGCTTACTCTATTTATGCTGAGTTTATTTTTAGTATTTGTTTATAAAATTATAAATTTATTTCTAAAAATTGAGTTTATTTAAAACAGTTACAGCTGTTATTAATGTTGATGTTGGTAAACGCGAACGATTTCAGTTATATACTTAGCTGATGCCCGCGAAATCGTTCGCGTTAGTTTCTTATCCTTATATACATATTATAAAACAAATTAAGTTTCCCGCCGCGTCCGTCTGTATGTATGTTCGCGATAATCTCAAAATATAAGGAACTGATTTTCATGATCCCTGACGAAGGTTTAGATGTATAATTCGTTAAAGTTTTGTGTAAATTGGTTGTAAATTATGACGATGATTGTTGGAGATGTAAAAAATCAAACCCTCTGGAAACTTTCATCGAAGACGCTGCCTATTAAAATTAAAATATGTATATATATATTGCTTCGTGTTCAGATTTATAATGAAAAATATATATATATATATATATATTCCTATATTCTTCATTAAACACGTCTTGGCATCGATAGTCTTGGGAAAAAAGCGCTTATACTGCTGAGTGCCCACTTTGTCATATATTTAAAAGAAACTTTAACAGAGCCATCTATTGCACATTATGCAAATTGACTGAATGATATTCAACCTAAATAGACCTTTTACTCTTCAGAACAAAGATGTTGTATTAGTCTGTACCTAATACAATTATCTGTACACAATACAATAGTACCTAATACAATAGTCTGTACACTAATACAATTATCTTTGCTTCAGAACAATAACTTTTCACTCTGAAGGATTTTTAATGACACTTAAATCGACAGTCCACAGTAGCGTTATTTTATAATTTACAGATTCAATATACGTTAGGTAGGTATACTGTTTAAGTAGGTAGTATTTTATTGACGATAGTAGTAGCAAAATAAAATAAAAAAATTGAAAAATTTACTAATAACAATCCAATCCATAATAATGCTTGTGCAAATACTGTGGAAAATTATTCATTCATAAAAGATGACATTAAATTACATCTCCAAAACATAATTTCGACTCTTTTCTAATCAAAATTTATTTAAATTTTTAACCACATAATACTGAGCAAGAGAGTACTATGTTCCTTGATACTGAGTCTAGGAGGAGTCTAATCTCAATTCGCAAGTTTTTGTCTCACTCGACCATAAAGTATCGCGGTCGTCAAGTGGCTAAGAGGGGAGTAGCCATTCTAAATGTACCCCTTTCCTTCGACTTCCTGGTTAAGCATGTTATATAAAACTAGTTTAGGTCGATTTCTAGACTAGAATAGACAACCGTGCGATAACAATGTCGTAATTTTCAGATTTGTGCTTTAAAAAACGGTCTATATCATCAGGTTTACAAAAAGATGGTGTTATGTTCAATAAGTAAGTAAATATAAATGCATTATTATTGTTAACCCTTGTGATTAATTACTGTCATGCTAATTTCTAGTCCGTTTATTCCCATTATAATGATCGGATCGATCGAGTGGCCGATCCAATATATACTAGTCTTATTTACATTTTACTTAGCAACGCATATTCACATAAAACACACGGATGTGTCCACGTGAAAGCTACACCTCATTTTGTCTTTTTTTTTTTACCTTATAAACAGTTTCGTGACATTAAAACGAGTGTAATCCGCAAAAAAAAAATTTCGTTTTCGCAAAAAAATTTCTCGCTGTATAACCCCGAGCATAGCCCTCTCCATAGCTTGTTTAGCGATTTTCAGCTTTCTTACGAGGCCCATAGTTAGAGACTACTTTTCAGTATGTCATCATTGGCAACATATATTGGCCGAAAACTGCTCATCCGCTTCCCGAACGCTGCTCATCCGACCTAAATTCGGCGATTGACCTATTTGTCGAAGTTGGCTCTACCTGATTGCACTGTTTGTCCCAAATAGATGTACTCATCAACAACTTCGAGAGTTGAATTTCCAACTGTTATTGGTGTGGGCACAACATGGACATTGCACATAAATTTTATTTTGTCCATATTCATCTTAAGGCCCTGTGAAACTCTGTGGAAACTCGGTTGAGGCCATCAAGCATCGTGTTAAGTTCTCTTATCGACTTCGCCAGGACTACAATATCATCACAAACCGAAGGTGAGTGATATACTCGCCGTTAATGTTGATGGCAAGTCCTTACCATTCCAGGAGCTTAAATGCATCTTCCAAAACGACAGTGAATAATTTTGAAAAACGTACGTCTCCCTGTCTCACACCTCTTCTCATTGGAATTCACCGTGTGAATTCTCTTGTAGGTACTCGAATCGACATAGTGGCTTTACAAACAGTTAAATGCTTCGATATACCGATGGTCAATGCGACATCTCTGCAGAGCCTTGAACACTTCCCATGTTTCGATCGAATCGAAGGCCTTCTCATAATCCACAAACGCCAGACATAGCGGAAGGTTATACTCCTCGGTTTTCTGTATAATTTACCGTAAGGATGTGTTCTATGCTGCTATAGCCTTTTCGAAAACCAGCTTGTTCGGGAGGCTAGTAGTCATTAAGTTTGCGCTCCAAACAATTTACGTAACTTTGAAAACAACTGAAAACCTGGCTCAGAAGCGTGATGGGTTTACAGTTCTTCAATAAGGTTTTATCACCCTTTTTGAAGAACATCATCTGTTTCATGCTTCTGGCGTTATTCCGCCGTGTAGGACGGAATTGAAGAGCCGCTGAAGGACTTTAAATATCGGTTTTCCACCCGCTTTCAGAAGTTCCGACGTAATTCCGTCCTCACTGGGTACCTTGTTGTTCTTCTGCTGTTTTAGAGCCATTACTATCTCGTACAGACTGATGTCCGAGATATCTTTGCCGAACTTTCAACAGATTTTTTGATTGAAGTATACAACTATCCATAGAACTTCTCGACCTCCTTAAGCACATCCGCTCTAGATGACTTTACACTGTCGTCTACTGTTTTCAGCTTTGTTAGCTGGCTTTGCCAACAGACCTATCTTTTGCGAACACATTGGAGCCTTTATTCTGATCGATAGTCTTTTTAATACTGTCAGTATTAAAAGCACTAAAACTTGTCGCAAGGACTTGACAGTATTAAATATCGTAAGGACTACCATTGAGTTGCCTATACATATCAGTTTCATTGGAAGATTACAATCTCAGCGAACGTTATTCAGCCATGAGTTTTAGAGTTTGCTAAGAGAGTTTTTGTGGTCTATTCTGACTGATAGGTTTGAAAAAATTAGAACCCAGCTACTAGACAATATCCACAAATCTTTTATTTGTCTCGTCCACCAAAGCGCAGATTTCTAGGCAATCGAAGCAGTTGGACAACTCAAGTTGGAAGCTCTCGAGATTATGGGAATGAGCAAGTGTGGGTCGGAACGCATTCATCTGGATATGATAAGGTTGGTGCGTAAACCTGAATGACCTTCAGCAAATATATTTTAGATATTCTGAGTATTAAGGTACGCGATCCTGCTTGACACACTTTCGATGGTCGTAATGTTGTTAATGATAGATCTATGGACGAGGAACCCAACTACACCTTGGGACTGTCGTTCGCCCGATAGTAGAACAAGTTACCGGATCCTGGGTTATATTGTCCTTACCCTCTCTGCGGACTTCAGACTGTCCCAAAATATCTCAATCTAACCTGCTCATTTCTTCTAACTCAAACATATTCTCGTATTTCCTCAGGGTGCGAATGTTGTGTCTTCCGGAGTGATAGCTGGATCTCTTCCAGTAATTTTTAGCACCCCTGCCCCGCCGTTACCTTGGCCGCTGCCGGAGTAGCGGACTAGCGAGGCCACCGGAGACCGGCGGCCTGGTCTCGTTAATGTTGCTCACAGGGAGGATTTTTTCAGTACTCACCACGCTTGGGAAACGGTTTGGCGAGCACAGTTAAATATAACGGCACTCACGGGTTGAGTTAGGGGAATGCTACTCTAAGATGGTACCCTACAGCATAGATACATAGATATACGTCCAAATCTACATAGATACATAGGTATTTAAATTTAATATCTATATAAATACACACTTAAATCCATCGATAACGCTTTATCGACCGTTTTCTAACATGCGCCTAAATGAAATCTGTCAATGGACATTCTCAGTACTCGCTCGAACATACATATTGTCTTTCTCTACATATCGTCATGTAGGTACAGTATGTCAGTGTGAACAACGTACAAGTAAATGCACGTACACGTGAGTAAATTATTAGCACCTATATTAACCTCTTGGCCCCCTCCGCTCCTTGTAACGTGACGACCTCGATGTTTTACTATGGAATTGACAAGATAACTGACACAGACTTCTCGTGAGTGAGTGTTTGATAATCTGTGGACACCGTGATTTCCTAATTATTTTAAAAAATCGTTTGTCTCAATCTCTCACTTCTTTCCGGACTCTCTTTGTGGTGAGTGAATTGCAAGATTCTTATAATATAAACCGTAGTTATTTTAATTGAACCTCTCAGTCTTAATTTTGTTGTATTCATTGATTTACTTCACTGAGTAGGTGAGTTAAAGTTGCTATTTTGCTTGCACATAGGTATCCATTTGGAAAACGAAAATTAATTGGATATGTATTTGTAATAGCGAAATGTTTTGCGATTATCGATTTCATTGAAATAAAAACTCCTTTGATGAAATAAAGAATCGTTGTTAGTAGCTATAAAACTAGTTTTTCAGTTTTATGTCGTTTCATGTTCATGTCTATTGATTTTATGCCGCAATTGCGTCAACGTCGAATGTGTAATTAGTCTCTTCTTTTGTGCGGTAACAGTTTCGTCCCTTCCGAAACTTATAACACCAATAACGGTTGAATTGTGCTTTGATATTTTTGCACTAGTAATGCCAGTCATTTATCGATCAATAACTGGAACCCTACGCGCTTGTGTAACAAAATGTCTAGAAGATTAAGGTGGTATTTTGCGTTTACAAGAGCGCGCATTATTGATTTTTTGTCATATGACAAAGCAAGAGCTGAATATTGTTGGCTTAAGCTAAGAATTTTCATCTCCACAGTGACTTTTAATCAGTTAGTTGTAATAGCGGATTCTCTATAAAGAAAGGTGAAACAAAATTCGAGACAGTATGATATTTTCAATTTCTTTGTTCAAAGATGACCTTACAAATTTATTTTCAAATTAATTTAATTTTTCTTAATCATTTTAAGCAGTACTGTAAAATGTTATTACTATTGATTTAATTTATTTGGTGTGCACAATGACTTTTATATTTCCATTAGAAATAAAATATCCATAAGTAGGTATTATACATTTTTTTTAGGACTTGTAATGTCTTATTTTCTTAATCAGAAAATAAACTTACATTATTTTCAATTCTGTGGGAAACGTAAATTGCTTAGTAGAAATAATGAATTTTTCTATGATGGGAAAAATGAAACAATATTTTGTTAGACATTTTGTTAGGTGTGTATTCAATACTTTATTGTTTTTATGATCCTCGATTCAGTAAATCCGGTTGCAGATTGTATGTATAAATTATGTCATCATCGTCAGTTGTAGGAAGTCCACCGCTGGACATTGTAGGAAGGTCTCATAATTCTATGAGTTGGAGAGCTATAACAACTAATCAATAGCTTGGATTCCGAAACATATAGACGATCGAATAAAGCCAATGACGGACATCAACCTCTTCTCTTTACCCTGTATACTATAATTCCAAATGTTGACTAACAGATTTTCAAATCATCTCTCCACTTAAATAATAACTGAATTATATGTGTTGGGAGAGCTGATTCAACTAATCAATAACTTGGAATCCGAAACAACAATTATTGGGTTAATTGCAGACAAGCATTTTGTCTTCCCAGGTCCTGTGATGAAAGACTAGGTAGTTTCCAATTCTCGCTGAAATTGGAAAGACTAGGTAAGTTGTTTTGCTAATTTATACTCATCCCTAGACCATTTATTTATTTAGTTACAATAACAATAAACATATATTAATAACAAGAAAAATATCAATGTATGAATAATTTTAATTATACACATAAATTATAACTTTGCTTTGAATTTACATACAATAAAAAAAAATTAACAAACATTGCAATAATAATCATTACATAACTATAGTGTTATTGACAACATTAACATAGAGATTATAATTTCAACATCATTGAAATTATAATCTCGAATATGACAAATACTTTATTTCCTAGAGTTCTTCATTCTTGTGACATTGCGATTAGTAATTTAGTAATGTTTCATATGTGTCTTTGAAGATGTTGTCACACAATATTTTCATCATCTGTCATTGGTTTGATCCCAGCCAGCCTAAGCAACAACCTGAGGCGGTATGTATCCCGACCCGAATGCAGAAAGTGGTGCTGCTCGATTGTACGGCCTGGATTGTACGTCGGTTTCTGTCCTTGTCACCCTGAAACTCGACCGACTGCATCTGTGGAGGGTAACACTGTCTCCCACTCATTTAGGCTTTTGGAGGGGGAGACAAGTTGATGTATTTAAAAAATAATAAAATCTAATTAAAACCATAAAGCACTATACAAGAACTTTGTCACCTGAACTTATTAATTAATAAGTTATTAATTAATAGATTAATAACTTATTAATTAATAGAACTTATTAACTGGCAAATCTTATAAATTACGATCATTTAAAATTTCAGAGGGTGTTACAAAGAAAATAGGAGCGGCATACTTCACCCTGAACAAACCTGAAACTGAAAATTCGAACATTGGAAGTATTTAATTGAAACTGGAAGCCGGAAGACAAGCTGCATTTTAAAAGACATGGCACATTTGTGATCTACCCTGTAGGTTCCGGCTTTTGTAATTTGGTTATCAAAAGCTCGTCTCTACAAGGTATCTCACGGCTGGAAGTCCTTCGCACATGTTGATAAATCGAATTTGCTCGCTCAAACAGAAACCTTAAAATATTTAATGTACTGTGTGGAAATAAAACTTTGTTTAATTTTTTTAATATACACATATATTTTTCTTTTGTTAATTTTCTAGACTTTTTATTGTGTATTTCATGTATCATTTAATAAATTATTTTAAAGTTGTGTTCTGTGTTATTTTATTAATAATTAAGTTTCTATGGATTATTTAAAACAAATAGTTACATTGCAAGAAATGTAATGTGACTTAAGCTCCTTGACCATAATAACAGTAATATTTTGTTTTCCAAAGATAATTCATACCATTTTTAATTCTGTATCAAAAAAGAAAGTTTCTAAGATAGCCATTTTAGGCTTAGTATATTTTTTTCGTCACTGAAGTTCAAATGCAGAAGATTGAAAAAATTTTGAGCATAAACCTCAGGTTTTTATTTTTGAATAATTTATAAAAGTTAATAAATAATCTATACTTATAGTTAATAAAATCGTAAAAGAGCCGTGTCCATAAGAACAAATAACAAGCCGTGTCTGCATTAAAGATTAAATGCAGATTGACAGGCTATAACAAAAAAATAATAATAGGCTATAATGCCGAAATATAAACACTTCTTCATTTTGAAGGTCGACAGGCTGACGGTCCACTTGATGGTAGGTGGCTATCGTCGGCTATAACACAAGCAACGCCTTAGGATTGAGGATAAGAAATTGGGAAGGGTTAGGGAAATGGCATTCGTTACACACTCACTGAAACACAATAGGGCACATGCTGTTATTTCACGGTGGTCTTCTGTTACAGCCGTCAGAGCCACTACTTTCCATATCCAGATCAGAGCCAACTGTGAAATGTTAATTTCCAAAGTTGACCCTGTCGGGAATCGAACCCAAGAACCTGCGTTAAGGCAAGCACCCTAACCACTCATCCAACGGGCTCGTTTTTTTTTTCTATATTTTCCATAGGAATGAAGTTTCTTTTTTATCTTGAATTGTGAACTGATTGATGGAATAAATAAAGTACAACTTAAAAAGACATATTTTGATTAGTCTTCAATAGTATTTTTGTGGAGAGAGGGAGAGAGAGACGACAATGGAGTGATTGGAGGAAAGTCATTGACGGATATTTTAAGAATCATCCATAAGCAATGTCGAGACTAAAGTGTTTTAGTCGAATTTAGTACAGCTTCGCCACACTGATGTCCTGTTTTGAGATAGTGAGAGTATTTTATAAATTTACTAGCGGCCCGGCTTCGCCCGTGGTGCAATTTTTATATACTAAAACATTCCCCGTTTATCTCTCTTTCCATTAGTGAAAACCGAATTAAAATCGGTCTACCCGTTCAAGCGTGATGCCGTGACCAAGGGAAATGGGGATTCATTTTTATATAAATTTATTATAATACTTAATAAACAATTAAATTATTGCCTCACAGGGTACAAACACGCGAAGGCTGTGATTGCTCGTACTTAACCTTTTCTTTTTGTGTGCAGCATCATGCGGTCAATTTTCTTATGCGTATTACATGTTTCTTTTAGGACAAATTGTACTTAGACAAACCTATAAAATCCAGCTTCACGGCTAACTGGAGTTATAAGCGAACAAATAGTTTGCGATAATTTAATATTTCCCACAGTTCGGACCCCGGGGTTCATATTTCATTTAATAAATAATTGATTCAAAGAAATATGCAATGACGTCTATCGATCATGTTGCACGTTTCGCACGTTTCTACAGAGTAAGCACGACGCAACCTCATACGGTAACACTAGTATGAGGCTAATTTTGCTTACTTTAAAACCAACTTAATAAACATTTCAAAATGTGTTCATATCCGTTCATTTTGAGTCGTAATCACATAAATTTTATTACGAATTTTCTGCTTCGATTTAGTAACATTTTTATTTACGTCACAATAATTTTGATGAAACATTAAGTTTGAACAAATCTATGTACACGATTTTTTTTTATATTT
The DNA here is from genome assembly GCA_910589475.2 of Bembecia ichneumoniformis. Taxonomy (NCBI): domain Eukaryota; kingdom Metazoa; phylum Arthropoda; class Insecta; order Lepidoptera; family Sesiidae; genus Bembecia; species Bembecia ichneumoniformis. Next base: position 17,984,700 of record OU342530.1, read on the forward strand.
AATATTAATTATAAATAGACTAGCCATTGCACGCGACTTCGCCTGCATATCCTTATAATATAAAAATCCATTATTATAAACTAAAAAAATATGTGTATGTAACTAATAGATTATGCTTAGGGCTGTTCGCTCATACCGTGGCTTTACTTTTGGCATTCTTATGCCCCTCGTAACTTTTAAAAGAAAGATCCTATTCCAATAATTTAAACAGTTATTTACATTTACACAATCAACCTGATGACTAAGCCGATGATTTCCTTTCTACCCGATGACTAAGCCGCTCCACCATATATTCAACCTTTGTCTGATGCAGGCTGAATACCCAGAAAGGTGGAAAATTTCAAGAGATGTGCCAGTGCCAAAGGGAAGGTCATGTACAAGGGTAGATGAATACAGGCCTGTCGCAACACTATCCACGCCGGCGAAGGTATTAGAGCATATCATTCATAAGAGCATAATAAACAGGTGAATCCTCAGCTCTCAGATGCTTAAGACGGTTTTCGTTCGGCAAGAAGCACCACCAGTAATCTTCTCAGGCACATGACATATTTGTTGCCAACAGTAGATGGGTTACGTATTGATTCTGCATACTTTGACTTTCGAAAAGCGTTCGACTTAGTCGACAACGTCCATCTTGCTCAAAAAGTTAGCTTGGGTTTTACCTCGCATCTTCTAAGACTTTTTGCAAGTTATATGACGGATAGGCAACAATATGTTGTGGAATATTCGGGGTATGTGTCAAAACCGTATTATGGTAGGTCTGACGTTTGTCAGGGCAGTAATCTTGGTCCGTTATAGTTAATTAACTAATGATAAATGAACCGTACTACCGTTACCATCGGTAGTACGGACTCAAAGTGCTTGTTATTTGAAACTTTCTTTAATTATTAACGAGGATAATTAAATAGATAATTAATAGGTGGATTGTACTAGATTGCAAAGGGACATAGACAGAGTAGTGGCATGGAGCAAAGAAAATTTAATGTTTCAAAATGTATGACAATGGGGGGCACGGCAGTGCCCCCGCCAAGTCGAGCGCGAAGCAAAAGCAAACACTGCCGTACCATCCTTTACTGGAACCATTTCGCCGCATTTTCAGGCCCCTATTTGAGAACCTCTGGATAAGACCAGAACGCAGAAATTTTCGTCATCCAGTAAGCTATAATCACACACTTAAAATCCAAAATTTCAAGTCTGGTCATTTAGTTCCGAAGTTAAGCGAAAGCAAAGTTTCGCATTTTCGACACTCACTCACTCACTCATGATCATCAAAATAGATTAGTACTTCCCATAAACTCAAAGAGCTGAAATTTGGTACAAAGTTAGGGTTTAATGGCCACATAAAGGGAAAACTATAAAAACTAGGATAATCGAAGATCTGGAGTACCTGGTGACCCTGATTAGAAAACACAAGAGCCCAACCAAACTATTAGAGATCGACATACCGCCTTTACAAAAAATATTCAACTTGGTGGGCCGCTTCATTTGATGTCAAAAATCAAAGGTCTGAAGTATCTGATGAAGAACCCTCAGCTGGTCTCAGCTGTATTAGAGATATGGTAATGCCCCCTTCTACTATTGGTACATAAAAAAACTGTCATTGCAAAAATCCAGCGTAGTGGGACACATCTTCTTTTTTTTTTTTTTTTATGAAATCGAGGTAGCGCTTGACCACTATCTCACCTGATGTGAGGTGCAGATGTGGCCGAAGGTGGACCACGCTTACCTAGTAAATGCCCATTTACCCTAGTTTTGAAGACCCCGAGGTTCTAATTTAATCTTCTACCCTACAGCGTCCCACTTCTGGGCGAATGCCTCCCCTTCTGCTTTTAATACGCATATAAATAAAATTAAAGGAAAACTCTGGATAAGACTTGACTGGCTTTTATACTTATTATTATACTTACAAGTTTACAAGAAGAAATAGTCAAACGATTAACTTTATTCTACTCGAACATTACACAAATTAAAAAACAAATTACACTAAAATATTAATTTCGCTCAAAATTTAGTCAAAATATAATGCATTGGACTAAGAGTGGCTGTGATACCCGCACACGTCGCTAGATGGCGCTGACTGCAAGGTCTAAGTCTAAAAAATGCCCTCATGGACATTGGCACCTCCATATTCTCTTGTGGCCAAGCCTACGTGGCGCTTTCACGGGTAACCAATCTTCAAGGGGTGAACCTCATAAATGTTGACTTCAAGAGTGTAAAAGCTCAAGCTTCAGCGATCACCGAATACAACCGGCTTAGGCGTAAATACCGCGCTGATCTTTCAGAAATTAAACCGTCTAAAATAATAAATAATGAACGCGAATGGGCAATACGAAAAACTGACTGTACAGAATCAGAATCGGAAAAAAGAAAAGAAAGATTTGTAATAATAAAAACACTACTCCTAAGAAGAAATAAACTGTGTGAAATAAGAAAATCTAATAAAATAAATCAATATGCCCACGTTTCTACAAAAAGAAGTGAAATCCCACCAAAAACATTCTGTAAAAAACTAGCCAAGTCTCGATGGCGCTGCTTGTTTATCTCTAAAAAGTAATGAAATCTAGACAAAGTCGTGCCAACTCTAAGGTTCCTTACTGCGATTTCTTTATTATTATAGTTAATGTTGTGTGACTTGGCCGTTGAAGCTTTATCAAGCCTACAATTAACTGGTTATTGAATCAACGTTTTCCAAGTGGAAATTTTCCATCGTCAATGGGTAGCGGTTCTGGCGACAGATTGGTGCAATGGTGTCATGGAGCACCTGGTTTTGTACCCTTGTGTACCCTTCAACGGCCAAGTCACACAACATTAACTATAATAATAAAGAAATCGCAGTAAGGAACCTTAGAGTTGGCACGACTTTGTCTAGATTTCATTACTTTTTAGAGAAAAACAAGCAGCGCCATCGAGACTTGGCTAGTTTTTTACAGAATGTTTTTGGTGGGATTAGTTTTACCAGAGCACATAAGTTAAACAAGCGCGCATACAATACAGAAGGGGTACCAATGGTCAGAAGCACAGAGGTAAGGGATCTGGAAATTTTTCCCTTAATCCAACGCTGACTTTTCGGGACCACATTGTTAAAGTTTGTAAAAGGTCTTTTCGCAATTTGGGGTTTATTTTACGTACTGCTAAAGATTTCACGAATATTGGAGCGATATCAGCGCTTTACAATGCATTAGTAAGGAATCATTTAGAATGCAACGGAGTCATTTGGTCACCCTACGAAAAGAAATATGTCTTAATGTTAGAGAGGATACAGAATAAATTAATTAGGTATTTATATTTGAAACAGTACGGGGTACATCCTTTCTATCCGCTGAAGTTGCACGAAGCGATTCTATGCATTGTTGAGTAAGGCCTTTTTTAAAATCATCCAACGTAAGCCCAATTTTGCACAAACTTACTTCTTTTAAACGTCAACACTTACTATCAACAACTTACTCCTAAATTGCCACAGGCTTCTCAATAACAAACGCCAATGTTCACAAATACAGTGGTGCCACGGCGACAACTCATTAACGCCACCTATTGTTCGATTGTAAAAACTTAAAAGGCAACCTAGTAGGTATTAGATTTTTTTTAATATTAAGATCGGCAGACAGGCTGAAGGTCCACTTGATGACAGGTGGCTACCGTCGCCTATAACACAAGCAACACCAAAGCTACTGCAGTGCGCTGCCGCTTACAGTATAGGATTGAGGATAAGGGATTAGGAGCGAATAGGAAAATGGCTTACTCACTCACCGAAACACAACAGCACACGCGCTGTTATTTCACGGTGGTCTTCTGTAAGGGGGTGGTTACTGCCGCCAGACGGGCTACCCAAATGACTGCGAAACGCAGTGTGCCAGTAGGTATTAGTTACGAGTTAAGTATAAGTACTTACCTAAAACGGTATTTTAACACTAAAAGCAAATTTACAATTTAAAAAAATCTCTATTTCTTGTATTAAATAATTTTATTTTGCACCTTATCACCCTGCGGTCAGTATTAATTATATCAAAGTCTAACAACATTTCGGGCCGTCTCACAAGAAAGTAATCAATTTCATTAAATAATTTTCCATTAGGTGGACATGGCGATGTCAATTTTTTGTTCGGTTTTATTTTGTACGTACCATTAACGATCCTGGAGTTTCTTTCTATTGCAAAGTCTACCAATCTTTGTCCATTGGTACTTCTCTTTCCGTAGCTATATTTACAAAAAAGGTGCCTCTATGCCCTGGCGGCCTCCTACTTGTAAGAGGGTTGTTGATATTATCCAAGGCAGTCTCAATTAGTGGATAAAATAATTCTATTTCCGCTTCATTGTAAGCTTCGGTTGGAGCATAAACTTGAATAAATGATTCCCCCTCCAGTTGAATATCTAAGCGTCCAACTCAGTCAGAGAATGACTGGAAACTTAACATTTTGTCTTTAAGATATCTTTTGACCATAAAGCCAACCCCATTTCTTCTTATCCACCCATTATCCAGTTTTAAAAAGTTACAATAAAATAAATAAAACAGTCGAATTTATACTTCAATTACTGAACTTTTTAAATGTATTTTTGGATATTATAAGATTAAATTCTAATAAATTTAATCTAACTCTAATAAATTAAATTCTAAATTTCACAAAGTAAGACAGTTTTTTTTTTTTAATTTTTTTACTGAATGTAGCTAAACGCTGGCTAATGGTTAATAGATAATGCTAGTCTAGTTTCATAATGGGCGTAGAAGTCGTTTACAATGTCGAGGCGTGGCGTGGGTCCCGCCTACTGCCACCTAACGGGATATTACAAAAACTTTGAATTGAATATATTATTATTGCTTATCTATTTAATAATTTCATGTACTTTTGTCAAACATTTTTGACGTGACAACGTCTAATAAATCGATAAACGCCGGCTGCACGCACGAAAAATGATGACTCTATGTCCCATTACGCTCGAGCCGATGCACGATCGGAGTATGCACAATATCACGGATGCACAATATCAGTTAAATCACAATAACCGTTCTTTCTTCAAATTACCAACAGATGTTTAGTATTTAACCAAGTATATACATAGATTTGGCTCACGAAATGACCGCCATGTGGGATGTCGATTCGACAATTATCGTCCCGATAGTTGTTTCCGCGAACGGTCTTAAGCAAAGAGCCTCGACCATCAACTCAAGAGGCTTTCGCTAGATTGCTGGATAAAGGGACAGATTCAGAAGGCGGTACTTCTCGACACGGCACGAATCGTCAGGAGGTTCCTCACTCTGCAGCCTTAACCACCGGTAGCTTGGGCCTTACCCTGCTAGTTGCTACTTGCGGTTTTCTAGTTTGATTGTATATGACTGCAAATAGTTATGAAATAAAATATTTTTTTAACATTTGAAATGAAAAAACGGGTGGATTTTCTAATGTTACGACCCTGCCAGGATTTGAACCTGGAATCTTCTGATCCGTAGTCAGACGCGTTATCCGTTGCGCCACAGGGCCTTGTAGTCTTATTTCGAATGTACCAAATAATATAGTCCCGATGGCCTTGTGCGAGTAGGCGGAGCTAAGAAAAGAACCCCGAGGGATCGCGTGAAACGAGTCAAAGATTATGCCTAACTTTAAACAGCATACTTAGCTTATAAGCTCGTTTTGAGGTACGTCCGCAAAAAAAACTGATTAAATTTTATTTATAATATTTTATTTACTTTAATAATATGTATTGTTTACAGTGAATTCTATTTTTATGGGTGCAAATAGACATCTAACATTTACTGAAACCAACTATTTAGCTGGTAATAACGAAAGACTTTACCAAAAAACATAATCATGGATTCTATTTTAATTTGTTATTAAAAATTAAAAGAAAAATAGGAAAATAGTATAATTTTTCTTTTTAAGAAAATTGTCCAGATTATAAAATATTTTTTAACAAAAAATGATTGAAATTTGTTCTCTATCGGCGCAGATTCCCTATCCACTCCTAATCCCCTATCCTGAATCCTACTGCAGTTGGCAGCGCACTTGCAGCAGCTTTGGCGTTGCTTGTGTTATAGGCGACGGTAGCCACCTACCATCAAGTGGACCGTCAGCCTGTCTGCCGACCTGACATAAAAAAAAATAAAAAAAAAAGATATCGCGTAACATATAAAAAAAAATAGCCGAATTGAGAACCTCTTTTTTTAAAAAGTCGGTTAATAGGCAAAATAATAATATAGTCATGCGAGGAAATGTTGTCTACGTGAATACCGACGTTAAAATACAGATAGTACAGATGTAAATTTATCAAAAAAACTTATTTAAATACTAATTTATCAAAAAATAAATTAGATGTTAAAATTCACTTATTACGACCATAGCTTACAAAATTTTATGTCCATCTATATCCATAATATGCAATTCCTTCAGTAGGTCATAAAAATATTTAATGTCCACTATGCGTCTGCCTTTAACAAGTGGTAGTTATGGTGACGTTGATTCCGACTGCAACAGTCATCAATGGGTCATCATCAATTGTACATACAATTGTCAATCAATAGTCATCATCAATTGTAAATATTTTGTAGAATAATCTTCTTATATATAAAAATGAATTCCTATTTCTCCTGGTCACGGCATCACGCGTGAACGGGTAGACCGATTTTAATTCAGTTTTCGCTAATGGAAAAAGGGATAAACGGGGAATGTTTTAGGGTTTATAAAAATTGCACGCCGGGTGAAGCCGGGAGCGGAACGCTAGTCTTATATATAAAAATGAATCCCTATTTCTCCTGGTCACGGCATCACGCGTGAACAGGTAGACCGATTTTAATTCGGTTTTCGCTAATGGAAAGAGGGATAAACGGGGAATGTTTTAGGGTATATAAAAATTGCACGCCGGGCGAAGCCGGGGGCGGACCGCTAGTCGTTCATAAAATAATAGGATTTTGTTATGAGAATCTCACATGGCCGTTTCTTATAAGTAGGGAAAGGCAACATCTGGCAAATTGTTAATTTAAAAAAAAAACTTAATAATTGAATGAAACTGTATTAGATCAGGCAAATCAGAATCATCAACACGTTCTTGTTTTTGGTCCACTTTGAACAGAGATTTCTCATAGTCAAATGCTCATGCAATATAAAGCCAACACGTTCTTTTGAAATCTTTACAATATCAGCTAACACATGTAACTCACTTTTCGATCATTCAAAACGATTTTGTGGATTTTTTTGATGTTTTCTGGTATTATCGCCTCATTTTGACGTCCACTGCGTTCTACATCATCAGTGTCTCTATATACGAACACGTTTGAAGTCAGCAAACCAAAGTTTTATTATTGTTTTTGATGGAGCGGAGTCCCCATAATACGTTTCAAGCCATCGCTTCGCTTGAACGGTATTTTTTCCCATCAAGAATCAGAGTAAAATGAAAACAAGAAATTGTTTTTGATCCATTGTTTTGTTTGACGAGCCGTTTGGATGAGTGGTTAGGGTGCTTGCCTTAACGCTCTGTTCTAGGGTTCACGGGTTCGATTCCCGGCAGGGTCAACTTTGAAAAATCTGGTCTGGATTTGGAAAGTAGTGGCAGGGCACACTGCGTCTCGCAGTCATTTTTGGGCAGCCCGTCTGGCGGCAGTAACCACCCCCTTACAGAAGACCACCGTGAAATAACAGCACGTGTGCTGTTGTGTTTCGGTGAGTGAGTAAGGGCTGCCAGAGCCCATTTTTCTATCCACTCCTAATCCCTTATCCTTAATTCTACTGTAGTCGGCAGCGCACTTTTAGCAGCTTTGGCGTTGCTTGTGTTATAGGCGACGGTAGCCACCTACCATCAAGTGGACCGTCAGCCTGTCAGCCGACCTTAACATAAAAAAATAATAACAATAATAGCGTCATTCTTAGCACAATAACTCGCAAACTAATGAATAAATTGAAATTTTAACAGCTGTCTTTTGAAGGTTAGTACTAATACTAACTGAAAAATAGGTAAATGCCATAAAACTAGCGCCATCTATGTGTTAGGCCCGGGACTTTTCAGTCAATATTAATTGAGCTCAATTGCTAAATGAATGTTACATTTTACAAATGCAAATCGAATGACAATAACTCTTTTTCAAATTAACTGTGATCAAAATGAATATTTTATCTTATGCTGAAATTTCTCTATAACGAAGAGTCCGTTCGGTCTTATATATGTAGCGATTGATGAAAAATACGAGGAGATTATATCCAATGTGCATTGTTTGAAAAGCTAACTAAGAGCTAATATAATAGACTAACTACCTTAGTTGCCTTACACTACTCTAACCGATAATCATGAAATTTGGCATACAACTGTTACAGAAAAGGATTTTTTTTTCACACAGAAAAAAATATAAATTATCTAAAAATATTTAAAAAAAATCATAGCTGATGCCGACGTTGAAAAATTAAAAAAATAAAATAAGGCCTAACTAAATATATGAGCAATATAACGCCTAACATCTTTATTGCAGTTATAGCTTTGCCAGGCTTTAGATGATCCCTCAGGAGTAGTACTTTTTTCTGGATGAAAGGTACCCTATGTTCTTTCCTGCATCGCTGACAACGTGTATGTAAAATTTCATGATTATCGGTTCAGCGGTTTGCGTCTCTCATAGTGATAATCACTTTGCGGTTCATATTTCATTCAACAATATTTTATAAAGCGAATAGGTATAACGTTGTTAGCGGTTACAAGAATGCAGACATGCACATTTCGCAATCTGAACAAATTCAGCAAAACGCGCAACTTAGGTATATCGTACAGTAATTCTATGCTGTGCTTACTTTGTAAATTAATTATTAAATAAATATTCTCAAAAGTTATCGCTAAGAGCTTCAATTAAAAATTATTCAATTAACACGTTTTTAGGGTTCCGTACGTCCGAATAAAAAAATAAAACCCTTATAGGATCACTAGTGTGTCCGTCTGTCCGACCATTCCCCCCCCCCTCATCTCCGAAACTACTGAACCTAAAATTTTGAAAAAATATAGAAATTAGTTTTCTACTTATAGATTATAGGAAAACCTATAAGAAGTACATGATATTAAATCATACAATATTGTGCGTAGATTTAAAAAAAACATGATAGGTAACATCGTACGGAACCCTCTTCACGAGAGTTCGACTAGCACTTGTCCCGTTTTTTTATGAAAGGTCATCAGACCGGTATGATGGTAGGTGGCTACCATCGCCTATAACACAAGCAACGCTACAGGTGCTGCAAGTGCCGACCGTAGTAGGATTAAGGATAAGAGGTTAGAAAGGGACAGGGAAATGGGCTCTGGCATCCCTTACTCACTGAAATTCTATTATTTCACAGAAAACTTCTACTTCAAAAATTGCTAACCTTCCCCTTCGACTTAATCACAATTTAACCTGAGCCAAATGACATCAAATTCAATTTTGATGTTTATAATTGCAAACTTACAACAATATCCTAATGTATATTAAATATCATGGATATACATGATATTTATGCTATGCATTATTATATGCATTATTATGTAAAAATAAATAAATAAATAAATTATATTACAACCTAATTATTTATTGTAAATGTCGATCTTAATATAGGTAGGCTAGGTACTGATGGAAATCGAAAAAGCTCAAAAATCACATTACCACGTATTTATGTTTAGATCGGCAGACAGGCTGATGGTCGACTTGATGGTGGGTGGCTACCATCGCCTATAACACAAGCAACGCCACAAATGCGCTGCCGACCATAGTAAGATGGGGTAAGGAAGGTATTAGGAAGGTACAAGAAAATGAGCTTCCCTCCCAATCTTAAAGTCTTTATCAAGTATTTTATCTTAAAGTCACTCACTGCGGATTTTTCAGTGAAGCAACTGTCGCAAATGAAATGGAAGACTATATTTTGTAACATGTAAAATCATTTTATATTTGTTAATAGGGATTACTTAAATTGTGCAGTATTTTAATTCATAAAACTATCACGCAAAATAAATAGAGGCGTGACCGCGTCCCTTCCAATGGGAAAAGAGTATATGTATTATAGAAAGAAAGAAAGAAAGAAAGAAAGACTTTTATTCACTGCACGAAAGACACATTATGTACAAGAACAGGGAATAAATTAATAATAATAAAAAGAAAAATGTTTGTGTGTCCTCGCGGCAGCGAATCGGATTTGCAAACAATTATGTTATGAAATAATTTTCTGGCTTCCAGTGGAACTCTGTTTTGATAATACTAAAAATTATTCTAATTTACCTAATCAAGTTTATAAAATTTAAAATGTTTAATAAAATTAGTAATCATATTATGGATAAATAATAAAATTCCAAGAAATACAGGCCCCGGCGAGATTCGAACTCGCGATCTCCTGTTTACTAGACAGGCGCTTTAACCAACTAAGCCACGGCGCCAGTTACAAGTCACTTCTAAATGTGTGAATATATGGTGCAATTTTTTTGAAACAAAAGAGCTTTATCTTACTCACCTTTTTTTCACATAATAAATACAATTACTTTGGTATTGAATAGTAGATATAACTGATACGTACCCATTGTTTTTTTTTGTTCCTACCTATCGTCGTATAATTAATTGAATGTTTTTGATTATTTCGTTTTTGGATTAAAATTATTCCAGTCCAATCTGTCATACACTCACTAGAACTACTTGGAATTTATTCTCTTTGTTCTATCGTAGAACAAAGAGTAGTACTCTTAGAAATGAAATTTCAACTAGAAAAGGCACATTTGCGACGCCTACAAAAAACACAGTGCGTAGCGTATGGCTTGGTCTACAGATTTATAAATTATTCGATAATGTGAGATCTTCTGTTGGTCAATGATGTTTAGACTTAATATTTCATTTATTTTTCTGTAAAACGAAAACTAAGCTATTAGTAAGAGTGAAATCTTTAATAGTCGCAGAGCACACTGTGTTTCGCAGTCATTTGGGCAGCCCGTCTAGCGTCAGCAATCACCCACTTACAAAAGACCACTTTGAAATAACAGAAAATAGGCAGTTGCGTTTCGGTGAGTGAGCAAGGGATGCCAGAACAATGGGTTTTCTTCCCATTATTCCTATTTCCTTCTTACTCCTTAACCCAGTGTTGTCCGTTGCGCACTTGCAGCATTTATGACTTTGCTTGTGTTAATAGGCTACCTTCAAAGAGACTGTCAGCCTGCCTGCCGTCCTTTGCATAAAAATAATACCCTGTGAATCTTATTGTTGTTCGAATTGTTGACGATCCAATGTTCACACAGCCACGATTAGAACCACTTAGTTTAAGAAGAGATGTAGCCTCTCTTTGTGTATTCTACTGGCTGTACAACAAGGGCGATTTGTTGCAATTAATGCCTATCTCAAGCTTTACGACCGCACTGCACGCCATTGACGTGAAATTCAGTGGCATTACTATAAGGTGCCCTGCGCACTGCGCATAGTTTATCCCGCGGATCTCCCTTCTGAGGTGTTTCCATCCAGCTGCAGTATAGGCTTCTGCACCCGCCAGGTAAGAAACTCTACGAAAGAATCCTATTGACACGTCTCCTTCGTCATATCAATTCCAACGATCGACGAGCAGTTTGGCTTCATAGCCAGACACTCGTGCATCCACCAAGCGCATCGACTAACTGAGCACATTCTCACCGGCCTTACCGAAAGCCCACATCCAACAGGCACCGCGGTGCCATCTTCTTCGATGTGGCGAAGACGCCATATCGAAGAAGACGATAAGGTTTGGCATGCCCGGTTGATATACAAGCTATACCAACTCGGACTGCCGTAGGGCCTCGTACTCATAGTACGGGACTTTCTGGCCGGTTGAAGCTATCGCTACAGAGTTGAAGGCACTCTCTCGTCCCCCCGTCCCCTCCGAGCTGGCGTCCCTCAGGGTTCAGTTCTCTCAGCAACCCTCTACTCCCTCTATCCCTTGGGTCCATCAGACCAAATACCTCAGTGTTCCGCTCGACCGAAGATTACCTTCGGTCTCAACATTAACAGTCAGGGACAGGGCAGCGTTCGTCCTAGGTCGCCTGATGTGCCTCATGGAAAAGCGTAGTACAATGGCCCTAAATAAATTCCTGCAGGATCGGCTTCCTTTGCGTGCGCTGCGTAAACGATTAAAGTTACGCAAAAATCCCCTTTAAAAGTTCTTAAGTTCTTAAGAATTTTCAAAGAACGAACTACAGCGCGTACGAAGTCTATGGCACAACTAGTATTTAAGTAGTTATTACTATTTATTTTATGTTTGAAGTCACTTGATAATACTCGCTATTGATTAAAGGAGCGTCGAATCCGGGCTCGGGTTGCATAATAAGACACCTAGGTAGGGAAGTTCCTAAAATTCAGGGTCCCACTCAAGCACCCAGAAGCGTAGGCTGTTATGTAAGGCGGTTATATGTAGGTACAAGAGCGAAGCGTAGGCGCGTGTCTATGGTGACTGCAATCGATAAATACGATCGGGGTCTCTTCGTGTCCGTTTCGATGCACGTGGGTCTAGGGATGCACGTGGGCCGTGTCTGTCTGCGGAAGCTTGGCGTTGTTCGGGTTACAGTGCCATCAAGTTCAGACGTGTCTGAGAACTGAATTTGTTTCGTCAATGTCGTATTTACAGTTTACTTAGTCGAAACAGTGCATAGTAAATTTCCACGAGGACGCATTGTTGCTGAGTGGTGATTTCCTTTTATTATTTTTAAACTATGTTTATTTTTGCTCTTAATTAATCTATGCTTTTATTATAATGCAGAGATTAATAAGTTTAATATTATAAAGTAAATTTAATATTATAATTTAATATTCTTACAATACCTCTTGATAATGATATCAGTTTTTTTGTTCTTGGGAATGGATAGTAATCCATATACTTAACTGAAAGCTTCTTTTTATCTTTTGACCTCTATGACTCCTTAAAATCTTTTGACTTTTGACTCCTTAAAAAAAAACAGCGAGCTCACACTCTACCCTCAGGGAGATCGTGATATCTCAAGGAATAGCTGTTACCTACCATCTTTCAAAACTACACGAAATATTTGGTCTGATCATGGAATTTTAAGCAAATTTTCGTACGCTAAAACCGTTATAGTGACATTACAGTAAATACAAACTAAAAAATACTAAGAAAAACAAAATGAAGTTGACTGCGAAATGACCCATGAGGGGATCGAATCCGCGACCTCGGACCTTCCCATTATAACCAACTAAGCGAGTGTGGATCACGCTGTCTTGTTGTTAATAATAATTTATTCGTGTGACGAGAAATTAAAGTTTTCCTTTCTACGATACCCGAATACTGCACTATTTTAAATATTCGGTGTGTATTAGTGCAGTATTAAAAACCATTCTAAAATAAGAATTTTGATTCTGTAATGGGTCACACACATAATTACATTACATGCTAATAGAACCCAGGTACTATGGGAAGAGAAGAGACGTGCTGGTTGAAGGAAAAGTGTGTGGTTGCAAAAATCCAGAAGTGAACTGGAATTACATCAGTCGACCGACTGTTCCATTTGGCTCTTGACAGACACAATTTATTATTTATTTATTTATTTATTATACATGAAATAATTAGAAAACTATTTACAATGTCCCATAAAACTGGAAACAAGTTCAAAGAGTTGATGGCGAACCTTTAGTACCTACTCAAGTGGAATTGTGAGAAGAGGAGAAGATTCGTCTATGATCTACCGTATAGATTCAGGTTATTCTGAAGACGTTCACCTTCTCATCAGAGACCTGAATCTGTGCGGAATGTCAAAATAGACAAAACGACGAGCTGTTTCGTCAGTGTTCATCTCCGTTAATAGTGAATATGCGTCTAATTAACAAAAACCTTAAATATATTTTTTTATCAACATTTTTGCTTTAGAATTATGTCTATGTAAATATTTTTTAATATTATTTATTTTTCCTTAAGAAAATAATTATTAAAGAGTGCATAAAAATTTGGGAAATTCAAAATACATGAAACGGTCAGATGTGACGTCAACGTGTATGAAATATCAAAGAGCGTGTAAATGTTTGTGATTTTTAACATTTGATTGTATTGTAGACTTTGACGTCACGACAAGCGCGCCAAAAGGGCGGGTGTTTAAAGTGCCCGTAGCTGTTAGTTAATTTTAATTTTTTTTTTTTTTGTTTCCAAATTTCTGTTTTTTGTGCTGAATATTTTTTTACGGTTATATAACGATATAACCTATCGTATGAAAATATTTAAAAAAATGTGCATATTCCCTATTGTGACACAGTCTAGTTCTGTTGTTATATTCAAAATTATATTTTCTCCACAGTGTATTTGTAGAGGCAAAGAAACTATGGCTTGAGACCTAGTTATAGTTCCGCGTCAGACCTGAGCAATTGTTGATTCCTAAGCATAGCACTGCGTCTTTTCGGGGAAGTTTCAAGTTTGCCGCCTCTAAGTGTTGGAACGATCTGCCTCCTCCCATAAGAGAGTGTAGTTCACTGAAGGTTTTTCGTGAAAGGGTTAAATTAAATTTTTTGAAGGAGCAAAAACAATTGTGAACACTAAGGGCGGCATAGATTGCACTCATAAATACTTTAGTTTTTTTTATTTTATTGTTATCGACTATTGTTATTGTTATTAATGTTATTTATTTGGATTGTAGAACATGATCGCCGCAACCTTTTGTCGTACAGTGATACAACTTATTATTTAGTAATATAAATATATTTGTAAAATATACTTGCACCGCACTGCTGGAGTGGTCCTAGTGCGCGTCGCGATGAACTGAAAATCAGCGCTGTAACAATGTTGCAGCCTAAGCTGAGTTGTGTCCTATTGGTGTTTACTTTTAATGTTTTTTTTTTTGTTTTGTTCATATGTTTTTCTGTTTAAATGCCAATAAATTTTTCTTTCTTTCTTTCTTTCTTTCTTTCTTTCATTGACATTTATTACTTACTTTGTTTGGTTAATTATCTACTTATTATAACTAGTCTTGTGTTAAGTGTTAAATCACTTGTTTTAGGAAATTAAGTTTTCAAATCTTGATTTTTTTTTCAACTAGCTGAGCCCGCTACTTCGTACGAGTGGTATTCGGTATAGCTCGTAACTTTCTTTTTGTAAACCAATTGGAATGACACAAACACTAATTACGGGAAGCTTGCTACAACGCATCAATGAAAACAATATGAAAATCGGTTCAGCCATTTCTGAGATTCAGACAAACAGACAAATAGAGAAACAGACAAAAATTCTAAAAACATGTGTATACAAATTGCTTTTTTTTTTAAAACCATTTAATGTACAGACACGGCTCATTTAAGATTTGATTATATGAATACCTTTAGTTTAATTAATAAATTGCTCTAATAGCCCTTGCTGCGTAACTAATGTTGTGTGAATATTGGCAGAAGTAAGTCTCGATTTTTTTTTTTTTTTTCCGAGGAGAGAAATCTTCAAAAGATACCTTATGCTCAAATGCCGCATGCAATGCAAATGCCCATAGAGGTTATGTGGGACTCTTACCGCACTAAAACTCACCTCGAAATGGGTGTGGTTCTAGTCCATAGGGGACTTTGGAACCGTCACCGAACCGTCACCGGATTTTAAGTTTACCAACCTTGCCCAGTGGCAATTTGTAAAATGTGTACAGAGTAAATCAAGGGGCAGTCGATACCTTTAGGTTGCTTTAGAAATGAACTCCATTTAATTTTGTTTACATGACTGTCAATTTAACATAGAGTACAGAAAAGTATTTTCGACACATTTACTTGTTTATTTCCATTAAGGCAAGAAAGCGGCTGAAGCTCACAAAGAGATATGTGAAGTTTATGCTATTGATTGTTGAACAGAACGTAGGTGTCAGAATTAGATTTAAAAAAATCGTTCTGAATATTTTCACTGAAAATTTATCAACATTCTGGTCAACCTTCTGAAGTTGATGATGACAAAATGAAAGCCATGGTTGAATCGCCATATTAATGTTTAACGACTGGTTGTTTTGCTTGGCTTATTTTTTAACTATATTCTGATAGCAATTATACAGACGAAAACAATTCATTCCTATTTAGCGAAGTTTGTTGAGTGATCGTCGAAAACGAGCATTTAACTTTATGTTTGCTCGCTTTGACAATTACGAAACGAACTCGCTTCAATATTCATCGTTGGGTACCTGCTTTCGTGAAGATATTGGATGTGAGGATAGAATTTTTATGCACTGACACAATAGTTTAGCAGTGTGAGGGCACATTGGGCAACCTGACTGACGGAAGAAAGGTACCTCCGTCAAATGGCAGCAATTGCTGTAAATTTCGTATATGACTCGGTGATTCCATAGTCTTTTCCCATACAGGTAATTTTGTGAAGTTATTTTATAGGATATACAGTATCTAAACTAGTTTGACATTTGACATTGTTACCTATGTTTATTTTTTGGACTTTACCTCCTTAAGAATAGATTTTCATATAAGCCCCGCGGTATTGAAATTTTATGAGACGCAAAATTAATACAGGCGTTAACTAAAAAGCGTTACGTTATATGTCACTGTCACTTTGAAATCTGTTCGACAGCTGACGCATGTATCTATTACCTATTTACTCTACCGATACTATAGCAAGGATGACGTTTTAATAGATCTTCTTTGGGCTTATAAAATATTCAATTATCTGAACTATACATTATATAATAAATAATTAATTAAATAATAAATTGTATTACTTATTATTTCTTATTTTATTTACGCCCTTTTCTCTGTTTTTCTGAATTGTTACTAAAAGCTTAATTTTTATAAGTTTGTTTGCCAAATTGGAATAGACAATGACACAATACTAACGATCGAATGACTCCTCTAGTCCTATTTTTATTTCACATAGCAACTAGCTAGGGTTGTAGACGGGTGTAATTAAATTAAAAAAAATATTGATAAATATGATTATTGTTACCTTAGTATTAATATTTTGAAAGTTATGCATTTATAATTAATAATTATGTTTTACTCACGATAAGATTAGAAATAAGAAGAGGATTGGGCATGCGCCATCTTGTGTTGTTTTTACTCAATAAGAATGTTTTAGAAAACAATTAGGTTACCTTAATTTTTAATTCAATATAATAATTATAATGTTCTCGGCGTCAAAAATATCGCCCCTCCGCGTAAAATAGTTTCAACCGACTTTAAACTTTATTCGGTCAAGGGTAAGGGTATGATTGTAAGGTATCAATTGAAAGGTAATAAAATATATTTTTTAGAAAATGGGTCCAAAAATTAAAGAAAAAACATGACAAAAATCTTCAGTAATCTTCAGATAACTTAAAGGTCTTTTAAAGGTCTATACTTTTTTTACAGAATTTTTTTTATATATTTACTTATTAGAATAGAAATTTTTTCTAAAAATTTTTAGAAAAAAATTCTACCAAAAAGAAACATTTTTATGTATTAAGTATTTTTATATAATTTTTTGGCATATCACCATATGAGTTATATTCTTTTTGTTGAAGGGAAATTTGGAAAAACTATTACTTCAAAAAAAGCTTAAATAATTTCAAAATATTTCTTAATAAGGACCTTATTATATGGTTTGTCTACATTCAAACCAAAAGTTCTGACTTGAAAACTGATGGCAGCGTAATTCTTTAAGATATTTTAAATTAATTAATATTTAATTAATATTTTTATTTAATTAATTAATTGTTCTGCGAAATTCTTTAAACTTGTCCCATTTAGTCTAGTATGTAAACATTAATTTTTATGTCTTTAAAAAAACTTTTCATTGCTACTATTTTGTGTTGTTAATGTTACGATGTAATCTAACGTAATTTCTTATTATACCTTAATGGAGTTTGTGAGCAGTTTTGTGGCATTAAAATGAGTTTTACAAAAAAAAATGTTTTAAATATCTATTTAAATTAACACCCAAATGTATCGATAATATTTTATCGACAGTTTTCAAACACTAATGCGAGGAAGTGAAATCTTTGAGTGGACGTTCTCAGTACTCGCTCGAACATACAATGATCGGATATCACTGTCTTTCTCGTCGTGGTCGTCATATAGACACAGTATTGGGTATGAGTTTGTAAAGGTGTCACATATTTTTGTATTACACCACACGTAAGCGAATGCCCACACCCGTCCCGGGTCACGTTACGTGGACGACCTTTTGTTCTATTAGGTCGGGGAAAAAGTCTTTTCGCATATAGTACTAGGGCGGAGTGATAAGTCTGGTAAAAGTCTATTTTGATGGATTAAAATTATCGCAAATTGCATGGAGCCTCCTTGTTCACAACTCTTTTGAAGGACTAAATTAAAATTTTCAGCCAGTACCGGCGGTTAGTTTTTTTGTACAGCCATTAAAGAAAAATAATTGAACAATTTTTTGCAAAGATGGAGAAAAGTGAATTTCGTGTCTTGATTAAACATAATTTTTTTGCGCAAAAAAAAAAAAAAAAAAAAAAAAAAATATTACGAAAACGAAAAAAAAAACTTGCTAAATATTATGGGGACTCTGCTGCGTCGATTAAAATGATTCATAAGTGGTTTACTGATTTTCGCTGTGTTCGTACAACCACAAGTGATGCTGTGCCTCCAGGACGCCCAGTTGAGGTCACTACTTCAGAGATGATCACTAAAATCCACGACATAGTGTTGAACGACTGAAGAGCAAAAGTGAGGGAGGTAGTCGAGATAGGCATCTCAGACGAACGTGTGCGCTATATCTTACACCAACTTTCAGATATGAAGAAGCTTTCCGCTCGATGGGTGTGCTTTTACTGACTGTTGATCAAAAACGTATGCGTGTTACCACTTCAGAGGCGGGCTTGACGTTATTTCAACGAGTTAAAACTGAATTTTTGCTTCGTTTTATAACAGTAGACGAAACATGGAACATCATACCCCAGAAACCAAACAATAATGGAAACTACCGGCGAACCAGCTCCGAAGAAGGCCAAAGCAGTTTTATCGGCCAATAAAGTGATGGCTACAGTTTTTTGGGATGCACGTGGAGTAATCCATATTGACTACCTAGGGAAAGGTAAAACGATTAATGGCGAATATTATGCCAATTTATTGAACCAATTTAACACAATTTTACGTGAAAAACGACCACATTTGGCTAGGAGGAAAAATCTCTTCCACCAAGACAACGCACCTGCGTGATTGCTATGGCAAAACTTCATGAGTTGCGCTATGAAATGCTTTCTCATCCACCGTATTAAGCCCCTTGTGACTATTTTCTGTTTACGAATTTAAAAAAATGACTTGGTGAGAAAATATTTGGGTCCAACGAAGAGGTCATACACGAAACAAATTAAGTCGTATTTTATGGAAGGGATAGAAAAGCTAGAGAAACGCTGGGTGAAATGTATTGAGCTACACGGAGACTACGTTGAAAAATAAATAATAATAATGTAATTAATTTTACTCCTTGTTTAATTTTTACCAGGCATATCACACCGCCCTCGTATCTATAAACTTTTTACAAAATCTCTTTAGCTGTAGGTACTATTTGTATCTGGGCTGATTTTGATGACATTAAAAAGGTTACATTTCAAAAAAAGTCTTTTTAGCAGTCCTCTCTTCATGTTAACCAGACCTGCCTAAAGAATTCTGAAGAGACCGAAACAGGTGGAAATTTGAACAGGCGAAACAGGCGCCAGGTCAGGGCCATTTGGCCGATGCATCAACATCTCCCAGTCAAACTCTCTTAATTTTTGCTGAATAGTTAAAGATGTGTGTGGTCTAACGTTGTCGTCATGAAAGATCCACACACTTTCTATTGTTCAATTCCTTACCTTACTGCGAGTTAACCAGGTTTTTGGCACAGTCTGTGAAGCCTGACTGACCTTTGACCACGACCTTTTTTGCACGATCTTGTCGTACGTGATCCACTTTTCATCACCAGTTATCAATCTCTTCAAAAAGGGTTCGGTTTTATTACGTCTCAATAAAGAATCGCAAATGAGTACAAGATACATAAGGTTTCTTTCAGTGAGCTTGTGTGGCACCCAAAAATCGAGATTTTTTGTGTATCCAGGTTTTTTCAAATTTTTATTTTACTTTTTAACATTTCCAAAAAAAATTGCAAATAGGTATTTGTATCCAAGCATTTGTAATTACATGTAAGTAGTATTTATTAAAGATCAAGAAAATGTAATATTATTGAGCGTAGTCGGTTCATGTACGTTAAAAATGAGCATTAAATTGTTATATTTGCTCGTTTTGACGTCCATGAAACAAACTCGCTTCACTAAATTCACCGTTGGGTACCTGCTTTTATGAAGATGTGAAGAAGATACCGAAGAAAATTTAAATGTACTAAAACACCGCAGTAGTTTGGTAGCGGTAGTTTGGTAGGATCGAATAAATTCAAATAAATCACCTGTTTATTCATTCTAGGCACCCGCAACTGAGGAAAAATTTTCGCCTAAATATTGTGCTGACAGTGGTATTGAGTTGAATGCAAAGAATAAATCTGTATTTCAAGATGACAACAACATTTTCATGTTTAGCGATTTTTTATTCTGATTGCCAAAAACGGGCATTGATTAATATTTGTTCCTTTTAGCAATCACGAAACGAACTCGCTTCACTATATTCATCGTTGGGTACCTGCTTTTGTGAAGATGTGAAGAAAATAATGAAGAGAATTTTAATGTATTGCCACACCGCAATAGTAATCATTCGCATATCCGCACACCGCAATATTCGCAATAGTGCCAATTATCGAATAAATCCGAATAAAACCACAGTTCATTTATTCTAGGTAGCTGCAACTGATAATATTTTCGCCTAAATATTGTGCTGGCAGTGGCAGTGAGTTAAATGCAAAGAAGAAGTCCGTATTTAAAAATGGCAACAACATTTTCATGTTTAGCGAATTTTGATTCTGATTGCCAAAAACGGGCATTGATTAATATTTGTTCCTTTTAGCAATCACGAAACGAACTCGCTTCACTATATTCATCGTTGGGTACCTGCTTTTGTGAAGATGTGAAGAAGATACTGAAGAAAATCTCAATGTACTAACACACCGCAGTAGTTTGGCAGCGCTAAGAATCGAATAAATTTAAATAAATCAACTGTTTATTTATTCTAGGCACCCGCAACTGAGGAAAATTTTTCGCCTAAATATTGTGCTGGCAGTGTCAGTGAGTTGAATGCAAAGAAGTCTGTATTAGAAGATGACACCAACATTTTTATGTTTAGCGTATTTTGATTCTGATTTCCTAAAACGGGCATTGAATATTATTTGTCGCTTTTGACAATTATGAAACGAACTCGCTTCACTATATTCAACGTTGGGTACCTGCTTTTGTGAAGATGTGAAGAAGATACTGAAGAAAATTTCAATGTACTAACACATTGAATTTTTCTGCAATGCTCAATTTGGTATGTACCAAGCGCCACTCGCCGATCTTAGTATGTTCTTCGATGACTGCAATGCGATGCGCGACTAACGGTATGCTCTTATTTGCAGTTATGTGACACGATCTTTTTTATTTATTGGTCCAGAGGATTCTCTTCTTGAGTCTTCTGTCGTGCACTTTGGTATATCCCGATGTTTGTCGATCCGATTGTTCCATTATTGGGTACGTCCCGGGTCGCGGGGTCTTGAAAGTACCCAACGCCACTCATTGAACACTGTATTTATACATGGCTTTCGCCTATGTTCGGCCATTTAAGCATGCTCTTTGTATCGGTCCGAAGACCTTCTTGTTAGGTCTTCTGTCGTGCCCGTCTACCACAGATGTTGCCATCCTACCCCCCTTTTTGTGTTAATATTGCTTTGAAATAAACGCATCCTATTTAAATTTCATCTCAAAGTAGATTTATACCTAACCGTTTAGGAAGAGATCACTGTTTCTGTTTGAACAATTAAATAAAACACAAATTTTACTAAATTATATTCATTTTATTTTCATTCATATTAAACAACAAAAAAGAGCACGATTATCTACGAACTTCCCTTTCAATTACAATTTATATTTGATTATCATGCAATATTAAAGATCTAGTGTGGTCAGGTAGCTGAAAAAGGTTTCAGATCTGGCAACCAATGCGCCATTTTTAATTCAGATAGTACATATACAGATGTTATATAGGGAAATGTAGTATCGCATCACAAAGATTTCGCAGCCATATTGATTTCGTCATCACAGCCGCTAGAGGGCCAGAAAAATTTGTGTCTCGGGCTATTTACCCATGTACTATCTGAATACAAAATGGCGCATTGGTTGAAAAAGATGTGTAACATTTTTGTATAATTTTCACAGCTACCCCTAACCCAAATAATCTAACATTTAAAAAAAGAAACGAATTATACTTAAAATGCCTAAAACAATAACTTGCGCCGAATTTTTATCAATTAGTAATCAATTATTGTGCTTTAGTTCCTTGAAACGTTTGCGGAGTTGTTTGGTGTAGTAGTCGAGGCGAAAAGCACTCGCCTCGAACTTGGTCACTTGAGCGTGAATCTGATCGATTTGAATGAGCAATGGCTTAATGACTTCATTATCTGAAAAACAAATAATAATTATAGAACATTTACAGTTTCTTAAAATGACCATTTTAAGTATTTTTTGTATGGCCATTTTATGTTGTGTCAGGGCACACTGCGTTTCGCAGTCATTTGGGCAGCCCGTCTGGCGGCAGTAACCACCCCCTTATAGAAGAATGTGAAATAACAGCACGTGTGCTGTTGTGTTTCGGTGAGTGAAGTAAGGGATGCCAGAGCCCATTTCCCTATCCCTTGTAGTCCTATTGTAATCGGCAGCGCACTTACAGCAATTTTGGCGTTGCTTGTGTTATAGGCGACGGTCAACTACCATCAACTGGACAGTCGGCCTGTCTGCCGATCTTAACATTAAAAAAAATTTATAAACCTCTGTATACTGTAAAATGAATAGTTGTCGTCCTGGCACAGAGAAGTGTTCCAATCAGTAAAAACTTACATTTACGCCTATGTGCACGTGTCATTAGATTGTAACGCTACCCTATCGGAGTCCAATGGTGAATCTAAACCATTCAGGGCCCACTCAAACAAACGAAAAATTTCATGAAAATAGGTCCTGCCGTTTAGGAGGAGTTAGAAGATAAAAAAGCATAGGTACAATTCCTGTGCCAGGAGACCTCGCTCTGTTATAATATAAACAATAAATCTACACATATCTATACTTAATATGTATTTTAAAGAGTTTGTTTGTTTGTTTGTTGAACGCACTAATCTCAGGAACTACTGGTTCGAACGAATTGAAAAATTATTTTTGTTTTGAATAGTCCATTTATCGAGGGAGGCTATAGGCTATATAACATCACGCTACAATAAATAGTATTATATATAAGCAGTGTCCAGTACCGCGCGCCCCATGCGCACGCCGGCCGCCCCCGTATGGGCCGCAGCGAAGTGTGGCCGAGTTCAGCTAGTAAGCTATATAAATAAAAATGAATAGAGAATAGCTCCAGGCAATTTGGCTATTTTTTAAATATGAAGAGAAAAATATTTTTAAATATGAAGAGAAAAATGGAAAAATTTGCCTGGAGAAAGGTAAAAACCCCCAATTTCTTTTTCCCATGCTAATTTCCTATGGACGTCAAACAAATATCAGCGGCCACAGTCCAATAGCATTTGATAGAATCTGTTGGGTTGGCACAAAACTATGGTAATATTAAATTATTATTATTATTATTACTATTATTAATTCATAATTATAATATCTTATATATAAAAATGAATCCCCATTTCTCCTGGTCACGGCATCACGCGTGAACGGGTAGACCGATTTTAATTCGGTTTTCGCTAATGAAAAGAGTGATGAGCGGGGAATGTTTTAGGGTATATAAAAATTGCACGCCGGGCGAAGCCGGGGGCGGGCCGCTAGTATATTATACCTACACTTCACTGTGGGGGCAATGGAGCGTTCGACATACTTTTACTATCGCTTAAATAGCCCTTAAAACTTAAAAGTTTTAACCTTCAAAAACTATAAAAATCGTTCAATGACAATAGTAGTCATTTTCAATAGATTTTTTATGTGGCCGACTGTTTAAAAGCTATCATCTATTAAGACAGAAAAAGCAAATGTTATCCTGATATGATAGAGGATATCTCTGACATCCCTTAATTCACACACCAAAACCCTGAACAGCAAACATGCAATTCTTTGCTTAAATTAAAGAAGAAATTTCAGTACTTTATTATAAATAAGTTTATCTTTAAGTAAGAAATAAAGAAGATACTTACATATCTCATTATACTCGTTCAAGGACTTGGAAAGATTAACAGAAATACCTCGCAAATCTGTGTATTTGGTGATAGCCAGTCTGTTGATTTCCTCAAGAAGAGTGTAGTAGTCCTGAAAGGAACATAGTAGTTATTATATTGATAGTCTGTTCATAGCAGACAAATTCAGTTTGCTATTTATGAGATAATGTACCTACATAGATAGAGTTAATATTGTCTAGGTAAATTAAAATGTTCTAGTGTTACGCTTATGAGCTGATAGTGACATGTGGAAAATATTATGTAGGTAGTCGTAAAACATTCTCAATCTACTAATCATATATTCAAATGCTCCTTCAAAACTAGGAGCTTAACATAAAAAAGTATTTTTATGTGTAAAGAAAGAAAAAAAATATGCTTATTTTTTACAAATGTAACAGCAATTTTTTTTTTACATTATTTAGTGAAAAAGAATGAATCAAATTGTATCAAAAGTGTCTCTGATCAGCATATCGTTGTAGACAATTAAATATATTTACATAATACACAATACATAATTCACTTTAAGTAACGAACAAAGGAATGAAAGATATTATTATGTAGAAAAATATTGGCACAATATAGTAAATAAATGAACATAGTAAGCTAGTAGTATGTTCATATTTTTAACATAGTATCTAAGTAAAATAGATGTGTTGGAAGCAGTAATGTGTATCTTCAGTTTTTATAGACACAATAATATTGATATTAAGATACAACTATGGAATAAAAATTAATGCCAATTTGCCATTTCATTTATTTGCTAAAATAAATTACAATTTATCTAATGTAAGGGTTGACTTTGGGATCGAAAGGATTATCTTAGGGGGTTATCTCCGATTATTTATTGATTGCAACAGTGCACCTATCAAATTAAACGAATTAATGAAATAATCAACGATATGAAGAAACAAATTTATGTAATAAATAAATAATAAAATAGAAGCAAAAAAATATACCTGACCGACAGCAAGTTCGCCCTGCAAATATTCCTTGGTGCGTTTGAAAAGAACTGTTGCCTTTCGACTTATAACTGGGTCATGAGGATCCAGCAGTTCAAAACTGGAACAACTTGTAGACGGTTGAAGTTCTATAAAAAAACATACTTGACATTAAATTATCCAATTTAAATATGGCAGGCCTCACTGATGTTTGCAATCAATTGAGTAGCCCATCTGGTGTCAGTAACCGCCCTCTTACAAAAGACAGAATGTGTTCTGTTGTGTTTCAGTGAGTAAGGAATGCCAGAGCCCATGTTCCTATCATCCTTCCAAATTCCTTATCCTTAATCCAACTATGGTTTACAATGCACTTGTTTGTAGTGTTTTTTGTGTTATAGGCAACCGTTGTCACCTACCTTTAAGTAAACAGTCAGCATGTCTGTCGATCTTAACATTAAAAAAAAGGTTGGTACTAGTTACCAGATCTTTATTGCTATGAACAAAGACTTTTTTTGCAAGGGGAGAATTCTTCAAAAAATACATTATGAACAAATGGCACATGCAATGCAAATGCCCATAGAGGTTATGTGGGATTTTTAAGGTGGCTTACTATTATACAATTATTCATCTTAAAACAATATTATCTACATGTAAATACATTTCATTCCTTAATTGCAGTTTTTTTTTTTTTTTTGTAGGTATGTGTAAATAAAATCATTAGAATATTAATTACCTACCTAATTGTTCATTTGATATCCTCAAGCTAAACCAATAATAGTAAATTGATAAAATTATGGCTTTTTTGTAGTGCTTTTATGTTTCAAATTTATACTTTTACGAAATTCAAATATATTAAATTAAATTTATTATTTTTTTTTTTTTTTTCAAATTTATACTTTTACAAAATATGATATAATAGTAGTCTAAATTATGGATTATATGTGATTCTTTTTTTATTTAATTTATACTTTTACGAGATTATGTACTGAAATTACTAGTTGAACACTATGTCACTATCCACTCCTAATCCCTTATCCTTAAATCCTACTGCAGTCGGCAGCACACTTGCAGCAGCTTTGGCGTTGCTTGTGTTATAGGCGACGGTAGCCACCTACCATCAAGTGGACCGTCAGCGACTAAATATAAGAAATACAATGAATATAAGCAATAGTTAAAAAGAATAGCTATAGACGGGAATCCCACCCGTAAGGAGGATGAGGATGAATGAGGATGGATGTAAGAAAGATATAGGATGAGGAATGAAAGTACGAGAGGCACAAAAGCGAGAACTGGCATGGAAGAGAACAGTAGAAATAGGCTTCAGCTATTGCTGGAGGGATTCTGAACAAAAAAAAAGTGGACCGTCAGCCTGTCTGCCGACCTTAACATAAAAAAATAATTACGAACGTTATTTACACGAACTATCCCAACACTTACCTTTCTGGCGATTGTCCCTTTGCCATTTGTCAACATTATCTTCAACAGACATGGTTATTCACTAGAGTGTTCTTTATTCTTGAAGGAGAATGTTTTTTTAAAGTACCTTTTTACACAATAGCCACTTTTCCGTATTATGCTACAAAATATTGGCTTTGAGATTTAATACTAAATAAATAAAACTCGAAATATTGACCAAGAACTCGACTTCGTTCGTATTTGTTCTGAACTGACTGAACCACAGGACTGAACTGAACTAAAACGTAGTGAGTGAGTGATTGATTACATTCTCTTTGAACTGAACTAAATCAAAACTTGACAGCGCTGCGCCACAGAGCATATAATAATACTAGCGTACAGAACACAGAACCTTAAAGTGGGAGCGGAATGCACAGACTGCGTGGAAGATGTGAAACCATGTAATTTTATTTTTCACATTAAAACAATTTTTTTTTTTAATATTTTGTAAAAAAAATAATCACTTGACAATTACGACTATAACAGGTGTATTAATTTCTTTTTAATTAATGAAATTCAGATTGTCTAATAATATTTGAAAAAATAAATTATTCACCACCATGAATAAACAAATGTTTCCTTATACTATGTGTTTCTCTGCTTTATTTACTTAAGCACACTTCGTAATTACTTTCAAAAGTAATAAAAATATAAATTCTCTCTCGAATTGAAAATAGTGTAAACCAATGTTGGCTCTTATCTGTTTGGTGGTCGAAAAGCACATTTTGTCTTTTTTTTCTGCCCTACCTATAGTTCTGTTTTTGAGTGAGTAAAACTCCACAAACCACAAATGTCCATTTTCGTAACTTCAGAAAGACATCGCTGGAAAGAATTGTGAAAAAACTTAACTTGCCCACCCGCAAACATTCCAATGTACAATATCCTTGGCCTCTATCAAAGAATTTAGAACATTCCGTAATGTGACATTTAGAACCACGTGGTACAAAATCGCCAACTTTACTAGGCTATTTAGCTACGCCATGGCCATCCTGATTACGGCGATCAGGATCAATATTTTTTTAGAAAAATTTTCCATTTATTTAATCTTTTTGGTTTCTATGGTTCAAGCTAGTCAATTTACATGGTATCGTATAATTTAGCTTAGCTGCATATATTACCAATCGGTGCCGCGACTTCGTTCGCGTTGAAAAATAAAAGATATAACGCCTGACAAAATATGTAAAGCAAAATAACGCCTTAAATACACTGATGCCTAACAATATTTAAGCCAAGCGTTAGATCTTTAATTTAAATAGCTTGTGCCTTCCTGGAATATTTAGTCTATGTCCATCCTGAAATTCTATGTGGTAAAAGATTTTTTTTTAAACCGGTTCGAAGATTACCTCCTACATACAAAATTTACCTCTTTATAATATTATTTTCAAAGATGTTGTATTAGTCTGTACCTAAATGGACAGCCCTTACTTTTCGCCTCGACCTATATAAATAGGTGTGATAATATTTTCCATTACGAACATAATTTCAATATATTACCACTGTATGATTTTAGTGAAATTAATTTTAAAATGACATAAAATATTTAATAAATGTAGTTTTTTTTAAAAATATGATTGGCATTCTTTTTGGTTTGATATACCTACAAGACTTACCTGACTGGCATTTTACATATAGCCATGTAATGTACATAAAAGACAAAATATTTCAAAATTCAAACAGTCGAATTCCGAGACACATTCAATTTGTTTAATTCAGAGTTTTGTGGTGAAACCGAGGGAAGAGCAGTTTCACAAGAAATTTGCATACCTATATTTATAAATAGTTTTTAGAATATAAGTACAGTAAAAGTACCCAGTAATGCGTGAATGCATATCTGTCCATGCGGGACAGGCGGGCGTGCAAATCGGTAATGCTTGTTGGGAGTTGTACTGTCTGGAGCATGGAATTCAGCCGGATGGACAAATGCCATCGGACAAAACTGTCGGCGGTGGCGACGACTCCTTCAACACGTTCTTTAGTGAAACGGGCGCAGGCAAACATGTACCGAGAGCTGTATTCGTCGATTTAGAACCAACTGTAGTAGACGAGGTACGCACAGGTACGTATCGCCAATTGTTTCATCCGGAGCAGTTGATCACCGGCAAAGAAGACGCCGCGAATAATTACGCCAGGGGGCATTACACCATAGGTAAAGAAATAGTGGATCTCGTTTTGGACAGGATCCGCAAGCTTGCCGATCAATGCACTGGACTGCAGGGATTCCTAATTTTCCATTCGTTCGGAGGCGGTACTGGCTCAGGCTTTGCTTCGTTGCTCATGGAGCGTCTGTCTGTCGACTACGGTAAAAAATCAAAATTGGAATTTGCAATTTACCCAGCGCCACAGATATCTACTGCCGTTGTGGAGCCATACAATTCCATTTTGACGACACACACCACTTTGGAACACTCGGACGCTGCGTTCATGGTGGACAATGAAGCCATTTATGATATCTGCAGAAGAAACCTTGACATTGAGAGACCAACGTATACGAACTTGAACCGCTTAATCGGACAGATTGTTTCGTCCATCACTGCCTCGCTTAGATTCGATGGTGCTTTGAACGTAGACTTGACGGAGTTCCAGACAAACTTGGTACCATATCCTCGAATTCACTTTCCTCTAGTCACTTACGCTCCCGTGATTTCTGCAGAGAAAGCTTACCACGAGCAACTATCTGTTGCGGAGATAACGAACGCCTGCTTTGAACCGGCCAATCAAATGGTGAAGTGTGACCCACGCCATGGCAAGTATATGGCGTGTTGCATGCTGTACCGCGGGGATGTAGTACCCAAGGATGTGAACGCTGCTATTGGTACTATTAAGACTAAACGTACGATTCAGTTTGTCGACTGGAGCCCGACCGGTTTCAAAGTTGGTATCAATTACCAGCCCCCGACTGTGGTGCCTGGCGGTGATCTAGCGAAGGTTCAACGCGCGGTGTGCATGCTTTCAAACACTACCGCCATCGCTGAAGCTTGGTCTCGACTGAACCACAAATTCGACTTGATGTACGCCAAGCGAGCCTTTGTTCACTGGTACGTAGGTGAAGGAATGGAGGAGGGTGAGTTTTCAGAGGCTCGCGAGGACTTGGCGGCTCTCGAGAAAGACTACGAAGAAGTAGGCATGGACTCTGGGGAAGGTGAGGGCGAAGGTGGCGAGGAATATTAATTTTATATGTTTACTTATAGGAATTTTTAATTTATTTCGCTTAGCTCTAAAGTAGGAGAAGGCGAGGCTTGCAAAGATTTTATATTTTATTTATGTTCTACATGTACATCGCTGTTAACGAAGAATATTTGTTTTTCTGTTATTTCACTTTGATCAAAAATATTGTTTTTGTTGTAATTAGGTTATTAGTTATTCCAAATAAATTTACAAGTGAACTTTGCATTTTAATATTTTGCAGGTATCGATATTAACTCTTAGATCAACTATGGTTTTTATTACTCATGGTCATGGCATTGTCTCACCCTCTCTTGCCCGTGGTCTACTCGCCTTATTCACCTGGGTGTACCACGAGGAATTGACTCACTGGGGCAGTAGACTTAATTCAACCGAGTTAACTCATCATCGTCTCGGCTATTGCGAGACGGTCTCGGCCTTTGTCCACCTCCTCTGTGGACAAAGGCCTCCACCCTAATTCTCCAAAAGGACCGATCAGAAGCAGCCTGGGTCCACCGTCGACCCGCAGCCCTTATCAGGGTCATCTTTCCACCTTGTGGGTGGACGACCTATGCTTCGCTTGCCTGGTGCCTCGCGTGGTCTCCACTAGAGAACCTTCCGGCCTGAGCGGCCGTCGGCTCTTGTGTCCTGCCAACTGCCACTTACTAATCCTCAGGGTTATGTCGGAAACTTTCGTTCGTCTACGAATCTCATTCCTGATTCAATCTCGTAGTGAAACCTCAGCATAGCCCTGTCCATAGCTCGTTGAGTTTTCTTACGAAGCCCATAGTTAAGAGGCCATATTTCAGCACCATATGTCATTGGTCAAAAACTTAAGACACTGAGGCATTTTGGACTAGATGTATCGGAGCTTCCCGAACGCTGCCCATCCGAGCTGGATTCGACAACTGACCTCCTTCTCAGCTGGCTCTATATACCTAATTGGACTGTTTGTTCCAAGTAGTACTCAACAACTTCGAAAGTTGAATTTCCAACCGTTACTACTGTACATATTCTTAAGGCCCACCTTTTAACCCTATAGTATTACAATTCATAAAGTACCTACCTAGATCAGGAAATTAAACCCAGATTAACAACTACTATGAAATCTGTCCGCCTATGTTGCTCTGTTAACTTCTTCAAACCCATCTTAATACGGTTTTCAATAATGTAAAAGGTGACCAAACAAGGAATGCGTGTCGCTATGTAGACTAATTGTAAATAATTTGTTCATTTAGGAGTGTTTTATTTCCTACAATATTAAGTATGAATGTACATACATTCCAAATTTCACTGTACAATGTTCCCAGTAGCTCAGCGTTTGCGCTCACCTGATTGCCTCGCGGTATCATTCGAAATCATACCTAAGTCAGTTTTATGGAAAACCAGTCCCAGTGTGTACCTCTGCGCATGCGCATTCGCTCACTCAATTTAACTAAGTATACTTAATTTTATTATAGCTTATAATTAACATTATTGACGTATGTGTATGGACTTTGATCCATTAACTCATTTTTCAACCTCAACTCAACAAGGCCTGAATGTATTGAGGCTAATGGCCCATACAATTATGATCAACTCGTTGAATGAGTGGTAGAGTGCTTCCCTTAACGCTCTGTTCTAGGGTTCTCAAGTTCGATTCCCGGCAGGGTCAGCTTTGAAAATATTCAAAGTTGATTCTGGTCTGGATCTGGAAAGTAGTGACAGGGCGCACTTCGGTTCGTGGTCATTTGAGAGCCCATTGGCGGAAATAACCACCCCCTTACAGAAAACCACCGTGAAATAACATTACATGTAGAGTGAGCAAGTAATGCCAGAATTCATTTAGTTATCCTCAATCCCACTATGGTCTTGCAACGCACTTGCAGCACCTGTGCTGTTGCATATTTTATAGGCGACGGTGGCCACCTACCACCAAGTGGAATGTCAGCCTGTTTGTCGACCTTAACATTAAAAAAACCTTTCGTGACAAAGACACAAAAGTTTGGTCCAAAGTACAAAAAATTTTATGACAAAATATATGATAAAATAAAATAACATTGTTTCATAGCATTAAAACTTTTAACTTTATATTTAAAATTACTATAGCAAAGGTACACATTTAAAACAAAATTTACTCATCCCATTTCTTAAATTCAAGACCCTCCGGTGGCTTCACTTCCACTTTCTCCGTGCGTACTTGATCCCAGTTCGTGCTCAGGACTGTACCCCCGGATTCCACCTACAAAATAGTTTCACTAAATTAAACTCAACATTCGAGGTCTCTAGCAAAAGTAGGTATCTCTTCTCAACATAAGTAGGTAAGGGTCCACCACTATGTTAGCCTACGGCGGATGTCAAACCTTCACTTAACTTGCGAAGATTTCTAATCTAATACGTCATATTTTCATATATATTATGTTTTAATATATATGTTTCCATATATAATTTTTAATTTTCATATTTATAATGCATTATATTTTCATTTAAAGTATCATATAGCCCACTGACCAGGCACGTATCCAGACTTTTGGTTCGGGGGGGGGGGACAAACATTGAAACAACCATGTGAACTGTGTAAAAATCGCTGTAATCACTGTATTTTACTCTAATTTTTCTGAAAAATCTTTCACAGGTTTTTAGAGAAATCAAGAACCTACTCTTTTCCGTCGCAGCTATGAATGTAGACGCAGTTTGGGCAACAGTTCTGTTTGTGCAGGATAGTTCTCTCAATGTAATGACAATAGGTTTGAGTAACTCACAAAATACATTTATAGAGTCTTGACGTTCTATAAATCTAGTGTCACACATGCCGATCAGTCTTTTTTCTTACTTTCTGAATGAATGACATCTATCGTTTTTTTTTTTTCAGTCAGATTTCGGGGGGGGGGGATAAATCCCAACTATCCCCCCTCTGTATACGTGCTTGCCACTGACATCTGAATTTTCGTCTGATTTATTAACAGCAATTGAACTAATACTGTCTGATCATTTTAAAAACGATAATGAAAAATAAAAACAAAATTGGCACATATTACGGCTTTGTTTTACGAAAAACGAAAGACCGATAGGCAAGTATGGGGACGTTGCCTCTAGAAATGCGTAACCTCAGGAAGAAAAAGAATATGATAGGTGAATGGGCTAAAACCTCAGACAGCCTACAAGGTAGACACAATTGCGAATAATGGCTGAGGAAAGAAGGAAAATGAAAAACAGCCTAGCATCCTTCACTCACGCACCGAAATCCGTCGCCTATAACACAAGCAACATCACAGGTTCTGCAAGTGCGCTGCCGATCATAATAGGATTATGGATAAAAGATTGGGAGAGTAACAAGTGTGTTAATACTAACAAAACTCTTGTTCATTGCTCTTCTGACTTCATCGGAGCCTTCTCCGTATATCTTAGAAAAGAGTGCGTTGAGAGCAGCGTCACCTTCGGGCTTCTCTTCGGCTTCCTGAAAAAATATATTACATCAAATACAAATCATAGAGAGCTTACTATCGAATTCACATATTGTTAAAAAGGTCCACGGTATCCATTCTTTAGTATTTCTCTACGGGGAGATTCCCACCGGGGCAGATCTACCACTTTGATGGCACTTATTTGCGGAGCATGGATTCTGCAAGGGACCTTGGTTCTGACTGACTCAAAACTTAATGTCCATATCGATAATATTGTGAAAAAAGCATTCAGGTCCCTTGGTTTTATAATTAGAAGCTCCAGGGAGTTCAAAAACCCATCCACAATTATAGCTTTTTATAATGCTTATGTACGCTCTGGTATGAAATATTGCTCAAAAGCATTTGTCTTACTGATGCGGTCTAGCTAAGGCCTCTCAAGCTATTCAGCCAGAATGAATCACTTCAATGTCGATTCACTGCAGTCCCAGAGGCTTATGCTCGATGTTTTGTTTTTCTGAAAATTCGTCCAAGCTCTTGTCGCGCATAAACTTTGTGGTTCCTCGTCGAGCGCTTAGGCCAGGCATCTGATATAATACCCCATTTCAACTGAATAAATTGGTACAATACAGCATTCAAATCAGTTATGCCGTTTCTGAGATTACCGTGCACAAACTCACAGAAGTCAATTCAGTGAAGTCCAATTCATTAGTGGTAAAAAAATATATATAAATAAGCATAAAACGCCACTACGTCTCATATTCGATAAAATTGTTTCTATTGTGCATGGTTTCTTTGGTGACAAGTTCAAATTCAAATTCAAATTCAAACCATTTATTTGCCTGTACATGGGTGTATTTTTACAATAATAACCTCCCAGCATGTACTACCACATATTATGGTGTGCAAAATATATGTAAATATTCCTCAAAAAAGTTATTTTCCGCATGGATTTCATTAGAGTTTACAATTTTCATATGCCTTATAATCAATAAAAAATACGATCTAATGGACAAAAATACGATCTATGATCAAAAGCACGCTTTGTTAGAGTCAATCAATCATTCATGTCAGATCACGTGCCAATCTTTGTTTAGTCATTTCATTCATAGCGATCAAATGGATCATTTCTCGCATCATCGATCCTGGAAGCTGGTGCTTTGGTCAAGGAGCTTAGTAATGATTATGTACCGTGAAACCAGGATTCTATGAAAAAGCGGCTAAGGAGTCTAGGTAGGTATTATATACCTAGACTCCTCGCCACTGGTGAAATCACCGCATATGAAACACTGTTGACCCTTGATCTATTTAAATAAGCAGTTAAACGCATAAACAGTAGGTCCTTCGTCCTCAGCAGGACAAAAAATATATATAAATATAAAAGAATTTTAGATGGCTGTCGGTGATATCATAGTAATAGCAAGAGATATAGTTTGTACAGCTGCAAGCGGCCGAATTTGTCCTACTGAGCTTTCTACAAGATCTAATTCTAAAGAAATGCGCTTACCATCTTATTTATTTCCTGTTCTATTTTATTCCAGTCCTTTCTAAATAATTTTGGTGGCTGTTGTGGTCCCGAAGCGTCTATAACAGCTGGAAAGATAATTGTAACATGTAAGATAAATTTATTTAATATTACCTATATTAAAATAAATGCATTTAATTAAAGTTTAATTAAATTAAAAGGCAACGCTGGTCATAAATGCAAATTTTATTAAGCATAACGTTTGTGCTGTAACATACTACAAAAGTAAAATTTAATAAATCCTAGTGAAGTGATGATACATGAAATGTCACAGTTCTGCAGCATATTAAAAATTTAGTTAAAAATATAGTAAATTTTTAATATGTTTTTATAATTAGCTTTCTTTGAAGTTTTGAGTGTACTATAAGCAATTAACAATATTAAAAAGTATAATGATATAGAATGAAAAAAAAAACATAAGTATAATAACTATGTTCCAGTAATATAATTTTTTTGACAATATATAAAATTTATTATTTAAGATATAGAAGGAAATAGAAACAAATTTATAAAACACAACACAATCTTACCTTGAGGTATTGCTTTAACTGTCTCTCCCTTGCTGTCTCCTTCCAATACCGTCCATCTTAAGCCCTCAACTTTTCTTAACTTAACTTCTATCTTAGACGGAGTCACCACGTGAGTGGACTTGGATGGATCTATTTCATGGGCTAATTCCAATTCGAGACTATACTCTGCAGTTGAGTTTGGCACTGGGCAGGTTAGAGACAACTGAAATGACATCATTAATAATCTCATCACTACAATTTAATAAGCATGTGAGGGCCCCTAGGCAATTGTCTCAGGGTTCCTTAACCCTTTTGTATTTTCCTCAATTATGTAATTCTATAATTTATAATTACGCTGTTTTTACTACATTATCAAGTTATGCTTCATTTTCACTTTTTTTTCACTGAGCTTGGAGGCCCCTAGCCAATGCAGGCGTCTAGGCAGTTGCTTACACCGCCTACTGGATCATCCGGCCCTGTATCAAGTCTTTTAACAGTCCTTTACAGACTTTTAAAGCTATAGGATAATGCAAAGAAATATATATGTTAGTATCTTAAGAAAACTTAGTAAATAAGGTCAACTTTAAAATGAATCATGAATTGGAAGAAGGGAATAAAGCCAAAAAATAGGAATTAAAAATAATAATATTTAATTCTTAATTTTCAACTTTGATTTAAAAAAAAAAAAACAATTATTGCAGGTATCTAAAAAATGGCCAATAGTTTCGTTACAGAGATTACGTACTAACCTAACGGATATGTTAGTGAAAACAAAATAGAAAAGCAGATTCCATTCAAAATAATTTATATATAACTACAAATAAATAAAATCATGTTATTAAATCCTAATACTTCAACTAGAAGCTCTAATAAGTTACTTTTAGTCTTTATAAAATAACACATAACTGGCTGCAACGCTCCATCAAGTTTCAGATATACCGTATGCAATAATTATGAATTATGAGTTATGAAAAAAAATGCACTGGAATCGAGTCCACCGCCATATAAAATAGTTAGTGTTAGAAAGAAAGGCAACAAAACCTGCTCATCGAAAAGACTGAAGAAAGATCCGTTATAGTTATTATTTTATAGTTATTTTATCCTGCTAAGACATCATCTCTTATGTGTGTGTCCAATATTCCGCTTATACCCAACCGTTTTTAAAGTACCTATCCCCATAAACTAAACTGAAGTGATTCGGGTCGCGAGTGCTGAAGAGAAATCCAAAGCTTTGGAAGAAGACTCAAGCCACGAAGAATCCCACGTGTCACAACAGTGAGTAATAGAATAAGTTTCTTTAATTCTAATTACCTTATCCCGCATACCTATACAGTCTACACCCGCCGTATTGGGCTCAAACTCAAATATTTCTTTCGGCAGCCATTACATTAAATATTGGCTCTTCGTATATTAAGTTTTAGTCCAAAGTATTTAAAGAGTCACAATCAACCTCATGGTTTCACCTCATCTATTTTGGTTCTCTGATATTGTTTTGTTTCAATCTTGTTTTCTTATTGATTGAACTATATGATGAATAGGGTTGCCAGATTTTTTTTTATACTGTAAGGGACAAATGCTCAATTTGACAAAAAAAAAACGGGATTTTAATTTTTTTTCCAGGACAAATGAAAAACATGTATTTTACGTTCTTATTTTTATGTGTCTTTATTATTAGTTAATATTTATATTTTAAAGAAGATCGTGTAAGTTTTAACATTATCTTTGTTTGATTTCCCATATTTGTAGAATTCAATGCATTTTGAAAAGGACGTTTGCTTTCTGAGAAATCGCATCGTGGTGTCAAATATTCTATAAAATTTATGCAGCATTATACTTTGGCATAAGTAGATAATCCGCTAGTTACTTGTCTTGCTTGACTTCCAAAAAAGCAGTGAGCTATTATGTAGCTCATGGCAAAAAAGTTGTCTTTTAATCTTTGCTTTTAATCTTCGCGAAAAGTGAATGCCGTGCATTTCAACAACTGATAGAAAATCTGATTCAATCTTTTTTTTTGGTTGTTGTTTCTATCGAAAACATTACATTATGCGCATTATTAATCGATAATGTTGAAATACGGGACAAATTCTGTCCCGGCGGGACGTTTAAAATCATGCCTGAAATACGGAATGTCCCAGGAAATACAGGACGTCTGGCAACACTAGTTATGAACTACTTAGGTCAGCTTAACTGACTTCTCCTAATACAGGTATTAACTTAAAAGGAGTGTTGGCTCATATAATAAATGTGTAGTAAATAATAAATTGAATTTTGTTTTCTAAAAGAAACATTAATCACGTTTTTGGTGAAATTATCGCCTTGAAATTTTTGAACTAGATTTTAAACTTACACTTCTGCTTCCATATAGAACTTTGACTTTTTCACCGGGAGCATTCTTCAGTAAAATGGTTATTACAACCTGGGTTTCAGTTTGATACCAATCATGTTTGATTTTCGGCTTTACGGCCTGTAACATAAACACAGAAAGATATTGTTATTTATCTTACTTGGTAAATAGCTGTTCACTATTCACACATAATATTTGTAAATTTGTTAATATTAATGTTATATATAAAGATGTCTTACTTCCGCAGGTGGTTGACTCTCGTTCGAATCACTCATGGTTATCAATTAGTTATAATATTTTTAACACACTCGGTTACACTATTTTCAGCTGCAGTTATTTATTTTTAACAATAACGACACCGACTTTATGAGTAGAGTGTGGTAGAGTTGTTTTGAGTCGAGAAACTTCGTTTATTCTTTTCTTTCTAATATGTGTCAAACTTATCTCAATAGATGAATAGATAGACCATGAATAGATAGACCCAGTCATCTACACATCTACTTATCTATGGCATTTCAATTGACATCGTGTCTTAACGTCAATGACCAAGGAAATTAAATACTCTGAGCTAACCACAGAGCACTCATTTGTAATTTGTAATGAGTAAATTGGTAATTTGCGATGGCTAGCTAATAATACTTAATACTTAGCTAATAATTTGTCTGTGAGTTTGTGCACGGTAATCTCAGAAACGGCATAACCGATTTGAATGCCGTTTTCACTGATGTATTGTACCAAGCTTTCCGTGACATTTTGTGTTTGTTACATTCCAATCCGTTAACAAACAAAAAAATGGTTGTCTGTAAGGTAAAGTCGGTTTACGGACGATAGTTTAACGTGACAACATCATAACAAAACATTCTTTGATTGCATACTTTTATGACGAGTGGAAGAGAGATAGATGCGGCGCAAGCCGATCGTGCCTTTCGCTCGCGCGTGCCGCGATCTTGCTCCGATCGTAACGGGACAATATGTCATCATTTTTCGTGCGTGCAGCCGGCGTTTATGGATTTATTAGACGTTGTCAGGTCAAAAGTTAGCCGTTATACCGAATACCACGCGTACGAGTTGCGGGCTCAGTTAGTATTTCCCCGCCTCTTTTTTCTTTCTTTCTTTGTTCTCCGTTTCAGCCTCTTTTACTAGAGCGTAAGCGTACAGTATATCAACAGCCTGTATAACTCCCACTTTGATATTATTTTTCAAATTGCGGGAGTTATTCAGGTATAATTTTGCCCTGTTGAGACAAGCCCTTGCTTCTGCTGTCTTATCTGGGTAATTTAATTGTACGGTGTTACGTGCATGAAATTATTAAAGGAAAGTCAGGGAAAAGAAGAATTTGCTTGTCACATAGAAATAAAACAATAGTTAAAATAACTCAATGGTTAAAATCACCTAGATATATTTTAGCTGCTAAGCAGTTTCAGGCACATATTTCATTTTAGGTGTGCTATTTTCTCTGTCATCAAGCACGAGAAAACAGAACCTGAAATCGTTGAAAGAAGGTATCCTTTGCGAAGTAGAAAATCGCCAGAATTTCTAACTTATCAAGTTGTCGAATCAAATGCACCAACTACTTATGTTGAAGCTATTCAAGCGGAAGATGCTGATAAATGGCAGCTTGCAAATAGCTGGAGAAAGTTAAAACTTGGGAGATGGGAGACATTTTTTTTTGTACAAAAATGGACACTAAATGTACTTTGCTTTTTGTACATTATGCTCTGATCATTTGTTGTGAAATAAAAAACCAATATAACCGGCAAATTTTATTTTAATTCATACAATGTGTTCCATTATAAATGGTCCCATATATAATATAATAACTATCTAAAATTGTAGAAAAAAATTACAATATTAATAAAATTCAAGATATGGACCTTCATATTTGAAAAATAATTTCATATTGAAATTTATAAGAGATCTTTGGTGTTCTATAAATTGTTTAACAAATATAGAATGAAAGTCACATGAATGCCTGAAAATATAATATATTTATATATATTTAAATTTAATATCACGCTAAGTTCAATAAAAAATAACTACAATTGATTTATATATACATATAATTGTATATAATGTTCCATTTATAAGTTTATATATACTAAACAATAGCAAATTTGGAGCTCCGTAAGATTTTTGATTATGAAGTTATTTCACAACCTATTTTCCATTATAGTGTTAACTGTGCTTGTAAGGGAACACAGCCAGTTAAGTACATTTACAATTTAATGATAGGTCCATACAACCATGTCAACAGACAACAGTTTTACATTGAAGTTGAGTCAATAGGGATAATATACACTCAAAAGCGACAATTTGAGTACACACTGGTGTCACATTTAAGTGTAGTTAAGTGCGATTACTTACTAAGTTAAATACTTTTGTTAGTTATACCTGAAAAAAATTTAAAAGTAACTTAAATAGAGTACACATTTCTTTGATGCTCATATATAGCAACATATAAAAAAACGCCAGTTTATTGATTTTTGCAATCAAGTTTGCAAATATCTAATAAGTTTTTAATTTATAGGATTCACAAAAATAGCACTATACGTAATTAGTTATGAATATTAGGAATTAGTTTGCATTTATATTAATGACATTATACATATTGTTGCTACACTACCGCATTGGGTGAAAACCTGTAATGGTAGATTGTAAGTTTGTGTGTGTAAATAAAACAAATAGTGCACGAATATTGAAATTGACACCAACAGTAATAATTGATCATTATTTCACACTGAAAGTAGTTATTGACTCGCCGTATTGACTAAGAGTAAAAATCTTCAACAATTTAACAGTTTTCTACATTTTATTTGCGTAGTAATATGGAAAACTTCATAAGGATATCCATTCGAATACGGTTGGTTGCTTACGTTTATACATTTTAGACTAATTTGTATGTCATAATTCTATCCCTGCACAGGGATAGAACCTAAGCGACTAAAGGCGAAAAAACGGACGGCTTAACATCACAAAAGAATAAGCTGCCAAATAATTGTGTTTCCTACAATTTATATGAAACCTCATTAATAAGCCACTTGAATACACTTATGTAATTTATACGTATACTATGCGATTTAAATAAGAACAGGATCGTCGACTTTAGTTTATGTCGCAATAGGCATGATGACGGTATTAAAGAATCAAAGAATAAATGGTTTTGGAGAAAAATATATGTTGAAAGGAGTCTAAAAAATTACTCATTTTTTGTATTAAAATTGAGATTAATAAGATTTTCAATAAAATATAAGTATAAATAACTGCAATCGGCCAATCAGAGTTAACTGAAACACCAATCAGAGCGAACGACGTCACGCCCAGGTAAGTGCCATCGTGTTGATTGACTTTGCTTTGACAGAATGAAAAATCTGATGAGATGTCGGTGACGTCACGGTTCATCAGACGCGACGCCACGACACCTAAGAGCGTTTTCGCGCGTAATTCAAAATAGATTTAAAAACATTCAATAATTCGCGTCGAAATTTAGTTTTTTTTGCTGAAATATTATTTTTTTCGGATATGATAGACGTGCATCTAC
The DNA here is from genome assembly GCA_910589475.2 of Bembecia ichneumoniformis. Lineage (NCBI taxonomy): Eukaryota > Metazoa > Arthropoda > Insecta > Lepidoptera > Sesiidae > Bembecia > Bembecia ichneumoniformis. Next base: position 18,025,718 of record OU342530.1, read on the forward strand.
ATTATGGAAGGGAATTTCAAAATCTGTCATCATGCCTATTGATAGGGTGTACAAAACATATTTATTTTGTTGGTGGGACAGGTTGTTTTAAATGTTAAGGTCGTCAGGCAGGCTGATAGTCCACTTTGAATGACTACCAGACCATCGTCTGATTTATTAACAGCAATTGGACTAATACTCCTTGATCATTTTAAAAAACGATAGTAAAAAATAAAAACAAAATTGGAGCATGGCTTTGTTTTAAGAAAACTAAAGACCGATACGCAAGTATGTGGGACGTTGACTCTAGAAATGCGTAACCTCAGGAGGAAATAGAATATGATAGATGAATGGGCTAAAACCTCAGACAGCCTACAAGGTAGACACAATTGCGAATAATGTCTGAGGAAAGAAGGAAAATTCAAAACATCCTAACATCCTTCATTCACGCATCGAAATCCGTCGCCTATAACACAAGCAACATCACTGGTTCTGCAAGTGCGTCGCCTACCATATTAGCATTAAGTATAAGGGACTTAAGATTTTGACGAGCACGTTGGCTCAACCAACATGGTCGCTTGCCTTAACGCTCGATTCCCGGTAGGTCAACTATAAACTTTTCAAAATTGACTATGGTCTGGATAGTGACAGGGCATACTGCGTTTTGCCGTCATTTGGGCAACTCGCATGGAGGCAGTAACCACCCCCTTACGGTGAGAGATAAAGCTATGACAGAGCCCATTACCCTATTCCGTCATTGTACCTTATCCTTCATCTTGCTATGGTCAGCAGCGCACTCGCAGCACCTGTGGCGTTGCTTGTGTTATAGGCGACGATTACCACCTACCATCAAGTGCATCGTCATCAACTATTGACATATACTACATAATGATCAATGCGTTCACTGGGAGAAGAATGACATGACACTAGAGAGTTGTTTTTAAATATGCTTAAAACTGATAACGTAGAACATAAAAAGCTTCTGCAACATAGTTTATAAACCAGAAAGGTATGAAGGCGTATAAAATTGAAGTTAAAATAAAATAAAAATAATTAAAGAACGGCAACTGCAATAATTGTAATCAGGTTACAGAAATGTCAAATTAAGTTATGAAATATGACAAAAAACCTGACAAAATGCCTGTCCTATTCTTATTCCAATTGCACTGTATATTATTACACGTAAAGGCACTTTTGTTGAATGAAATAAAATGCTTTTCAAAATATCAAATTTTAACTTTTGAGATTTTCCTTCGAAACAAAACTAATTAAGTAATTCAATTTTTCCACTACATTACTTAAACAATATCAGACTCATTTTATTGTAAAGAGACTCGTTTTCAGGAGATTCGAGAGATTAAATATTATTTTAACTTAAGTAGGTACGCCACGAACAGAATACAAATTTGGAAATCAAGTGTTGGCTAAAAATGATTACATAATTATATAGAGCGTCCAGTGGGAGATTTTCAACTTTGCAAATAACTTTTTGTATTACCGAGTTATTATGGCCCAGAGATTCTTTTTTGAATTTTGAAATTAACATTAAAATTTACATGATAAAAACAAGTGAGAATTACACAAAAATACCACATAAAAGTTTGAATAATGTCTTCAAAAATACCTTTACAATATTGATCAGAAAACAACCCTCAGCTGTGCGATAATCATTTCTTACTTTAAAGATAATGTCATTTACTAACACTAGTGTCAACAACAACCCCGTAACTACCATAATTATCAAAAAAGTATTATTTTTTTAAAATACAAAATTGAAAATGAACCCCTGGGACGCACTACACTTTTAAATTAAATAAATTCATTCATAATTAAATATATTTGTACAAGTTTATGTGAAATAAATTTAAAATTCATTTTCAAATTATTCATTTTATAGCATGTACAGTTAAACCGTAAATTCATAGAGGACGGAACCAAAATATCATCTTACGGAACTCAGAAGGCACTTTGCAATTGAATTTAAGTATAGAAAAAATACGAACTGCCGTGACAACATTTGAAATTTATAAACTGGAAACGTTCATTTCATTTACTTAATTAAATGCTTTTATCCAGTTAAATTATTACCATAGTTCACGACAATTCGCTTTACAACAAAAAAAAATAAAAGAAAAACATTGGCCCCACATAACGTCATTTAAGTGTTAATCAGGCGATAAAAATCAAAATACTCCAAATAAAACACAGAAATGATTTTATCCGGCGTCAAAGACTGGATTTAAAAAAGAAAAAAAAATTCACACTTTGTATCTTTTTATTATTGGGAAAAATGATAAATATGGGAGTGGCTTGCAGAGGCGTAGCTCCCTGTATCGGCCGAGTTATCGAAATAAAACTGTTGAAAATTTAATATGTAAACTTTGCAGTTGCAGAATATAATGGGACTTTTTTTTTTGTAATTATACAAATTAGAGATACAGGATTTTATTAGTACCTTTGCTTGTTAATTAATTAATTAATCAATCAAAAAATCAAAGCAATTTTTTTTGCTTTGTAGTAAGTAGCTCTATTGTTACATGTAAGAGTTGATAAGGAAACGAGTGATTTCAACATTAAATACAATTGAATCGGTCATTTCAAAAACCTCTTAAGTAAAATTTTTTTCCAACATGCTTTTTTTGCTGAAAATGGTTTCTTAAAGAGAGATGCGTATCAAGATAGCATTCTGGAAGAGCATATGCCATTTTATAACAATATTTTTAGATGGCCAACTGCAAATGTTGAAGATAATCCAGATGAGAATGATGGAGAATATGACTATGTACCCATAATGATATTAAAACATGACAAATTAATACGTGTAAAATTATAATAAGATTATTTATAAGTGTAATTCTCAATTATAAGCAATAAAAAATATGATTACTACTATTGTTTCGGTTAAATTATATACCACTAACCTTATTTCTCGCTAAAACAACATAAGTCAAGAACTGTTTTTCAGGTTTTTTTCATTATTCCTATTAATAAGCTTTACATTGTCCTTTAAAACTCATTTGTTTGTGTATGAAACAGTTTTTATTGATTTCTGAAAAAAAACTAATTGTGACTAGGTTTTTGAAATGACCGATTCAATTAGACTGCAATTAATTGTATAATTGGCTCTAGGAAAGAATAAAAAAAATAATTACCAATCATCATAGTGTGATTGAATAACTAACAAACTGGCTTAACCAACAATTTTTCGATTCTAAAAAATAATTAAAATTAAGTTGAAAATAAGCTGCTGCAACTTCTTGGAAGAACAATAGCTCCCAGGTCCAAAAAATGCTATAAGGCCTACAAATAGTTCCCAGACATAATATAAAAGAGACATAGTGTGAACAGATCTTTCGTACTATTACAAGATTCTACATGTGAATGGTAGCTGCTGTGTATCTGGCTTCGCCGCGTCGCCACGTCCACTGACTCGGACGGTACTGAAAGTGAAAAAAATCACCATGACATTTTGAGACTTCTTAACGAAAAGTTATACTTAGATAGTCAAAGAAGCTTTCGTCAATGTAAAAGTGGTCAGACAGGCTGACGGACAATTTTATTGTAGGTGGCTACCTACACCGGTTCGCTTGCGAGGGGCGGATAGATCGCAGCCGGCAGCACCTGGTGGGGTGTTTTCGCGAGAGCACGTATGTATTTCTACGTGCTCCTCGTTATCCAGTTTCGGATCATCGAACGGGAAGAAGGATTCAGCCAAGAGCTGGACTGACTCCCCAGAGACACGCCACCCTTAACAGGAGCTTGTCATGTGTTCGTTCCGCCGTACCGTACCTGTAGACCCCGCCCCACAGGCTTTCCCTATTCTGTTGTGAGCACAACTCCTTCCAATTGGTTTCCTGAGCCCTCTTCACCGCTCTCTCGAACCTGTCTCTTACAACGAAGTAATCGCCCATACGGGCGACGTTTAGCCGCAGCGCATGCTATGCGCCATTTCTTCCTCATCATGTCTTGTTTCAGATCGCATAGCTCATCATTCCACCATGGTAATTTTAATTTTGAATTTGTTTTTACCCTGGCATCGATACGCTGCATGCGTTATCGATACATAACAGGATTAGGAATAGGTAGGTATCCCTCACTCACTCACTCACCGAAACACAACAGCACACATGCTGTTTTTTCACAGTGATCTAGGTGGTGGTCGCTGCCGCCAAACGGGCTGCCCAATTTATGACTGCCACTAGTAAAATAAGTGATAGTTAAATTAGCACTTGATTAATATATAATTTATTTAAATCTTATTATGAAACAGATATTTTAAGATGATTGTTTGTGATGACGGCTTAATCTATACTTATATTATAAATATTTTAAATTTGTATGTTTGTTTGTGTATGTAGCGAGTAATCTTCGAAACTCGAAAGATTTAAAAAAAAATCTTTCACCAATAGTTAGAACAGAATTTCAGGAGTAGACTATATACTATATTCAACGCAGGCAAAGCCGCGAGCACCAGCTATCTAAAAATTAAGATTAAATGCCTGGCAAATGTATAACAGCAATAAAGATCATAAATGTTGATGTGAAAAAGGAAGCGTTGACAAGTGATTTATTGATTAATGTATATAAATTGATGAATAACGTTCATAAATTGATATTGAACAATAAATTATTATCAATAAGTATATTTCTCAATAGCTGAGCCCGCAACGTTGTACGCGTTGTATTTGGTATAGCGCTTATCTTTTTTGTTTGTAAACCGATTGGAATGGAACAAACACTAAATATACGGGAAGCTTGCTACAATACACCAGTGAAAACAGCATTGAAATCGGTTTAGCCGTTTCTGAGATTAGCGTGAACAAACGCACAGACAAAAATAAATTCTAAAACCTATTTTTTTTACCTCAGTTACATAAGTACAACGTGTACAATTTTTTTTTAATGTTAAGATCGGCAGACAGGCTGACGGTCCACTTCATGGCCTACCATGAAGTGGACCGTCGCCTATAACACAAGCAACGCCAAAGCTGCTGCAAGCGCGGTGCCGACTTCAGTAGGATTAAGGGAAAGGAGATAGGGAAATGGGCTCTGGCATCCCTTACTCACTCACCGAAACACAACAGCACGCGTGCTGTTATTTCACGGTGGTCTTCTGTAAGGGGGTGGTTACTGCCGCCACTACTTAAATTGTTTTCTTGAAAAAATATATTTATATAGGTTGTTATGTCCACCGTTCGTATTAAAAATCCAATTGAAGTGGCACGTAGGTTATTTTATTATGACACTAGCTATGCACCGCGGTTTCATCCACCGTTTAATCCACTCAAACTGTCTTTGGGTAATGCTCGGTTATCATGGGGTAGCCGAACTTAGGCACCGAACCACAGCATCACAAGGACCCGTGGCGTGGAGGAAAGGGAATTTGAGGGTACGGGACTTATTAATACCTTAATAAGCAACTGGCCGCTGCGCGTGTGCGGATTCATGAAGGCGTATACAACCCACGCCGCCAAGGCGAACACCAGAGTGATGATGGTGACGGCAGCCACAGCTCCCCCCATAGAGGTCGATTGCGCCTCCGCGGATCGTGACTCGTGCGATTCCGGTGTCAATATCTTGGGCGCCTGAGTTTCCTTGACTGTGCAGAGGCAGTATTATAAACATCTACCAATAATTCAAAGATTCGCACATTACTTTGATTCATGGTATTAAATAAAGCCATGTAAATTAATTATTTGGTGCTGTGTAAATTATTCATTTACATTATTCAGTGAATAATGAATTATTGTTAATATGTTAACTAAAATAAGTAGGTGTTTAATAATTATGTTTTTTTTTTTAAATATTATTAAGGGTGGCAGGCAGGCTGACGGTCACTTGATGGTAGGTGGTTAGCGTGGTCTAAAAACACAAGCAACACTATTTGGTACATGTGCGCTGCCGGATTAGGAATTTTTTACTGCTCGCTTTAAGAATAAGAATCGTAGTAGTCACTAAATGGCTTAAGAGTTTAAACTACGAAGAAACAGAAAAAAACTATTCGTTCACAGTACAATATATTTTAGTAGATAACAATGTTTATATTATATTATGGAATTTTTTAGTAATTAAGTCAGTTATATCTTGCAATTTGTGGGTGTCAACTTTGTGCAACCTGCGGAGTGAGACCCGGTGACCTGTAATACAGGTATTCTTCAATAACTACCACGGGCACCAGGCTCTCACACAGTTACAACCATTGCTTGTACGTGTCAATTTAGATTAAGGGATTCACTGAGGCAAATGACATTTACTATAGAACTCGCTGGCGGCGGAGACAATTCAACGGGCCTAGAAATGGTGTTTTTTTGTTTTTACCATTAGAACATGACACAAATTTTTTTTTTTATCAATACAATTTTTTAATCTGATATCAATTTATTAATAGGTACAGGATTCATATGCGTGCAATAAGCCGTTTTCGGGAGAATTTTCAATAAAGGTCAAATTCTTCTTGTGTTCTAACTTTTTTTGTGGAGTTTCTATTACTTTAACGAAAATTCTAATTAATACAATTGGTTCTTCACGTGTTTAAGTATAATATATATTTTTTTCAAAGCAATTGTCTTGTCTATTTCTTGTAACATTTTCATTAAACAATGGATATTTTTAGGATTTAGCGTTTGTCTCCCCCTTAAGATTGTTTATATCATTTGTGTGGTTCTATGTGATTGTGTGGAGAAAATAAATGCATTATTATTATTATTAATTTCAGTTTAAATAGAACTGTGTAAATCGATAGCAAAAATTCGAAATCTGTATGTACTCGTATCTTCGATAGGAAAAGCTACTTTATGAACGTGTGATACAGGTTATATTTTATTGTGATAAATATTGGATATACGGCAGCTTCAAAGGTTCATTCCTTTCATCTTCAGTTGTACTCACCAGTGACGTCAACAGCAGTTGTGTTAAGGACGGTCGCGTCATGTGGCACGTTTTGTCCGTCCGTCACGTACGCCGTGTTATTATCCGATTTCGGTTTGGTGACGTTGCATTGTGAGATGTTGGTTATTTGCAGCGCATCACAACCTGGAGGAAACATTCTATATTAGAAGAGACAGATAAAAACACGTGGAGCGGAGACAGGAGATCTATCTATTTGGAGAGGCACCGCAAGAAGAAGATGCAAAAGCACGCTGGTGGTGGTTAGAGCTCTGATGGTATCTTAGAAACACAAGAGGAATGCAAGTGCAACACTATATGGAGGGTAACTTTTACTTCCACCAAGCACACATGCAGCCATTAATTAAGCACATTAATTTTGTTTCATTTAACAATAATGTATGTATGCACAAATAATGTATATACATACATTATTTGGGCCATCGCTCAGTACTTGGTTCTAAGACTGCCAATCTCGATAGGATAAAGAGAAGAAAATATTGCGAGAGGCTAATTGAATCTTTCATACCCTACAATGGTCTTCTTTAAGGAGATTTTCTGTTTGTATGACATTGACGTACGAACAAATTGCTATTATCTTGAAGGAAAACCTTTTATTTTCTCATGAACCTCATCGCCAGACAACCAGACGGTCCACATGATGGTAGGTGGCTAATAACTAAATTTTTTTTAAAATAAATAACAATAAAACGTACGTCTGAGTGTCCAATCCTGTTTGTTTCTATCGGTACCACTGGAACACTTCTTTAGGGAATCACACCATGAACACTGAAATAAAAAAAAAAACAAATATTACATTGATTTTGTTTAATTTTCATAAATAAAACTAATTTTGTTTAATTTTCATAAATAAAACTAATGTCTAATTTTCATAATAATTGTTTAATTTTCATAGTCATAGAAATTGGACTTAACGTCGTATAAGGCCAATAAATTAGGGGAATAACCTAGCTTGATAGACAGATAGATGGCTTTCATTGTTATAACTATAGACGGATTATATGCATTTCCTTTTGCAAAAAGATATTCACCCAATAACTCATGCCTTATTGCTGCCCGCTGAAACACTCAAAATGGTCGTCGAACTAACAACGGACGCGGCTATTTTGTATACTGCTATACAAATAAACAGCCGCGGCCGTGGTTAGTATGTACCGCAACAAGTTGGGCAGCCCGTCTGGCGGCAGTAACCACCCCCTTACAGAAGACCACCGTGAAATAACAGCACGTGTGCTGTTGTTTCGGTGAGTGAGTAAGGGATGCCAGAGCCCATTTCCCTATCCACTCCTAATCCCTTATCCTTAATCCTACTGCAGTCGGCAGCGCACTTGCAGCAGTTTAGGCGTTGCTTGTGTTATAGGCGACGGTAGCCATCAAGTGGACCGTCAGCCTGAAATGACAATCCATCGTAACTACCTCGTCAGCGGTCGGCGAACTGAACGATGAACGACTATGTAAATACCATTGGCCACACTACGCCGCGATGCCTTTGAAGAAAAACAAAAAACCTACTAACAATTGTCCGCCATCAAGTCGCTCCTTGCGCACAATGGCGATCGCCTGAAGAGGGCAATTTAGGCCGATTATGTAATGGGATAAGTCTACCTTGTGTGTCCGTCTGTAAGCCACTATCAATGAGATGGGGACACAAACTTTACTATTATTGGGAGTAAATATTTGGTTACCCTAACATTGCTTCGTATCGAATTAGAGTCAGCAAGGAATTCCAAAGCAATCACAATCAAATCGGATACTTTTTCGATAATTTACCTAAAGATTCTTCGGAGCTCTCGCGCAAACTATACTATATAATTTATATAGATACACAGGCAAAGTCACGGGAAAAGGTAGTAGATGATAAAGAAGCCATTTCCTTGGGCTACTCAAAACAAGATCGGTTAAGCCATAATATTCATAGTCTTCCTTTCTCGTGTGTGGCCAAATCCTAGTCATAATGTGAATCTAATTTTTATACTTACATTGAAATTAGTTTTGTGGTTCATACAAGCTTCGCACGTTTCATAGAGAGGGCACGTTGGCAGCGCAACAATCTTTAATATGGTGTTGTTCGCAATTTCGTAGTGCTTGAAAGATACACGATGGTATTCGTATATTGTTTTCTGTCTTACATCTGAAAATCAAACAGAAGTTCATAGTCATATTTTGTTACCATCACGCGCAAACTGCTGAACTGATTTGGATGAAACTTTCTCCCTATTAAGAGAATCTTGATGGCAATTGAACTAGATGATGCCACTCGTGCACTTTGAGTGCCTTACGGTTTCGTTTCTGTGATTTAGTCATAAGTTCCCATTGGATGATATTTCAGACGTTATTGTCTAAACCGGTCATTCCATAAAATTGTCATATCCACTTTGAGTCGGGGAACACTGCTAAATTGGGTAGCAGTAGACAACATGAGGTGAAACCCGGTTTCTCGGGCTGTCGCGACTGCTGTGGAAATGTCCACCGAAGGAAGCAATGGGATGAAAGCGGCCACCGACTCTGCAATAGGTTGTGCCGCAGAGAAGAGGTTATGGGGTGCTTCAGAGATGAAGCCCCTCGCTGACTGCCCGCTACGAGAGGTGAGTATGGGGGGCTTGTACCGCTTCGCCCGGGGGCGGCGGACATGGGGTCGTCCGCCGTCATCACAACACCGGGCAATGAGGGGAGACATGCTGTGTGTTTCCGGCACGTCTCTCCACGGCGCGGGGCTCAAACTCCACGCCTAATCGAGATGGAGCCCGTAAGTGTGCGGGCCTCGTATGTTTCCACGATCCCTTACCTCCCCCCAAAATGCGATGCGAGGAAGCACCGTGAGTTTTTAGTGGGTTGAAGTCTCACATACCCCACCGATCTCCCCATTGTCGGTGTGGATCTGGTTTGCAGATTTTCCCACGCAAAAAAAGAGAAGGTATGCTAGGTCCGTTAGCTTATCAGAAAAACTAAAATACTCACAGAAAACGTAATTGTGGGTGAGATAGGCATCACTGATGCCGACTTTAACCGGATGTTCCTTGTCGGTGATGTTCTCCACCGGAATCGGAATGTATTTGTACGCGAACACTATGTCGCCGTTCTTATAGAGGGTGACGGCGAACGTGAAGTTAATGTCCTTCTGTTCTTGAAGAGTCACATTTTCCCATAGAGTGGTGAATTTCTCCCCTGAAATGCAAACATTTGTTTTGCTTTAACCAACAATATGCTCTTGATTTAATAACTAGTTACGAGAGAACGAAAATCAATTAGCTGGTTATAAAATCTAGTTATGAACTGGTTAAGATTTGCTTAATTAATAACTGGTTATGAAACAGTGAAGACAAATTCAATTTTCGATTACTTTTTGTGAAAATTGGTTAACAAAGGCTCTTTTATCGCTCTTTTTATTAGTAAATCCGTATCGAAACCCGTTGACAAGCAGACAGCTAAATATAGACATGTGCGAGGATAAAACTATCACTCGGGTGTCATACGGTATGTGTGTTCGCCGTGTATGCTGGAAGAGTTGTGGTATCTCTAAAGGTCAAATCACACATAAACGCACCAAGACGCGTCGCGGCGCGCACATTTGTCTTAGTAATTCTTATTTTTAATATCGATTGAAGTACATAACACAATTAATTTTCCAATAAAATAAATAATCATATTTACGAAGTTTCTATGTGTGAACGGGCTATGTGTGAGCTTATTACCTAAGATGTAAAATGCCACTGTTGCATTATATACCTACCTATTATGCGAATTTGACTAAGAAGCAAATTGCCTAACCTTCAATGCCTAAACTTTGTAATTGCCTAGATATTATTTCGTCTACAAATAGAAATGCCCAAACAGCATTTTGTCTCCAATGCTTAATGGACATACTGCTAACACTGCACTCTTTTCGATTAGAATCTATCTCCCATTTTGATTCTTTTTATTAAGTGTATACCTGCAAAGGTTGCAAGGGTGCACCACTGCACAGTATCCTAGTTAGATTATAAAATGAATGTTTTTCTTTTAAGCAATAAGAGTTTTATTTGTTTTGTTATATTCTTCGGTTTTTCGTAGGATTTCACGTATTTTAATCACTTTTTCAATACCTAGAAAGTAGACAAACCCGAATTTAATATCAATTAACCATTTTAGGCATTCTGCTTCTAGTCATTGAGTGCATGTAGTCTCAAGACCGCGTTTTAGGCATTGTGCGTAAAAATCCAGCAGTATACATTTTAGATACTGAGAGCTCAGAACCGAAAGGCCACTTGTCCGTAGCTAATTGACTCTGTATAAAAAAATAGTCTATATAAATGTAGCCTCAATAAAGTCAATGTAGACGTAAAAAAAGAAAAACGTAGAAATATTGTGAATATTCGGATTTGCTAATAAAAAATCGAAACAACACTGAAGTTTGGTTTTGTATGAGTTTTATGTTTTTTTTTTAAATGAAACAAAAAAAAATATGCCAGTTAATTGCGGATATTATAAGGTACCTATCGTCTAAGGTATATTAATTGTGTTTTGTTCAATAGGTGTTTTTACCTTTTAAGAAGAATTTGTAAAATATTAGGAACAAAGACTTAAACAAAAAAAAGCTTAAAAAGTTTATTCAGTATCTCGTATTTCCTCCCCGGACTCTAATGACTGCTTACATGAGGTTCCTCATGGAGCGGATGAGAGTCACAATCTTGTGGGATATTATCCCACTCTCCTTGTATAGCTGTTTTAAGCTGGCCAAGCGTCTCCGGAGCATGATCTCTCGCTCTAACTCGTCTCTTCAACTCATCTCATTAAGTATTCTATCCAGGCTTCTTGCTGGCCAGCCCATAACTGTAATACCGATTTCGCTCAGGCATATTATTTACAAATCCTGCAGTATGAGCCCCCCAGATTTATGTCCTGCATAAAAATTAACTCTTCGCCAATAAAATGTGTGTAGGGTACCACATGAGGCTCCAGACACTCTTCGATGTAACGTGACCCATTTAATGACGGTAAGCGAGGTCCAGATACAAAAGCAAGTTTGGTTTTTCAATCGGCACTTATGCCTCCCCTCTTGTGCAAAACGCTCTCCCTCTCTTCGATAGACCTTCTTTCTTCCTTCGTTACCATACCATACCATGATCTTGCTCTCGTCAGAAAAGAGAATTTTGCTCTATTGAATGTATAAGCGATTTAAGTGTTCTTCGGTGATAAGGCGCGCTCTTCGGTGGTCTACCGTTAATTTTGGGACATTGGCTGGTTAATGAGGTTTCAGGCCACGCTCCGCCAATCTTCTTCTAACGGTAGAATCGCTCACAGTCAATCCTCGAACCTCACGAAGCCGCTGCCGCAGTTGAATAGAGTTAAAGTGACGATCTTAGAGAAACTGACCCAATATACCGGTTATCTTGCTCAGACGTGACTCGTTATCTATCAGATCCTGGACTGCGAGTAAACATGCCAGTATCCCGATAACGCTTATATACACTCTTTTTGTAGCGGCCAGTTTATTTATTTGTTTATTTTGTATGCTATATGTTAATTGGTTCATTTATTTGTTTTTATCTTTCTTTTCTTTTTTTTGTCTTAAGTATTCTGCATTTAAAATGCGATTAAATGCAGAAATTCCCAAGGAATACTCATTGAAATAGGAATACATTTTGAATACACATTGAAGGAATACAACCTTTTCTCTGTCATTGAAGCAGTGCACTGTGTATAGATTGTATATGTATTTACATGTCTACATGTATGTATGCATATGTTTTTATGTATGTGTGTGTATGTATGTGTATATATATGTTTATGTATATGTATGTATAGTATATGTATATAGTAATTTATAAAGTATGTTTGTATGGTGCTCAATGAGTCACATACGGTGCTGGCTGAAAATCAGTGCTGTAGGTGTCTGTCTAGCACCTCAGCACAATGCTGAATCAGTATCCGATTCGCTGCCGCGAGGACACACACATACACGTTTTTGTTTATTATTCTGTCCTGTTTTGTATATAATGTCAGTGTCTTTCGTGCAGTGAATAAAAGTCTTTCTTTCTTTCTAACCTCTATATTAATTTATTGAATGAAAATTGGAAAATTTCAAATCAAATTTGAAATTGTGGTACACCATTGTGTAGACTAAACTGCAGGCTATTTAATGGTATCAGTCTTCTTTTTTTATTTAAATGCCGCCTAAGTAGTGCCTGCAGTGTTGTTTCGATTTTTTTTTTTTTTGATGAGAACTGTATGATAAAATGACGTACCGTCATCATAAAGCTTCACCAAACTTTCATTTGTGATCGTAGTGTCGAAGTTTGCCATGAGCGGTGCAATATATTGCGTGGCTGCCAACCAGGTATGAACCTGATCTCCGGTGAAGATGAAACCTCCAGTCGCTATGGTTACATTGGTCAACATGTGGCCGTAGAAAGGAAATTTAAATTTCAACTTGCTGATCTGAAACAATTGCAAAATTTTCATAGAATTCCCTTCCTGTTTGTATTTTTTTTTTACCGTGGCTTAGACAAACAAACAAACTAATGTGATTAAAGCATTGATCACTGTCAAGTAAAATAAATTAAAATGTAATTATATTACTCCTATTATTATATATCTAACATTAATATTATATAGGCTCTTCGGTATTCGGTATTATTTCAATTAACCTTTTTAAATAGATTGGAATGAAATAAATGTACCTACTTGACCTCATTCAAATCGGTAAGTCGTTTCTGAGATTGTTAAGGACGTAATTACATTTTTTACGCGCTCGAATTCAGCTAACTGCGCCAGCACACTACAGCAAAGTGCCCACACGCACATTGAAGCCGCACGGTGTACTTTGGAACTTTGTCGTTCTAATTATTTAGAAAAAAAAGGCGATACACCCGTGCTTCCGTGACCGCGTCTGAGCGGGGAAAGAGGTCGCAGTGCGATCCCTTAGAAAAATGTATGGAGAAAATATAGTGCGATTTTTAGTGTCTATTCTTTCTCAGAAATGAAAAAGTAATTTATTTGAGTACAAAATAATAAGCTAGACGTATAGAGGACTGTATAAGCTACAATTTCTTATTATTTTCATACTGTTAAAATATGCAGCGGATTTACTTATTTATGTACCTATCCAGACATCATTTTTCGATATTTTTAGCGATTCTTGCGATGGTAAAAATGTATTTATGTGAAAATTTTGTATTGGGCTGCCCAGTTTTCATTAGCTATCTTTAGAGATGAATACATTACCTTTTATTTTATACCATGGTATCTCTACAGTTGTGCTCCCTGGATATATAAATGGTACCGAAAAACCATTGATATTTGTGAATACGTCCTTAATTCAGACAGACAAAAATTCTAAAAATTATTTTTTTTACCTCTGTAAAGTACAATGTGTGCAAAATGTTTTTTGAAAAAATATTTAATGTACAAACACGGCCCGTTTACGATTTTATTATATGAATGCCTATAGATTAATTTATATATTACTAGTCTCCTGTAATACAGTACATTTCAAATGTTAATTCTCACTCACCGTTGCTCGCCGATGCGAATCGCTGAGTATAGGATGAACGTTGGCCTGTGAACGGGTTATATTCGCCCAATGTTCGTCGAAATACGTCTTGTTCGCTATAAACGTACTGTTGTAATAGATGTGATGGTCCTGAAACATTTATTGCAATATATGTACAATACAAAACTAAGAACAAAGAGTAACTCAATTAAGAAACAAGAAGAACCTTAACTCTCAAACGAGAGGGGTAGAAAGGATTCTACAGTAGGTAATGATGTCTTCCATATATGTACCTCCGGAGTATGTAATAATAATTTCTAATTCGTATATGAAACCAGAAAAACTCATTTTAGGTCCGAGAAGGAATCAAATCTACCCTCGAAACTAGATTAAATTACAATAAATACAACTACACTGAAACAAATAAATCAATATTAAATTAAACCATATAAGTACGTGGGTACGTACTTATATCAAATGTACGTGGGCGTCAACTGAAGGTTTATTTAAATTTTCAGTAATCGGCACATGGTGAACGGTAAAACTCTAATGAGTTTTTGTTTACACCAATGTTAAGTCAAATGAAACATTATCGTATTAATAAATAATAAATAAATAAAAAAAAAAAAAATTACAATTAATTTTCATGAAATACCATTAATTTGTATCAGATTGCATAAAATTAAGTAAATCAAGTTAAAATCGGTGAAACAAATAATACTTATTTCATTCAACTTGAAACACTTTTGAAATGTATTAGTGACAGATAATAAGCCATCGTTCCATTTTTATTTAATAGTTACTTACATATGTCAAATTTCCAAGGTTCCTCTCGGCCTTGATCTTTTCTGGCGTTTCGAAAACATCCGAGAAATCTGTAAAATGTAATACTTGTAAGCATATGTAGTGTTTGTAATCATCCTCAATCATATTCCAAGTGAAGTTTCTAGAAAGTCTATAACTCAGCTTGAGTTTGATTTAAGGGAACACTAAGTATTTACGTAAAAACAATTGAAATCATTTACTTTTTTGTTTATAAATCATTTACAATTAAAGAAATTAAAGAATTTAACTTAAAGGTAAATAAATCGTATTCTGTTATATATAATTAAAACAAACACTATACAAACACTATAATTAAAAAAATTAACTTTATCACTACAATAAATATAATTTTGTTATAAAAGAAATAATTTACTTTTACCTATAACAATTTTATAAAGATTTTTAAGAAGTCTGAAAATAGATTACCCAACAACAACTTGAATACTTATCCATCATTATTTCTAATCCACACTTGAACTCGAATAACTAAGACAAATCAAGAAAAAGAAAAGAAAAAGAAAGAAAAAGAAAAAGAAAAAGAAAAAGGAAAAAGAAAAAGAAAAAGAAAGAAAGAGAAAGAGAAAGAGAAAGAGAAAGAGAAAGAGAAAGAGAAAGAGAAAGAGAAAGAGAAAGAGAAAGAGAAGGAAAAGGAAAAGGAAAAGGAAAAGGAAAAGGAAAAGGAAAAGGAAAAGGAAAAGGAAAAGGAAAAGGAAAAGGAAAAGGAAAAGGAAAAGGAAAAGGAACAGGAAAAGGAAAAGGAAAAGGAAAAGGAAAAGGAAAAGGAAAAGGAAAAGGAAAAGGAAAAGGAAAAGGAAAAGGAAAAGGAAAAGGAAAAGGAAAAGGAAAAGCAAAAGCAAAAGGAAAAGGAAAAGGAAAAGGAAAAGGAAAAGGAAAAGGAAAAGGAAAAGGAAAAGGAAAAGGAAAAGGAAAAGAAAAAGAAAAAGAAAAAGGAAAAGGAAAAGGAAAAGGAAAAGGAACGAAAAGAAAAGAAAAGAAAAGAAAAGAAAAGAAAAGAAAAGAAAAGAAAAGAAAAGAAAAGAAAAGAAAAGAAAAAGAAGAAAGAGAAAAAGAAAAAGAAGAAGAAAAAGAAGTATTTTAAGAAGACAAACTTACTGTCATTAGCAAGTATAGGATCACTGACTTTGGGCATATTTGTGGAGTTGTACCGACGGATTCCGGTGCCGTTGTAGCCCAGGAGTGGCGTCTGCGTTACTGTAGCCAGAGGAGTCCCCTCTGGAAAATGGAAAGCTATTGGACTTTGGTCTCATCGAGTCAGTTCAATTCCCTCAAATGGGTCAAAGGTGACGGGTGTTTGAGTTAGATAAAATAAAAAAAATAAAGAATAAATCTTTCTCAATCTCTTATTAAAATAATCTCAAATTCATATTAAATTTTACGATATTACACTCTGCCTTCTATCTATCGAATATTAAAGTTTTTGCTGCTGAAAAAAAATCACATGAAAAAAAATTCATTTTCCATAGTCGCTGTAGGTCTCGAAATCAGTAAATATCTGATGTAACTTCCGTGTATATATAACTGGCCACTATTGTCTATGTCAAAAATAAGCACGTTTGTAAATATTTTACATGTAGTTAGTTATATGTATAACGTAGCTATAGTACATTCATTAATATCGAATGTGCGGTTGCATAACTACTGACAAGACAAGTAGTTTTAAGACCTGCGTTTGGACTTGCGCGCCAACCTTTGTGACCGTTTAGTAGTTAAGTTAGTATTAGGATCCAAAATAAACCATTTTGTAATATTGAGTTTTTATTAATAATTGAGATGAAACTTAGACAATTTTCAAATAAATTTCATGTTGTCAATAACATGTAAAAATTTGTTAAATAAATCCTTAGTTTAGGGCGAATTCTTTTATTCACAACAATAATATTCTGAAGTTTTTAAATCATGGAAAACAATAAGTGCTCAGAAAAAGTTCTGTGAGAAAATTAATCGATTGCAAATATCTTTCTGTGAATAATCGATTGTATATCCCCAAGTAAACTCTTCAAAACGAATCCAATTTTTTTTTGTAGGTATAATAGTTTTTGAGATATTTATAAACTAAACTTGATGAACTGGAAAATAGTCAGATTTTGAATTTTGCATAACTTTTAGATAATTATATATTTTATAAAAAATAAAATTATTCCATATATCCTTCGTTATAGGATGAAAAAAAATTCTGAATAAATTTCATTCAAATCGAAAGGGACGATTCCAACCAATGGTCGATCGATTTAACATGGAATGGAAATGACATTGATTTTATAACTTGACGATCGCGACGCATGCATTGACGCGATGCATTGACTTTGATAGTTGCGGTTGTCAATGTAACTCGCACTGATTTTATGAGAATTGTTATTTTAATTTAGTGTTCTTTTTAAATTGTTAAAATTATAAATAAATAAAAATAAAATACGCTCTGGACACGTGGTCCGACTGTCTTTGTCCTACCAATCGGACGACATGAACATTTTTTTCCTGTTGGTACGATTAATAGGACTACAAGGAATTGTAATTCCGTTTCGTCCTACCGATTGGACAACATGAACTTTTTTTTGCTGTTGGTTCGATTAATAGGGCATAGCACAAATATGTAAGAGATAAATATAAAGGAATGGGATAAATTTGTTATAAACTTATATACTGTTGTTATAACTTATAACACCAGATTGTTATAACTTATATAGGTTGTTATAAACTTGTTTTCAATTTGTGCGCCTTTTTTAAATATTAAATAACAACTAATAAACTACAAAACATTATTACCTACATAGAATAAATTCATTTGAATGTTTTTTTAATATGCGATTTATATTGATTATTAAATACAGTTGTCAATATCACTAGAAATGCAAGTAACGCTTTCAAGTCCTCCTTGACCCGTAGAACAGGACCTTTAACCTGACCGTATACGTATGCGGGCTTCTTTAACAGTAAAACGGTCGAGAGAGGCACTTCTTACCTTACTAACAATTATGTCTCACAGAAAAATTTAGGGAAGAATGGCTTCAAGAAGATGGGCATTTAATACGCGATTGTCAAATCGGATGGAATTTCCATATTTGGTAATTGACATTATGTAATTCGTTCCAAACAAGATTCTTACTTCGGACTTAAATTGCATTTATCGATACTAATAATAAAGTAAAGTAGGTATGTTTGTTTTTATTATATTAATTATAAAAAGATACTTGTTTATTATATCGAAGTTTGTGTTTGTTTGTTGACGAGCCCATTGGATGAGTGGTTAAGGTTTATTTGTTTATTTGACAAGGCTCACCAACTAAATACATACTTAGACATAACATAATAATAATAATAATAATGACACTGTATATAGCCCTTTTAAATTGTCTAATTTTATAAGAAAAAATGTCAATGTCACGCTCTGTTCTAGGGTTCCCGGGTTCGATTCCCGGCAGGGTCGACTTTGAAAAATGAATGTTTCAAATTTGTCTCTGGTCTGGATCTGGAAAATAGTGGCAGGGCACATTGCGCTTCGCAGTCATTTGGGCAGCCCGTCTGGCGGCAGTAACCACCCCCTTACAGAAGACCACCGTGAAATAACAGCACGTGTGCTGTTGTGTTTCGGTGAGTGAAGTAAGGAATAACAGAGCCCATTTCCCTATCCCTTCCCAATCCCTTATCCCTAATCCTATTGTAGTCGGCAGCGGACTTGCAGCAGCTTTGGCGTTGCTTGTGTTATAGGCGACGGTAGCCACCTACCATATCATCAAGTGGACCGTCAGCCTGTCTGCCAAACTTAACATAAAAAAAATCTTCGGAACTAATATTATAAATTTTTCTCTGAGGTCTTCCCTCAGAGAAAAATTCAAGGAAATTAAGATTTTAACTGTTACTTGCCAGTATATATATGAAAATTTAATTTATGTGCATAAAAATATTAGTCAATTTAATAAAAAATGTGATACTTATAATATCAATACTAGATTTAAAAATGATATTAATTTACACAAGACGCGACTACATAAAATAAGTAATTCCTTCATGGGTCAATGTATACGGTTTTATAATAAACTTCCTGAGTTAATTAGAGCCTTACCTATAAATAGGTTTAAAAGTGTAATTAAGACCAAACTCTTTTCCAAAAGTTATTATAAAATCGCTGACTATTTAAGCGATAATGAAGCCTGGACTTGAGGATTCTGTGCTCATACTATGTTCAGTATTGTATATACTTTGACATGTGTATAATTGTAAATGTCATATTTATTATTTTATAGATGACAAAAAGAGTGGTATCCTGAGTTTCTTTCGGGGTTTCTTCTCAGGATCGTCATCATCTTGGCTTGTTTTTTTTTTTTCCGAAACCCTGGTAAATTATACCTATATTGACGGTCATAAGAGTTTATTGTAAACCTAATTGATGAATAAATGATTTGATTTGATTTGAAAGAGAAAAGATTTGTATTTGTGTATATACATATTTTTGTATGTTTTTAATGAATAAACTCAAAAACTACTGGACCGATTTTAAAAATACTTTCACCTATTATTAACAGCGAGTAACATAGGCTACTCATCCTCTTCTCTCCATACAAATGTATGTTTGTAATGAATAAACTCAAAGACTAGTGGAACGATTTTAAAAATTCTTTCACCTATAGAAAGCTCTATTATCAGAGAGTAATAACTTCTAAAGATACGCGGAGGAAATCGCGAGCAAAAGTTAGTTAGTTATAAAACCAATAGGTAAGGGTTGTAAATCCTTACATAAGAAAATGTAGTCAAATGTCAGTGTCTGTTGTTAACCCGTCAGTTGACGACAAGTGCGCTTGAGGGATGCAAATTACACCACCTAGTATTAGACCTAATTTACTGATGACACTTATAGTTAACCTGACTTATATTGTAACAATACAATACTGTGAGTGTCACTTAATAGCAAGGAACCGCTTACTACTACTAGTCTAAGAAGATCACCAACCACCAACTGTTGCTGTGGTTATAATTTACTTGACTGTAAGATGAACACTGATTTATTTGCACATGTGTTTCGATAATACAATCTTAGCTGACCCGGTTAATTACATACAATGAGGGCTCTACGTGCTACAAACTGCTTAGCAGCTAAAACATATCTAGGTGATTGCTTTGACTTGATTTCATGTACGTAATTTCACACTGTAAATAATAGAATAGAATTTCCGGACTACATTATAATATATTCCACATATTATAATTGACATAGATTATAATATATTCCACATATTATAAATGACATAGATTATAATATATTCCACGCGGACATACATATATATAATATATTCCACATATTATAAATGACATAGATTATAATATATTCCACGCGGTCGCAGGCACTGTAATACAAATATGAATAGGCATTTTATAACTCAAAAAAGATAAAAGAAAAATAAAAGAGTTCAGCACCATTTTATCCGTTTTCTTCTTTCTATATCTTCTAAATAATTTCGAAATTATTTATAATGACATAATCGGCCAGAGGGCGAACACTAGCAAAATTTAAATAGAAAAAATAAATCACAAGTTGTTCACTTTCTCTATCAAACGAAAATTCTTCAATCGTGTTTCGAATATTCATCAGAAATATCTTGTAGAAAGTCTACGAAATAAAGTGCCAAAAATGCAACGTGTCCGTGAGAAATTAAGGATAAAAAAGGCGGCTCAACGGTCTCGAATTATCCATAAAGGTTATATATTATATACGTCTATGGGCGCTGTGCCAACTGAGAAGTCCCGGGAACCGTAACAAAATATTAGTTTAAATTTTAAGAGAAAATTATAATCTTTAAATAATATTAGAAAATTTATATATGTTATGCGACCAAGACGAATCATAATGCGCACAAATTAAATTTACTATATATATATATATATATATATACAGTGGGAGTAGAAATACCTTCGTCAGTTTTCAAATTCATTCCTTTATTAAGTGGTAGACTCTTAGTACCTTTTGAAACTAAAGCACTAAGCAGACAACTGCATATGAAAGTAAACTTACTAGATATGACAACAAGGATCAATATGGTTTACACCTCTGACCAATAAAACAGTTTCATATCAACATCAAACCTTTTTTAAGGTCTGTCATTACGAAGTTCATGTCAAATATGTTTCTATTTAATTTTCACTGTGTGGTGAATATAATTATTTCTTGTATTTTTTTACGATAAATATTAAGTAAGTAATGGTTTAAGTAGTATATAATGTGTGTGTGTAATTTTTGTTTTTTTTTCTATTGTAAACTAATATCTCTAATAATTATATAATGTTGTGCATACCTTTAAGTTAGATGCATATTTAGTAACAGAAAATATTTCTTCTATGTAAATGTATCAATATGTATTTAGTTCGTAAGTCTCTTTAATAAATAAATAATTAAAATGCCGAGGAATATAAGTATCCACGAAAGAGCTGCAATTATTGCAGATCATGAAGCTGGCTATAATATTAGGGAAATATCTGATATTTTGTTTCGTTTTGATAATTGCCCTTGTGCAAGCAAAAGTCGACTTTAATGATAAGATCGGCAGACAGGCTGACGGTCCACTTGATGGTAGGTGGCTACCGTCGCCTATAACACAAGCAACGCCAAAGCTGCTGCAAGCGCGCTGCCGACATAAGGGATTGGGAAGGGATACGGAAATGGGCTCTGGCATCCCTTACTTCACTCACCGAAACCCAACAGCATTTATTACCGTGACTTTACGTATAAACACGTACTACTCATATTCAATGAAAATAAATCGAGTTTAGCTTTAATTAGGTGTTGACACACATACAAAGTCATAATAATTACGCTATAAATCACGTTCATAATATACGGTTCAGTTCGAAATGGTTCATTGGTATACACGCAACTAATTCTAATTACGATTAATAAATAATAATTGATAACTATGTGCATAACTTAAAAATTCTTAAAGTGTGCAGGAAACAGATATACTTAATAGGTATATCTATTTCCTACACTAAGAAAACGGAAAGAGAAAACTTTGGCTCCCCTTTGAAGAAAATTGCGCTGACGAAGGAGCGTGAAATTTTCCACACTTCAGTTTATATTTCTTTATTCTCATTAAAGCTTATAGCTACTTACATGAGAAATTCTGATAAAAAACTTAAATAGGTAACGACACACTGAACAGAGAGACAAAATAATAATAATAATAAAGGAAAATTAAATCAAATTTGAAACTGCTATCGAAACATGACATTCAAATACTTAACATAACATGCTTACACAGCTTGGATTTAAAATCTCCGAAAGATTTTGCCTGTTTTATATCCAAGGGTAATTCGTTAAAAAGTTATGCTCCCTCAAAAGTAAGAGTTTTCTTGCCATATGTAGTTCGTACTTTTGGTAAAACCACATGGCTTGCTCGTCTGGTTGTACAGTTGAAAAGATCTTTTTGTTTAAGCAAAGTAATATCGGAGTGAATTGATTTATCTAGTATCTTTCGAACGAGTATACAATTATATTAAATTTATATAATTGACTTAAATTCATTAATTTTGTTTCTTTATAAATATAAACACTACAGTGTTATTACAAAAAAAATACTAAACTATGTCTCAACACGTGTTTTGTCAAACAGCGTCTAATGACATTTGTATACAATTTCACAGTTTAAACCCTGCCTCAAATAATGTTTAACCTTCGCTATTACAAAATAGTGTTTGTCCTTTGACTTGCCAAAACATCGCTAGGCAACCTATAGGCAACCAAATGTTTAAAATTTTTATATTATAAAATATTTTAAAATTATAAAATAGCAAATAGTAACAATAAAATAGCAACATTACAAAACGTTCGTTCAACTTCATTTGGTTCAATCCGAAACGTTCCTTTCTATGCAAATTTGTTATGTGCTAATAGAATATCCTACGCAGAAAATATTTTAAAATTATCTATATATAAATAAAACAGTGACGTGTGTGATTATAAATTAATTATTGCTCTAAATACACCGCCATAAGTATGTTTTGGAACCAAACCTTACGTGTACAATGAGTACACTGTACACATAGAACAGTGATCGGTTGAAAGAATGGAATGTGTTTATCGAGACTTGTCAATCGTCATTACTCATTGTTAAATGAGTATAATATAAATAAAAATTATGGAAAAAAATGGACAATTGCAATATTAAAATAAAAATTCGTGAACGTGAAGAAAATTGGGTTCAAGAATAAAAGGTAAAACAACCCGATATTTCATCACACCACTAAATACAATTTGCGAAAATTAGAGACAAAGCAGTAGACTAACTTTGAGTCTTCGACAAGTATTGACATGTATTTAAATATGAAAAGTATTATTTAAACCGTGCCTAACTCTAACTGCTTAAACACGCTTTTGTAATAAAAAAATTTTTAGACACATGTTCAATGTATGTTTATCTTTTTTGTAATAACATAACACTCTTACCGTCTTACTACAAAAACATTAAACATACTTTAAACAGGCTTTGTACACGTGGTTAAATAAAACTTTACTACAAAAGAGTGTCTAGGCATTGTTTAGGGTTAGACAATGCTTGAGCATTATTTAAATTTAAATACCGCCAGATGCTTGATTAACAAGTGTCTATCTAGTTAGCGGCTTCTCCTTGGACCTGCTGTCAAATTTGTAATCGTTTTGCGTAATATTAAAGATTTCTTTTGATTTTTGAAATGACTATGGGTATTTTAAATTTAATTGATTACGTATGGAGGATATGAATTATTTATAAGGATATATAATTTTGTGAGATAGGATACATCGCGAGCGAATTAATCCATTCGAATATTACGATGACGCAACGCCGCGCTCACGTTTTTTATCCATGTTAATAATAATAATTGGAATTTATGAAAATAAGAATATTAAATTAACAAATCCAACTTGACATTTGACAATTACGCCCGTGTCAGTTACGTTCCATTAAGCGCAATGTTTTTTGATTTAACAAAATTTTATAAACAATCTAACGTATTTGTTGTAATTTGTGCCTTATTCCAATTTGATAATTTACTTATATCGTTACTATAGTCCGTAATAATATCTTGTGAAAACCAAAATCTGCGTAAAATGAAAACGACATGAATTCAGGGCGAGTGACTGAATGAATGTTTGTCAGGGTTGCCATAATGCAATATCATTCTCGTACTTTAACACTATCTACAAAAACAAGCGCTATACAAGGTTTTGTGGTAAGAACATTTTAAGCGCTCGCCTAACAATGTTTAAATAGTTATACATTGTCTACGTAAGCACGTGTTTAGACAGTGCTTATTTAATCTTTTGTAGTAAGACGGTTAAAGTTTATATATGGAAAAGTACTGGAGAAAGCTAATATTTTTATATAATATGCATTAGAAATAAATTAAATTAATTAAAATAAGCATTACACACACTATCGCGTGTTTTACACACGTTTGATACTATGTATACACTTTGTTTATGGTCAAACTGACAAGAGATAAATATAGTACGTATTTAGAAATTAAATGAATTACGGTCGAATTTCATCAACCACTGGGCGACCACTAGTACATATTGTTACGTGCGGGGTGAGTTAAAATGCCGTGTAAGGGTGAAACGAATGCTTTATTTTCACAAACCAAGATGACTTCCAAAACCACTAACTTGTCCGATAGTTTAGTGGGCGTTTAAAATTCTCTACCACGAAACCATGTTATAAGCGCTTGTTTTTGTAGACAGTGTTTAAGTACGTAAATGATATTGAGTCACGAAAACATTAGAAACATTCATTCGGTCATTCGCCCTTCATTCATATCATTTTCATAATGATGAATTTTTCTTTTCACGAGCTATTATTACGTACTATAGTAATGCTATGGCTAGCTATTATTACGTACTATAGTAATGCTATACTCCAGCAGACAGAAATAGCCACTAAGACAAGATAAAGATAATGCTATGGCTAAATAAAAAGGCGCATACCCTTCAAAGTTATCCATGTAATCCATATTAGTCCGGTCAAATTAGACCAAAAAATAAGAGTGAAGTTACATCAATTCTCAATAAGCTGAAAATCGGTGAAATCGTTCAAAATATGATTATAAACAAAATCAGAAAGTTCCCCATCCCTCCCCTTTTTGCAAAATTTTTTATTCAAGGTCAAAGGTCGAAAAAATGAGTTTTTTGCGATTTTCAGCAAAACGGTAAGTTTTATCATAAAAATACCTCAGACAAAAATTGTAGATCATAAAATTATCTACAAAAAATGTATAAGTAAATACTTTTTTTTCTACAAGCCACCGTTCTGAGATATAACGATTCAAAAAGATGTAAAAGTTGTAATCGTCATAAGTTGTAGCATTTGCTTTCTTCTTTCTATGTACGGAGCTCCTAAAAAACGACCTGCTTAGACAAGTATAGATATGCATGTTTTGTTAAAAATACCAAAAGTAAAAAACAAGTTCAATTAGCTTGTCTTCCTCCAACCTCAGTTGCTGCTCATCAACATCTTTTTCGGGTATATTACCAAGTTCAAGTGTGGCTTGGTAATCAACTAGACCCTACAGACTGGGGTTGGAAGTTGGTGAACAATGCATTAGAACCAGTCCAATGTTTACTTCCACCTGCGCCGGAAAAACTGCTGAACACAATTTTTTGCAACTGCAAAAAGGGATGCAGTGCAAAATGTGGTTGCAAAAAAGTTGGACTGTTTTGTTCTCTGGCATGTACAAATTGTCAAGGGCGGTCGTGCTCTAATGTTGAATCACCAACAATGGAGGATTCGTTTGATTCGGACGAGGTGACATGCGATACATCGCTTTTGACGCAATTTACATGCACCTCGAATGAAGATGAAGAACAAGAACAAGAAGAAGAAGAACAAGAAGAAGAATTTGAAAGCTACGAATCTGATGATTAAACTTCACTATTTTGTTTTAACTTACAACGCTTTTATCTTTGCCAGTCTTTGCTGATTTTCATTATTTTGCAATAGTTTCAAATTAAACGGGATCATAACTGACCCTTGGAATAGGCCTATTGGGGAAACCACGTTAAAAAAAAACGCGCTAAGTACACTACCTCATAGGTGGCGTGGAAACGTGTGCATATTATGACGATTACAACTTTTTGAATCGTTATATCTCAGAAACGGTGGCTCGTAGGAAAAAAAGTATTTATACATTTTTTATAGATAATTTTATGATCTACAATTTTTGTCTGAGGTATTTTATGATAAAACTTACCGTTTTGCTGAAAATCGCAAAAAACTTATTTTTTCGACCTTTAACCTTGAATAAAAAATTTTGCAAAAAGGGGAGGGATGGGGAACTTTCTGATTTTGTTTATAATCATATTTTGAACGATTTCACCGATTTTCAGCTTATTGAGAATTGATGTAACTTCGAATGTCTAAATTGACCGGACTATATCCTCCATGTTGTTGTAATCATATAAACTCAAAATATCCACGGGGACTTCAAAATTCAAAAGAAAACTTGAATACTAAGCAAACCGATAACAAATTTGTGAGAACACCTAACAATGCCTAGACTCTTTTGAAGTAAGGTTTTATTTAAACACGTGTTCAAACCCTGTCTAAAGCGTGGAACTCACTGAAAGTAACCTTATGAATCGTGTACTCATTTGCGATTCATTATTGAGACGTAATGAAACCGAACCGTTTTTGAAGAGATTGATAACTGGTGATGAAAAGTGAATTATGTACGACATAAACGTGCGAAAAAGGTCGGTCAGGCTTCACAGACTGTGCCAAAACCCGGGAAAACTCGCAATAAGGTGATGCTGTGTGTATGGTGGGATTGGAAGCGCACTGTTCATTTTGAGCTTTTACCGCCGTATCTCTACTACAATACGGATACAAATGATGAGATTAAAGCAAGAAGTTGAGAGAAAGCGGCCGGAATTGATCAATAGAAAGGGTGTGGTCTTTCATCACACATATCTTTAGCCACTCAGCAAACATTAAGAGAGTTTCGCTGCGAGGTGTTAATGCATCCGCCATATAGCTCTGATCTTGCACCTTCAGATTTCCACCTGTTTCGGTCTCTTCAGAATTCTTTAGGCAGTGTCAGGTTAACATCAAGACTGTCAAAACTACTGGTAGCATTTTTTTGATCAGAATTCTCAAAATTTCTACAGCATCGAGATCATGTCACTACCTACAAGGTGGCAAAAAGTCATCGAACAAAATGGCGCACATATACTTTAATTAATAAAGTTTGAAAAAAAAAAAAATGTCTTGAGTTTTCATATAAAATGCGAAGAACCTATTAAATTGAATGTAATAATTTTAATCTACCGATTCTTGTATCTCGGAAACGGCTCTATCAATTTGGATGAAATTTTGAAATTTATACTTTTATATAAATCTACCTATATAGTTGCATTTCTTGTAAAAAAGCAATTTAAACGAACAAAAAAGATTTTATGATTTCATAAAAGCGCCATCTCGTATTTTGTGAGATGGCGCTAAACTCGCATCCATATAGCGCTTACATCCAATAGTAACAATGCAATTATTGTGACGAACGTAAGTCCTCATCGGCTTAAAAAAAAGAAAAACGGAGCTCAGCTCGGTCAATGGTTAAAAATTTAGTGAACATTTTAATGCAAGGCTGATTAATTAAATATAATTAATATTTACTGTGCATTAGACCTGTGCTACTCTTGTTCAGAATTTTAAGCGATATGCTCTCAAGAATGATAACCTGTCCAAATTAAGTTCGTTTGTTTGACCTCTGATCCGATTGATAGCTGCAAACTATAAATTTTGACGAGATAACCAATTTGTCACCCGGATTTCTACTTTTCAGGTATTATTCATACGTCAGTATTTATTCGCCGGCCAAATTTTACATCTTATACAAAGAAAAACAATTTAAACCATTTTTTGTATACAATATGTATACAATATGTTTTTAATATATCTGTCTCTGTTTTTAATATATCTGTCTCTGTCAGATACCTTTCATCCAGAAAAAAAGGATAACTGCAATATAGATGTTAGGCGTTACATTGCTCATATATTTAATTAGTCGTTATTTTTGTATTTTTCAACGCCAGCGAAGCCGTGGACACCAGCTAGTATAAAAATATAATAATATTTATACGTTCCCCAAACGAACTGTTGGTTCCTTTGGGAAGATAACTGAGAATTCTCTGATCTATAGGAAATAGGGAAATAGAAACAACACAAGTGCTTTTTTCAGACAGGCTGATGGGAGTTTGTTAACGTCGCAAACATAACGAAACAGGTGTTGCAAGTGCGCTGCTAATGGTACTAGAATTAAGGATATGGGATTAGGATAGAAAACTTGTTTCCACATTTTTTTTATTACTATTAAATCCAAATATATATACATAAATGAGTTATCAACATACATACGACACACAAACTCGAAATAAGAAATTTTAGTCTGTGTTTTTAGCATATAACCTTGTTACGATAAAAATGCGCTTTCATACATAGGCATAGCTGTGTGTGGTGATATGGTCTCTATAACGTTACCGATAAGTGTTAAATTTGAATGTTATTATTTTTTTATTAAATTTGGGTTTGCTCTTGACCAGCATCTATCCATGTAGGCATGGGCGGATCGCGAATTTGTGGGGCCCTGGGCTGAAACAATTTAGGGGCCAACCAAATTACTCAACTTATAGCTATTTTGTTAAAAAAACTGTTTTCGATAGTGATGTAGATATCGCCTGTTGTTTTTAGTGGTGGCTGGGAGCCGTTTGTATTCACGGGGCCCTGGGCTACACTACACCCCAAAAAGCCCTTAAGTAGATCCGCCCCTGCATGTAGGAAGGATGGAGCGAGTTCACCCAGAAGATGCCTATGCATTCTAACCTTGAAAAGATTTATTTACCGAGTTCGTGTACAAAATTGTTTGAATAACCTTGGAACACGATGTATTCTTCGATTTTGTAAACAATTAAATTCAGCACGTTCTGTCATTTAAGTAACTCCTTTGTTTGTTTAAATGCTTACTAATTATTATGTAGTTAGTTATTGTGCTCAGACAGTGCATTCGAGAATATTATTCCTTTTTTGAATATAATTTTTTAATTAATTACAACACGAAAAATATTTTAATAAATTTTAATAATTACAGAGACGTGTCAAATGTGTTGTAGGAAAAATATAACAAGTCTTTTGAATTAACAAAGCCTTTGCGTGCTGCCTTCAAATTGTTATTTTCTCTATCAAATAACCTTTGTGTGTGTGTGTGTGTGTGTGTGTAAAAATAGTGATTTTTCTGTGAAACTACTAATTTGACAGAAAATTCACAAATATACATTTAATTATTATTAATCTAAAAATAAAATGAATTAAATGAATGAATGGCAATTAAGTAATTGAAAACCCAAGTTTATATATAAGAAATAACGCAACAAAAATATGTAACAATTGCTGTTTTCTTAAAATAACCTTCAGAATAACATTCACACAATGTTTATATTAATGTATGGAATGGAATGTTAATAGGTTGTCACGTACATAAAAAGTTATAAAATGCATAATTAAATGAACATTCAATTTAATACTTTAGTTAGATTAATCGATTGAGCGATACTATTTTCATTTTACAAAAAAGGGCCATTAGAGCCATCTATCAACTAGATCCGCAGTCTTCCCTCAGAGAAAAGTTCAAAGAAATTAAGATTTTAACTGTTACATGTCAGTATATTTATGAAAATTTAATTCACGCACATAAAAATATTGGTCAATTTAATAAAAAAATGTGATATACACAATATAGGTACTAGGTTTAAAAATAATTTAGATTTACATAAGACGCGACTCCACAAATTATGGGTCAGTGTATACGGTTTTATAATAAACTGCCTGAGATGATCAGAACCTTATCTATAAATAAATTTAAAGTTGTCATTAAAACCAAACTCCTCTCGAAAGGCTATTATAAGGTTACTGATTATTTAAGTGACAATGAAGCCTGGAATTAAAGCCTGGATTCGGAGCTCATACTATGCTTAGTATTGTATATTTACTTTAGGTATTAAGTGTATGATTATAATTATTGTAATTTTTTTATATTGTAAAGATGACAAAAAGAATAGTATCCTGAGTTTCTTTCGGGGTTTCTTCTCAGGATCGTCATCTTGGCTTTTTTTCCGAAACCCTGGTAAATTTAAATTTAACTGGTAATTCCAAATGACGATCATAAGAGTTTCTTGGAGAAACCTAATTGATAAATAAATATTTTGATTTGATATAATTTATATAGCAAAATTTGTAATTACAGTATTGGAAATGGGTACAAGCTGTAAGCTATAACCCGACTCAATTATGAAGGAGTAAATTTTATTCACATCTAACGGACACTCTCTAAGGTCGTCAGAAAGACTAACGGACCATTTGGTGGTAGTTACCTTCGCCTATAACACAAGCAAGTGCGCTGCAGACCATAGTAGGAGTAAGGATAAGGGAAATGGGATCTGTCATCCCTTACACACTCACCGAAACACAACAGCACGGTTACTACCGCTAGACGGGTTCCCGAAAGAGTGCGAGTGTGCCCTGCCTCTACTCGCAAGATCCAGACCAAAACCAACTATGAAAAGTATATTTTAAAGCCGGGAATCGAACTCGAAACTCCCGAGACAGAGCGTTACAATAAGCACCTTACCACCTGAGCCATATCCCTATCACTTCCCAATCCCTTATCCTCAATCCAATTGTAGTCGGCAGCGCACTTGCAGCTGCTTTGGCATTGCTTGTGTTATAGGCGACGGTAGCCACCTACCATCAAGTGGACCGTCAGCCTGTCTGCCGATCTTAACATTAAAAAAATAAGCGTCAGAAAAAGCGCTATATTTGTCCGGAAATAAAATTTATGACCAGATCTTTACTATAAATCCAAATTAAAGCCGCTTCCACACAAAGCCGTTTAGCATATATATTATAGTTGTTTTATATTTATTACGATATAATTTTAAGTTTTGGTATGTGTTAGTCGAACAAGGCGATGCTGTTTCGATAAAAAAAAACAATTTCATTGTCTTTCGAGTCTTAATTCGCAAAGAAGTTTGTAAATTTATCTTATCACGCTGTTTCTACGCCTATTCAATTCTAGAATATGCTTGCAGCAGAGCAGAAGACGAAAGAAGACATTTTAAATCTCTTATAGGTTTGCTTGTGTTCTTAGGCACTATCAAGTGGACTGTCAGCCTGCCTGCCACCATTTAGAAAATAAATAAATAAACTTGTACGGGCATTTACTTTATATGACACAACTTACAACAGTATATCTTTCAGTATTCCTCCGCATGTTTTAAAAGAAGGGTTAAAAAAATTCTTTTATCGCGTACTGCATAATGGTTTGTTGTTTTTTGAGTTTTTGTTTTTTATTCTTTTATTATTGGTTTATTAATTTATTTATTTTTTGTTTTCGTCTTAATGCATGCCAAGTTAGCCTATAAGTGGAGTATACGATATTATAAATGAATTTTTAAATGTGTTTATGTATAAGGATGATTGTATACTGCGTTGGCTTCCTAATAAAATAAATAAATAAATAAACAGTGTCTGTCCTGCTCCATCAATAGCAACATGACAGCGACAAACAACAAAATATGTTTCCGTTAACGCCAATCCCGAGTAACGGATTTTACACACGCACGCATAAAAACGTAAACAATTATGAAAACACATTCATCGTTGCGCGCTCACAATTACAAAACAAGCGATGCCATTTTCGTTAGCGGTACCTGATTTATTCCTTTTTACAATTTGCACTACTTCGCACAACAACATAGAGAACACATAGAGACTGAGGCCCCAATTAAGGTAAGAAATACCGAAAGCCAATACGACCATGCTAATAATTTGATAGATACTAAAATATCAAAGTTAGCAAAGTTTTGACAGATACAAAAGTACCAAATAATCGATTGTTTTGACAGATACCAATGTATCAAAGTAACCTAATGTTTTGATAGATACCAAAATACCAAATAATCGAATGTTTTGACAAATACCAAAGTATCAAAGTAAAAAGAATCGACTGTTTTGACAGATACCAATTTATGAAAGTAAACTAATGTTTTGATATCAAAATACCAAGTAATGGAACGTTTTGACAGATACAAAAGTACCAAATAATCGAATGTTTGACAGATACCAAAAGTAAACTAATGTTATGATAGATACCCAAATACCAAATAATCAAATGTATCAAAGTAACCACGTAACTAAACTTGTACGATTACCAAAGCTATTCTTGAAATGATAAATGGTCATTTATCTATATATAAATAAAAATGGATCTTCGAAATGTATGTACGCCAATAACTTTCGAACAGGTAGACCGATTTTAATTCGGTTTTGACTAATGGAAAGAGGGATAAACGAGGAATGGTTATGTATATAAAAATTGCACCACGGGCGAAGTCGGGGGCGGGCCGCTAGTATAATGTAAATTATAATAGTTTTAATGATAATACTAAACAAAATTTAAAATGCTGAGGTAACCTTCACGATATTTTCACGACAAAACACTTAACCGATTTGATGGAATTTGCTGTATTGATAACTAGAATGCTGGAGAATCATCACCATTTATCATCAGCCTGTGTTTCTCCACCTATTGGGTATAGGTCTCTCTCAAGGCTCGCCACCACATACCGTCCTCTGCCCAATGTCACTTTTTAAATTTTAAATTAAGCGCCGCGGGTACCAAACTTTCAGTGTCACCCTCGTTCGTAGTAGCTTTCCCAGAAATTAGGTATTTTGAATTTTGTCCTTATTAAGGTATAATTAAGGGGTAAGGGTCTTTCAAACACAATTTATTTCATAAATCTAACGTTCTTAGTTTTTTTTAATGTTAAGGTCGACAGACAGGCTGACGGTACACTTGATGGTAGGTGGCTACCGTCGCCTACAACACAAGCAACGCCAAAGCTGCTGCAAGTGCGCTGCCGACTACAGGATTAAGGATAAGGGATTAGGAAGGGGATAGCGAAATGGGCTCTGGCATGCTTTACTCACTCACCGAAACACAACAGCACACATATATATATAGCACGAAAGACATCAACGGGTGCAAAAGTAAGCAAAAGAAATAATTGGATTAATAAGTACATAAATTTAAAATCCCTTTTTTTTTATTTAATGAAAATAACACTTGATAATTACAACAAAAAAAAAAAAACAGTGAAACAATTCTCTCCAGGATGGCGACAGGCTCGACATAATTATGTCCCTCTGTGCCGTCCTTTATTATTATTATTATTATTAATAGTATATTATTAGCAAATTAAGTCTAGATACGAAATTAAAAACAGCTATTGTAATCGTTGTTGTATCTTAATAATTGCAATAATATCAAAAATGAGTGTGACCACGAAAACAATTATTGATAAACTAATTGACGGTATAAGCGGATTGATCAATTATTGATTCTGCGTTCAATAATAAGGTATGCGTTCGCCGTCCATTTTATTCCCAACAAGAAAATGTTTCACCATTCAACAAGGTTGACACAATTTACTGTTGTTGAATTCTTCATAATTAAGTTGCTTGATAACTCTGTATTAGCTGGACATGACTGTCAATGTGTACAATCGAACAATTGTGTTTGATAGTAGGTAATTATTCTTATTGCGATTACATTGGCTACGCGCAACTCACTAATTATTATAATTACAACAACAAGCATTGTCGTTTACAAATAACTAATTCACACATTACACTATAAATACCTAATAGAATAAGCATAGGTACTGATATTTTTTTTTATGTCAGACAGAATTGAGAATGATTGAGAAGAATTTCTAAAAAGTTAAAAAGAATTCTAACCGAAAGGATGTCTAAATATAAAATTATAATTCTAACTGTTAAAATTGTACGAAAACATGTATGTAGTTAAAAAGTTAAGGGCTTCACTTAGGCAAATGACATTTACAATAGAACTCGCTGGCGGCGGAGACAATTCAACAGGCCTAGAAATTGTGTTTTTTTGTTTTTACCATTATAACAAAACGCTAATAGTAGATTTTACAACAAGTGCACAAAACGAACCATTTTTATCCGAGACTTTTAGCAGCCCGAGCCGAAGGCAAGGGCTGATAGTAATGTCGAGGATAAAAATGGTTTTGTGGACGAGTTATAAACTCTGCTTTTCACTTCGATTGCGAGGAAGTAAAGTGAGGAGGAGGAAGGAAGAGGTGACCGAAGATACTTCAAATTGGAAGTTTTTTCTTAAATAATGTGTAAAATATGAAAAAAGAAATAAAAGTAGCTGATTAAAACTTTAATAAACTTAAAACGTAATGTAGTCTTGTTCAAGAGTTCAAATAGGTGTCAATTCTTGATAAACCTCCTAAAAATAGTTCTCGGAATGACGTCTAGAAAAATGTATTGAAATGTTGTACCAGCACATAAACAATTGCAAAAGATGAACAAATTAAGATTAGAAAGAAAATACATTTAATTTTTGGGTATTAACTCAAAAACTATAAGCGATAACGAAAATCGAAGAAAGGGATTTTTAGAGGGGAGCAAATATCTGACAATATCATTTATAATTTTAATCGAGGCCTCTAAATATAGCAAGCACATCACATTAAATATGTATTATTTATATAGTATTAAAAAAAACAATTGAAAATTTGGATAAACTATGGTGTATAACCTTTAAAGATTTTATTTCAAGTTTATTTTTTATAAATTGTTGTTAATTAAATATTAATTTGCAAATTACGGTCTATGTTGAAAATGGCGTTATTGTTTAAATAATTAGCTCTATATTTTTATTTTTGCTTCGTGGAGCTTTTCTTACATGTACCTACACTTAATAAGATTACACCTTAAAAGTTGTTTATTTTATTTATTATAATTTTTTAAAGTTAACTAATAAATCTTACTATTTTTTCTTAGAAAATATATTTTTTTGTATAAATTTGCCCGATTGAAACTTTTTTACATAATAGTCTATTCTACTCTGTATTTTTATCTAAGTTTTACTGTAAAGGTGGATTTATATTACACCGGACCGTTTTCCGACCGGGGCCCGGTCAAGATATTCATAGTATGCTTTTGTATGAACCAATTCATACTTCACAGGACCGTGTCCGTGCCCCGGCCTTTGAGAAAAACATGGCGAGCGCACGGCTCGGTGGCAGCACGGTGTAATATGAATCATCCTTAACAAGTCAAATTAGGTACAAAAAATAAAATAACAACGCTTTTTTGCCAAGCCTTCGCATTAATATATTTCAATAAAAAAAAAAAAATCACTAGCCGATCGTTTACATGGTAATTTTTGATAATTATAAAAAAAATTCGCTACCACAGAGTTCTAAAATATAAAGTTATCACAGACTTGTCTATCTTGTTTACATACTTTATCATTATGTTAAATCATTATGTGCGCAGTCATTTGGGCAGACCGTCTGACGACAGCAACCGCCCCCTTACAGAGGACCACTGTGAAATAACAACCACAACAATGTGTGCTGTAATGTATGGGTAAGAGATGAAAGAACCAATCTCCCAATCGCTTCCTTTCCTAATCCTTCTATGGTTTCCAGAGTTGGATCGGAGTAGTTGGTTCGCCAGAGCCCGGTCCAACTCATAAAAGGGCATCCAGGGGTCACCGGGAAGTTTTAGTGGGTATTGCCAGTCCTTTTAGGACTGGGTGAGTCCCACATACCCCTATCGCCTAGCGGTAGGGTATCCGTAAATGGATTTCTCCTCGAAAAAAAAAACCTTCCATGGTCGGCAGCGCACTTGCAGAACCTGTGGCGTTGTTGTGTTATAACTTATAACAGAACAGAAAAGCGATTGATACCTGTTGTTACAACACTCGATGGTATGTCGCTACGGTAGCCATCTACCATCAAGCGGACCGTCAGTCTGTCTGACGTAATTAACATTAAAAAATATTTCATCATTTTCATTACCCAAACGAGCATTTGTAGAAAGAAAAATATCAATAGCGAGACACGAACAAACAACGCATTGCCGAATATGCGCTCCATATGACATATATTATAATCACAAATTTATATGTACCTCCCATACACCATCTCCTTGCCATTTAATTAACAAATGTAACT
Source organism: Bembecia ichneumoniformis (assembly GCA_910589475.2). Taxonomy (NCBI): domain Eukaryota; kingdom Metazoa; phylum Arthropoda; class Insecta; order Lepidoptera; family Sesiidae; genus Bembecia; species Bembecia ichneumoniformis. The sequence goes on from OU342530.1 coordinate 18,061,990, forward strand.
GAAGTTAATATCATGTCAATTTCGTTTAAAAATGTAGAAATTTTAATTTACTAGCAAAAAAAACACACAGCGTTTCGCAGTCATTTGTCTGGCGACAATAGTCACTTGCTTACAGAAAACCAACATGAAACTTCCTGTTGTGTTAAGAGGACCGTCAGTATTCCTGCTGATTTCTACATTAAAAAAAAAAGCGAAATATTTGTAACAATACCGGTCAAGTAAGATTTTTTAATTATCAATAAATCAAACACAGTATATAATTTTATTTCTCTAAACTAAAACAAATTGCTACAATATATATCTACTAGTATAATTTAGAGTCATTTTGCATAGTGGATAAATCTATTTTAGGGTTCCGTACGTCCGAATAAAAAAAAAGGAACCCTTATAGGATCACTCGTGTGTCCGTCTGTCCTGTTAAAATATGCATATCAAAATAATGTACTAACGCCATCTATATATTATTATCTGTGTTATTATTTTGAACTGTGTAGGGTATGTCATGTGTGTGTAGTAAATAAATCAGTCTGTCTTGTAAAAGCTACCATTGTGTTTATATTATGTCCGACCATCCCCCCCCCATCTCCGAACTTACTGAACCTAAAATTTTGAAAAAAAAATACAGAAATTAGTTTTCTATTTATAGATTATGGGAAAACCTATAAGAAGTCCATGATATTAATATTAAAATAACATGGTAAATCACTCAATATTGTGCGGATAGGTAACATCGTACGGAACCCTCTTCACGCGAGTTCAACTCGCACTTGTTAAGTTTTTTTTAAGAAAAATTCGACGCTTCTTTTCAACGAAGAAAAAAAATGTAAATATTCCTAATGACATGGTGAACTGTACACATATTTGTGTAGTAAATTAGTTCGACATTGAAAGGATACGTTGAAATGTGCGCCCAGCGTCGCGTCTAGATGTGTGCTGACGTCATTAGAAATGATCAAATCACTTGGGATAATATTGACCGAATCAAAATTTCAAAAATGAAACTTACTCGTGACGTCTGTGGTCCTGTTGGAGTCTCCTGCATGCTCAGTGCTGGTGCGTGGCGGTGAAGTCGATGTGGCCAAAGTGGTAGGGCTCTGAGCGACGGAGGTGACCTCGGTTGACGCATGGTGAAGAGTAGGAGCGGTTGAATTGGATGGCGTTGTGACGTCACGCTTCTCACGCTGCACCTGCAGCTTCACGGTGTGAAACACATCGCCAACCGCGTTAAAAACATCATCTTCTATCATATATTGTTCGTTGGCTGTAAAAGAAGAAAAATATCTATAATAGTGTAGTAACTAACATATATACGAACAGTATTTAGTATTGGTGTATGTCTGTAAGTATGAGCTAATCGCAGAAAGTTGTGAACGGATTTTGTTCCTGATCGTATAGATCCTTAGTTCCCAAAGTGGTCCGGGTGGACCCCATCGGGTCCACGAGAGACTCGACGGGGTCTACTTTGGCGTGACAAAAAAAACAATCAATTCTCACTTATTTCATTTAGAAAACTCCCCATTCGTGGTTGGTACTCAGCCCCAACGCCAATTTCCATAGTCAGATCTAATATTCACAATTTTTGTCGAGTTATGAGAAATAGTAGCAGGGGGTCCACCGGAACCAGCTAAATTTTGAAAGTGGTCTATGAGAAAAAATATCTGGAAACCTCCGGTGTAGGTCGATGATAAAAGAATATCTTCTTTATGATGTATTTATATTTGTGACGAGTTACGTCCAAACGAGATAGATAGATGCAGTAAGATGCAAATAAGTATGGGGATTCCCGTTGTGAACACGAGTGTTCCCTAATGTTTCAGAAAATAGGTTTTTTATTTATTTATTTTTGAATAGTAAACCTAACAGCATGCAAAGCAATTACAAATACATTTTAAATAAAATAATTTATTTTTTTACTAGTTCTGACATATTAGAATTTATAAGAACAAAAAGAAAATAATAATAATAGCTAATATGACAATATACATACAAGTACAATATACATATATAAACATGTATTATATAAACACATATGGTAATTGCACGTGTATGAGGATGAGTGAGTTTGTAATGTCAATGCGCGTGTGTGTGTTGTGTGTTTTGTACCGTTCAATGGAGGAACCTCAGACCGACAAAAACTATAGACAGAGCCCTTACGAACAAAAACGTTTTAAAAAATGAAGCCGATTCGCTGAAGATGTGTGCATAACCCTACTTGTCGTATAGTGGCCATGCGTTTGTGTTAAATTAAAAATGTTATCCACTAACAACTTTTACCCCAATTAATAAATTATAATGCTTATTAAACAAAAAATATATATATCAACTATTCGCGTCAGACTATAGAGATGTATATCAACTATTCGCGTCAGACTATAGAGCGGCCGTCACCCTATTGCAGAATCGTCTTCCTATCACCTGCCTCACTTAAGAGTGTGTATTGTTCCGTCTATAGTTTTTGTCGGTCTGAGGGAGGAACAATATGTTTTATGTTTCAAATACGCGCATTTAAAATTTATTAAATAACCCGGTACCTATCGAATTCCGGTATACCTACGTATAGTCCAAGCGCCGGAGCAAAAAAAGTAGGTTCGTAAAAAAATGTTCGGGACCGGCTATTTTTTTTTTGGAATATGTTCAGGGGTGTCCCCTGATTGCAAATCCAAGTTGGCGTCATCGGGGGGGGGGGGGGCGGGGGGGGGGGGGGGGAGCGTCAGCCGCCATCTTGAAAAACACGTTTTATTGAATATCTCGCGAACCGCGCATCGTACGACAAAAATAGTGCAGATCATTTTCTTAGATAATAATATTTGCCATCTTTTTTATTTAAAACTTTTTTCTGTAAAATGCATAGTTTTTTATTTGTAGCGCTTCAAACTTTTTACAATATGGTTTTTGCTAAATATATAGTTAACGGTTCATGATAAATGAAAAATGGTAATAACTGAATTTGTAGAGCATGAAATTTCCTATAAATTTCATTCGAAACTTTTCCCGTAGCATTTATAGTTTAGGAGCTGCAGCTAGGTAAAACCATTTCCAACGCCATTTCATAACGCATAAAATGGCATAAAGTGTTCCAAAACCTTACTCCTAAGTATGTAAATTTGTATGGCAGAAATCGTTTAGAATATATAGTACCTAAATTAATTAACAGTTTGCCGACAGAACTTAAAAATGAATTAAATGAAAATAATATTAAATATAAACTTCGAAAATATTTTTTAGAACAATTATTGAAGTAATACGTATATTTTAATTGTTCGGTAGGTACATAGACAAACTTAGTGTAGTTTATAATGTACCGTATACCTGGTTTCCTCTTTATGTATTTTTTTTTAGTAAATAATAAATGAAAAAAATGAATGAAAAAAAATGTCAATGCAGCTGTGTAACGAATCAATTAAAATTATAAATAGTGTGGAGAACAACGAATAATTTATCATCATAAAAGTTATTATGTAAAAACGTGGCGCATTATTTTACAGGGCGGATCTAATTCTTTTCGATGTCGACGGAAGACACTCATCTCCTTCTGAATCGATTTCTTCTGCCTCCGCCATATCCGAAGGAGACGAATCGAAGGCTGGGTCTTCTTCGATTTCGTTTTCGATGGCATCTATTACGTCTGGCACGTTGTCGCATGTTTGGCCACTGCAATTCGAGCAAATGATTGAACATTTCAAACCAGCTTTTCAGCATCCACAAGCAGCTCCGCAATATTGTAGGAATGTTGAGGGGGGAAAGTCCGAACGACCCAAAATATATACTACAACTCATAGGCGCATGATTGAATATATAGCATTATAATCTCGTGAATATTTTGCGTTCACTCGACATTTACAGCGTTTTAGCTCCTAAACTATAAATGTTACGGGAAAAAGTTTCGAATAAAATTTATAGGAAATTTCATGCTCTACAAATTTAGTTATTACCACTTTTCATTTATCAAGAACCGTTAACTATATATTTAGCAAAAACCATATTTTAAAAAGTTTGAAGCGCTACAAATAAAAAACTATGCTTTTTACAGAAAAAAGTTTTAAATAAAAAAGATGGCAAATATTATTATCTACAAAAATGATTTGTACTATTTTTGTCGTACGATGCGCGGTTTGCGAGATATTCAATAAAACGTGTTTTTCAAGATGGCGGCTGACGCTCACCCCCCCCGATGACGCCAATTTGGATTTACAATCAGGGAACACCCCTGTACATATTCCAAAAAAAAAATAGCCGGTCCCGTACATTTCAAAAAAAAACCCTCTGGCGTTTGGACTAGTACCCGATTAATATTTTTGTGAAATTAGATTATGAACTTGCATATGCCATTTTCAACAATAATCAATAAAAACACATAAAAAATGAACAATATATAAATTGGGTCGAATGAAATCATCGAGCTGTGGACGTTAATTCCCTCAACGGGGAATACCTTACAGCGAACACATGGGATTACCCGCTTGACTAACATCATAGTACTGTTAATTTGCGATTATAATTTTCGAACAAAGTAAAATATATACAAAATATTTTTTTAATTCTTTTAAACACAAATCCCGTTTACATAACCTCAAAATTGTCAACTTTGCTTTTTTATGTATTTAGCAAAAATCAACTAAACTAGGTACCTAATTCCGCCATCCTTCATATTATCATTCAATTTACCGATATAATTATTCGGTTACCTTTACACTAAGCAGTCTAAGCATAGCTTGAATCGCAAAAGACAAAATTTAACAATAGACAAAGATATAATTTAAAAATTAAACAATAAGAACATTAAAAAGAAAAAGAAATTTGGTGTATCGTGTCACGTGTGTGTGTGTGTACGCCAGTAAAATCAAAATTAGTATCTACTTTACTAAGTACGTGTACTATTACTCAGAACTAAACACGGAATTTGCGTCAAATAAACGAAATGGTGACGACAACTTAACTGTGAAACAATCAAGTCAAAAGGTAAACACGTTCTATTCACTTTTGACGGAACGTTGACAACGAGAGAGTCTCGTTATTGGGATCTATTAGACAAGAGATGAGATGAGAGAGTGGGTTTAATTTGTAAATTGCAGCTTCCTGTTCTTTCAATTAATGACAATCGCGCTGGGGCGTTAAATACGCACTCCGTTTTTCTCTTTGTTAACCATGTATCATCGTGTTCAAAACTTTATAACGGCACCTCGTATTCGCCATACACAATCATGCAGTGACAATGTTATTTAAATCACAAATTCAAAAGGCAAATGACCTTAACACGTAGACGACCGATTGGCTCAGCAACGGCAGTTCTGCCTACTGTATTAGAGGTCGCGGGTTCGATCCCCGCTCGAGACAGACGTTTGTATGTGACGCCGTGACGGCGGCGGTGCCATCGCGGCGATAGTGGCGCCCGATTTTTTTTATTTTTATTTCCAGACGATCCCTCGGGAACCTAACATATTTAATAACTATCCATGAAATCCAGGTGATAAACTATCTGTGTGCCCAATTTCACTCAAATCCATTAAGCAGTATTTAATTGAAAGAGTAACAAACATTCATCCGGAAAATGAAGCGTTTTCTATTCCTCGATAAAACTTATAGTTTACTTATACTTATAGATAAAAATTAAAAAAAAAATCTAATATTTGTCTACGAATTTGTTTGGACATATGATCGGTGGAGACTTTATAAATATATTTGTGAAACAGTGTAGGTACTCGAGACGCAACATTCTCAGAACTGCAGAAAAACTTGTTTATGCATTCAGTTTTAATTTGAGACAAATATTTAGGTATATTTCCGATGGTACTGCGTCATTCAATTCACGACGATTTGATGATTTTCTTTCGACAGCAAAATATAGAAAAATTTAATAATAAACAATATATCATTATACGCATTTTACATCAAAAATCAATTTAATTCACCTACATCTTGTGCGATCTGTTACGAGATTTCAATTTTACACAAATTAATAAAACAATAATACCCTACCCAAATATAACTAAACTACCAAATCCGACAAAAATGTTGGCGAAACGAAACGTAACCTTTTGTGTCCGCTGTGCATGAAAAAACGATTCTATTGTTCAAAACAATAGGTTTACCAAATAGATAGTCCGCTGTAGAAAGGGGAATGTCTCTTCACATATTTTTGGTATTACATAGTGTCTTAAATTATAAATTAATTTATAATCTGGCATTAAATAAAAGCACGTGTGGTGTTGCGTTTCGGTGAGTGAGTAAGGGATGCCAGAGCCCATTTCCTTATCTACTCCTAATCCCTTATCCTTAATCCTACTGTAGTCGGCAGCGCACTTGCAGCAGCTGTGGCGTTGCTCGTGTTATAGGCGACGGTAGCCACCTATCTTCAAGTGGACAGTCAGCCTGTCTGCCGACGTTAACATAAAAAAAAATCATTGATTTCCATTACAGAAATTTGGTTTCCTGTAGAATAAAGAAAATTACTATTATTTTCTTACATCTTATATATAAAAATGAATCCCCATTTCTCCTGGTCACGGCATCACGCGTGAACGGGTAGACCGATTTTAATTCGGTTTTCGCTAATGGAAAGAGGGATGAACGGGGAATGTTTTAGGGTATATAAAAATTGCACGCCGGGCGAAGCCGGGGGCGGAACGCTAGTTAGGTATATATACCGATGATATCAAGGTTAGTAGCTTTTGAAACCAGATACTCAACTTTGTAGAGATCAATAAAAAAGTAATGTTGAAAAATACATTGAATTGAGAAGTAGGTATCCACGTTTATTTGTGTTGATTATGCACGCTAACTAATGAGGACAATGCCAATAAAATTCGCCTATAAGCGGATCTGGATTTTAGACTCTAATGGAATCGTTTTTAGATGTATTTTAAGTTTACACCAATATCAATTCACATTACCAATATACTTACAGCAATTGAGTATAATACAATTGTTTGATTTGGAAACATTCCATCAAAATCGAAATTATTAATTTGCTTCGTTGATAATTGATATAGAATTTGTTTTTTTTTTTTAAATAAAACAAAAATATGTAGGCGAGGTCTAGTGGTGCATTGAGCTGAAGTTATATTTGAAAAAAGCAAACAAGGGCAATGCCTATTTTGAAAATAATGAAGACATATTTAAATGTTTCTTTATACAAAAAAAGGTCGACAGACAGGCTGATGGTAGATGGCTACCATCGGCTATTACACAAGCAACGGCACAGGTGCTGCTGGTGCGCTGAAAACCATAGTAGCTTTAAGAATAAGGGATGAGGACCTTTCCTTAAACCTTAGAGGCCACTTGCAGTAGCAAGTGCGCTGCCGACTGCAGTAGGATTAAGGATAAGGGATTAGGAAATGGGCTCTGGCATCCCTTACTCACTCACCGAAACGTGCTGTTATTTCACGGTGCTGTATTTTATGGGCAAATGATTTCAAGACTGTAACATATTGCACATTATTATGTTATATTATAGCAACAATTCAAGTTTATTTATAAACTATAATAAAAGAATTTTCTTAGAACAAGAATTTTGGCAGAAACTTCTTGGATGTGTTGTTTACTGTGACTAACAAATTTTATAGTAGTACATTTTAATGTGTTTATTTATGACTGGTATGCTTTCTATAGGTGAAAGAATTTTTGAAATCGGTCCAGTAGTCTTTGAGTTTATCCCATTACATACATTTGTGTGTGTGTGGGGGGGGGGGGGGGGGGTAAGGGGGAGGAAATATGGGAGGAGATTGGGGAGGGTGAGTAGCCTATGTTACTCGCTGATAATTTAGCTTTCTATAGTTGACAGAATTGTTAAAATCGGCCCAGTAATTTTTGAGTTTATTCGTTACAAACATACAAAAATACATAGGTACATAAAAATACATTTAAGCTAGAATGCCACTTTCAATCATGGAGAAGATCAGGCATGTTTCAGTACACTCATTTTTAAAATTACTACATGGATATAAGATATAATAATAATTATGTGTAGATACTATAAAACACATTATTCTATTAAATAATGGTAATTAAATAAACAAATAAAAAAGTTAAAGGATATATTTAATATTTAATTAATACTAGCTGAGCCCGCAACTAAACCGATTAAAATGAAACAAACACTAAATGTTACAGGAAGCTTGACTGTTTCTGAGATTAGCGTGCACAAACGCACAAACAGACAAAAATTCTAAAAACTATTTTTTGACCTCGGTAACATAAGTACAAAGTGTATAATAGTTTTTTTTTAATATTTAAAATATGGCTCCTTTACAATTTTATTATATATATAGATTAAAATAACATTAAAATATTTCAGTTGTATTATTATTTTATGTATACATATAAAATTTTTAACGATTTTGGAAATTTAAATATTTAATAAATCCTTACATGTTTATATAAAAAATCCCCAGCCGCGTCTGTCTATGTACATATTTCGCAAAAAATCTCAAAATTATATTTTTTCAAAAAACATTTTTTAAAAAATTCGTGGGTTGGTAAACTTCCATAACCTTTCAGCCCCTTTTCAACCAGAGGTTCACTTTGTATTTGCCTCAAACACCTCATCTCCCCTACTATACCGACTCTCGACGGATCGAGAGGGGGCCAACAGGCTGCAACGAATGCACCCTTCCCACGACCTATGTGTCGGCGCAGCGCGGTCCGTCAGTCAGTTGACATGCCGTGGGACCGCCCCTTAAGATGTCTAGCGACTGTAACGTCATTCGCTATATTGAACTAGGTATACGCTTTGCATTTTCTTATTTACAATTTATATTATTGAATAATTGAAAACAATAGAAAACATTACAAATAAAAGAAGAAAAAAACAACTGAAATACTGGCATTGCGTCATTTGATGTGTTGTGATTTGATTTTTTGTCCGGATATAATGTATTTTCTTTTACTAAGCAGATTTTTTTTTAATGAACAATAGCCATTTTTTTAAATAAAATTAATTATTGACGCATGTTGGATACGCTTTTCGTCATAAGCTCAAGATTTCATTATTTTATTACAGAAAAATAACAAACTATAGAGCAATAATTCTGGGTCAAAACCAGAATATCTCTGAAATTAAGAATATTAGATTGATGAAATATATTGCGTTTGAAATACCATTAAATACCCGTTAATTATACCATTAAAAATGACGAAATTCAAAATAGCTAATTTCTGGGAAAGCTACTACAATTTTTTTTGATATAGGAAAAATAGTGTCAGGTAGGAAAACTAAATAATGTAGAAAACTGTTCGTATTCTTTATGCTTTTTGAAGTAGTCTCCATTCCTTTGTAAGCACCGTCGTCGGAAGCGATGGAACCACTGACTAAAGAAGTGGGCCCCACTCTACCTTTGCGGTCTCTTTCACGGCGTTTACTTTCTAACGTTTTTACTGCGTCTTGGCTCATAAAACGTATTCCTCTCATAAACTTGGACCTAAGTCATAGAAAACTGAAAACTATTGTATAATATTATTTTTTATCTATGCCCTAAACTCTCCAGATGATTTTGCCTGTTTAATAAATTCATTAAAAAGTTGCGCTCACTCAAAAGTAAACATATTTTTGCCACATGTTTGCTCTGCATCCAATGTGGCTAAAGATTGATTGATATTTATTTCAATTTACAGTTTATAATATAAACAAAGAAACCAAGCGTCGTCGTCGTAGCTTTAGTTGAAATAATTCTTCACATCAAACTATGACATCATTCAGAGATGAAAGGCCATTATCTAAAAATAATAATATACATAATTGGTAGCGGGTACCTATCTCACAGTCGTAGCGTACGCGTTGTGATCTAATTGTACTTTTGTAATGCCTCTGTAGCTTCACGGCGCGGACGCGCTTTACATACATATATCGTACTTATCTCTTTACCCATACGTGTAAAACATATGCAATAAAAAGCGAATTTCACGTGTATTTATTACTTGTGATGATTTTGATAAGGATTCATAATTATTGTTTATTTATTTATTTATTTATTTATTTATTTATTTATTTAAGACAGCAACAGCCTTCAATTAACAGCATTGTTGATAATATGACCAATAAACAATCACCTAATGATTTTAATATATATATTTTTTAATACAAAACAATACAATTTTGTGGCTTAAATATAAAAGTGAGACATATGCTGTCACTGACTTTATTGTAGGCATCATCGAGTTCTACAACTTTTCTATAGTAATCACCGTTAAAGCAGCGTTCGATTACCACAAATTATCCTTTTCATTTTACGGCATGATATATAATATAGCGTATGTCTATCCTGAAATTCTATTCTAACTATTGCTGAAAGATTTCTTAAGTTGGATTACTGAAAAAATTGAATATGAAAAAATAGACGTTTATTGAAATAATGACAGCAGCTGTCAGTGAAGCTTCACGATGAAGTTAAGCTGACAGATGTGATCTATTAAATTGACCCTACTTTACCCCCCCTAGGTGGGCCATGACCTTGTCGTGGTGGGGGGGCTTACCCTAGACAAGGTCGGTGGGGTCACAGGCCTTTGCTTGACCGATCGGATTGTTTTTGGGGACAAAGAAGGCCCACACCAAGGAGGGCTGCGAGCGGGCAGTTTTGAATAAATCCTTATACATGACACTGGCAGACAATGGCCGTCTTCAGGATGAGCCGAATTGCCACTTATATAAGAAGATAGGATAAGACCCTACTTTAAGAGAAAGGGGCGCATTTCACAAAAGCTAGTGTACTAATAATTTAGAAACTTTGAAAAACTATTTATATACCCATGAGTATAATATTCACAAAACTGTATGAAATTAAAACTTTTGGAAGTGTAGCACTTCCAAGGTACTTAGGTACTTCTCAAAGTAGGTAAAACATTAACCTAGGAAATCCTAGTAAATAGGCCAATAAGCATTAATTTATTAGTTGATTAAATGTTGTGATAACATTTAACTTCATAGAATGTGATGAGGATATTTGTTCGTCTTTTCCTTAAAGGCGGTTCGATGACGCCTTTAGAATGCAGGTAAATAGGTGGGGGAAAAAGTTTCTTCGCATTCTATGCAGTTTTTTTTTTAAGTTTGTTTATATTTAATTACAGAATATAAATGTGCCATTTTGTTCGATGACTTTTGCCATCTTGTAGGTAGTGATATGATCCCGTTGCTGTAGAAATTTTGGGACTTCTGATTAAAAAAACGCGACAAGTAGTTTTAACAGTCCTCTCTTTTGATGTTAACATGACACTGCCTAAAGAATTCTGAAGAGACTGAAACATTTGGAAATCTGAAGGTGAAAGGTCAGGGCTAAATGGCGGATGCATTAACACCTCCAAACCAAACTCTCTTAAATTTTGCTAGAGTGGCTAAAGATGTGTGTGGTCTAGCGTTGTCATGATAAAAGACCACACCCATTCTATTGATCAATTCCGGCTGCTTTCTCTCAATTTCTTGCTTTAATCTCATCAGTTGTTAGCAGTAGAGATCCGAATCAATGGTTCTGCCCGGCAGTAAAAGCTCATAATGAAAAATGCCCTACCAATTAACCCAGGTTTTGACACAGTTTGCCCGACCTTTGACCATGATCTTTTTTGCACGTTCTTGTCATACCTGATCCACTTTTCATCACCAGTGTTCAATCTCTTCAAAAATGGTTTGGTTTCATTATGTCTCAATAAAGAATCGCAAATGAGTACACGATTCACAAGGTTTCTTTCAGTGAGCTCGTGTCACACCCAAATATAGAGCTTTTTTGTGTACCCAGCTTTTTTCAAATGGGTCAAAACTGTTTTGTGGTCAATTCCCAGTTCTTCAGCTGTCATAACACTTTTTCAAAAATGACGTCCATTTACAACTCTTACTGACACTGCATAAACATCAAACAAATTTTTCACAGCTTGCATTTTCTCCTTTTTTGTAATAAAATTTTTAAATGTATGGAATTTCTTCATTAGATTCACTCATTTTGAGAGAAAGAAAAACAAATGAAAAATAGCTGGAAACAAAATTTGTTTCTTTTTTTTAAATATAAAACCTTTATAATGTAATCAAATTCAGCCAGATACAATACAGTACAGCCAAAGAAATTGTATTACAAGTATATACAAACTATATGCGAAAAGACTTTTTCCCCGACCTAATATTATATAGTAATTAAATAAAGTATAGATTAAAAACCACCAGCCTAAGCTGAACCCTACTCAATATGGTTGATCATATAGATCTCAGGTCAACTTATTTAACTGCCAAATTCATTTAAACGGTCCATTTTTAACTTCATATAAAATTTCAATCATCGTTTTATAGATGATAGAATATGATAATAACTAAATACCATATAATATTTAGTCAAATGAGGTTGGTTATATTTGTGAGGTGGAAATTATGCACTTCTTCAAGGACATTTACTTCAAGGTAGTCATATTTGAAATGCTATATTAAAATATAGCATTTAAAGTTCAATATTAAAAATAAAAGACTGTTATTTTTGTAATAATAACTGAAAATATCCACTAAAAATGAATTTAACAACCAAAGTTGTCACTTGTAATGTTTATATTTTGGTCATTGTAAAAGTAAACGTTTGCAACAAATAAAGTGTTAACTTTCAAGGTTTCCATTTGAGCGAGTGAATTTTTTTGCCGAACAGTCAAAGTATTACGAGAATTTTCGTTAAAATGATAAAAATATCTCGCAGTTGGTATGTAAGAAAACGCGAAGTAGACACAATTAGTCACGTAATAATCTGCGTCATCACTAGGCAGCGAGATGTCCATGCAACCAACTTTTTAGTTGGCGTTACCTAACAAGAAAATAAATAACTCCTTTGTTTACACAAAACGTCACTTACCTCTAGAAATCTCGACACAATACGAAGTCAATAATACCATAAAAAAGGTGACAACCTTCACTTTCAGATAACTCATTTTTAAATTTAAAGTTTTATATTTTTACAAACTAATTGACATTAAACCATCACACTCACAGACCGTTAATATAATTTAAATAACTGGTCAAAGTGAGCTGTTAACCAGTTACACGCAGTATTCGATATTGTATTTTATTTGGTGAAGACTAGCACGCACAAACTATATAAAAGACAACTTGATTATAGCCAAAGAATATATATACTCTCTAGCGAGAGATTATAGCCTATAGCGTAAATAGCGTTTGATTGGCCTCAGTGTTGCCAACAATAATTTTGAAATTTCGCCGTCGGTATTGTAAAATTCCGTTAGAAATCCATCATAGTTCACCATTTTCTCGTCAATAAAATTCGTTAAATAACTGACTATTGAAAAATAAGGTAGTAACTTAAATACTTTATTGTACTTAACATAAAGTAAAAATCAGATCCAAAATTAAGTTGTTGTAATAGTTAATATTAGATATATAAAAATATTATATATTGTTGTAATAGTTAATATTAGATATATAAAAATATTGTATTCATAGATTGACTTAAATCCTCGTCTCTTTTATAGTTTCTTTGGTCTCAGTTATTACAGGGGCGATAGGATTGATGGTTGTTTGTAAATTCGAATTGTTCCAACTTGATTAATGACTTTATCTGGCAAGTCGTAAGTATGACAAGTTTTTTTCTATTTTGCTAAGCCAAGCATAAGCCAAGTTATAACAGAGACCACAACAGAATAATATTATTCTGTTTTAAAAGGAACACAATATATTTTGCTTAGTGTTGTCTTGTTTATGATTGGAGAATTCTTACCACAAATATAATCTAATTTTTCATTTTGAGATGATAACTTTAAATTCGTGTGGTAACTTTAAATCAAAATGCTTTAATTTGGTAATCTCATTGAAAAAAATTTCGGCAAAAAATTTCGTCAGACATTAAAATACTTTTAGTTTTTGTTCTTTGTTTCGCTAGATCTGACAAAAAATAGCTAAGTTGGCAACATTATTAATGCTTCTTCTTCTTGACTGGGGCGAGGGGCGAGCGAAACCGAAACGGAGAAGAGGGGACAAATGTCATTGTCAAAGTTGACAAAGCCATGCCACTTTGCGTCGTATGATAGGGGTGTCCACTTTGAAAAAACATCGATGTTTTTTTTGATTCGATACATCGCAACTATACATCGATGTCTCTCGATGTATCGGATGAAAACATCGAGTACTTTTTCTAAAATTTTATTACAAAACTCAACTAATGTGGAAAGTGACCCATCTCAAAAGAGGCCATCTTTTCATAGTTAAAATTTTTACAATTGAAGTTTACGAAAAGAGCTAAATCCATTATTTTATTATAGTTTAGATATTAATTTTTCATAAAATAATAGAATTAACTCCTTTCATAATAAGTAAAAAAAATACAAGTAAAAGCCATGTATAAGAAAAATCTGTATTATATTTTACAAAAGATTAAATTTAAAAACACTAAATAACCCGCAACATTTTTGCTAAGTCTGTCAAAAGAATATTAGAAATATAATAGAATTAACGTCCTATGTCCAGTGTTCTTTTGGAAGACTTTGCAAGAACAATAGTTTATTTAAACGTTTGCCTTTGAGCCTATTTCGTTGTTGATTGACGATTTGTGCTGCTTTAGAAAACAAACGTTCAGATGGAACTGAAGTTCCTACCATGGTTAAATATTTGTACGCAATTGTATAAAGTTTAGGAAGCTGAATCTTGAGATCATTCCAAATTTCTAAAGGATTCTCATTTAACCTGCCTACTGGGCTACGTAAATAAATAGATAGTTCATCAGAAATAGAATCGTCAGAGGGCCCATATTAGAGAATTCGGAACAAAGAGTATATAATCACTACTTCGGAATAATGATGCGTTCATAATAGTAATAAGTAAAATTTTAGTGGTCAAACTTAAGTTTTTTTTTTACTATGGTCAAACCAAAGAGGATATAATATAATCACTACGTGGTCAAACTTGCCTATCACCAATTCGATGTTTTTTTAAAAACATCGATGCATCGAGTATATTGAAAACTTTTCAAAACATCGGATCGATTCGATGTTTTTCATTGCAAACATCGATGTTTTCGATGCATCGATGTATATCGAATATCCCTAGTCGTATGTTACATGTGTCACTGTTCAATAGTCATTATAAGAGCGTTGACGTACTCGCCAACTTTCTTGTTTTGAGTACTTTAATAGTAACTTGTACATGTTGTTCTGTTTTGCCAACTTTTATATATCTTCATAGAAAAGGTTCCATGTTGTTAAATTTCTTATTTTAATTTTTTAATAAATTAAACTGAATAAATTTTTCCTTAAATGAAGAAATAATTAATTTCATTTTAAGAATTTTTTATTAATAATGAAAATAAAATCAATTTATTTCGGACGCATTAATCCATAGAAAAAACTTGCTTAGTAAAGTGTGGCGAGCAGTAAAGTCGTCTACGGAGTCTTCCTATAAATTGAATGAATTCTAATAAGGTTAAAGGTTAAAATTTGAAGGTTTTTTTGCAATAATAATTTCTCACAAATGGGTTTATCATATTGATGAGGGTCAAAAGGATGAGGGCCTCATCTTGTTTCTTATTTAATTTCAATGAAATTTAAATTGTCTTTTATGGCCCATATATTATAATAAACAAAGGATATAAATACCTAACTGATTTGTTGATTGTTATATCAACAAAACCAAAATTTAGTCATCGCCAGAAAAAATCAATATCTCTGAAACCTGGGTGAAAAACAAAAATAATATGGAATTTATAAAATTGCCATAAATTATTATTAAAACTCTTTATTTGTACTATAAACATAAATAAGAATTAAAAAAAAAGCGCTTCAGACCCACGGCACCCCTGGCCATACGGTTTGTTCGCATAAGGATTAAGGACAGATTTACCCCCAGTGGTACGGTGAAAAAAGAAATAAACAACAATCAATAGTACAAAAGGCGGCCTTATCGCTTTATAGCGATGCCTTCCAGGCAACCTTAGGGTAAATGAAAAATAAAACAATGATAAATGAATTTTTTAAGGACCCATTTTTTGTCCTTTAATTCATGCAATTATCTGCTTCTGGCAAGGAATATTTTTACACAAAACACCTATATCAATATTTAACCATAAGCTGGCCTTAATATAATTATACTTACTATGATTTCCTAGTTGCTAATTATTTGATTTATGTTGACTGAGGCCCATTTTATGAGAGGCACGTAGTTCTTTCCCATGCACGCTGAGAAACCATTTCGCCTTCCAATCCCACCAACAATAAACTTTTCGGTGCCGAGTTGTTTCAGTTTCAAAGTTAGGGTGCGAGTTCAGTTCCCGGCAGAGTCAACTTTGGAAATGAATGTTTCAAATTTGGCTTTAGGCTGGATATGGAACCCGTCCGGCGGCAGTAACTACCCCTTTCACAGAAGACTACCATGCCTCTGGCATGGTAAGATAAGGGCCGATTTCCCTAACCCTTATCTTTAATCCTACTGTACTGTGAGCACAGTACTGTGCTGTGTACTTGCAGCATCTGTGGCGTTGCTTGTGTTATGGGCGACCATCAAGTGGACCATCAGCCTTCTATCGACTTTAACATTAAAAAAGAGACGTTATCTATTCGAAACTGCACGGGAATGTTAACATAAGCTTCTGAACCCAAAAATGCTTGATATCAACGTTAATGGTGAATACATCACTCACAGTCAATCGATTTTCATCCCATTGAACTTTATAGGCGACAGCAACAGCCTGCAATGCTGCTAGCCATCTTTTCTCATAAAACTTTTTACAAAAAATATCAGTAGATCACAATCTTCTCTTGTTTCCTCTTAATCCTCTTTCCAATTAAAACTAATGCGATGCTTAGCAGATATCAATAGCCCGTCTGCCTGCACTTTTGAACACAAGAGCACAGATGTGCTCTCTGCTGTTATTTCAATACTAGCTGTGCCGCACCGGTTTTGTTTTTCTCGATTATGGTTTGATTTCGTAGAGCAGTCCCACTAGGCATATCATCGCCCGCTCGCGTTTTCTCCGAATTCGGTTAGATTTTTAATACAAATTATACCTCACACTTTCACTAAACAAAATTTAAAAAAAAAACGAAAGGAAATTAACAAAAAACAACAAACATAAAATTCTTACAACTTCTAATTCTTGTAACTTAAACTAAAATACTATGCCCTAAGTAATTATAAATTTTAACATACTTAACTATACTTTTAATATTAAAGATTATCACATTTATTACAAAATAGTACTTATATAAAATACCAATTTCTAAAGATATCACATATGAAGTCTTTTGGTGTGAGTATGTGTGTATGATAAACTACTAGAGATTGAAGATCAGTGTAGCAAAGGCCTCATATTAATGAACGATTTTAATGCGCCTATTGGACAAAGTCCTTAGCGAAAAACATATACTGGGGCCTTACTGTTATGGAAAAAAAGACAAACGAGGGGAGAGATTACTTCAATTCGCTTTAGAAAACAATCTTAACATTATAAACAGCATATTTAAAAATAAGAACATCTTATGGACCTGGTTCTCGCCGAAAAAAGAATAAAAGTCAAATCGACTACATATTAACAAACTGTAGAATGTTTTGTTTTCGAATATGGATATTATCAAGCAGAGGCTCTAGTATGAGTTTACGATACTACACCAATACTACACTCGCTAGCGAGAACGTAAAACTTTTGTATGGGAAATCGTGAACTGTCAATGTCAAATTATCAATTTTCCATATAAATGTTTTACGCTCTCGCTAGCGAGTGTAGTATCGTAAACTCATGCTAGAGCCACAGATAGATGGTCCAACATAGTATAGTAACGCACTGGGGTGGCCTGAAAGGGAAAACAGGGTAGGCCTCCTGATAGGTGGCTTGATGAGATTAAAAAGATAGCAGTAGACAACTGGACATCAAAAGCCAAAAATAGGAATCTTTGGAGTAGAATAGAGGAGGCCTTTACTAGAAAAGAGGTCCTTAGTAAAAAATAATTTAAAAAAAAATTTAATTCATTAAAAAAAATTAAATCTTGATGAAGAAAATCCTACTGATGTCATCTACCTAGATTACGAGAAAGCGTTCGATCGTGTACCCATAAAGCGTCTAATACGTAAAATTGAACGCCTGGGTATATGCGGAAAACTGTTAGCCTGGATAAGTGACTTTCTCACGAATAGAGCTTTTCGAGTACATATTGGAGAAGCTCTATCTGAAATCAGAAAGATACTCAGCGTCCCTCTGAATCTGAATTTCTAAAATCAGAAAGCGATACGTTCTTGGACCAATACTCTTCATTTTATACTTGACAGACCTGAAAAACGTTCTTGTACAGCCCTTCTCCTTGTTCGCTGATGGTACAAAATTCTTTGGAAACCCTTGTAGCCAGTATCACAACATCCAAAACGATTTAAACGCTATATATATTGCACCCAAGAATGGTTATTAACACTTAATGTCGACAAATGCACAGTGCTACACATTGGAAAGAACAACCCCCGTAAAAACTATCACCTTGGACCCCAGCAGCTGATGCATGTCGAGTCCCAAAAAGACCTAGGCGTCGCAATAACATCTGATCTGAAATGGGGCACGCATATAATAAATATTGTCAAGAAAACAAATTCCATACTCTATGTCATTCGAAAAGTGTTCAAGTGTCTTACAGCTAAAACATTTCTCCAGTTGTATAAGGCTTATGTTAGACCACTTTTAGAGTATGCCTTCGTAATATGGGACCCATATTTTAGAAAGGACATTAAGATACTTGACAATGTACAGAGAAGAGCTACAAAAATTATTAGCATGCTACGTAATAAGCCTTATGAGAAACGACTCAAAACCCTTGGCCTTACATCACTCGAACAGCATCAACAGAGAGGAAGTCTCATTGAGACTACAAGATACTGCATAAGATCTATGATGTGCCCTGTCTCCAAGAACTATACACCCTTAATACTAATAAGCACCTACGAGGACACCCTTTAAAACTATGCCAAAATCCAAGTAAGAAAATACCTAGGAAGCACTTTTTGCCCAACAGAGTGGAGATGGTCTGGAACAGACTTCCTGAAAGTGTTGTCATGGCGCCATCAGTGAATTGTTTTAAGAACAGACTGGACAAAATGGATGAAAATATAATCTTCAAACTATTTGATACACATGCATCAGCTCAATAGCTGCTAGTGTGGTTTATATAAATAAATAAATAATAAAATAAATTAATATAGTTTTGTAAATTACTAAGGATAGATAAATTAATAATTATTATTATTATGTGTATATGTATGTGATCCCGTTGGATGAGTGATTAAGGGTACTTCCTTAACACTCTGTTCTAGGGTTCCCGGGTGCGATTCCCGGCAGGGTCAACTTTGAAAAATGATTTTTTCAAATTTTGCCCTGGCCTGGATCTGGAAAGTAGTGGCAATGCGCACTGCGTTTCGCAGTCATTTAGGCACCCTCTCTGGCGGCAGTAACCACCCCCTTACAGAAGACCGCCGTGAAATAAAAGCACGTGTGCTGTTGTGTTTCAGTGTGTGAGCGACGGATGCCAGAGCTCACTTCCCTATTGTATCCCTAATCCCTTAATCCTATTGTAGTCGGCAGCGCACTTGCAGCAGCTTTGACGTTGCTTGTGTCATATGTGACAGTAGCCACCTACCATCAAGTGGACCGTCAGCCTGTCTGCCGATCTTAACATAAATAACTGTACTGTTACTAACTATTATTTGTAAAATCCATTACACGACTCGGTGAATTCAGTCGCAAAGCCTTTTGCGATTTGCCAATAATTTTTTTCATAGATTTACCCATTCTGATTATCATTAAGAGCTTCTTTTCTGGAAGCTCCAGCCAAATTAGCGAGCAGTACGTCATCTTCAGAGTCACTCGAACTTTCGAGAGGATATTCAGTTTTATACTTCCTCTCATTTCTTTTTTTAAACTTCTGCAACTCACGCTTGCTCCGCTTAGGTGGAGCAATTATATCCCCTTAGTGTCTTGTTATGAAACTGTATTGCTCCAAGCGTGCTGCCAAAGGAAGCATCAATTGCTTGTTTTATAGCTGCTCCTTATGTTTCATCTTCAGTAGCCCGTCTTGCCAGGTATTTTTCTTCTTATAGACCAAAGGGTCTTATACGTTCGGTGCTAACCTAAGCCCTCGTGACTTCTTCGCCGCTAAAGAATACAACATGGTATTCCTTCTGAAAATATAAATTTTACTATTAACACAAATTTCATATTATATTGAATTAAATAAAGTTTTAATAACGGACAAGCTAAACTGCAGTAGCCAATAACGAATCCCAAAGCCTATTTCGTTACACCATCCACCTCATCCTTTATCCTAAAGGATTTGGAAGAGCATTTGGAACCCCTTGATGTGGCCTGTGTTTTATAAGTGACATAACCTTTCACATAATAAAACTTATTTAGCTTACTGTAACATCCTGAATATGTCAGATTGTATAAGTACATATGAGTTGTGGGTTTCCGGGATGATGGCCCAGGTCTGTTGGAAATTCTTCCAAACGTTTCGTCAACAACTGCGGTTGACATCCTCAGTGGTGTAGTCCGAGTTAGAAGAAAAAGTACATCACATCACTGCACTTCACTTCTGCACTTTTCGACTTCTCGAGCGAGACTGATTTGTCGACTGGAATGTGTCTATATTTAAACTTAAATTTATATCCCCACCCCGTGGTTGAATTGGTGGGGTGTGGTCACTAGGAGAGGGGTTATAATGCCCTCTCTTTCTTTCATTATTATTATTATTCCTGCGTAGTGCCGGATACCAAATGTTGTGTAGCCTTAGATTTTCCTCCTTCCTGTTGAAATTATTTGGATGCTTGAAAATTTCAATGGCTTCCCGATTAAGGCGTGAGTGATAGTGTACCTCGGATAACAGAACTAATGTGTTTTTGAAAAGGATTTTATGATTGCCTTCAGAAAAGGCGTGTTCAGCTACTGCCGATTTTTCGGTCTCTCCTCTGCGACAGTTGCCCTTGTGTTCTTTAATTCGGGTGTTAATGCTGCGTTTTGTGGTGCCGATGTGCCGATGTTTGGAAGAATTTCCAACAGACCTGGGCCATCATCCCGGAAACCCACAACTCATATGGATACCGGCCGAGAAAACCTACATTCTACTGTATAAGTACATACTAACAGGTATTTCGGAGAAACCGCTGAGCCAATAGAATTGTTCGGTGTTGGGGCAGTCTTCGACCATTGCAGGCCAAGAGGGCCAAGCCCTTAAGTCGTATTGCATTTGCGGCGAATTTGTATTTAGTGATTGTAAGCCTGATAATAGCGTCGTGGTTAATTGGGGCAGTTTTATTCAAACAATGACAAACTTTCAATATATATTTCAGATTGGTATGCAAGTAATTTAAATACACAGACATCTAAACAAGGATCAATAAGAGTATGGAAGGATTCATGGATGCGTCTATGATTAAATGGGTATATTATATTATATATATATTTTTTTCTCTTAATATGTACTACAATCTGTCGCCGTAGTGGGACAATAAATAGTAGGTATGTGGGGTTGAAACTGGCATGCTAGGTATGTGACCCGTGTCACATCCTACTTAATTGTACTATTATTTAATATGTCTTATATATATTACACTATTTTTAGTAGTACACTTATTAGTACCTTTAGTGTTTTGTATTCCAATTCCATAATTCGAACTTCGAACGAAAATTTTGACAGTTTCTAATGTCAAATTTTAAAGTCCTGATAAAGGTTTTCTTTAAATATTATTTTTTGGTAAATAAACTTTTTGTCTCCATTTAAGCTTTTTGTGTTTGTAAGCTTTGGTTTTAACACTCAATAAAAGTACCCATTTTTGAAATGTAGAATTTAGGAAATCTTTAGTGGAACTTGCAAAGAACATACCAGACATAACTTATTTCCTAAAGGACAAAATATGGAGAATCGAGTAGTGTTCCTAGATGTACTTTGAAGGTATACATATCTGCTAAGTTGGGTTGACCCGACCGGCGACATGCTGTAAATTAAAAGCGTTTGACAGAAGCGTCTAACCATGTTGAATATTATTTTGTAACATTCTACCAACATTCAACCCAACTTAGCAGATACGCATACGTTCTAAGTACATAGGAACACTACTCAATTTCCCACATCTTGTCCTTTAGAAAATAAGTTATGTCTGGCATGCCTGAGATCTTATTTAATCAAATTATAGATGGAATACCCTATACCTATCTCGGCATTTTTATCGGTACTATGCTATATTTGAGATCAACTTTTACCAGAAAGAGATCAACTTTCTAATCCAAATGGCATGGCGCATTTTTCAATAAGCCGGCCTATATATACTACTCAAAACAAAATAAGGGCCACTAGTTTATTTACATTTAAGTGCACTTTAGTAAACTGAAAGTAACTGATAAGTAGCATTATATTGATATTACGAACTCTTTGGTGTTTGATCTCTTTTATGCTTCCTGATTTGAAAAATATTAGCCATCGTTTTAAGAAAAAAAAATAATAGGAAGTTATTCTTATCTTTTTCTTCAATTGTCTTCTTAACTTGTTTCGGTTATTTTAGGAAAAAAGTTTTACTTTTTCAATTTTAATTGATTCATTTATCATCTCGCGTTAATCATGCCACCAGTACGAACCCACATGGATACAATTACAGCAACCAGAGCCATAACTATGATTCAAGAAGGACGTTCTCAGCGTTACGTGGGTTTGCAATTGGGTATTTCTCGAAGAGCTGTCCAAAATGTATGGAATCGCTTCCAAGAGACCGGCAGTGTTGCCAGGAGACCCGGTTCAGGTAGAGTTCGTGTAACAACGGCGCACGAGGATCGGTACGTCCAACTAAGTGCTCGTCGTGATCGTACAGTAACGGCCCGTAAGTTACAACATCACCTACGGCTGACAACGGGTACCCGTGTCAGTGATCAAACTATACGTAATCGATTGCACGAAGACCAGCAAATGTCAAGACGTCGAGTTGTTCGAATTCCTCTGACTAGGGTTCAACGTGCAAACCGTTTAAGATTCTGCCGTCAGTATTTGAACTGGGGGATTAATCAGTGGGGCAAGGTGCTTTTTGCAGACGAGTGCAAAGTAAAATTTTTTAATGATGATCGGCGTGTTAGGGTGTGGAGACGACGCGGCGAGCGTTTTTCGGAGTCCTGCATCCACGAAGTTGACCGTTTCGGTGGTCCCAACGTAATGGTTTGGGGTGGGATTAGTTTACACGGCAAAACCGAGCTCACCATTTTAAATGCGGGTGCCGTAACTGCAGAACGTTACATCAAAGACGTCATAAGGCCTCAAGTGATCCCATTTGCACAGCGAGTGGGGCCTGGATTCATCCTGATGCAAGACAATGCCCGTGCACACACAGCTCGATCGACCCAAACTGTCCTAGAAGGGTCTCATATTGAGGTATTACCATGGCCAGCTAAGAGTCCGGATTTAAATCCAATCGAGCAATTGTGGGACCAATTGAAAAGAAGGGTTAGAGAGAATGAGCAAGGGGTCTACAACTAACAGCAGCTGATTGACACTTTAAAACATGCCTGGGAGGAGATTCCAGATGAAAACGTGAGGAATTTGATCCTGAGTATGCATACGAGGCTTCAGGAGTGTATTGCTAAGAGAGGAGGACATACTCGTTACTAAAAAGAAGAAACAAAAGTGACAAGAACGGTATTTTGTCTTTTTCCGGTGATTTCTTTTGTTCATGTTTTTCATTCAAAATGGCTAATTTCATTATGAACTTTAAAAAAACAGTTCATGATCATTATTTGAAACAATTATTAGCCTATATTATAACCAATAACATTATTTTGTAGTTACATTAGTTAAACAATTTAATGTCTTTATTGTTTTCATGGTACAGCAAAAAATCTTAGTGACCCTTATTTTGTTTTGAGTAGTATATATATATATATATATATATGTCAGAAAGTGGGTGTGGCACAGAGTTATCGAGGTGTTATCCCGCAGTCACAAAGTCACCCCACGCTTACGGTTAGTATTTAATTGACCCAAAACAATACACCGTTTTTGAAAAGTAAACGAACATTCAAACCGTATACAGTAGCGCTAAAATAATATTATCTGTGCTATCAGTGCGATTGTTAAATAAATACAATAGTATACTGTGGTTTCTGTAAAATCCTATTTGTCTTGGTAGATAATTTGTCTTGGTGCATACAAAAAATCCTTTGTCTTGGGGCATACAGACAAAGCAAGTGAAGACATTGACGTGTTTTGAAAATATAAACCAAAAATGGCTCTCGTTCGTTCGTTCGTTTCAGCCGATGGACGTCCACTGCTGGACATAGGCCTCCTGCAATGACCGCCAAACACCACGATTTTGTGCTGCCTGAAGCCAGCGACTCCCCGCGACTCTTTTAATATCGTCTATCCATCTAGGGGGGGTCTGCTATATCATTTATATATAAGGTTTAAGGTTGGCCTTAGAGTAACAAAGTTTATATCTTGAAATAAAAAAATACAATAAAAATAGACTTACGTTTTAAAATGATGATATTGGTATCTTGAGGGAACTATGTGGTGTGCTTGTACCAAAACAGGTTTTTGAGGTAGCTGAGGCCTCCTCTACGTCTATTATAGTTATTCCATCGTCAATAAACTCCGAGTCCATCCCAGATAGATAATCTTCTGTTTCATCTACATTATCGTTCACATTCATCTTCTGTTGTTTTGCAGGCTGAATAAAAACAATACATAAAAATATCTATACTGATATTACGAAGAGATTAGTAACTTTGGATAAATATCTCTGGATATCCTAATCCGATTTAAAAATTTCTGGGAACAAGGTTTTAGGGTGGACACGGCTGTTTTTATCCTAAACAAGTTAACGAAAGGGTACTAAATGAGTTTTACCTTTATACTTTTTGCCTTGATTCTCAAACATCATCATCATATATAGACTTATTGCAGTCTAGTGAGATTGGCATCACAGTTCTCAGCCAATCTGCAGCACTAGCATCTTCCGGGTCAGGCGGCGGTGATGGTGGCCCTCCACCACTGCGGACCATCTCTTGCCGTTCCTTGCTAGTCTCCTGAAAACATAATATTGTAATATATGTATTTCGAATGAAACATTAGAAAGCAAAAGATAGTTATTTAAGCAATTTTAGAATACATAAGCATACTTTACTGGCGGTTATCTTCAAATTCTCAAATTTATATTTGAGCTTGTTTGTATCACACTCCATGCATTCTCTTTTTGCTTGGTACTAATACCATCAGTTTTCTTACAAAATAAAATGTTCTGATGCTTTGTAATCTAGAAATTTCTTCTTTTGAAAAATTTACACTTCGTTCCCTGCAACAAGCAAATTTAAAGCATTTTAGGACAGATAAGATAACAATTGTTTCTGTTGTTGTACGCTTTGAGAAATAATAAGATATGTAAAATACTATCACAACTATCCACCCGTCTACTATATAAATTGAATATTAGTATTTATCTTATAAGTTTTTGTAATAATGCCTCACTGCGTTTTGTGATCTAAAGATCATAATTAAATAAAAACACACTGTTCAATATTAATGTGCACGTTATAATATCTTCTCTTTATAATACTCTGTATATTTTATGAAATAAAATGAAAACTATAAAAACACATCATTTCTGTTCGTCATTTTCTTCTTTACTATTTTTTCTCACAATGACATATTCAATCTAGCTTTTTAAAAAACATTCTAATTTCAATTTTTCAAGTCAGCCAGGATTCAAGTTCAAAATACATCAACAGTATATAATATATAAAAATATTAAGCACATATGCTGCAATCTGCAAAGACGAATCATTTTCACAAAAAAAAAACTCCGCAGTCACAATACACAAATAGAATACGTTGGTACTTACTTTCTTCGCATGTAAAATACGTTTTCTTCCATTCGAACAGATTTTTTTTTTAACTAAACAGAGACGTGCAACCAAGCGTGCAACCCCAAAATAAATTTAAATCCAAGATTTCAATAATATTATGTAAAATAACGTTTGAATTCAAATATGATTCAAATTATAGAAAATTAGAAATGACAGCTCAAAAATTCCGAGTCTATCTCTAGTGTGGCAATATCCTAAAATATTTCCCACAATGATTCTGAGGTTGAAAAGTGAAGTTTTATTAAATTGTGATCATTGGATCACAAAACGCAGTGCATACACATACTTATCTATGACGCAGTGGAGGCATCATTACAAGAAATACCATAAGATTTATATCATGCGCTTATCGGAACGCAAAATTCTTCTGGCAACACTGACTGCAGAAAAGGACAACGTTATGATAGTCCAGAGCCTTCTCTACTTTCACAAGCCGTGTTGAAATTTGGCAACGTCGCCAATATTTAAACGGTGTACCGACTTACGCGCGGGAAAATTAAAGACTCAAGTTTTGTTTCTTTAGTTACGGATACAATAATTTAGGTAAATGCTCATCAACATAATTTTTAGATCCTAAGACTAAGTACCAAGTAAAATATGTTAACTTCAAATAAAATAAACCCACTCTATACCGAGGTGCCTACAGGCGCGGATACATATGGGGGGTGCAGGGGGCGCGCGCCCCCCCCTTGACGCAGGCGGTCCAGCGCCAAGCGTAGTTCACGGCAAGCGGAGAGCGTTCCTCGCCGCCTGCGCCTCCCGCGTCAGTCGAATAATTGTACTTGCATAGGAAGCAAGTATTGCTTCAGTAGAGAGAAGTTTTTCAACATGCATTACGGCGTACAAAGACATGGCTGAGGTCGACAATGAAAGAGGATCGACTCTCTGTTGAACACACACCTTGATATCGATTGTCCTGTCGACGATGTAATTAACCAATTTGCCAGGAAGAATAGATGCATGGAATTTGTCG
Organism: Bembecia ichneumoniformis; assembly: GCA_910589475.2. Lineage (NCBI taxonomy): Eukaryota > Metazoa > Arthropoda > Insecta > Lepidoptera > Sesiidae > Bembecia > Bembecia ichneumoniformis. The sequence continues at coordinate 18,088,792 of OU342530.1, forward strand.
TATAAAGAAATGAGAGCAAATTGTTACTTTTTATTGTAATTTTATGTGTATTTTTTATTTGGTTGATTGTAATTATTGTCTTCAAAACGGTTTCAATAAAGTTTTCTGAAGCTTTGCATGATTTGTTAGTAGGTACATCCATATATTAACTCAAGATATCTTTTAGCGCCCCCCTCCCCCTTAAAAAATTTCTGTATCCGCGGCTGGGTGCCTAAAGAACAAAGTTTTAAGCGTCTCCAGTAAGCAGCGCTCAACTCCGCGTTGAGATCACGCGCTAACGCTTTAATTTGTGTTTTTTAACTGATTTTCGTAGTTTCGTTCTCATTTGAAAACCAGAAATCAATTTCGAAAAATGCTTTTTCTTATGAAACTAACATAGATTAATCGATGTCGGAAATAGATTTTGACTTCGATCTAAATTATATTTTGGCTGTAGTATTCAGCCGAACTGAACAGGGTTTTGGGGGCTAAACTTGTACTCTTTCTATTTTCTTTTTAATAACATTTCAAGAGTCATTAACTAATTTCAGGCATAGATATGTCTTATCTCATTGTATTTACAAAATTTCATGATAATGCCATGCGTTATTTTAAAATAAGGACGTAACTACGTTTGTATGGAGAATTGAGCTTGCTGAGGACCCTTAAGTTCCAAAATAATTATACACTCATCACAACATAGAAGTACGAATAGGGCTAGAAGTACCAATAGAAGTCTCGTAAAAGATGAAATGCATAGAAACCGTACGAGCCATCTGCGCGGGGTCTGAAGTGCAGGCGGGGGCGAGGTAGTGAAAGAATAGAGCGTAACTGTGTCGATTCTAGATTGTCGATATATCGATGACAGATTAAAAGGATAAAAGAAAATTTAGTTTAGTCGTGTACGGGGTAAAAATGATACAAAATGGGGTAAAAAAATAAAAAAAAATACATATTTTACAAAACACCGTGCTAGAAAACAACCTTCAAACAACATGCACTGCATAAAGTAATAATAAATAAATAAAGAACTCCAAAAAAATATAAATATAAATAAACATTGTAGGTAAATTATTTATTTCCAATATTATTGTAAAGAAGACGCAAGCACAGCACTATCGATGACAGGACACTATGGATGACATAGTAATGGCGTATCAATATTTGTAAAATATTAAAATAATATGAAGTTTAAACTACTAACATGTGGAAAGTAACCCCACGAGATTTTATTTTGGGGTTCTTAGAATCTTAGAATTGTTTTTTCATTGCTTAATTGCACAATTCGGCATTATTTCACTGAAAACTTTTAATTTTCTTCTGATGCGAATCTGTCAGCGTACGTAACCGGTTACCGGACTGATGCTCGCGCAGCGCAGGGCATACACTACTTTGGTAGTGTATGCTTGGTAAGACGGCAAACGTTTTGTGGTGCTTCTATCCGGGCGCGCGCATTCATAATTCTATGCATAATAACAATAATTGTACGTGTTGTATTTAGGTATATTTTTTTGGCTACCGAAATGGATAAATGCTCACCAAATCTTGTTCCCCTGAAATAGTAACATTAATACCCAAAATGGATAATGATCAATTATCCAACCTGAATCCAAAATATATTATTGTCGAACTAAAATTACAGTCTTTTCCTTTTATTTATTCCCCCCGCAACCCGCGCTCCTCTCAGTCAGTCAGTTCAGTTTCAGTCGTCTCTGTAGAACTGTAGAGGCACGTGGCGCACGCGCTTTCTTTTCGACCGTTAAAACTGACTAAATTAAAAGTCGTGAAATAAAATATTGGTATAAATAGTGACTGTACTTCGCTACGAAAAACAAGCGTGTGTGCTATTCGGAAGAATTCTGAACGCACACTAACACGCACGCACAGGTGAGATGGGTGTGGGGGCGGGGAAGTGGAGTGGGCCCTGCCGCCGCCGCCTCCTGCCGCTCCCCGCTGATACCTATTTTTTGCTACTGCGACGCGGTTCGCGCTGTGTTCAGAGCGGACTAGAAGTTTGGCGCGGATTATAACATCTATTTAGCCATAATAAATTAGCGATTATACAATTTGTGTATTACCATGTTTAACATATGGATGCTAAACGTGGAGTCTTACAAAAAAATTAAAACAGAAACTGAAGGTTTGCCAGAATTCTATGCAAAGAAGTATGTTGAACATAAAAATGAAAGATAAATCCAGACTAACAGATATCCAAAAGAAAACGCAGATCCCCAACATAATAACAAAAATAAGGCAGCTGAAATGGCGCTGGACAGGTCACATAATGAGAGAAAGTGTGAACAAGACAAGTGGACCAAGAGAGTGGTGAAATGGTATCCAAGAGAAGGAAAAAGAAAAAGGGGAAGGCAGCTGAGAAGATGGGATGATGATCTTCCCAAAAGATGGAGACAGCTGGCACTTGACCGCAGCAGGTGGCATGATCTGGAGGAGGCCTATGTCTTCGGACAACCTGATAAGGTTGCAGATGTCTGATCCAAACATGAATCACAAAATACATACAGATATAAATTTAAATACAATTAAATATATATATTATATGTTAAAAAAAAAACTTACAAAATATGGAAAATTATCAATAAACTTCATTATAATATTAGTAGCACATCATGGAAACTGTAACTCTGTAATCTGTAACTTATTAGTGAATAAAGGCTTATTTTATTTTATTTATTTTATTTTATTTAGGGATAATATAAAATATTTGGTCTGAAATTAACTTTAAAGGCATTTATAAATCTTTATGCCATAGAATAAAAATTTATCCATTCTGGCAGGTGCAGATATTTCGAATTTTTTGGTAGTAAAATAGGTACTTTTCTGGTATGCGTTTAAACACAAGCTTTATTTATTTATTTGTTTATTTAACGTTTATTTTTATTGAATACAAAAATTTAAATATTTATTTCAAGTTGCAACAACCACCAACAATCACAACAACAACAACAACAACAATCACCACGGCACGCGTCGCCACACCGTAAACACTCATAGACTGTATATGATGTATATACCATCGTATAGCGTGGTGACGCGTCGCCACGGACTGCGTCGCCACGCTATCAATCAGTTTCACCCGCGCCTATAGATGTTCACATCAAAAAAATTTTGGTTACTGCTAAAGAAATGAAACTTCAGTCTTTAATTTTTATTTTATTTAGACACCAAAAGCTTTAATAAGTTTAGACACTGAAATGATAATTTTAACTACATACTGTATGTAATATAAGACAGACTGTTTATTGCATTTTTGAATGCCTGTAAAAAGTAGTACCTATAAATAGATTCTAATCATGGAAATTCTAATCCTCTAAGAAAACACATTGAGAATTAACATTTTATTTTGTTGATGAATTTCAACTTAAATAGGTACTGGCTGTATTTAAATAAGTTTGATTTTCAAACATTGAAAAAGAAAAATATCGATAGTAGAATGTTTTCAAAAACATAGAATATGTCAGTAGAAAAAAATGAGTTGAAGGATTGAGACCAAAATAGAAATATTGTTTGATAGTTTTTATAGAAAATGTTGGAAAGGATTAGGATTGAAAAGAAAACGCCATAGTGTTTTATTGATTTAGATAATTGGATCCCAGAGGTATGATGGAAAAGTTTAAATCATAACTACAGCGTTCCTGTAAGCCACCCCAGCCACCAATTACCTACAAGATATTTTACAGAATCAACAAACAAAAAATTATAAAGAGGTTTAAGCAAATAACCCAATAGATTAAAGTAATATTTACTTTCTTAGTTTCTAGGTCATTATTCTTATATACAGTTATACAGTAGATGATATCTTAAGCCTTTTTGAAAATTTTCAATTTTTTTTTAAGATGTGAGAATTACCTTCACACTGGGGTTCCCGTCCTTAACACTAGTATGAAGGACGAGAATATAATTTACCTATTTTCATACTAGTGTTAAGGTAGGGAGGGAAAGTAATTTCCCTACCTTAACACCGGTGTGAAGCATCAGTGTGAAGGTGGGTCGGGCGCGGAATTAAAGTGTCGGTAACATTTGATAGTAATTGATACCGAAAATGAATTATTTATAGCAACTACGACAAAGAAAGAAGCCGTTTACTAGTAGTTCACGGTGCTTATTTGATCATCTCAAATTGATAGTATTAATACTCGGAGATTCGCCGGATCGGTTCACGCGCGACGTTGCCAAACTTCAAATCACTGCTTGTAAGACAATAGAGAAGGCTGTGGATAGTCCAAACAAAACGCATTACTGCTACTACGCTCAGCTCTGAGGTTTTACTCTTGTGTGTCACACACACACACACACACAGCACAATTTTACTCGATTTTAAACACTAATGCTGTACGATAAAGTTGAAATTTGTACAACCGACAAAGTTAAAATGACCGAACTGTAGAAAAACTTTGTTCAATTTCATTTAACTTTTTTTTCACTCTCTCTTTTATTTGGATCGAACAGACGTAGAGTTTATGTATAGAAGTGAATTACTTTGCTTTTTTCTTAAAACTAACAAAATTAGAGTTGTTATTTAATAAATATATATTTGTCTACTGATAAATATTCTACAAGTAGGACTTTTACATTAAAAACAAGACTTCTAAGCAGTGAAGGAATGGAATTGATAGAAATGGAAACAGTCGGTAATTAGTTTTTTAGTTCTAATTGGCAAATATTTTAAAATAATATGTTTAAATGTGTATTTAAAGTAATATTTAAATACACAGTAAAATAATTGGCTGTTAAATGTATCAGCATAGAGCTGGCAGGCATTCTATTTTAAAATCAATATTAAGTAGGTATATTTTTCTAAAAATATTTCTTTCTTTCTTAATTTTCCTTCAATTTCGTCTGCCCGAAACCTTTTAAATGAGTACCAAAATGGGGGGTCTGCGACGCATCTTTGTTGAGATATTATCGAAAAAAAAAATGCCAGTGCCATTTTTTTTCATCTCTCAGAGACTCCAATGATCGATTAGGGGCGTTCTGCGACCCACCACTCCCAAGATATTATCGAAGAGGTCCAAAAATACATATTTATTCTATTGGAGTCAAAAATTTCATCTCCCCAAGACTATCAACGTACAGCTAAACTAGCTAAAGTCTAGTAAAAAATAAATAACATAAGCATATAAAATATAAGCATAGCATAAAAAAAAGGATTTTTGAAAATTTCAACCGTGCTGGGCTAGAGCTAGAGCTCATAATTTTCCTAGAAATTATATTTATTTGTAAGTTGGTGATTCTGTGAAATGAAAATTAAAAAAATGTAATATCTATTAACTAAATACAATCTTATTAAAAGGTCCAGACGCTGGTTTAAAGGAAGTCACAGCTCAGATCGAAGTTCTGCAGCTTGATTCAATTGAACAACCTGCAATTGAAAAGACACATATCCCTGAAAAAACAAAAGAAAAACAGAGAAAAGTTGCTGGTCACTCCAGTTCAGAGACTCCGCTGGGCAATTTGGTCCGAACTAAGGTGTCCCTCGGGGAGGCTGCGGTTCCAACTGATTCGCAAATCTCGCTGAAGTAAGTTTCAAATGATTTAATAAAGTATATAAGTAAGTTACATCATTATTGGAATTTAACTGGTACCTAGATTTTAAAGCCGGAACGATTTGTGTATGCAATTATTTCCAGAACAATATTGGCTTTTTAAAAAGTCATCAGACAGGCTAATAGCTTACTTGATGGTGGGTGGCTACCGTCTGCTATAAAACAAGTAACACCACAGACGCTGCAAGTGCAGTAGGGGGATAATAGGTAGGTTAGGGAAATTGGTTCTGGCAAGCAAGCAACGCCACATGTTCTGCATGACCATATTAGGATTAAGGATAAGTGATTAGGAAGGGATAGGGTAATGGGCTCTATCATCCCTGACTGTTATGTTATCTCGAAACACAAACACAACAGCAAACATGCTGTTATTTTACGGTGGTCTTATGTAGGGGGGTGTTTACTGCCGCCTGGGCAGTCCAATTAATGATTGGAATCCACATTGAAAACTTCATTTCCAGAGTTTGTTATGCCGGTAATCAAACCCGAGACCACCCCTAAGGCACATCTATTTTGCGATGGGTCGAGTAAGAACCATACGTGAAAGAACAGTGGCAGGGAAAATTTCAAAAAGTCATCTTTTGCAATAAAAAAAATCGAAGGGCCATAAAAAATAACTGGACAAGCTGTTTTACGCCTTACTTGTTTTTTATCGATAAGATTGTGTGAAAAGATGTTTCTCATCTTTTTTTGTATATACGGGATATGTATATACGTTGGCTGTGTTACCGGTTATTTTCTTATTCGTCTGCAGCCTTTTCGGAGGCATATCCTATTGTTGCGAATAGAAGTAGATTGTAAATGATGGCATGTACTCGTTCCAGACAGGAATTTGGCGTGGAAGGCACCATGAAGAAGATAGTGTACAACATTATTAACAATGTGAAACCAATCACTCTGAGGCGCATCGTAGAAAGTGGCTCGCTCCACCCAGGAAGCACTAGGATGGCCGAGGATTTGTGCTTAGATTCTATTCTCAGTGAGTTCTCTTTTTGAATATCCGTGCACTTCGAACCCGTCTGGGGATCACAGACTATTTTTTTATTTAAACTTCGGCAGCTATACTGGTCTGCTTGATGGTAGGTGGCTACCGTCGTCTATACCGCAAGCAACCCCGCAGGTGCTGCAAATGCACTACTAACCTTAATAGTATAAAGGAGAAGGGATCAGAGAGGATAGGGAAATGGGCTCTGGCATCCCTTACTCGCTCATCCGTGAGTTCCGTGCTAAAGTCGCCAGGGTTCCGCGAAACTATTTATTTTGGTAGATATTGTCAAGAATTGGTATAGCCCAGTCCACTAAAGAAAGGGACAACGTTATGCAAAATTTCATGATGAGCGGCTGAGTAATTGAGGTGTGAAAGCGTACAAGCAAACTCGCCTTTATTGTATTAGGAGTAAGGACGATATATTTTTTTATTTTAAGGTCGGCAGACAGGCTGACGGTCCACTTGATGGTAGGTGGCTACCGTCGCCTATAACACAAGCAACGTCTAAACTGCTGCAAGTGCGCTGCCGACTGCAGTAGGATTAAGGATAAGGGATTAGGAGTGGATAGGGAAATGGACTCTGGCATCCCAAACTCACTCACCGAAACAACAGCACACGTGCTGTTATTTCACGGTGGTCTTCTGTAAGGGGGTGGTTACTGCCGCCAGACGGGCTGCCCAAATGCCCTGCCACTACTTTCCAAATCCAGACCAGAGCCAAATGAGTGGTTAGGGTGCTTGCGTTAAAGCAAGCACCCTAACCACTCATCCAACGGGCTCGTCAAAAGTTAATGTTAAAGACATAGTTAAAGAATGCAAAATAAAAAATAAATGCTGATGATACCGACCCCTATGAATGTAGACAACATGATATTGTAAGCGAGAAGCAATTTTTAACGCCCGACGCAAAAGGGGGTTGTTATAAGTTTGACCTGTCTGTCTGTGCAGTCTATGCCATCATAGCTCCCAAATGGATCTGGCATTTTGATCTGGCTTTTTTTATTTGTAAACTGACATTGAGGACCTCTTCAGGCATCAGCTCATTTCCTAATTGACGAAGGGATCTTACTAAGTTCCACAGTTTAGATTGTTTTGAAATTTGCTGTACTGTTATTTCGGTGGTATTCAAAGTATTATGTATCTGCGATATGACAACCTTGACCTGATGCTACAGATCAAGTAGTCTGCGGGATACTCAACTCATGCTGAGCAGTTGCTTGTTTGGGCTCATTAGAAGGTCTCAGTAGAATGTCAGGGGTTAGTTTATAAATTTTAATTATATGTTTTTAATCTTTTTCTTTAATTGACTGGGTTATATCGTCAGTCCGTACAACCAACACGCATTCATCTTGTTTTTGGTTTCTTCTGAGTGAAATAAATTATATTATTTTTATTTTTACAGAGTTACATAAAAACGGTTTAATTGAGGTGACCAAAAATCCAGTCAACGACGAAATAGAAGACATAGATATGGGGCCCAAGATAAATGAATGTTTGTTATCTAAATAGATTTTTTTAAATTTCATGTCGTTTTAGATTTCTCTTTTTGTAATCCCATTCAAAGCGGCAACACAGATGTTGATTTTCTTTTTTAATTGATTAATTAAATAAATAAATAAATAACATATTTGTATTTTATTTCATATTAGGTCGGAGAAAAGTCTTTTTACATTTAGTATAAACTAATAAAATGTTGTTGCCAGCTATTTTTTTACTTATTTTTCTTTCTGTCAAAAGAGTGAATCTAATGAAGAAATTCTATTTTCATTTTAAATTTTATTACAAAAAAGGAAAAAAATGCAACGCAAGCCGCGAAAAAAATTTGTTACGTTTATGGACCTAATGCAGTGTCAGTAAGAGTAGCACAAAGTTGGTTTAAGCGTTACGTATAAAATGGACGCTATTATTGAAAAGGTCGGCGTATTAGTAGTTACGACATAGCTGAAGAACTGGGAATTAACCGCAAAACAGTTTTGACCCATTTGAAAACACAAAAAGCTCCATATTTGGATGCCACATGAGTTCACTAAAAGAAACCTTATGAATAACACTTACTCATTTGCGATTCTTTATTGACACGTAATGAAACCGAACCGTTTTTGAAGAGATAATAATAATAGTAGCCAGCATATGTACATTAGAACATTACAACTTATAACAAAGCTAGATGGAATATTTAGGCTTTAAAATACGTACGTAGTTAATTGTCCCCTGACCTCCAAGCTAGGCTTGCCTGTGTTTTGGAGATCAGCAGCCCCGCGCTGTGGCAGCCGATCTTCATTTAAAGCAGTGCCACTTTAATACAATATGTTCGCGTTATTAACTAACTAAATTATTATGATAATGTATTAATATAAGACATATAATATAGACATATAAATAAATAGATAAATAAATAAATATAGGATGTGCATGTATGATGTGTGTGTGCGTGTTAGGGTGTGATTATTTATTAAACTAAGTTAAAACACTCTCGGTCTTATCATAGTCAATTTCTATGAGCCAATTCTTTAGTTTAGATTTTAACTCATACCTATTTAATTTTAGAACATTATGGTCATTGTTAATTTTATTGATAACTGGTGATGAAAAATGGATCACGTATGACAAAAACGTGGAAAAGGTCGCGGTCAAAGGTCGGTCAGGCTTCACAGACTGTGCTAAAACTTGGGTTAACTCACAATAAGGATGCTCTGTGTATGGTGGGATTGGAAGCGCACTGTTCATTTTGAGCTTTTACCGCCGGAACTCTACTGCCAACAAATGATGAGATTAAAGCAAGAAGTTGAGAGAAAGCGGCCGGAATTGATCAATAGAATTAAGGGTGTGGTCTTTCATCACAGATATCTTTAGCCACTCAGCAAACATTAAGAGAGTTTCGCTGCGAGGTGTTAATGCATCCGCCATATAGCTCTGACCTTGCACCTTCAGATTTCCACCTGTTTCTGTCTCTTTAGAATTCTTTAGGCAGTGTCAGGTTAACATTAAGAGAGGACTGCCAAAACTACTTGTCGCGTTTTTTCAAAAAGTCCCAAAATTTCTACAGCAACGGGATCAAGTCACCACCTACAAGATGGCAAAAAGTCATCGAACAAAATGGCACATATATATAGTAATAAAATGTAAATAAACTTAGAAAAAATATCTTGAGTTTTTATATAATATTTGAAGAAACTTTTCCCCAACCTATTATGTTGTGTGGCCGGGTTCAGCTGGTATAAGAATAAAACATTCATCCCACTTCAACAAACAGAACAGATCAACTATAATTCCCAACGACACAACTTCTCAGAGAGAACTAAGTAAGTATGAAGCTATTGTTGGGTACTTTTAAGTGGTAATTTAAAGTAAATTTTCGAGTGTACGACATATTAAAATTTGAATTACGCAAATAAAAAACTAATTAAAAAAAACTAATGAGCACTATTAGTGTTAAAAACCAATACAGTAAAAACGGCACGAAATGTAACAAAAAATCTGTAGAGGGGAAAACGCTTATAATTGTGTTCTTTTTTAATAACGAAAATCTTCATATATTAATGAAATAAATATTGCTATCGAACGCTCTGTGTCTGTGCTAAAAGGAATACACAGACGAAGTCTATTTTTGTGTGTATGCTAAAATGTGCTTTATCTTCATTGGTATAAAGTAGGTGTTCGATTATTTATAGCCCCCTACTCCACCCCACAACAACCCCTACTCAACCCTCCCCCTGTTTTGCTCTTGTTGTTCCATATAGGTAAATAATCTTCTTATATATAAAAATGAATCCCAATTTCCCCTGGTCACGGCATCACGCGTGAACGGGTAGACCGATTTTAATTCGGTTTTCGCTAATGGAAAGAGGGGTGAGCGGGGAATGTTTTAGGGTATATAAAAATTGCACGCCGGGCGAAGCCGGGGGCGGGCCGCTAGTCTTATATATAAAAATGAATCCCCATTTCCCCTGGTCACGGCATCACGCGTGAACGGGTAGACCGATTTTAATTCGGTTTTCGCTAATGGAAAGAGGGGTGAGCGGGGAATGTTTTAGGGTATATAAAAATTGCACGCCGGGCGAAGCCGGGGGCGGGCCGCTAGTATTATATAAAAAAAGTCGGGTTTGTTCGAACACTTATATCTCGAGAACGGCTGCACCGTTTTCATGGTTTTTGATTTGTTGAATTTGTCTTCGCTCCGAATAGCAGACACTATTAAAACATGGGAAAAATATTCACGAAGAAAATATATGGAGAAAATTCATTTTCTTATACATTTTGTATGGTACGGCTACTTTGTTGATATCTCGAGAAAGGATTGTATGATTTAGATGATTTTTTTGTTCGTCTCAGTTTTATGAAGTTTCCTCGCGTATTGGAAAAGTTTTTTTTTATGTTAAGGGCATCAGACAGGCAGACCGTCACCTATGAAAGAGGCAACACAACAGGTGTTCCAAGTACGCTGCCGATTAAGGATGAAGGGATTAGGATAGGGCAATTGGGCTCTGGCAGCCATTACTCGGTCACCGAAACATGCTGTTATTTCTTCATGGTCATGTAAGACGGTGATTACTTCCGCCAGACAGGCTGCTAAAATAACTGCGAAACGCACTGTGCCAATTTACTAGACTTAAAGTATCAAATTTTTTTAATGTTATATTCGATAGAGAGACTAACGATCCATTTGATGTTAGGTGGCCTATAACAAAAGGAACGCCACAGGTGCTGCAAGTCGTGTGCTGCCCACCATGTACGATTAAGGATAAAAGGATTAGTAATGGGGTAGGGCAATGGGTTCAGGCATCCCTTTTTCACTCGCCGAAATACAATACAGATACTGTTATTTCACCATGGTTTTCTGTAAGGAGGTGGTTACTGCCGCCAGACGAACTGTCCAAATGAGCTTTTTCCGTGGCAAAATCTGCGAATCGGGTCCTCATCGACCATGGGGAGACCGGTGGGTATGTGAGGTTTCTACTCACTAAAAACCCACGATTAACACTTGGAGCGGGTTGCGGGGATCGCGGCGGGAGGCCAGCCATGCCTCGGAGAGAGGCCGGTACTAGTTAGGTACCTACTACCCGAGTTCTATGCGTCAGTGCTCCAACTGCTTCAATTTACATTGGATTACATAATTTTGGTGTAAAATAACATTTTTGAATAAAAAAGTAAAAATTTGAAATGTGTCAATGTGCTAAATTTTTGATAAATTACTGCCGGTTAAGACAATAAAGATTCGCAGATGAAAGATGGACGTTAAAGACAACTACATTAAAGCAATGGGCAGAGAAACCTGGAACAAGCTGGACAAGGCCTATACCCAAGAAGGGGTTCCGAAATGAAAGCGATAATGATATGATAGTGACAAACAAATAAATTTATACGTTTTATAATTTATATTTTAAGTCACAACATGTCATATTAAAAACTAAGTCATTTTAATATTGTTATAATTAATTAATTAAAATGTGTATAATAGTAATTGTAGATTGGAAATAAATGGGCTTTATTATATTATTAAGACAATAAACGATTCAGATTGTTGACAAACAGTCAACTTCCGATTCACTATTCTCGTGCAAAATTTTAAGTGTTGCCATGTTATTGTATATTGCACAAATCTTGTCAATTTAACAACAGTTTTCAAACATTGCCAAATTATACGATATTCTTTCTTCGTAATATGCTTGCGATAAATTATAAATACATTTATTAAATAAAAATGATTGCAATATTATTAAGGTAATTAAAATGTTATTTATATTAACATTAATACGTCAAAGCAAATTGTTTGAATGTCGGTTTGATTTTCACCAAATAATGGGTACTATAAAACCTTTTTTTTTCTCTTCTGCACCCATGCAAAATCAAAGAAGTGTTATATTTTAATGGTTCATTACTATTTATTTACCCAGTGCACTTAAGAAAGTAGTAAACACTTAAGAATTCGCAAATAAACATAGTTATTTTTAATCTCCGAAAAAATAGAGCTTGTTTATTTTGCATACCTACACATCCTACAAATATTTTATCTTGTTAAAAATTAAAAATTAAATAAGATATTTAACTTTTAAGAGAATCATGAATATTTTCAATCAAGACACCTTCGTATTTTAAAAAAATGTTTTGATAAAATAAAAATGTGTACCTATTAAATAAAATATATGTATAAAGCTATTAAATTATTAATTTAATAGCTAACCTTATTATTAACCTATTAAATAAAATCTATTGCTTTGAACTTGATTATTTTATGAATAAAAGATTGTAAGACAAAATCTTGCCGCGGAATAAACTAACTCTTATTAACCTGTCTGTTTAATTTTATGCTTTCCGGGAATGCAAGAAGGTACCGGGCTCGTTACCGGCACTGTGTGCTGGGATTGGAGGAAAACACCACGTTACTAGGTATTATGTACAGAGCGGGCTTTGGTACAGAGGTAGGCGTGCCTACTTACTACGCGCACTATGCTTTTCTCAGCCTCTTCATACGTCTACGCTTTACAGCCTCTTTCAGGGCCGGATTAAGCCAGCGCGGGGCCTGTAGCAAATTCTGTCAAGGGGCCCTTGGTTTGCTTTAGGTTCTCAAGTTTAGGATATTAAACTGTTACAAATAAACCTTTCTAGATATAATATGGGCAAATTTAGAGATAACGCTTTCAATATCGACTTCTCTAAGCACATCATGCTTTATATTCAACTCTATAAATCTGGCCGCTTGAAGGTAGAAATATGGTATAGGTGCTAGTCTAATTTCAATTCCATTTGCTTCTTCTAATTATAGACAGAATAGCTTTCTTTGGCGGGCTAGCAGGAACCTAAACATGTTGTTAAGCAGGCTGGGTATTGATTCTGATACTGATATTGATATATTTAACTGTAAATCGGCTGAAGCTAAACGTATATTGACAGCTATACTGTTCTGCTGAGCAGTTTTTCTTTTTATTAGTATTTAATTTTATTTTTGTTATTTAAATATGGATAAATTAGTTTATTATTCTTTGCTCTTGATTTCAGTTGTTCATTGTTTAATTTTCATTTCATGTCCTTTTTTTTGTATAGAATTTGCGTGTTGCTGTGCGTGTATTATCGATCGTCTCAATTTTTAGTTTGTAGTTTATTTGTGTATGCCTTAAAATTGCCTTGTGTTACCTATTCCTATTATAAACTTCTTTTGTTTGTGCTGTTGGTGTACCTTTAGAAAATAAATAAATAAATAAATAAATATATAGATTATAATTAAATATTAGAACATTAGAACTACTTATTTTTACGATTTAACGTGACGAAAAGGAGTTTTAGATTTTCAAGTGGAAGTGAAGCATAGCCTAAGTGCTTCGCGACCGCATTTAAGCCTATCTAAATTAATATTTTTTTATTACGGTCAGACAGGCGTTGGAGCACGAGGCCCCCAAATTCGCGGGGCAGGCGGCACAGGCTTTACTTATACCTAGTGCAGGGTGTGCCATGCACGCGGCGCACTCTGCGTTCGAGTGCGACGCCCCAAGAGTAGTGTCCGGCTGCGGACCCCCGCGGCGGAGTTGCGGACGAGTGTCCGTCCGATCACGCAACTTCGCCAATAGCGGATGAAGAGGGCGCCAAGGGGTTTTAGTCGGTAAACTATCCCGCTACCATCCTTGGGATAGGAGTCCGACATAACCCACCGGCCGTCCCCAGACCGGTGGGTATCCGTAACGGATTTCCCCTTGTAAAAAAAAAAAAGGGTGTGCCATGCACACGGGCGCAGGGTCTTAGGGGGCGCCGAGCAAGCGCTGCTCCCGCTCGCAACACCTCCAAAGAGCTTGTGTCGCTCGCGGTAACGAAGCTCTCAAAGACTCTGTCACCGTGTTATGACCTAAGCCGGGCATGGCAAAGCAAGGCGCGCCACGAGCGGTCAACTGTTTAAAGCATTTAAAATTTTATAAAACCAAAAATAAGACATATTAAATGGGTTTCAACATACTAATGGAGAGGGTGACAGGGTATTGATTGCATACGGGAGCTACATGAGCTAGAGTCGCCTCTGGCCTCTTCATACGGCTAATAGTCTTCTTCTCAGCCTCTTCATGCGTCTTGTTCCGGGGTGACTGGAAATGCTAGTGCTTCTGCTAGTGAATTTTGACAGAAATCGGCGCAGTTTATTTAGGCTGGTGGGGAAGATATCCCCACCAAGTTTGACCTACTTTCGATGTTACTTCTCACTCTCTTTATTATTATTTCGTTTATTTATTTTTTATTTACATTATTTACAGTTTCTTATTTTATACCTTATTCTAATCAGAATCTATTTACGATAATATCTATTCCTGTACTACTAATTTACAATCTTATATACTAGTAGTATCCTATTAGAAAGGTGTAGCGAGACGATAAAGGGAAGTTTTAAAGGTCACCCAGATGCTATATCCCACCTATAGTCTTTGTCGGACATAATTATTCCTGATGTTTCTCACATTTTTCTCTTCTCAGTGAAGGGTCGGGAGGGAAACCTCATGAAGGGCTCTCTTTGAGTTACAGATTTAAGTATTCAGGTAAGGCACTCCACTAATTACTAGTACCATTTCTATGCTTCACAGTTTCCGTACGAAATTTTTTACTAGAGTTAAAATGTTAACTGCACACAAAAGCATCAAATGAAGAGTCCAGTCAGCCCGAGGAAAGGCACGAATCCAAGTTCTTCTACGGTCTTCATCTCGCGGGAATGAAAATGTATCAAAAAATAATTGAAATGATTACTATTTACTCATTCTCTGTTACAACGTATTATTGTATACATTAAACATTACATTTTTTTTTTATTAAAGTATCTTTTAACAAAATAATACCTTTATAATAAAAAAATATTATTCAAGACTTTGAGGTAATTATTGAATTATTATACTGGTAACACAGAGACGCTGCGCAAAGTCGATGGCTGTGATGGCTGTGCGCATGCGCTCGCGCCACAACCGCTTCATAGTTCTCAGAGTGCTGTGACTGCTGTGTGCCGCTGGACGCCGTCTGCTGTGTGCTGTTTCGCTGTTGCTGTGCGTTGTGTGCTTCTCTTTGCGGTGACGGTGAGTTA
The DNA here is from genome assembly GCA_910589475.2 of Bembecia ichneumoniformis. Taxonomy (NCBI): domain Eukaryota; kingdom Metazoa; phylum Arthropoda; class Insecta; order Lepidoptera; family Sesiidae; genus Bembecia; species Bembecia ichneumoniformis. Next base: position 18,104,366 of record OU342530.1, read on the forward strand.
ATTTTGTATAATTATTGTCTCTACATTTTCTGTGTTTTTGAAGTAAAATATGCATTACTTTTGTTTCTGTAAAATAGGTGACGCCCATTAAACGACAAATAAGTTAACATGAAACGCTATTTTATACCTATCATCGTACAATTGCGTATTTTAGAAAATGTAATTTTAAATATATATTATTTTCAGCATTACAACTTGTTATTTTCAATTTAATTTTACAAAACATGGAGTTTAGACATCCATCTTGAAAATTCTCACCGTCAGCCATTTTGTTCAAAATATGACGCCAACTTTGTATCACATTTTTGTTTTAAATTTTTAACGAACAATGACTGAAGAATAGATACCTACTTACTATTAATTAAAAAGTATTATTGCAATTGCCACTTCAAGGATCACATTTCACAATTTAGGTACATAAAATTGTAATAATAGTTTAAATTTCTTTTGCATTAAATAGCCACATCAAATTTAATTTGAAACAAAAAAAAGTCAAAGGCTACACTCCAACCCATATCCATATGCATAATACATTTATGCACGTTGTACTTAAGTTACCGATGTAAAAAAAATGTTTTTAGAATTTTTGTCTGTTTGTGCGTTTGTGTGCGTTTATATCATTAACCGATTTGAATGCGGTTTTCACTGGTGTATTGTAGCAAGCTTCCCGTAAGATTTAGTGTTTGTTTCATTCCAATCGGTTTACAAACAAAAAAGTTACGATGCTATAACGAATACCACGCGTACGAAGTTGCGGGCTCAGCTAATATTAAATATATGTGTTTGTGTAATACCTAAATTGTGCTTTTTACATATTATGCGTAAACCTATAACGAAATTCTGCTGCTTTTGCTGTACTTATGTTACCGATGTAAAAAAAATGTTTTTAGAATTATTGTCTGTTTGTGCGTTTGTGTGCGTTTATATCATTAACCGATTTGAATGCGGTTTTCACTGGTGTATTGTAGCAAGCTTCCCGTAAGATTTAGTGTTTTTTTCATTCCAATCGGTTTACAAACAAAAAAGTTACGACGCTATAACGAATACCACGCGTACGAAGTTGCGGGCTCAGCTAATATTAAATACATGTGTTTGTGTAATACCTAAATTGTGCTTTTTACATATTATGCGTAAACCTATAACGAAATTCTGCTGCTTTTGCTGTACTTATGTTACCGATGTAAAAAAAATGTTTTTAGAATTATTGTCTGTTTGTGCGTTTGTGTGCGTTTATATCATTAACCGATTTGAATGCGGTTTTCACTGGTGTATTGTAGCAAGCTTCCCGTAAGATTTAGTGTTTTTTTCATTCCAATCGGTTTACAAACAAAAAAGTTACGACGCTATAACGAATACCACGCGTACGAAGTTGCGGGCTCAGCTAATATTAAATACATGTGTTTGTGTAATACCTAAATTGTGCTTTTTACATATTATGCGTAAACCTATAACGAAATTCTGCTGCTTTTGCTGTACTTATGTTACCGATGTAAAAAAAATGTTTTTAGAATTTTTGTCTGTTTGTGCGTTTGTGTGCGTTTATATCATTAACCGATTTGAATGCGGTTTTCACTGGTGTATTGTAGCAAGCTTCCCGTAAGATTTAGTGTTTGTTTCATTCCAATCTGTTTACAAACAAAAAAGTTACGACGCTATAACGAATACCACGCGTACGAAGTTGCGGGCTCAGCTAATATTAAATACATGTGTTTGTGTAATACCTAAATTGTGCTTTTTACATATTATGCGTAAACCTATAACGAAATTCTGCTGCTTTTGCTGTACTTATGTTACCGATGTAAAAAAAATGTTTTTAGAATTTTTGTCTGTTTGTGCGTTTGTGTGCGTTTATATCATTAACCGATTTGAATGCGGTTTTCACTGGTGTATTGTAGCAAGCTTCCCGTAAGATTTAGTGTTTGTTTCATTCCAATCTGTTTACAAACAAAAAAGTTACGACGCTATAACGAATACCACGCGTACGAAGTTGCGGGCTCAGCTAATATTAAATACATGTGTTTGTGTAATACCTAAATTGTGCTTTTTACATATTATGCGTAAACCTATAACGAAATTCTGCTGCTTTTGCTGTACTTATGTTAGCGATGTAAAAAAAAAATAGTTTTTAGAATTTTTGTCTGTTTGTGCGTTTGTGTGCGTTTATATCATTAACCGATTTGAATGCGGTTTTCACTGGTGTATTGTAGCAAGCTTCCCGTAAGATTTAGTGTTTGTTTCATTCCAATCGGTTTACAAACAAAAAAGTTACGACGCTATAACGAATACCACGCGTACGAAGTTGCGGGCTCAGCTAATATTAAATACATGTGTTTGTGTAATACCTAAATTGTGCTTTTTACATATTATGCGTAAACCTATAACGAAATTCTGCTGCTTTTGCTGTACTTATGTTAGCGATGTAAAAAAAAATAGTTTTTAGAATTTTTGTCTGTTTGTGCGTTTGTGTGCGTTTATATCATTAACAGATTTGAATGCGGTTTTCACTGGTGTATTGTAGCAAGCTTCCCGTAAGATTTAGTGTTTGTTTCATTCCAATCGGTTTACAAACAAAAAAGTTACGACGCTATAACGAATACCACGCGTACGAAGTTGCGGGCTCAGCTAATATTAAATACATGTGTTTGTGTAATACCTAAATTGTGCTTTTTACATATTATGCGTAAACCTATAACGAAATTCTGCTGCTTTTGCTGTACTTATGTTAGCGATGTAAAAAAAAATAGTTTTTAGAATTTTTGTCTGTTTGTGCGTTTGTGTGCGTTTATATCATTAACAGATTTGAATGCGGTTTTCACTGGTGTATTGTAGCAAGCTTCCCGTAAGATTTAGTGTTTGTTTCATTCCAATCGGTTTACAAACAAAAAAGTTACGACGCTATAACCGAATACCACGCGTACGAAGTTGCGGGCTCAGCTAATATTAAATACATGTGTTTGTGTAATACCTAAATTGTGCTTTTTACATATTATGCGTAAACCTATAACGAAATTCTGCTGCTTTTGCTGTACTTATGTTAGCGATGTAAAAAAAAAATAGTTTTTAGAATTTTTGTCTGTTTGTGCGTTTGTGTGCGTTTATATCATTAGCAGATTTGAATGCGGTTTTCACTGGTGTATTGTAGCAAGCTTCCCGTAAGATTTAGTGTTTGTTTCATTCCAATCGGTTTACAAACAAAAAAGTTACGACGCTATAACCGAATACCACGCGTACGAAGTTGCGGGCTCAGCTAATATTAAATACATGTGTTTGTGTAATACCTAAATTGTGCTTTTTACATATTATGCGTAAACCTATAACGAAATTCTGCTGCTTTTGCTGTACTTATGTTAGCGATGTAAAAAAAAAAATAGTTTTTAGAATTTTTGTCTGTTTGTGCGTTTGTGTGCGTTTATATCATTAACAGATTTGAATGCGGTTTTCACTGGTGTATTGTAGCAAGCTTCCCGTAAGATTTAGTGTTTGTTTCATTCCAATCGGTTTACAAACAAAAAAGTTACGACGCTATAACCGAATACCACGCGTACGAAGTTGCGGGCTCAGCTAATATTAAATACATGTGTTTGTGTAATACCTAAATTGTGCTTTTTACATATTATGCGTAAACCTATAACGAAATTCTGCTGCTTTTGCTGTACTTATGTTAGCGATGTAAAAAAAAAATAGTTTTTAGAATTTTTGTCTGTTTGTGCGTTTGTGTGCGTTTATATCATTAGCAGATTTGAATGCGGTTTTCACTGGTGTATTGTAGCAAGCTTCCCGTAAGATTTAGTGTTTGTTTCATTCCAATCGGTTTACAAACAAAAAAGTTACGACGCTATAACCGAATACCACGCGTACGAAGTTGCGGGCTCAGCTAATATTAAATACATGTGTTTGTGTAATACCTAAATTGTGCTTTTTACATATTATGCGTAAACCTATAACGAAATTCTGCTGCTTTTGCTGTACTTATGTTAGCGATGTAAAAAAAAGAATAGTTTTTAGAATTTTTGTCTGTTTGTGCGTTTGTGTGCGTTAATCTCATTAACCGATTTGAATGCGGTTTTCACTGATGTATTGTAGCAAGCTTCCTGTAAGATTTAGTGTTTGTTTCATTCCAATCTGTTTACAAACATTAAAGTTACGCGCTATTCAGAATACCACGCGTACGAAGTTGCGGGCTCAGCTAATATTAAATACATGTGTTTGTGTAGTACCTAAATTGTGCTTTTTACATATTATGCGTAAACCTACAACAAAATTTCGTCGCTTTTGCTGTAATTTTGTTACCGAAGTAAAAAAAAAAATAGTTTTTAGAATTTTTGTCTGTTTGTGCGTTTGTGTACGTTAATCTCATTAACCGATTTGAATGCGGTTTTCACTAGTGTATTATAGCAAGCTTCTCATAAGATTTCATGTTTGTTTCATTCCAATTGGTTTACAAACAAAAAAGTTACGCGCTATACCGAATACCACGCATACGAAGTTGCGGCCTCAGCTAATATTAAATACATGTGTTTGTGTAGTACCTAAATTGTGCTTTTTGTGCGTAAACCTACAACAAAATTTTGCTGCTTTTGCTGTACTTTTGTTACCGAAGTAAAAAAAGAAATAGTTTTTAGAATTTTTGTCTGTTTGTGCGTTTGTGTACGTTAATATCATTAACTGATTTGAATGCGATTTTCACAAATGTATTGTAGCAAGCTTCCCGTAAGATTTAATGTTTGTATCATTTCAATCGGTTTACAAACAAAAAAGTTACGACGCTGTAACGAATACCACGCGTATCAAGTTGCGGGCTCAGCTAGTACCTAATATAGGTACATAGTAATAATTTAGTGAAAATGAAGAAATAGTTACCAAGTTGACGAGCCCGTTGGATAAATGTTCTGTTCTATGGTACCCGGGTTCGATTCCCGGCAGGGTCAACTTTGAAAAAAAAAATGAACTTTCAAATTTGGCTCTGGTCTGGATTTGATAAGTAGTTGCAGGCACACTGCGTTTTCGCCCCATCAGGCGGCAGTAACCATCCCCTCACAGAAGACCACCGTAAATAACAGCACGGTGCTTTGTGTTTCGGCGAGTGAGTAAGGAATGCCAAAGTCCATTTCATTATCTCCTCCTAGCCCCTTATCCTTAATCCTACTGTAGTCGGCAGTGCACTTGCAGCAGCTTTGGCGTTGCTTGCGTTATAGGCGATGGTAGCCACCTACCATCAAGTGGACCGTCAGCCTGTCGGCCGATTTTAACATAAAAATAACCAAGTTGGATAAATATTACTCATTTGCAATTTTAACAGATGTACAAAGGTCCTTCTCATAATTATTTTTCAGCTTTTACGTTATACTCTTTGATAAGACATTTTAACATATTTTTTAGACAAGCAATTTTTTGATTAGTTTATTTTTTTAAAATAATTTTATAAAAACTTACGCATTGGATTTTAAATCTGGAACAAGCTTTTGGGATAATTGGGGGTTAGATTATACATATAAGGATGGATATCAGTTTTTTATGATAAAGGAATGTACCTATAGGTTTTTTAACAACAGTTAAAGCGAATGTGAAATACCTAGAACGTATTTTTCATGATTTAAATAATTGCTTTACTTTGCTTTGCTTAGAATATAAAGCTGGAAAAAACCACTGACATACTCACTCATGAAGTTCTCCGGGAAGAGTCGCGGGGGTGTTCCCCTTCATAGCCTATCGTATAGGGGGTGGCTGATGAGGAAGAAATTAAATCGGAGACCTCGGTACACCGTCCTGGTAAAAAATTGGTGAAAGGATCTCGTAGTGAGGGATAGAAGGGTGGGGTTTGCAGAATGCCATAGAGGGTTACCAAATCGCGACTCATCCCTATCCAGCATTTTTTTACTCCGTACAACTTTTTTGGAATTTTCGAAGTCTCTGCGGCGGACAACCATCAATTCTCGAGGTCCAATGGCCTGGCTATCCCGACGGTGGGGATACTTATTTTATTTTATGTTTTTATTATAGTTTGACTTGATCATATTTATTGTATACCAGCGTAGTGACCCGCCCCGGCTTCGCCCGGCGTGCAATTTTTATATATATATGAACATTCCCCGTTTCTCCCTCTTTCCATTAGTGAAAACCGAACTAAAATCGTTCTACCCGTTCACGCGTGATGCCGTGACCTAGGGAAATGGGGATTAATGTTTATATATAGAGAAGATTGCATATATTGATCAAAGAAATTGTGTATCGTGGTCTATTCTTGATTGTAATAATTTCTGTTAAAATTCCTTTATTTTTAATAAGACATAATAATATAAGATGATAATAAAGGTTTGTATACCAAACTGAATGGACGTGTTCAGCTTTAATTGGCTTGCACGTTAAGTGTGCTAAGCTGTTGCTGAAGTAAATAAATAAATACCCGCTAAACGGTCGGAGCTATCCCGGCGGTCTATATGGCGCGTTCCATCCCTCCGATGCTTCTCGGGGGCCATCCCGATTTTCGGCTTCCTCCCCCCCTTCGTCATCCTCCCCCCTTCGTCATCCCTCCATAAATTTTTTTCTTTTCTTGGAACAGCTACGTTTGATCGGGTAGGAGTCCACCGGGGACAGTTTCTTACACCGTGTCGAATACTTAGGGATGCCACGTGTTTCAGGAAAGTCTCGAACCCTCGGTATACCGACCTGGTAAAAAGTTGAGAGCTCTTCGGAAACTGAGTCGCAGAGAGGCGGGGTTTGCGGAATGTCATAGAGGATCATCGGCGGTGACCACATCACGACCCCCCATACATTTTTTTACACTCCAGACAACTTTTTTGAAATTTCAAATCCCCGTAGCTCCCAAACGGTGCGACCTATCCCGGCGATCACTTTGGGGGATAACTCCTCGAGACCATCGCCCTCTCCCCACCTGCCCCCCCCCCCACCTGCCCCCCACCTGTCCCCCACCTGCCCCCCCACCTGCACCCCACATGCCCCCCCCCACCTGCACCCCACATGCCCCCCCCCACCTGCCCCCCCACCTGCCGCCCCCCCCGCCCATCTCGGAGGTATCCCGGCGGTGTGAGCGAGAGTTGTAGATACACATATTAAGCTGTTTGTTCTTCTATAGAGTAATGTGCCTTCTGTTATACGTATTGAAGTCGATAATTACATGTTTTCTATTTTGAAACTCTGAACATCGATACCTGCAAAAAATTTTTTTTGGAGGCAATTTTTATTTTTAAATCTAAACAAAAGCGAATATTGTGTATATTATCGCAAGTAATATTCATAAATAATAATTACAAATGAAATGTTTGGCTAATCACAGACGGTAGGTATAATAAAAAAAAAAATGAAATAAAAAAAAAAACAAAAAAACACATGTATATAAGTTTACATATAAAACAAAAAATCAAGATTGTTTTGAGTTTGTGAAATTTAATTTAGTATTGAATAGTTCTAGTTTGGATTTAATATTTAGATCATCTTAGAATATGTAACACATCAAATAAATTATTAATTTGTTAATATATGTTCATCCTGAACCATGAAAATTTAGTGTGCTTTGATCTACTTCAGTATGTGATTGGACATGTCGCGTAAAACATGTGCTTCGATGGAACTATATATGTATAGTTCCGCGAACATGTTTACGAAACTAGTTCCGTAATGTAAAAGAACCGTTCCAGGTTCAATGCTATAGAGGACATGATATGCGCATCTCCTTGTTGTATAAGTATCGTTTCGGCTGCTATAACTACTTATAGATCTGTTGTCGTTTTTCTTTAACTATGTGTTTTATGTAAAAAACAGTAAATAAACAAAAATATTTTACTTATCTATGAAAAGTTATTCCAGTATCACTTTTCCGGAATTCTTTGCGTTTCCTGCACCACTCTACTACACAAGAAGTCATTTTTTTCTTATTTCGTCAAGATTTCGCCGATATTCATTTAAAAAAGGCCGTCAAATCAAACGTTTTGATCGATGCGTCATTCCGTTACTGAGCGAGCGGCAGAATGGTTCGCGAAAAAAGATACTTTTTAAACCCCGCCTACTCTGAGTTGCTTTGCATAGTGCCGCGATGCTGTTTCCATAGCTTTATGAATCCGTGTATACGACCTGGTATAATATCGGCAACCGTGAAACCTAGGAAGGGGGGGTTACCATTTCTCCCCAAGGTCCATCGGCCGCGACCTTCACCGCACCCCTCCTCTTCACTCCCGTACAAAATCACCCTTAAGAGACGGCGGTCGACCCGATGCAGCTCACCCCCACCGACGCAGGTCTATCCTGCCTGCGCCTTCTACTGTTTCATCTTCCCATCTATTTATTCTTCTTCCATATCATCTATGTATCTTTCATACTATTTATTCGCCGAATAAAGTATTTAAGGATTTAGGCATTTTATTGGACACTAAATCAACATTTTCCCAACATATTGCATTAATTGTTAATAAAGCATTTAAAAACTTGGGATTCATTCCACGCACGTGTCAAGCTTTCTCGGATGCAGAATGTTTAAATGTCTTGTACTATGATTATGTCAGAGGCAACCTGGAATATTTTTTTTATGTTAAGGTGGCTGACGGTCCACTTGATGGTGGGTGGCTACCGTCGCCTATAACACAAGCAACGCTTAAGCTGCTGCAAGTGCGCTGCCGACTGCAGTAGGATTAAGGATAAGGGATTAGGAGTGGATAGGGAAATGGGTTCCGGCATCCCTTACTCACTCACCGAAATACAAAAGCACACGTGCTGTTATTTCACGGTGGTCTTCTGTAAGGGGGTGGTTACTGCCGCCAGACGGGCTGCCCAAATGACTGCGAAACGCAGTGTGCCCTGCCACTACTTTCCAAATCCAGACCAGAGCCGAATTTGAAAAGTCCATTTTTCAAAGTTGACCCTGCCTGGAATCGAACCCGGGAACCCTAGAACAGAGCGTTAAAGCAAGCACCCTAACTACTCATCCAACGGGCTCGTCAAATTATAATATATGGAATCCCCAGTACAAAACACATGTGCAAAGTATTGAACAAGTGCAGGTAAAATTTTTAAAGAACCTTAACTACAAAAAACATGGCTTGTGACGCCTTTGTGTCATGGCTTAATGAAGCCTGAAAATAGACGCTCCCTTCTGGAAATGCTCTTTTTATACAATGTCTGCAACGGAGTTATTGATAGCCTTGAACTCACTACTCTTTTCCTCCAGCTGCGTGCTCCTGTTGTTAGAACAAGACACACTCCTTTATTCCATGTCATGTACTAATTATGCACAAAATTCTATAGTTTGCAGAATGCATAGAAGCTACAATAAAAGATATGCATCTTTAGATTTATTCAACTCTAAAAAGGCAGTATTTAGGAATGAGCCAATAAAACTTATCAACAATGAAACTCCGAAGGTCAATGTATACGTATAATCGTTCTATCTTCTCTATATATAAAAACGAATCCCCCTTGGTGACGGCATCACGCGTGAACGGGTAGGCCGATTTTGATTCGGTTTTCACTAATGGAAAGAGGGATAAACGGGGAATGTTCTTATATATAAAAATTACACTACGGGCGAAGCCGGGGGCGGGCCGCTAGTATACCATAATAACAGCATTGTGGTATAATAATATAATAACAGTATTCCTCACCTACACACCTTACACACATGCATTATACACTATACACACTACACATACGTCTGTTATTAATATTTTATTTAATGCTTTTAATTATCATGTTCATATCTATTTTTAAGATAAAAAAGGAAGTCCGTTATTGGCATTAAGATTTAAATCATACATATGTATTTACTGTGTCTTTGTATTAATTAAAAATAAAATAAAATAAAATCTCTTTCATTGCAGTCCACCTTTTCTTTTTGCCTCTTTAGGACCTTCTCTTACTCCACTTATAGTTCCTTTAGCTGTTTGGCTTGACCATATCCACTTTAACTTTTGTCTTCATGACCTCTTTGTCTTTCTTGTAAAGTTTTCAGTTTATTTTGAGTTTGAGATTTTGAGTTGAGATGTGTCTTCTGTCCTATTCGTCATAATGCAAGTTAAATGCCCCATCAAGTTCACATTTTTCAAGACATTCCCTTAATAGTAATATGTAGCTATATAAAGGATGTTACATCAATTTATAATACCTAGAGAGAATTTTGAAGAAAAGGTGAAGTGATTTGTTTAGTGCAATGGATAAATGGCTTGTACTACATTTCATTCTGACTATACTCTGTATTTTATCAGCTAGGTGAAATTGCATTTGAGATAAAATTGAAATCATTGCATAAATTAATAGTTTATGTTTATTAAAAATTGTATGGTTTTTCCTATCCTATAACACTCTTCCCTTATATGTTGCAGTTGAATGCTATTAGACAATGGGCGAGGAATTAAGTGAATTAAAGAAAGAGCTGGGGGCACTGGTGGTCTCGTCACCTTCGCAGGTAGACGTACGTGCCTTGCTTCGTAGTTATGAGGAGATTAAGGGCGGAATATTGCCCATAGCCAAGTATGGATATCACGACCCCGTCAAGTTTTTAGTGGAATGCTGCAGTGACTCTTTCCAAGTAAGTCATCCCTTGACTTTTGCGATTGTACTTTCGTCTACTGAATGCTTCATTTACAAAATTATGCCCTCTCAGTTCCAGGGACCTCCGGATAATCCTATATTGGTCCTTATTGCAACAGATAATCTCAAGCATTTTGACAAAAATGTAAAAAGTCAACGAATATCTTACGCAGCTAAAGTGTAAGTATAACAATTTCAGTGATTTTTCAATGTTTTCCAGTAAATGTTAACGGTTTTAATGATTTACAGGAAAGAAAGAGGACAAAGCGTTCAGGGAATATCCTGCAGCCCCGCGGTGTTCGCTTCCAAACCAAGTAACAATAGAACAAAAGAGAGAGTAGTGAAAGACGGCGAAAGCAAAGAGAGCAAATCAACTAGTCCGACGAGGGCGGAAACTCCATATTACAACAACAATAACTCCAACAACAGCCTTTTCAGGAAGCAAGTACTCTTTCAAGTCAAAGCTAATCTTAAAGAACTAGTATTCGCCTATCCGCAAGGGGTATTGTATACCGATCTTCTCACTCTGTACCGGTGAGTGTCCTCTTGCACTTTGTGTCCACTCCGACATTTCAGGACTGAATTTTATAACCGATCTAACATTAACAGGGTGCGTTTTGGAAAGAAGTTGAAGTTCTACAGTTACGGGTACAGTAGTCTCATCAGCCTGGTGTTTGAGCTGGGCGACGAAATAGCAGTGACGAGACTGGACCCGGACAATTGGCTACTGCGGCCCTCTTCGGCTTCGGGCTGCCAGCCCAAGCTACTTCAGGCTCCCCATCTCCCCTCCCCCTCGTGTCCCGCGACTCACCATTCGGACGAAGATGCATTGCCGGGCGTCGCAATCGTAAGTCTTTCGTTATATCACAACAGAAATCGTCATAAAGTAAACAATTTAAGTGTAACCTTGATCGATCGATAGGAACCTGGGGTGTTTCCGGAGGACTGCTTGGAGTTGTTGGCGCACATCCCCACCGTAGATGTGGAGGACATTAAGACGGGCGCGCTGCTGAAGGTGATGGTGTCAGAGTTGTACTCGCCGTCGCACTTATGGATCCAGCGGTTGGGCGATAGCTACCAGGAGCTGGAGGAGCTCATGTACGAGATGAACGTGTACTACCGCGGGGAAGGCTTCGAGCGAAGGCTGAGCGTGAGCGCCCTGCGCGTGGGGTACTACGTGGCGTGCAATTTCAAGAACTACTGGCACCGCGCACTCATCGTGCGCGCCATGGACTCGATCACGGTGAAGGTGCGCCATGTTGACTACGGCGCGGTGCACGCAGTGAGTACGAGCTGCTTGCGGCCCCTGCTGCGGCGCTTCGCGGCGTTGCCGGCGCAGGCCATTCGCGCTACGCTGGGTGGAGTGCGGCCGGCGGCCGGGAGTGCACGTTGGTCGCACGCGGCGAGCTTGTACCTACTGGACCTCGTGCGCGACCGGCAGCTGATGGCGTGTGTGCAAGCCGTTGACCTCGGTAGCTCTACCCTCGAGGTGAATCTGACGGATACATCGGGCGACGACGACGTGTACCTGGCCGAGCGGCTGTTCCGCGCTGGCCACGCCGACTACCAGCCGCGCTCTTCGTTACAGGTGAGTCTCTGGCTGTGGACGAACAGAAGCGAATGCGCACAGCGACTTGTCGGCCTCCGCATCGGATCTGGTTGATCGGGCTTCGCTCTGTTTACCCACGTGGTAGGCTCCCGACGGCGGGCTGGCGGCCGCCGAAGGGAGTGCTTCTATATACTTCTATAAGTGCTTTCTTGGTATTTTAATTATTTCTTATTCGGTGACCTAATAGGTCATCGACTTTTATGTCGATTTTACTACCAAATTTGGAGTTTATTTTACCTCCTACAAATACCGGGGATACTACCATAAAGTAAAATGTAAAGCATTTGCGATATCAGCAGGTAATCTTCTGACAACTTCAAAAATCGGACTTACTTGGACTTACGACTAATAAGTCTGAGGATAAAATAAATCATAAACTGTTAGAAAAAGTAACATTTGTTATGGTTTTACACTTAACAGTAGAAAAAAATGCTTTGGGAAGCTTAGGTAAAAAAATTTAAATTTTAACATAGTCTAGCTTATATATAAAAAAAGAAAAATTAACCTTTGAATAAAATTAAACGTTTTCATCATCTACAACATGCATTTCAGCAAAACAGTCCTGGCACATGTTGCACAGTAACTGTCAGTATTATGATCACTATGTCCACTTTCCCTATTACTTTCAGATATATTTTCCAATAAACTTTGTGCACTATCTTCTTCGAAATCCGACATCTTTTCCAACCACGAAGCTATGTGTGCGTCTTGTTTATTAATTTTCTACAGTTCGCGCTTCGCTTACCTAAAAATATAATATATAAATAATATATATGACTCGGTTGCCACTATTTTATAGATCATCCATCTTATCTGAAATTTAAATTAAATTAAAATTTAAAAATACTTTAAGTAATGGATGGATAAATAGACGAAGATCATACGGAATTCCCCGTGGAAATTTCAGTCGAGAATCACTTCAAATGTTCTAAATATAATTTAATACATGTGGTTCCACTTTGTACGTCATATATCCTTACATTTGATTAAAACCGATCTAGAAAACCCTGACGCGACGGCGCGGCCCACTATCACCACTGCCAAACGAGTGCTGGTAGGTAAATTTATGACGTCGCAAGCAAGGTGATCGCGTCGACTTTAAAATAATTTAGACTTAAATAGGTAATTTGTTCTAATAAGTCTTAAAAATTATGTCAAACTTATCTAAAATATTTCCTTAATACTTTATGAGTCGATTAAAGGTAAATTTAACATTCTAGTCGAACCGCCATTTTATTTTGTTATGAGATATTATAAATTGTATAATTTATTATATTTTCTTGAATAACACCGACAAGCTGACAAGCAGTATATATTTTTTTGCTAATATTTAGTTTAAAATAGTAAGTATTTGAGCAAGGTTTAAGTAACCAAATACACCAAACCTCAGTTATAGCACTGAAATAAAAACAAATACAGGCGTATTTTACCTTTAAAAAATTTGAATGCTTACGTATTTCTGAAGCCCATCAGAGGTTTTCAACGTAAATTCAACATAATAGACAATAAAGAAAAATATTAACCTAAAAAGTAATTATATATGGGAAAAAATACGTGCCGTGGCGTCGTCGAGTTTACGTCGAAAAGATGACGACGTAAACTTGACGCCACGGAGCGTCGACGCATTGACTTTGGTTATTAATTACTAATGTTATGTCGAATAAACGTAACGTGCTTTTTATTCCTCATTCAGGTGGATACCACGTCGATTCGACGTCCATTCGAGGTATCTTGTTTAGGTTTCCATAAAAATTGCTACCTAGAATAGGTGCTTTCATTGTAATTTCAACTGAAAATGTTTGCTAGGCTGACGCGTCACTTGTGTTGTTGCAGAGCGACGAGGGCTACCTGCTGCCGACTTTCTTCACCCTCGAATGGGGCCACACGCTGTCCTTCTCCGAAATACAACAGAACCTGCGGGATGGAATCGACATCAAGTTGCTGGACGACTATCGTTGCCACGTGGCTCCACTCGTACCTTCTTTCCCGTTTCCGCCTCCCGCTCCGTCCGTCGCATTGGCTCCCTCTCCCGCCGAGGTTCCCTTCTTGAGTATGGCGCCGCTACAGCTCCATCTCCCCCTCTCGTCACCGCCTCCATCCTTGCCTCTCTACTTGCGCGCGCCGAGGCCTCCCAATCCGCGCGTGCATGACTTGGCCCCGGAAGTGCACAAACTCTGCATGGTGGACTCCAATCAGTACGTGGTCGACGAGATAGTACGCGCGCAGAAGCACAACGCCGACCTGCCCGCCGATCGCAGCCCCGGGCGGGCCGCGGGTGTCGCCCTTGCTCCCGCTTGGAGCTTTCCCGCCTTCGGTCCCGCTTTGAGCTCGGGTTTCGCCCCCGGTCCAGCTTGGAGGTTGATTCCCGCCCCCGGCCCCGCGGGTCCCAACAACGGTGGCGCTTGGAGATCGGGTCCCGTCCCCAGTCTCGCGGGTCACGCCCCCGGTCCCACTTGGAGCGCGGGTCCCGTCCCCAGTCTCGCGGGTCACGCCCCCGGTCCCACTTGGAGCGCGGGTCCCGCCTCCGGCCCCGCGGGTCACGCCTCCGGTCTCGTTTGGGGCTTGGGTCCCGCCTCGGGCCACGCGGGTCCCAACAACGGTTCCGCTTGGAGATCGGGTCCCGTCCCCAGTTTCGCGGGTCACGCCCCCGGTCCCACTTGGAGCTCGGGTCCCCCCACCAGTCCCGGGGGTCACGCCCCCTGTCTCGCTTGGAGCTTGGGTCCCGCCCCGGGCCACGCGGGTCCCAACAACGGTTCCGCTTGGAGCTAGAGTTCCGACCCCGACCTCACGTGGGACAGGAACCACGCTCCATGTCCCCCGTGGAGCCCGACTCCCGTCCGAACGCTGCCGGGTGTTGTCTTCAAACCAAACTTCACCCCTGTGGCTGGCTTGGCTGCTCCAAGTAGTTCTAACCCATATTTAGTTGAATCCTTACCCTCTTTGTTAGCATTTAAGCGTAGGTAAAGTCGACCAGGCTACTTTTTTTTTTTTTTATATATTATTAAAGGTGGCAGACAGGCTGACGGTTCACTTAATGGTAGGTGGCTACCGTCGCCTAAGGACACAAGCCTAAGATTGAACATTTTTGTATTTTGCAGAAATAATAGGGTCTGCTTAGTGTTTTAATTAGATTAGTGAGAGATAATAGAGCTTAGTGCATTATCATCAAGGTTAATAAAAGGAACTATTTATTTCCATCATTAATTTCTAATATAACCACAGAAACTAACTAAAATAAAAAAATATTTTCTTCTCTCTTAACAAAGGTAATTAATTAAACTATGAAGTAATAAATAGCTTCAATAACTTCCAGCAATCGACTTCTCATCGATCCAATGAGACGTAAAAAAAACTTTACCCCGCAGACCTTCCCATACAGGGTGCATTGGGTGTGTATTTCAATTTCATCGCGTGTTCTTTCATTCCGGTTATCCCACCGTTGCTCCATAAGTCCCCAAAGGTTCTCTATCGGATTTAGATCTTGTGATCTGGTGATAAGGAATTAGGAGGGGCTAGGGAAATGGGCTCTGGCATCCCTTACTCACTCACCGAAACACAACAGCGCACGTGCTGTTATTTCACGGCGGTCTTCTGTAAGGTGGTGGTTACTGCCGCCAGACGGGTTGCCCCAATGACTGCGAAACGCAGTGAGCCCTGCCACTACTTTCCAGATCCAGAACAGAGCGTTATGGCAAGCACCCTAACCACGCATCCAACGGGCTCATCAATATCGCAGAAGGACAAACTGCGATCTTGAAGATTGTCTTCCTCTTTTTCTCGTGTAATTCAGAAACGTACTGTATACCGCGTTATATTAAGTTTCTCATTTGGCTAACGCTTCATCCCAAACAGTGTAAACTGATAATTTTTGCCTTTTCGGTAATAGTTAAATTGCATGACAAGTTTACTTGACAAATTGATATGACTTTTGCTTGCCGTTTCAAAAAGAAAATAATCTCTTAAAAAAGAATACAATATCGCTAATCACAACTAAAGCATTTTCCTGGTCGACTTTACATAAGATTTTTGCTTTCGTTATTTTAAGTTTATGGATTTGTGATTGAATAAAAAAAACTCCAATTATAAAGAGGCGTTTTATTGATCTGGGCAGGCGCCGCAAACGGTGGTGTCGCGATGGGTTTTTCACGCGGAATATGCTCGTCTGAAAGCCTACAATATACAACTGAAAAACGATACACGATACCTTCTTATTTCAACAGAAATTATTCCTATTTATTAAAGTGAATTTTAGTTTAATTTTGAATTGTGTCAGTGTATCCTTAAAGTAATTTGACATAAATTTTTTGAATCAGTTTCTCCAGTTTCAGAACATTATTAAAGCATTTTTTTTTAAATAAGGAAGATGGTCGAGTACCTACTGCCTTCATCTCGAGAATTTCTGTCATCTCTGTTGAAGCTAAAAGTGGCATGCTTCCTATATGTTTAAAAATGACGCAACCAATTCCGTTGCAATTTAGTAGGAAGTGGAGAAGAGGCAAAGCGAAGAAGAGATGCGAATAATTTATGGATCTTTATTTTATATTTTTTCAACATTTTAACCAAAAATTTTCATAAATATTTTCACTTTTCTTTTTCCCATCCAATGACCGCCAATTTACCAGATGTCTGTCGGGTCAGCTAGTTACATAAAATTACGTTAACTACATCAAGGTATTTTAAAGATCTTTCTATGGAGTTTAAGGAAAATTTTAAAAAAATGGGAAAAATTTAACTGAATCCACACAAGATGCCTCGTCCAAGTAGGAGCAAGGCGATAAACCTCACTTGAGTGCCAGGTAGGGCGAATTCTGGTAGTGCTCCATTTCTTCGGGGCACTGCCCCTCTGGTTTCTCCGACTTCTCTCACTTCCGGTAGCATCTACAACAAGAGTTCAGTTACACTTGCTCGAGGCCGACTCTGGGCCTCCAGTGGGGGTGGCCTTAGGGCATACTGACTAAATGTCGAGCTGCTGCGACAATGCTGTTTTCTTGTTAATAGGTTGGACTAATAGCACAGAGGAGTAATACTACAAAGGCCAAGCTTCATACAAAGCGCTGTGACTATTACACTACTGCATGCATGAGTGTTATGTGTGCGTGTCCACTCGCCGCTCGTCACGTACGCTCCAAGTTAAAGAAAAAACCGTTTTATCCTGACTCGGCCAGCGGACAGTCTTCAGGGCTTGCATGTGCATTTATTTTCGCTCCACATTTAAGTGAATTAAAGAACTGAACAAGTTTTAAAATATTATATAGTGTGATAAATATGGTTATTTATTGTGCGTATGAACAATAATAGAAAAAGTAAAATTATTTTCTATTTTAACTATCCCAAGGATTCTATTAGGTCATTATGTCGGCAATTTGTATTACTAACTAAACGGTAGTAACTATCTGGTGGAGCTTACGCTTCACACATGTTAAAGGTCTTGGGTTCGTTACCCGGCATCATCGCGGAGCTATAAGTGGATATCATAGTTATTATTTATTCTGTGCGTGTATTTGTTTGGGATAATCTCAACAACTATCTACTATATGGATGTTCATAAAGTTTTTTTACTATCCTTACTAATATTATAAATGTGAACGTAACTCTGTCTGTCTGTCTATTACTTTATCACTTTTGAACTGGTGAATTTTGGTATATGACCTTGGGAAAGGACATAGGCTGAAAATTTGTATGGAGAACCAAACAAACATAAACCGATTTTAATGAAATTTGGTATAGAGATAGCTTGAACATCGAGAAAGAACATAGGATACTTTTGATTGTTTTGCAATTTTTAGCCAAACGGTAAGTTTTATCATTAAATTGGCCAGACAAAAATTGTTTATTGCAATTATCTACAAAAACTGTTCTTACACTTTTTTCCTAAGAATCATCATTTCTGAGATAGCGATTAACAAGTTGAAAAAGTGCATGTGAAAGATTAGTCTTTCTTTCTTTCAACGTTCAAATAACGATGGCTGTCAATGTTCATTCATATTAAAAAAATTTGGAACTTAGGACTTGTTTTGTTCCTATTTATGGAAGAATGAGAGCTGAAAATTGTCTTCGTATATTGTAAGAGCGTCTAAGTAAATTTGATATTTCTCTAGACACTAATTTTTCAAATAAATTAGAAATAGGATTTTAAAATTTTTAAATATATTAGAAGTTATTTATTATCATTATTATTTAAGTTGGAATAAAATAAAAATAAATAAATAAAATAATTTATTCATATTCTTAAGCATAGGTAGGTACAAAAAGAGGTGTAGGGGGCCTCCTATTAAGTATAAAATACTTGTATCAGGAGAACCCCGCTTCTCCAACACCCTACTAAAATCAAAAGAATACAATAAAGTGTGTATGTTTGTATGAGTGTGTGAATGAGTATGTGAAGTAGCATTATCTATATGAGTTAAGTGTAGCTTTTACATAAGTACCCCTTCATAATCAAATTAATGTTTTGATAATAAATGTTTAATTTAGTTAAGTAATAGTCTTTAATAAAGATTCGGTTTCATTTTAATTTAGGGTCTTGAGCCAATCTGATATTATAAATGCTATTTTACTAACAAAATTAAATATACTACACTCTGAAATAAGATAATAGGAATTGTTCAATGATTTGAGAGTGTTTAGTCTTCGGACAATCAATTACAGATTAAATTAGGGCTGTTGATAAAATATCGATATATCGAAATATCGATATTAATACTTAGAAATATCTATCGATATTTATTACTAATACTTTTTTGGACGATATATCGATAGTTCGATATTGAAATGTAGATATCGACTTTCGTTATTTTTTTTAAATAAGTTTTCATTTTTTATTTTTTTCTCGCCAATTATTTAAATTATAACATAATCGTAGTAACAGCTGAATAAGTACATAAAACAACGAGAATTTTTAAAAACTCTTGCTGAAAAATATTGGTACGCATAAATGTTTTATTGAAATTGGATAGATAATAATTACTTACATTTTCATACATTTATAATTTAATTTGTTTAATAAATATACTGAATTATAAAATGTGTAAATTATTTTTGAGCCGACTTGCGATTGTTCTTTTAAAACAAAGCCGATAAAATAAAGTTGAAAAAAATATCGATATTTTTTTTCGATATATCAAACTCCGATATTGATATATTTAAAAATATCGATGTATCGAGAATCCGATATTTTAAAAAATATCAACAGTCCTAGATTAAATCAAATTGACGCCTTCATGATCACGCGAGGTGCAGGTCGTCTTGTGATTGGTGGACGATAGCTATTGGCTAGCGGGCTGGCTGGCGATTGGTGGACGATAGCTATTGGCTGGCTGGCTGGCGTCATGGATGGCGTCTCATTTGTACGCGTGGAATGAATGGCGCGTTACAATGACTTGGCAACTAACGTTTCCCTCCAACAAACAAACTCAAGACTTAACGGCTTTAACGAACATCTCCGATTTCACTAGTTTTTATATTGATAAGTAATTAATTTTTGTAATCAAGGTACCGTTAGTAATCTCTATAGAATACAATCTGTATCGTAATGTTCCACTTCCTGTATCCACACAATTTAAATACACCCAATTCCAGGCACGTATCTAGACTTTTGGTTTGGGGGGGGGGGGGGGGGGGGGGACAAACATTGAAACAACCACGTGAACTGTGTAAAAATCGCTGTAATCACTGTACTTTAGAGAAATCAAGAAACTACTCTTTTCCATCGCAGCTATGAATGTAGACGCAGTTTGGGCAACAGTTCTGTTTGTTCAGGATAGTTCTCTCAATGTAATGACAATAGGTTTGAGTAACTCACAAAATACATTTATAGAGTCGTGACGTTCTATAAATCTAGTGTCACACATGCCGACCACTCTTTTTTTCTTACTTTCTGAATGAATGACATCTATCGTTTTTTTTTCAGTCAGATTTCGGGGGGGGGGGATAAATCCCAACTATCCCCCCCTCTGTATACGTGCTTGCCCAATTCCTAATAACATATACCATTTTGTAAAACTCACCAATTTGTGAAACTGAAATTATAACCAAAACATTAAACGGAAAACCCACAATTTATAAAACTAATTTCCTCACAGGAAATATCGCAATGGGAGAAATTAAATAATAATACTGGATTTATGTAATCTCAATTCGGAATATTTTTCGGAAATTTTAATTGATTGCCAAAAAACATTTGAAAGTAATTCAATTTTTGAATTTAACATTTGAAACCCTGCCATACCAATATTCCACTCACTACAAAGTAGGTACCTAATGCAACTCATATCTACCAGTAATACTAAGGTACATACTTATAAATAACATTTCAAAAGTCCAATCAACTTTACCAATTAATATTGCACAATTATATTGACAAAAGCATTTTTTTTTAATGTTAAGGTCGGCAGACAGGCAGACGGTCCACTTGATGGTAGGTGGCTACCGTCGCCTATAACACAAGCAACGCCAAAGCTGCTGCAAGTGCGCTGCCGACTACAGTAGGATTAAGGATAAGGGATTAGGAGTGGATAGGGAAATGGGCTCTGGCATCCCTTACTCACTCACCGAAACACAACAGCACACGTGCTGTTATTTCACGGTGGTCTTCTGTAAGGGGGTGGTTACTGCCGCCAGACGGGCTGCCCAAATGGCTGCGAAAACGCAGCCATTTTTAAATAATTTCCTTTTTCTTATTTTCAACCAACATTTTCGTCTTGCACACAATTGTTCATTATTACTCGCATGTTTAAATAAAACAATTTAAGTAACGATTAACATAAGATTCTATTCTAATAACATTGCCAGCGAATAGTCTTCAGAATGCGGCGCCCGATGTTTTCAAACTGTGATTTGACCTGTTAACAGAATCTCTCGATTCCATTTACTACGAGAAGATTCTATAAAGAGGTTAAACCGAAGCCGAAGATCGCTGTCAAACGACTTGCAGTTCTGAAATTCTTAAGATTAATTAATAATTAAGCCATTTTTTTTCCACAGATGATTGGCCACAACACAATGTAGTGGAGATCTTACATCCTTTCGACGATTAGAAATAGTTTTCGTCTACAGACTAATCACAAAACAATACACACATAATTCACCTACATCAGGGGTTCCGCAGGGAAGATGAATGTAAATATAAAGAGTGAAAGATATAACAGCGATAAAAAAACCAGACTTTCGAGGCTTAAATTTTTCTAATCGGTCTAAGATTATGATTTATTGAAGACTCATTTATTGAAGAAACTACATTAAATTTTAATATTAGATATGTATCAATTTAATGTTAACACTACTGTCTGCATTGTGTTATAAAGTTGCTATTTTTATTGAAAATGGGCCCTCAGCGCTTGTTGTAATGTTGCACGATATGTATCGGTCGAATTTCGCAAAGTAGCCAAAACAAAGTACCTTTCGATAAGAGCATTCCACGAAACAATTCCACGATCTATGCGGTAAGCATAAATGTCTCAAAACAGCTTGTACTGAGGCTCACATGAAATAATATTTTAGCTTACTTCCAACTAAGACTATTTATAGTCTTTGAAAATTTGTGAGGATGGATGTTTTTACACTTTCAGATACAAACTACAGAACTGATTTTGTAAACATTGGCGTGTGCCAATGTAGATATATTATTACCTGGATTAACTTGTTGGATACTTTTGTCGTGAAAAATGTAGGTTACCGAGGGAACCTATAAAATATGAACGATTTGGCGCTACTGTCGTCAACAGTGACAGCACCGATAAAGATGGCAGGCGTTATAACTCATATGTTTTAATTTTTCAACGCGTACGAAGTCTCGAGAACAGTAATTTTGGAATCTATTAAGTGGACAATTTTTTAAGATCACTTGCCACTACTGACTGAATACATTTTTATATGATATTTAAAGGTCAAAAGAAAGTAAAGGTCAAGTCAAAAGGTCAAGTAAAAGAAAGTGTAAGTATTTTAATCTGAGAATCAATCAATCAATCAATTTATTTGTAACTTATAAAACATACATTTAACAGACACAGAGAAAAAAGAAATAACAGTAACAGCAAGAAAGAAAGTTACAAAAAGGTCCCTACTCAGCATTTTGCAGGCATAGGCCAGCACTGATCTTCCAATTAACTTGCTTTTTCCAAATGCCGTAAGACCAAATGGAAATCACAGGTAAACTTTGTACGTACAATATTATATTGGTTATTTTAAACTTATTTCTATAAAAAATTAGGAAATTTGCATTTGCAATACCGCAAGGCACAGGACGGCATATTTTCTTTGACATTTCATTATTATTCATTTTCAAAATATGTTTTGCAACGATATGACGTCGCGGACGCCAAATTGAATTAACTGCTCTATTCACTATTCAACGCGCATTCATTCTGTTGATTCGACTTGTCAATTGCTATATGCTATAACTTGTCAATTGTCAATGCTATAGCTTGCCTACTCACACCACAATTTGTCCAATCAATTCAAATTGATTCGACAGATTGCGAACGCAGAGAGTAAAATCCTTTGCGCAAAATCCTTCTGGCAAAACTGAATTTTTGTTCTGTGATGACCATAGAAAAGTGTTTGTGGTGGATGACTTTACATAAAAAAAAAACTCTTTAATTTGCTCTTTGGTTGCTACTTGCTAATTAGTTTTAGTTCGTGTTTGTAGCATTTTATAAGAACATTGTATATTAGTTCCTACAATACTCTGATTGCACAATAATAGGTATGTATATTAATTATTTCTAAAGTTCGTAGCTACTGAAAACTATGTTAGATACCAACTCTTGCCTGTAAACTCGATTGAAGGGAGTGAAATGCTTAATAATTTCAGCTCCACAATGAAAACTGCAGCGGCGGTACTTCAGGAGATGATGGTGAAACTTAATGAAGTACCAATCTATGAAGGTGTTTCTCGGGTAACCTGCTTATATTTTTACTACTTAGCTAAGTAAAAACCTAATTCAGTCACAAAATATGAATTTCATGAAGTGCATACCCATTCCAATAAGATGCTTTTTGACACGTGGTTTTTGTATGTTATTGGTAGCAAAAATACTGACTGATCGTGTGTTCGACAAAAGTTCATTATATATGATATAATTTAATATATTAATTTAATATTAATATATTTATTATTAATATTTAATTATATATTATTTGTTAATAACCAAACTTATACAAAACCTAACCAACACACACACACACACACACCATATATATGTTACATATAATCTGTAAGTTTGGAAATAAACCTTTCATAAGCTTTATTTTCTTTTATAAGAAATCTAATTTAGTATGTGTTTAACAGATGGGGCCACATTATCAATGCATATATGAAATTAGATGTACAGCACTAAATATGGAAGTAACTGCAACGGGTTCGTCTAAGAAAGAGGCTAAACAAATAGCCGCGCGTCAAATGTTGGAAAATTTGGCAAAACATGGACACCGGGTACCGCCATTTGCGCCGGGACCTCAAGCGAACCCTACGACAGATTCGGCCAACAGGAATTACGTGGTGCTCCTGAAAGAACTGGTGTATGAGTACAGGCTACCCGCCGTGGAATACAAGCTGGTGGGAGACACGGGGCCGCGCCACTTGCGGGAGTTCACCATGACGGCCCGTGTGGGTTCTCAAGTGTTTGAAGCCACCGCCTCCACTAAGAAAGCGGCCAGACGGCTCGCGGCTCAAAAGCTCTACAAGTACTTTCGTGACCACCTCAGGGCTACGAGAGACTTTGCCGAAGTAAGTCTTCCCTTTCATCAGAATATTGGTGTTAACTATTCTCCATTTATGTTTTGGCTGTTTCAGGACGAGGCAGTAATAAGAGCGCACAGGAAGGTTATGGGAACTTACACAGAAACGAGGCAGGAGTTAGAGTCGAAACCTGACTTAACGCAGAAGGTCGCTGATTATCACCTAGGGTTGATAGCTAACATAGGTATGTAACTGCCAAATATGTTTTTTCTATCTTTAATTCTCTCTCTTCTTTTAGCCATCTGCAATCAGCCTCCAGGGCTATAATAAGATTTGATAGCCATCCTGTGATGAGGTATCTCATGTGATTCATCCAAGAATCATCAAATCAAGGCCAGTCATTGTTTTCTTGGTGGTATATGCCGTTTTCGGTATTCCTCAGTCCTATTTTCATTTTTTTCAGCGTGGTCTTCAATTACTTTTGTGCTCTGTCTAGTGCTCTTTTGTTATGACCATTTCTGCTTGTATGCCACTGTCCTCGAAGTCTTCTTTTTTCTGATATTTTAGATTTGATTGCAGTGGTGTAATTGCAGTTTCGTTATATGGATTCCAAATATGGAGTATCAGCCATGTAACCCTCCGTATAAGTATAAGAATAAATAAGAACACGTAGAACGGAAACTCGCTCCGGACGCGCTCAAGGTCACGATATTAGCCTACACGTTAAATGGGATACACAGTCGGGCTGTCACTTACTTACTTACTTAATAATTTTACGTGAGCCCGTATGTTTTTATTTCATATTTGTAGCTAAGTAATATTTGCTGAAATGGCTACATTTGCTATGGTACTGTCTTATAATAACTTATTATTTATAAGTATATTTAATGTAGGTACGTAACATAATAGTATTTATAAATCTCATATTTTATAAAACTAGAATAAAATAATGGTTTCAAAGTAAAGAAAAACTTATATTTTAGCGATATTATCTCTTAATTCGTAAGCAATATTTAACAGTAAGCAATCCTTGCGACAAGCCTGGGTAACAGAGGGGCGTAATGACGTGAAGGGGGAAGTAGTTAAATAAATGGCGGCGTTTGGGACTCTGACAAAGAAGATTCCGTTCTACTTGTTATTATTTATTCTTATGGTATAAGATCGGTTTTGTTTTCAATGTGGTTCACAAGTCTGCATTTTCATTAATATAGTCCCGAAAAGATTCCCAATCAGTGTTCTTGTGTTTCTCGTGGTAGCGTATTGATAATTCCGGTGCTTACAGCACATATGACAGATGTGTGGTCAGAGGATCTATCTAAGCACTACTCTACCTCATCCCTTTCATAACGAAGAAATCCATGAGGTAACGTGTTTTATTGGAGGCAAATGGCCAGTGAGTTGGTTCTCCTATCTAAAGTACGGTAAACGAATTAGTTATCAATTACCTTTTTCAGCCCTCTTCCTCGAGTTCTTGTCAACCTGGAATCCGAGAAAGTATTTTTGCAATTCCAGTCTCCTCCAGCGATATGTTTCCGAGATTGATGAAAAATTCGCAGAACATTTTTTCATGTATGCCATGTTTCGGGGGGGGGGGGGGGGGTAAACGACTGAAACAAGCAGGTTTTCCTGCCATTCACAAGAGCTGCTTGGAGGTACGCGTTTTTGAATTTAGGAAGTACTTGTTGTTTTTTTGATGTGAAACATCTATAGGCGCGGGTGAAACTGATTGATAGCGTGGCGACGCGTCACCACGCTATACGATAGTATATACATATACAGTATATAAATATTTAAATTTTAGTATTCAATAAAAATAAAGGTTAAATAAATAAATAAACAGTCATCATTTTATTTCACTCGATGTTTTCACATCTATCAGGCGTCCCGTTATTGCAGCCACCGCGTCTGAGATGTGCCGTTCGGATGATTTGAATAATATAATGTATATCGAATCCTTTCATTCGCACTACTCTTTCACCAGTCTTGTGCGTTTAACTAGGCGTTTCAAATAGGCATCCCTTCTCACTGAAACATCACAACACACATAATATGCTGTTATTCCACCGGACCTTTGAGGGAGAGCGCTAAGGCGAGCACCTTAACGGTTCCTATTCGCCGCCACCATATTTGTTATATGTCTGCAATTTAAGTTAAAAAAAAAATTGAAATCAGTGAGCCACTTTGAATGCTCCGTTATATTTGACGCTGATCTGTGAAAATTCTGTGATCAATGTGATTTGTAAAATATGTAATTATTAATATACCTGAATAACTTCTTTAAATAAAACAATTGTGGTGGCGATTGGGAATAACCTAACCAAATAACCACTCCCCTAATCCCATTTAGCAGCATTGGTGGCGAATGGGAACAATCAACCTTAACAACTCAATCAAATGCTGTTATATGTTTCGTAAATATGGCGTGAATAGGGAATGTATGAGATATACATTGCAAAATAAAACCCTGACATTTTGAACGACATTAATTAATAACTATATTGTATCACGTAAAATCTTAGAGCGCTCTGTTATCGTGGTCGATCTTCGTTACTCAGAAGTTGCGGAGCCAGCTCCTCAACAATAAAGAGCTGGAACTGGAGTAATTACTTACTTGTTCCCTCCGGGCGTATAAAGAGCTGTCGTTTTAGCCTCAACTGAATAAATGAAAACATTTAATTGCAGATGAGGCCAAATTGGAGTTGGTAAAGGTGGCCATAGGGGCGGCAGACTCAAATTCAAACCAACACACCCTGGAAAAGGTGGCGGAGCTGCTGCGACTGAGCTTGCACTACTCGAAAATGCCGAGCACCCAGGGCGAACTCGTACTTCTAAACCTTCGCAACACGACGCCCGAATTGGCCTTCGTGGCAGATTCTCAGGATAAGGTCGCGGCCGAAGCCATCGATTATATTAAGATAATGCTGCGCACTGTTTCAACAAAGGCAAACAATTAAAATTAAGCATAATCGTGTTTTTTTATTCGTATTTGTAATGATAGTTTTCCCAGATTCTATACCTTGTCTTTGTCCTTTGTCATTGTTTGATGCCTGCCTCGTTGGAGGCCATATAATAATAAATTTATAAATAAAGCATTCGCGCTAAATTTTCTTTTTAGTGTACTTTACTTTAGATCCTTATCCCCTCCTAATCCCTTATCCTTAATCCTACTGTAGTCGGCAGCGCACTTGCAGCACCTGTAGCGTTGCTTGCGTTATAGGCGACGGTAGCCACCTACCATCAAGTGGACCGTCAGCCTGTCTGTCGACATAACATAAAAAAAAAAACTACTAAGAGTGCAAATTGCTCTCCTCTCAGTTGCACCATGAAATTCAAAACAAAAGGAATATCCCGGAATTCGACTGTATGAATTTTGACTATTGTTTTAGCAGTCATTTGAATCGCGCGCACAAACACGTCTCTGTGAGACCATCTGCGCATTTTATGATATGAGAATTTCGAGTAGTTTTAGAGTAATGGAATAAGGTTTTTATTAACTCATCACTCATCACAAATCGAAAATATAAAATAGGTAAAATACTTGTGCATAGGGTTTCATGGAATTGTAGCCTTGATAAGTGCTCAAGAACATGTATGCGTGTCCGCCCTTGCTGATCAGTAGAAATAAGAATATTTAGGAAAGAACCGTGATGAAATATTATTGCTTCAGTGTTAATTTAAATTTTATAATATACCTACTAGCTGACCCAGCAGACGTTGTCCTGCCCGAACCCGAAAATAATTCTGTAACCCGATTGTGACGACACCTATCGGGTCAAATTTTATTTTCAAACCATATGTCAAAGTGACGCGACACTTCACGTCAATGAAGGATGGTTAAATTATGTATTTGAACTAGCCATCCGCCCCCGGCTTCGCCCGAGGTGCAATTTTTATATATAAGAACATTCCCCGTTTATCCCTCTTTCCATTAGCGAAAACCGAATTAAAATCGGTCTACCCGTTCACCCGTGATGCCGTGAATAGGGTTGCCAGGCCTCAAAATCGTAAATCCGGACACAGACTCATATTTAGACGGACATTTTGCCATAAAAGCCTGACACACTGGTTTTTAAAAGAAATAGTTGTTTTTATTTGTGCATTTATTACTTAAAGGCTTGCTCTACTCTTTATTGTGTATCATATATTGTTTTCTTAAAGTAATTTGTAAGATCGCGAATCTTGCGTGGCTGCGTGATTCTAGCCGTTGAGGGGTTGAACAAAAGCCGGGCTGGCCGGACTTTTATATATGTATATGGCCGGACATGTCCGGCTAAAGCCGGACGCCTGGCAACCCTAGCCGTGACCAAGTGAAATAGGGATTCATTTTTATATATATAAGATATTCTTCATACAAAAATACTAAAATCGCGATTAAAAAATGGCGGGTGGGGGTAGGAGGGTGGAAAATACTTTACGACCTATTCTCATACCTACTAAATATACAAGAAAAATTCATAAAAATCGGTCCAGCCGTTTCGGAGGAGTTTTGTTACAAACGAGAATTTTATATATTAGATACCTATAAAAATTTCATATATTTTAGCGGTTTCGCTTCCATAGTATTTGTCTAATATTTGAAGAAATTGCAGTGAGGTATTTTCCAATAATGAGGTGATGGAATACTATAAAATAAAACTAGATGTATAATAGTAACATACACGGTCTTTTATTTCAATTTACTCCACATAATCAACATCACAATAAAATATTAACATATCTAAACTTGCTTCTCGGGTAATACGTAACAATTTGGACGTTCTGATAAATCGTATAGTTCGAATAAATGGCGAAGCCTAAATATTAACATTATGTGGTTAATTAAAAAATACTGTTAGAACAAACAATTTATTGTACCTATATGCCATGCGATAAAATTTATCAATGTATATTCATTAATAAAGTATTAAAACCCTACTCAGGTATTTCACTGAAATCTTAAACCGATTTATATTTATTTATTTTGAAAAAAAAATTAAATACCTGTAGGTACTTCTATCATGTATGTATTCAACATAGGTACATACATTACAGACAATATTTCGATTAGGTATTTGAAGTAATACTGCAACAATACTTGGAGCTCCTGCTTAAAATATAAATAAGTAAGACTTCATTGAAGTGTCATTACGAAGAGAGAGCTATCATATTCTCATTTTGAGGATCGATTTTCTAAATACTACAATGAAAAGTAATGGGCAACATTTAAACATACATCAATGCTAATTTAATTGTTTAGTAGGTAAGCAATCTGCGACCGCCCAAATATCTTTGCTTCAATTCCTCAAATGACGAAATGATGAAATATTACACGATTTCGGGGATCTTAAATGTCGCAAGTATTTTCAATAATACATTACGTAACAGCCGTTATTTCTATTTAATATACTTCAGGTTCTTCTGCAGGTCTCGTTGTTCTGATCGTTTGCGCAAACATCTTACACAGTCAATTACTATACTTTTATTTGTAGGCGATTAAGTAGACAATGTTGAACTTACTACTATGTTATAATCTTACGTGTCCATTTTACTTGGAATCATACTAAAAATGGATTATAAGTATTGTATTTTCAGTTTCTTGGGCTTTCGTTTATCTTTGGCCTTATATCGAAGCACATAGTGTATACACACTTTTTCTCCGCACGCTGTAATCTGAAGCAAATTGTAAAATTTAACTTAGAATCGTCGCATACAAAATAATCTACATAGGTGAATTTGTGATGAAACAACTTATTGAGAGCGAGTAGAAATGAATACTTTAAATCAGTCAAACTAAACTTTGTGTTTCAAAATTATATAAAACTAGCTGTTGCACGCGACTCTTTATAAAACATTATTCGTGGAAAACGGCAATTTTGTATGGAGGGAAGGTAAAGTGAAAATGGGGGGGGGGGGGGGTACATTTGTATGGAAGGGGGGGTGGGGTAAAGGGGGGGGGTATATGGGAAGCGTGAGTAGGCTATGTTACTCGCTGATAATGTAGCTTTCTATAGATGAAAGAATTTTTAAAATCGGTCCAGTAGTTTTTGAGTTTATTCATTACAAACGTACATTTGTATGGAAGGGGGGTGGGTGGGGTGAGGTAAAGGGGGGGGGGAGTAGATGGGGAGCGTGAGTAGGCTATGTTACTCGCTGATAATGTAGCTTTCTATAGGTGAAAGAATTTTTAAAATCGGTCCAGTAGTTTTTGAGTTTATTCATTGCAAACATATATACAAATCTTTTCTCTTTATAATATTAGTTTTCTCTTTGTATACACACATATAGAAAACATTAATAGGGTTTTCTGATCCATACAAAGCACGATACTAGATCAAGCACGATTAGGCATTTATAAAAATATATGTATAATGATTTATATTGAAGTCGCAGTGGGCAGGGCACATAGTACGGAGTGATGACAGCCCCTGGGCCCCAGGGCCTGGGGCCGCTAGAATCCTAATGGTTCGGCAAGTGCAGTTGAGGACGTCCATCCACAAAGTGAAAAGACGATCTGATGAGGGCCCGCGGGGTCGACGGTGGATCCAAGATGCTTCTGACCGGTCCTTTTGAGAAATTATGGGGGAGGCCTATTTCTAACAGAGGACGTCGTACAGTGAGATGACGATGACGATGATGAGGATGATGAAAGATCAGTGGCTCTAGCATGAGTTTACGATACTGCACTCGCTAGCGAGAAGGTAAAAATTTAGTATGGAAAATCGTGAACTGTCAATGTCAAATTATCAATTTTCCATATAAATGTTTTACGCTCTCGCTAGCGAGTGTAGTATCGTAAACTCATGCTAGAGCCACAGGTGTAGGACGTCCACTGCTGGTCACAGGTCTCCCTATGAATCAAAATATCCTCAACCGTATACATAGTAGATTGGATGTTTTTTGGTGTACTCTGAATGAATTCACAAAAATAGCACTATACGTAACTAAGTTATGAATATTAGGAATTAGTTTGCATTTATATTAATGACATTATACATATTGTTGCTACACTACCGCATTGGGTGAAAACCTGTAATGGTAGATTGTAAGTTTGTGTGTGTAAATAAAACAAATAGTGCACGAATATTGAAATTGACACCAACAGTAATAATTGATCATTATTTCACACTGAAAGTAGTTATTGACTCGCCGTATTGACTAAGAGTAAAAATCTTCGTCAATTTAACAGTTTTCTACATTTTATTTGCGTAGTAATATGGTAAACTTCACAAGGATGTCCATTCGAATACGGTTGGTTGCTTACGTTTATACATTTTAGACTAATTTGTATGTCATAATTCTATCCCTGCACAGGGATAGAACCTAAGCGACTAAAGGCGAAAAAACGGACGGCTTAACATCACAAAAGAATAAGCTGCCAAATAATTGTGTTTCCTACAATTTATATGAAACCTCATTAATAAGCCACTTGAATACACTTATGTAATTTATACGTATACTATGCGATTTAAATAAGAACAGGATCGTCGACTTTAGTTTATGTCGCAATAGGCATGATGACGGTATTAAAGAATCAAAGAATAAATGGTTTTGGAGAAAAATATATGTTGAATGGAGTCTTAAAAATTACTCATTTTTTGTATTAAAATTGAGATTAATAAGATTTTCAATTAAATATAAGTATAAATAACTGCAATCGGTGTGTGTGTAAATAAATAAATCAGAAGCAGCCTGGGTTCACTGTCACCAGGGGTCATTATAAGGACGTTGGTCAGCCCACAAAGTCTACGGTGCACCACGTTGCCGGTCCGTACTTAGTGTCCCGCTTATTGTTACTTAAATTTTAGTATAAATCTCGTTAAGTGACATTGCTTTCATTACAGAGAACACCTCTGTAGTAAGATACGGAAACACATTACTAGATTTTACGCTAATATAGGAAAATACATGTATACTTGCAGAATTACCTCTAGTTCACCACCAAAGCCAACGAGCTTGTCGATGTCCTTGACCATTGTCCTTGAAGTAGGGTTGAATTGCGAAGAGTCGGATTGACCTGATATTGAAAATATGTCACTTTTTTAATTCTTATAAATTCATAATTTTGGTTAAGCTTATTTAGCAAAAATAGTACAAAACCTTTACTCCCATTTTATTAACAAATATAAATTAGTTATTTCTATATGAATTTTAAAAAAATTACACACAATTAAAATGAAAAAACTTAACAAGTGCGAGTAGAACTCGCGTGAAGAGGGTTCCGTACGATGTTACCTATCCGCACAATATTGAGTGATTTGCCATGTTATTTTAATATCATGGACTTCTTAAGGTTTTCCTCATCGAAATATAATGGTTTCCCTATAATCTATAAATAGAAAACTAATTTCTGTATTTTTTCAAAATTTTAGGTTCAGTAGTTTCAGTGATAAGGGGGGGGGGGGGGGAATGGTCGGACAGACGGACACACGAGTGATCCTATAAGGCTCGTTTTATTCGGACGTACGGAACCCTAAAAGTGTAACCACTTAAATAAATTTTATGTAAATGTATATAATATATGTATAAATAAATGTGATTTTGAGTTTGGCCACGAATTTTATCCAATCAGAGGGGGCAGCACAAGTTAACAGTAATTTGTATAAAATATTTTACGCTAGCTAAATTTACCATTATTTATTGGTAATATTTTACCATTATAAATAAATACCCGTGTAATTCCAGACGCATTTCTTAAATTTTTAAATAATAATTAGAATACTAAGTCCAAAGAGTAAGTACCTACTAAAAAGAGTAAGGTTTAAAAATTGAGTGATTATGTCCCTAAATTCATTGACTATGTGAATGCAATGATCGCACCCATAAATTTCACCCAACGTCATCTCGATCATGTAGAATAAAACTTTAGAAACAAAAAAGATTTCATTAAAAGTTTTAGATGGTATTAAAATAGTTCTTTTTTTACAATCTGTATTGAATACTTACACATTCCTTCGGAGTTTGTTGTCTCTGTTGGCGCTTTATTATCTTTGAAAAACTCGCAGCCTAGTCCCGTCTTCGAAGTTGGATGTTTGAACTGAAAGAACATGTGCGTTCTGGTTATCGTGAATCACTTTTTTCTTCCTCATTTCAGCCGCAGAACGTCCACTGCCTTCACAATAATTTTCCAATAGAACCGTTCAGAACCATATTGGATCCAAATCTATACTAATATATAAATCTGAAGAGTTTGTTTGTTTGTTTGAACGTGCTAATCTCAAGAACTACTGGTTCGAATGGAAAAATTCTTTTTGTATTGAATAGTTCATTTATCGAGAAAGGCTATAGGCTATATTACGCTACGATCAATAGTATTATATATAAACAGTGTCCAGTACCGCGCGCCCCACGCGCACTCCACCGCCGTATGGGCCGCAGCGAAGCGTGGCCGAGTTCAGTCAGCTAGTAGGTACATTATATTGTGGTACAATGTATTTTCTTAATTTAATTTTAATCATTCGTTAAGTAGACTATTATTAGCATTTTTTTAAATATTAATATTTATTTTGTGTATATGAAAATCTAAGTCTTTCTGTATTTATTTATATTGGAAAAAAAATCTGTAATTACTGTTTGTTTCCTTAAGTAAAGAGGAAAAAAACATTTGATAAAAAATATTCACGTAATTTTTATATAAGTAACTATTCGCCCTCGGCTTTCTACGGAGTTAAATTTCTCAAAAACGTTATAAAATGAAGCTATGTTCCAAATTTCAGTATTCTAGACTTATTAATTTTGTCAGTCAGTCATCACGACAAACATGTTTTTTATATAAGTATTCCTAGATGCAGTGGCGTAGCTACACTTTCAGCGCCCTGGAGCAAAATTATTCAAGCGCCCTCTCTCATTTTTTGAACGATCGATTGTAACATTGTAACTTTACGAACTTGTAACCAAACATTGCATGCATTTAGCTGATAAAAGTATTATTATTATCAAGAAAATATGCTGAAAGATTACAGATAATCATTATTTATTAAAATTGAAAAAAAAAAATCATACACAAAACTCCAGATTCGAGGTTTATTTATTTATTTTATTTATTTTAAAATTTACAGGTAGTTTACACATATAAATAGTTTTTCGGTGACCTATACACTAAGCATAGCTTGTATTGTAAAGGCCAGAATTTAATAAGATATAAAATTTTAGAATTAAAAATAGTCATTAAAAGAAAAGGAGATTTGGGTGTCTGTCTATGTGTCTGTATGTGTGTGTGTGTGTGTGTGTGTGCGTGCGCGCGCGCAAAATCCTGTTTCAGATAGTAAGTTAGTGTTGTGACTTCTTGGATGCCTTTCAGTAAAAGTTCAATATCATCATATAGGTTTGTGTATAATTCCTCACGTGCCCACATGAGAGAGGCGTTTGAAAAATTTTGCTCCAGGGCGTTAAAAGTAAAGCTCATAATACGCTCTTTTGCTTTGAAATTGATTTTAGTTCCGTTTTCCGCTACCTTTTCTGGAGTACATTTAATTACCGGCTATTTGTTTCATTTATAGATATCTGTTCGAAACTAAAATGTCCCGAAAAAGTGAATAATGAATATTTATAATTAGGTGGGCATTTTCGATTGGCTATTGACAAAAAACTATGAAAAAATTGGCCCCGGCGAGTGGGAGCAACTGCTCCCACCCGCTCCCCGACGACGCTACGCCACTGCCTAGATGAAAGAAAAAAGAAACACTTACCTCCGACTCATCGAAATTAGTGGTACTTCCACTGCAATAAAAAAGAAAATTTTCGTGTTAAGTTACTTAAATCGTTTACATTTAGAAATGGTCAATAAGTTTAATTTAGGTAATATTACACATCTCACCTTGCCGAGGCCTTATGGGGCTCTGAACTCTTTTGAGAGTTTATTTCCATCTTGGAATTAATTTCGTAATCCTGTAATTAAAATACAAAAAACCACATTATTATCATTTTCATGAATGGATATTTAATTTATTTAAAAATAGGTAGGTCTGAGTGAGATCGGCGGGTGGGACGACGATTTAACCTGTGGTTTAACACAAGCAACCCTTATCCGCAAAAAATATGACTCTGACTTTCACTCGACGAAACACAACAGCTCACATGCTGTTTATTCACGGTGGTCTTCTGTAAGGCTCATAGTTAAAGTCCACGTCTCAGTGGAAACACACATTGGTCGAAAACTTTTGTTTTGAGGCACAGTATAATTGATTGGACCGTCTGAACGAACGTCGGGCATAAATCAATCAATCAATCAATCAATCAATTTATTTGTAACTTATAAAACATACCTACATTTAACAGACACAGAGAAAAAAGAAATAACAGTAACAGCAAGAAAGAAAGTTACAAAAAGGTCCCTACTCAGCATTTTGCTGGCATAGGCCAGCACTGATCTTCCGTAGGAACCCTTAGTATGTCCTAATGTCCGAAATAGCTGAAGCGATTTCGACTTGATAAGAAGGGGACGATTCAAGGACAAATAAAGTTCTTTCTAGTGAGGGAACCTTGGTAACAATAGTCTAGTCAGATACTATTTATTATATACAATTTTATTTATTAACTTATTTTACTATATACCTACCTATTGAGTTACTATATTCATAGCCAAAACCACTGTACCAGTTTTAATGAAACTTGGCTTAACGATAGATTATCTCAGCAAAATTAGCCTTGGCTGAAGGAGTGCATCGTTGCCGCCCACCATGGAGTTTGAATAACCTCGGAACTGTTGATATATAGGACTCAAAATATATCAGGTCCCCTGTAAACACAAAGAACAATGTTAACACAGCGAAGGAGGTGTGTGTGTGAGCTATCGATGGTGTTGTACGAGTAACTGAAAAAATAGATCTTCGTAACTTATAGGTACAGAGTGTCCGGTAAATCCGGTCTATAAGTATTTTTGTTATCCACAGGCCACAAAGCCTAGTTAAGCAGTTTTGCCAAATTAATGGTTTTTTTAAGTGATGAAAATTTTTGTATGGGAAGAAGCAATGAATTCGCAGTTTTATCTGAATATAAACAGATGTGTGTTTGTGTCTGTTACATATATGTATACGTATTTGAGAAACCGACTACTTTGTACGACAATTTAATATTTGCACACCTGTACTCAGGTAGAATACTTGTACTATATAAAATTATATGTACCCCCACTGTATTCAAGTGTTCTAGCAAATAAATCAATTATTATTATTATTATTATTATAAAAGAATGACATGCTTCGCTAGTGTCTATGCTAAATGTTATATTAGGTGCTATTAGATTAGATGGCTCATTTAATAAAGCATTTATTATTATGAACCTTAATTCATGCGTAATATGGCGGCGCATCAATTGAGTGCAGTCCTACGACTGAATTTTTTTATGTGATTTTTCTCAACACCCTCGTGGGTAAGATGGAGTTAAAGATGGTATAAATAATACATAATATGGGTAAGATGGTATAAGTAAAAACTGTATAAAAACGTGTAATTTAGGGGAATTGTTGACTGCGTACACTTTTTTAAATCGTGCTGCCTTGAAATACGACTCATTTTCCCACTGATTTAAGTTGACGGCGTAATGTAACTGGGGGGCAATGGGCGGGGCTAACTGACAGATAGTAATTAATGATTCAAAGTATTTTGTTTAGTCAGTACATTTTCTTGTCGATTTCGATATTAATATCTATGAAGTTCGTGTTGGCTAATATTAGAAATAAAATGCTACTAATATATTTTTTTAAGTTTGATGTATACTTTTTTACAAAAAACTTAGTAACTTACAATTAACGCATTAAGGCTTTTGTATATGCCAACAAGAGGTTTTCTCCGTGTAACTATACTTTACTGAGTGGATATAAATGTACAAAAAAAAAAATGTTATTTATTGGACATTAAATTTTAATTTGAACGTTGGAAATAATTCTTATAATATTATTAATAGTTGAAAAAAAATCCCAAAGTAAAGCCTTTTTTGTTTGAATTTTTGTAACTACAGCATTTTTCTTTCGCATAAATTTTTGACAAGATGTTTTTCACAAAGTGTACGATTGGCGAGTCAAAATAATGATTTATTAGGCTAAAAATAACTATTATTTGTCTTCTGTACAAATTAGCGCGGTTGGCGCGGGGAAACATCTCGCTTCTATCTATGTATCTCCGTCCAGAACCTCAAGGCCGTTGGCAGGATACAGAAGCCTTAAACTGGTTCCCAGACAGATAACCTTAAAAATAACTGGCGAGACACGTGAGTGCGTTGTCATTATTAGTTTCAAAAATCGAGCATTGAAAGATTATAATAAAATCAATCTATATTGATAGGGCTATGTAGCCTTAACTTCATAACCATTCTATAACATATTTAATTGTGATCTACTTATAGCAAGTCGGTAGCTTATGGTCGTGAAAAACAGTAACATTATCGTAATCACACGCCACGTTCGCTATTTGCAAAGTTGTTTTTAATTCGCAATTTAATTCTTTCGAATATGCTGTTGAGTGAAATACGAACCGCAGGCAGGATGTTATTGTAGGCTCTTTATCAAAAGTATAAAATAAAACTTGAAATGAACTACATTGTAAAGTTAAATTACAAATATGAATTTATGCATTTAAAACTAAAAGGATGAGACGATTGCACATATTTTATATGAGATCAGACGGCAGATATGCTGACCTCTGACGGTCAACTAGATAATATTTCCTACTGGAAATGGAACTGGAAAACTGGAAAAACTACTGGACACTGGATATAACTGGAAATTCCTTCCTACTGGAAATATTATCTAGTTATCAGTATGTTACCAGGACTGATAGCAAGTATGCTATCAGTCATGATAAGTTGAAAGGAGAGCTCATTTTCCAACAGTAGCCTCTTACCAATTCTATACTATGTAATTATTTGTCATAGCAATAAATTAAAAAAAAATGACATTTCTGAGATATCATCTGAAGGTTTAAATGGAAACAAAAAAAATTTAAATTAATTTCATATCTTATACCTTTTTTTTATGTCAGATCGGCAGACAGGCTGACGGTCCACTTGATGGTAGGTGGCTACCGTCGCCTATAACACAAGCAACGCCTAAACTGCTGCAAGTGCGCTGCCGACTGCAGTAGGATTAAGGATAGGGGATTAGGAGTGGATAGGGAAATGGGCCCTGGCATCCCTCACTCACTCACCGAAACACAACAGCACATGTGCTGTTAATTTCTAAAATGTGCAGACAAATGTCTAAAAGCCAATAAATGGAGAACGCAAAAATTACAAGTACCTAAGTAGGTATACTATATTACTACAATATTTGTGTTGAAACAACATTCTTTACAAATTATAAAATCTACTGTAGGTAAAAAAAATACGTTGTTTTAGTAAAGCCTTTTACTTAGTTTTTCAATATGGGGACCCTACTGTAATTTCGAATCTACAGTAATACCCAATTCTAATTTAAAATATCACATCAATTGTTCCTCGTAGACCTATTTGTTCTCATTTGGATATATAGTAAACAAATCAAGGGGGCACTGAATAGTTCAGCAATCACAAACAGAGCTAGCACATAGCACCATAAAGGAGTTGGTTTCGCTCAACGAAACTCACTAGACAGGTAAATTTTGTACAATATTATATTTTTGTGATAAATTAGGAAATTTTAGAATAGTTAAATTAATATTGTACAATTATATTGACAAAAGCATTTTAAATAATTTCCTTTTTCTTATTTTCAACCAATATGTTCAGACAAAACAATTTAAGTAACGATTAAGTCGTTCCGTGTTCTTCAGAAGATTCGGCGTCCGATGATTTCGAACTGTGATTTAACTTGTTAACAGAATCTCTTGATTCCATTTACTACAAGAAGATTCTATCAACTAGTTAAATCACAGCCGAAGACCGTTGTCACACGACTTGCAGTTCTGAAATTCTGAAGATTAATTAATAATTAAGCTATTATTTTTATATTATAGATGATAAGTGTGTTTGGAAGATGAATGCAAATATAATAGAGTGAAAGATATAATAGTTTATTATTCGTGATAAAAAAAAAGTCAGTATTACGAGGCTTAAAATTTTCCCTTAACACTTTGAAACTCTCATTTATTGAATAAATCACATTATATTTTAATATTGAATATGTATTTACTTATTGTTAAACATTATTGTCTGCACTGTGTTTTAAAGTTGCTGTTTTTATTGAAAATGGGCCCTGAGCACTTGGTATAATGTTGCACGATATGTATCGGTCGAATTTTGCAAAGTTGCCAAAACATTGTACCTTTCGATAAAAGTATGGAGACGCCGTTGTAATTTCTAATCTAGAGTAGGTAATACCTAATATTTAATTTAAAATATCACGTCAATTGCTCCTCGTAGACTACTCTTATTTGTTTTCGTTTGGACAGTAAGCAAATCAAGAGGACACTGAATAATTCAGCAATCACAAGGGGCATCATAAGGGGCACTGAATAGTTCAGCAATCACAAACAGAGCTGACTCAATTTACTTTTTAAATGCACCATAATTCAGTTACATAGCACCATAAAGGAGTTGGTTTCGCTCAACGAAACTCACTAGACAGGTAAATTTTGTATATTTTTGTGATAAATTAGGAAATTTTAGAATAGTTAAATTAATATTGTACAATTATATGGACAAAAGCATTTAATCGTGAGCTATGGACTATCTAGCTACGGAAGAACTTTTAAAAGCCATTTGGACAAAATATTCTCACTTCAATTGCGTATTCTAAAAGAAATTATACCTAAAAACTTAAAAGAAAACTTTAAAAAAGATTATCGCAAATTATTTGTATTTTGTAAAATTTTACCCATAGAAGAAAAAACACAGTTTGTATTATTAAAGGAACTATATTTTAACGAAAATTTAAAAATTCCAAAAATAACTTACTCAACTAGATTATTTGATGAATCAAAATACAATTTACCCAAATATAACAACCTTTACGGAAAAAGACGTCTGGCTTATGTCATACCGAATTTAACAAATCAACTACCTAAAACATTAAAAAGAGACATAACTCCCAAAAACATCATATTTAAGCTTAAACAATACTATTTACAATTAACTACAGATAAATATAATTTTAACAACAATACAAAAATAGTTATAAAAAAGTAATACTAATTATTATTGTAAGATATTTCAATTCAGAATATGACACAAAATAATATATTAAAGTCTTAAAGTATCTTAAAGTAGTTGAGGAGTCTGAAGTGTACGTTGGGCGTCAACTGAAGGTTTATTTAAATTTTCTGTAATCGGCACATGGTGTACTACGGTAAAACTCTAATGAGTTTTTGTTTACACCAATGTTAAGTCAAATGAAACACTATTGTATTAATAAATAATAAATAAAT
The DNA here is from genome assembly GCA_910589475.2 of Bembecia ichneumoniformis. NCBI lineage: Eukaryota > Metazoa > Arthropoda > Insecta > Lepidoptera > Sesiidae > Bembecia > Bembecia ichneumoniformis. The sequence goes on from OU342530.1 coordinate 18,144,502, forward strand.
AAATAAAATAAAATAAATAAATAATTTCCTTTTTCTTATTTTCAACCAATATGTTCAGATAAAACAATTTAAGTAACGATTAAGTTGTTCCGTGTTCTTCGGAAGATTCGGCGTCCGATGATTTCGAACTGTGATTTAACTTGTTAACAGAATCTCTTGATTCGATTTACTACAAGAAGATTCTATCAACAAGTTAAACCACAGCCGAAGACCGTTGTCACACGACTTGCAGTTCTGAAATTCTGAAGATTAATTAATAATTAAGCTATTATTTTTATATTACAGATGATAAGTGTGTTTGGAAGATGAATGCAAATATAATAGAGTGAAAGACATAATAGTTTATTATTCGTGATAAAAAAAAACAGTATTACGAGGCTTAAAATTTTCCCTTAACACTTTGTTTTCATTTTCTAAACTCTCATTTATTGAATAAATCACATTATATTTGAATATTAAATATGTATTTACTTATTGTTAAACATTATTGTCTGCATTGTGTTTTAAAGTTGCTATTTTTATTGAAAATGGGCCCTGAACACTTGGTATAATGTTGCACGATATGTATCGGTCGAATTTTGCAAAGTTGCCAAAACAATGTACCTTTCGATAATAGTATGGAGACCCCGTTGTAATTTCTAATCTAGAGTAGGTAATACCTAATATTTAATTTAAAATATCACGTCAATTGCTCCTCGTAGACTACTCTTATTTGTTTTCGTTTGGACAGTAAGCAAATCAAGAGGGCACTGAATGGTTCAGCAATCACAAACAGAGCTGACTCAATTTACTTTTTAAATGCACCGTAATTCAGTTACATAGCACCATAAAGGAGTTGGTTTCGCTCAACGAAACTCATTAGACAGGTAAATTTTGTACAATATTATATTTTTGTGATAAATTAGGAAATTTTAGAATAGTTAAATTAATATTGTACAATTATATTGACAAAAGCATTTTAAATAATTTCCTTTTTCTTATTTTCAACCAATATGTTCAGATAAAACAATTTAAGTAACGATTAAGTCGTTCCGTGTTCTTCAGAAGATTCGGCGTCCGATGATTTCGAACTGTGATTTAACTTGTTAACAGAATCTCTTGATTCCATTTACTACAAGAAGATTCTATCAACAAGTTAAACCACAGCCGAAGACCGTTGTCACACGACTTGCAGTTCTGAAATTCTGAAGATTAATTAATAATTAAGACATTTTTTTCCACAGATGATTGGCCACAATGTAGTGAGATCTTACATCCTTTCGACGAGCAGCAATAGTGTTCGTCTACAGATTAATCACAAAACAATACACACATATGTTTAGTAGTTATAGGGCACACAACGTCTGAAGGCTTAGCAGTTGTCTATCAGCGGCATCACATTTGAAGTATTGTCCGACACACATCCTTATAAGAAAAATATAGAAAAGTCAGACATCATATCCGCTAATAAATAGACCAACGATATCGTGACTTATAAGGTAGTGACCTTATAAGTTCACTGTTCAGGAACTGCTTACGAAAGGGAACTCTATTCGTTAGTGGCGATCGTGTTTGTTTGTTGCACTGACTTTTCATGATAAGTGATCAATGTTTATGTCTGTCGTTGAAAATGAGCATTACCTAATTATAAATATTTTCATAGAGTTAAGAAGGTTTTGTTCTTCGTTTAAAAACAATATATCTAACCAATCTAACAGTTATAAAAATCTAAAGGGTCGAGTAATACATTAAGCGAATTAGTTTAAAAGATTTTTTTGTTGAACATTTTTAAATATAATTTGATACCTTTTTACGTTGAACAAAAACAGTGTTGTTAATATTTAGAAGACAATTTATACTTATATAAATTTTAACGGAGAAATTCATATACATACATTGCTAATCATATTTTTTAAATATTCTTTACATATCTTTAATTATTGTCAATACTTAGGGTATGTTTTTAAGAAAATGATAAACCAAAACGCTTCTCACATTATTGTGAATATTATTCATTGAATTTATTACAAAAAAAAAAAACGAGACAACTGCGAGTTGAACTCGCGTGAGTTCAACGCGTGGTTCCGTACGATGCTATATCCGTACAATATTGAGTGATTTACCATGTTATTTTAATATCTTGGACTTCTTATAGGTTTTCCTATTATCTATAAGTAGAAAACTAATTTCTGTATTTTTTTCAAAATTTTAGGTTCAGTTAGTTTCGGAGATAAGGGGGGGGGGGGGGGGAGAGAATAGTCGGACAGACGGACACACGAGCGATCCTATAAGTTAAAAGATTACTTCGGTTAAATATGGAAAATTCATGCTTTATGGTAGGTGGTCACCGTCGCGTGAGGACACAAGAAACACCAGAGATAGCAATAGATTTTTTAAGATAGCAATAGATGGTTTTTCATGTAATGAAAATGTCAATAATGTTTATCTCTATTACAAAAAGATCGACTTTTAACTAAAATTTTTTTCAGAAAATAGTAGTATTTAAGCACAAATTTAACTAGCTGTGTCTCACGGCTTCACGTGTCAGAAAAATGTGTTTCTCAAAAAGCCATTTAAGCGTTATTAAGAACTAATTGGTAACAAAATACCTTCGCGTTTTGTTACACACCGATTATGCAATTATTTACGATTTGATTCACACAAAGTATATAGAAATACAAAGTAGCCTATTTTTTTTTTTAATATGTTCAAGAGCTTGAATGGGTTATATATAAACAAACAAACAAACGAACGAACGAATTTTACCTCTACTAGTGGTACTAGTTATGTTTAGACTACGGAAGACCGAATTACCTAGTTAGATCCCAATGGTATACCTACTCTTCTAATCAAAAACATTAATGTTTAAAGTTTTTTTTATATTATCCAAATCCTGCGATCAGTCCTGTTGGCTATAAGCAGATGTGATGGAGCTGCTAATCGGTTCGGGAGATACCCTCAGTGGGGTACAGCCCTTTTATTTGTGTAGTCAGTCTATATGCTGACTATTGTGGTCAAAGATGTCTCGCCTCTTCTTAAGCCGACGAGCCCCGCAAGTTGGTTTGGGTGCTTTTTTAGTCTTGCTCTGTATTTGTCACCATAAGAAGCAATTTCCTGTTCGACTGTTGGCATATCGAGAATTTCATGAAGCTCTGTTGTTCTGTGGTACCACGGTGCTTTCGATATCTGTCTCAGTATATTGTTCTGCATCCTTTGTAGGTTGGTTGCACAAGCAGTGCCCCACAGTTGTATGCCATATGTCTAAATTTGGCTTTAGCAGGGTTTTGTAGACGAGAATCTTATTGTCCACCGAGAACCTCGAATTTCTGCCCATCAATAAAGATGGCCTTTTCGTCTTGATATGTTTCTGCCACGCGAGTCTCCGATCCAGGTGCATGCCCAAATACCTCACGGTGTTTTGATGAATGTTTAAAGTAAAGAAGAATGTTTCAGTCGTAAAGTTACAGTAGAGACCAGCTTTTGATAAAATTTACAATACAAAAGCGTGCGTCTACTGTTTACTTTACAAGTGAAAGAGGATGGCTTCCAGTCTTGAGATCATACTTGCAGTGCAGAATAGGCTGAAAAACAATATAAATACAGGAGCCGGCGAACTTAATACTTAAATATGTTGTATTCACTTAATAGCTGAATTAAAATCAATGAACAAAAAGATCGAGATGAACAAATTCATCGAAATTAGTCAATCCGTTTTCGACATATCGACAAAAAACCGTTCCATATAAACTTTTTAAGACAAATGAATTTTTTTCTTCGTGAATATTTCAGATATTTTAATAGTTACCTACTCTTCTATTCGAGGTGGAGACAAATTCATCAAATCAGAGATTATAAAGATCGGTCCAGCCGTTCTCGAGTTATGGTGTACTTGTAGTAGTCATTTTCATAAGTTACACCGATGTGCCTGGATATCATGATTTTTTAATGTATATGTATATCAGTCAATTGTTCGTCCCCATATATTTACGCGCGATACTATTGGTTATTGCGTACGCGCTATATTCGGAGTCTGTTGCGCCGCAGCATATAATCATATTATAAGTAGGCCTGGGGGCCTTAGTCAAAGTAACTATTTAAAACGATAACGAAGTTCGAAAACAATAAAATGTATGGGATTGACGTGATACATCCCATACATTTTATTCTTGCGATCTTCGTTATCATTTTTAAAATGTTACTTTGACCATAGATAATATACTAGTAGTATTTTATCTATGCTTTGACTAAGGCCCCTGGCGCGCTCCTGGATACTTTAAATTATTATGAAGCTAAGTGTACGCGGCGTGCTCATTTTATTAGGCCAAAATCAGTGGGATGCCGCGCCCCGTTTAAAAAAAAATACAAAAAAAGAAAATACAGTGAAACATTATATTATTGAAAATAAAAGTATAGTTTAAATTAAACTATAGTTAAAAAAATGTAACTAACTATACATTTAAAAAAAAGTACATTAAACTATATTAGCTTTCTTAAAAAAAAATTGTGGAATGAAGCCAAAGGTTAATATAAACATTTTGGGCACTAGAAGTTTATTGGGATGACTTCGCGGAATGAACCTTTTGTATTTGTACTATGTGGTACTATTGTATTCTGTGGCATAAGCACTATGAGACAGATAACACTGGCATTCCCTTTTTCTTATATTTAAAATCTTAACGTAAAGCAGTAAGGTCTGTTTTTCAATTTTGTATTCACGTTCTGTAATTAGCTCTAACATTACAAAGAAATAACATACATAAGCCAAAATATTTTCCTAGTATAAAAAAAATACATTTATATCGTTTTCAATAGCAAAAACCCACGAAAGTAGGCAACCAAAACTAACGTGAAAAAAAATACAAAGAAGAAAAAAACCCAAAAAAAAAAAAAAAAAAAAATGTTCCCAATTTATATATTCTTACTCAATACCTATGAGGTTGAAAAAAGGGATTAATTATTTTTTTTAATTTTATATATTTTAATATTTTATATTGTCTCTTAATATGACTTTTTCATTTTGTTACGAAATACGAATATAATGGTGAATGCTAAAATAAATTAAAAAATGAATGAAGAAGCTTTATAATTAATTTTTGATATCGACTATATAGGGATTATAAAAAGAAAGTATATAGTCTTAAACCATTTTAAACTCTAGAAGGGCTAGACCAATTTTTATGTCCTTTGATTTGTGGAATTTGTCTTCATCTCGAATAAATATTAAAACATTTGAAGTATTCACGAATTCTTCTCAACATTTTATATGGAACGTGTTTGTGACGGTACGACGAAGTTCCTTAGCTAGTTAAAAATAAAAATGAAGACACAACATTTTATGAAGTCACAAGTACACACATAAATTACAAAAAAATATCGATATACCACTATCACAATTAATAACTAGATGTAGAATACAAATTTTAAAGATTAGTTGAACTAGTAGTTGAACTAGATCCGCAGTCTTCCCTCAGAGATAAGTTCAAAGAAATTAAGATTTTATCTATTACATGTCCAGTATATTTATGAAAATTTAATTCACGCGCATATAAATATTGATCAATTTAATAAAAAATGTGATATACACAATATAGGTACTAGGTTTAAAAATGATTTAGATTTACATAAGACGCGACTCCACAAAATAAGTAATTCTTTTATGGGTCAGTGTATACGGTTTTATAATAAACTGCCTGAGATGATTAGAGCCTTATCTATAAATAAATTCAAAGGTGTCATTAAAACCATTATAAGGTTACTGATTATTTAAGCGACAATGAAGCCTGGAATTAAAGCCTGGATTCGGAGCTCATACTATGTTTAGTATTGTATACGTACTTTGATTTAAGTACTACTTCAATGTATATGATTGATTTAATTTTATATTTTAAAGATGACGAAAAGAATAGTATCCTGAGTTTCTTTCGGGGTTTCTTCTCAGGATCGTCATCTTGGCTTTTTTTTCCGAAACCCTGGTAAATTTAATTTGGTAAATTTAACTGGTAAATTTAAATCAATCAATCAATTTATTTGTAACTTATAAAACATACATTTAACAGACACAGAGAAAAAAGAAATAACAGTAATAGCAAGAAAGAAAGTTACAAAAAGGTCCCTACTCAGCATTTTGCTGGCATAGGCCAGCACTGATCTTCCGTAGGAACCCTTAGTTAATACACAAACACGATCACACACCATGCATGTACCCGCTAACAAATGAAATAAAAAATATTTATTTAAATTTATTTGTTGTCAAGAAACACAACTGCTTGCACGAATATTGAAAACTTTTCTCCAGTTCCCTGCCGCACATAAGTAAATTTAAAAAGCTCAAAAATAAATAAATAAATAATAAAAACAATAATAATGACGATCATAAGAGTTTCTTGGAGAAACCTTAATTGATAAATAAATATTTTGATTTTTGAACAGAAATGATGTACAAATTGGACTGATGGGGTTGTTTGGGACTGATGCTTGATTATTTCTTTATTGTACGAGTATATTTCCATTGGAATTTGGTTTTGAAAGAGCCACAAGATATTTAAGATACTGAATGTTTTTATTAATTTTAAATAATATACACACATTTTAAGGGAATATAAGAGCATTGCTTTTTTGGCGAATTTTTATAATTTCAGATCAGTATTTTTTTTAATGAAAAAAATTCACGATGATCGGTTGACTTACAAACAAACAAACTCACTTTTATATTCATAATATTAATTAGAATGCCTTTTAGAATCAAGCGCCCAATCAGAAACTGACCCTCAGTGGGAACGGTTGATTGGACTTGGTAAATCAAAGAGGAATGGATACGAAGATAATTATTGCTCGAAGTTTTTCAGCAGTGAGATACAATACAGACTCCTGATTTGCTGTACAACTGTACAGTAAATCACAACTGAATACAGACGACTCCAGTTGACAAACTGGTAACGTCTAGTTCCTTGGCAGAAGTAGAAATGAATCCTCCGGTTGTCTAACGTTCTTCTGTGGTACGTCTTATATAGAATAAGTAGTTTTTGTCATATGATGGTATTACCATCTCCAACATGTGAAATTTACAACATAACAAAATAATAATGCAAGACCTCGTCGATCGTGAGTCCTTCTATCTTTATAAATAACTAGCGTTCCGCCCCCGGCTTCGCCCGGCGTGCAATTTTTATATACCCTAAAACATTCCCCGTTTATCCCTCTTTCCAACCGAATTAAAATCGGTCTACCCGTTCACGCGTGATGCCGTGACCAGGAGAAATAGGGATTCATTTTTATATTATAAATAATATAAAATCATTTCAAACAAATCTAATTGATTAGAACATTTAAATATGGGAAAAAATTTGGAAATTTTCTCGAGAAATTGAAATGTTTTTTTTTTTGAGCAAATTTTGGAGAAAAACTGGATACATTGCAATTTGAAAACGAAATAAAACATATGCTCCAGCATATATGTAGGGCCGTTCGGAGGCGGACTGTCTTAAAAAAAATTATTGAGAAAAAGCTTATTACTTGATAGTAGGCGGCTTATGGCTACTAAGACCTATTAGTAGTATTGAGACAAGCAACGTTTAGACAAGCAACTAGCAAAGCTTAGTTTCACTAACTGTGTCCGACCGCTTCGACTGCTTCAAAATGACGCAGTAAAAACCTTTTATTTCTATGTAAATATAACATATGTACTTCATCAAAAAATTTAAACAAGGGTTATGTTAATCTTCATAAATTCATAAAATTGATGGCATCGAAATATCTTGGCAGCTTTCCTTCACACGAGAAAACATCGGCGAAAGAGTCCTTTTCTGTTCTTCAGTAGACGGCGCCCGGTGATTTCGAATAGTGATTCAACCCGTTGACATGATTCCTCGATTTGAATTACTACGAGGAAATCATATTGACGAGTAGAACCACGATCGAAGGAAATAACTTGAGGGTACCTGATGTTTTTAAAAATACAAAATAAAGAAAATAACATGTTTACTTATTAACTTACTTGCGTGAAACCTTATTAATCTTCTTCGTTAAATGTTTCAGAAACTGATTAGATGAACTCACAAGAAAATCATAAACATTCGATTTTATCTGCGTAGGTATTGATTTGTTAAAGCATTGAACTTAAATACTGGCTGAATTAAAAAGTTTTTGTAATTCAAACATAGAAAAAGAAGACGTTGTTTATGACGTCGAAAAAAATTGAAGAGATTTTTTTGAGTTTTGATAGAAGTGTTGGTTTTGTAATATGAGTATTGTTTGGTGTATGAGTAAAAATGTTATATAAGTGATTGTGAATATTTTAAGGCATTTTAAAGTAAATAAAAGATGTATGCACCATCAGTTATTTTATATAGATCCCAAAAGGTTAAAAGTCAAACCAAAATGTAGACGCAGTGAAAATCACGGGAAGAGAAAAACCCAAAAGAGGTTATGGCCGTATCTACACAGTGAACCTGTAATGAGAGTAGAGCTGGCTTAAGTCTTCTCTAGCCTGTCTTGGGAAGCATTCAAGAAAAACACTGAAGATGATTGACTAATTTGAACAAAAAAAGGTTATTGGTACATAAAAATAACGCGACCTTAGCCTCGCGAACTTCTTTCTGGGTAAATGGTGTGGCTTTCTATAGGTGATTAAATCAGTTACTTAGTTTTTGAGTTTCTTCATTAGTGTCAAAATGAAATTTTATTAAGAAATCATTTTTATTAACGGTCTTTAAACGGTCAGTGACAGAGTAAAAACGTTTCACATTGTGATAACTTGTAGTGAGATAGCTTTTAAAGACAAGCATATATGACTTAACTACAGAACACCAATTATCTAGTTAGTATCTTCTAATCAAAATCATTAGTATTTAAAGTAAATAAGAATGATATTAATTTAAGTAATAAATTTGGTAGGTTTCACCCGTGAAGCTCACGGTAGACAAGCTTTTGATAAAATTTACAATACAAAAGCATGGATCTACCGAGAAGATCACAAATGAAAAAAGATGGCTTCCAGTCTTGAGATCACTTGTAGAATAGGCTGAAAAAAACATATAAATAGAGAAGCCGGCGAACTTCGTACCTAAATATCTTGTATTAACTTAATAGCTGAATTAAATTCAATTTCTTATTAGAATAAATGAATACCCAAGACGAATTAGGTTCCATAAATGTGTACAAAAAATAAAGCGAAATCTATTTTAATTACATTTAAATATATGCTGTTGAAGCGTATATAAATGATTCGCGTTACCTTATCCTACTTGGAGCACCTGGGTGTTACTTAAAACGACTCGAGGCCGAGACGAAAAAAATTCATGGAAATGTGTCAATCCGTTCTCGAGTAATCTATATACATATTTGTAGTGTGCCTGTTTGTCCACAGACACAAACTTTTCGGTAAAGCAAATGACAGACATCCTCGCTCTTGTCGGAATCCGGACCGACTGGTTCCTGATGTCTACTCTAGACTGGTAAAGCATAAGAGAAGTTGTTTGATAATGTGTACAAAAATATGTAATAAAATACCCAACGTCATGAAGACAATGAATACTAGGCTATTTAAAAAGGAACTACATACATCAATGGCTGAGCAGGGAAAACTTCTATGGTTTGAATCAATTTTTTAATTCGTTTGTTTTTGTAATCAATGTAATATATTAATCAAATTAAATTAGTAATTAATGCTTTTAACTTTGTGACATACATATTTAATTGACATTTTTTTTATTTTACATCATTTTGCATACCGACAACGGTTAAACATGTAAACTTACCATTAATTATTATATTGACATCTGCCTGGTAATGTTTGATGCAAATCATAGATAAAATACTACTTAACCAGAGTATTTTATCTATGATGCAAATAAAGTATTTGATTTGATTTGAACATAAAAGTAGTTTCATATAAAATTTATAAGAAAATAAAATTTATTTACATTTTTTTTCTTGTATATATATATCACTTGAGATTTAATTCTATTCTTTAAAGTAGTGTCCATTGCCTAAATAATCTTTTGGCTAATTGCGCAAGTTTTTTTCTTTGATATCCATCGCACCTAATATAAGAGCTAAATGTTTTCTTAATCCATATTATGAATAAAAAAATCCATATATAAAAGAAAGTCATGTTAGTTACACCATTTATAACCCGAGAACGGCTAGACCGATTTCAATGATGTTTGATTTGTAGAATTTGTCTCCGCGCCGAATAACAGTATTAAAAACATTTGAAATATTCATGAATTTTCTCATACATTTTGTATGGAACGTGTTTGAGGCGGTACGAAGTTCTCCGGTGAGCTAGTTAAATATAAAAATGAAGACACAACGTTTTATGAAGTCACAAGAACACACATAAATTACAAAAAATATCAATGTCAAATTTAAAAATCAGTGCGATTTTTTGAAAAAGTAAAAATACTTCTCATTGATCATTTACAATTTGTATGGTATTATTAAAAGTATCTTTTAGAAATAAGTACCAAATAACCTTTAATAGTCAATGTAATTAAAGATAAAATAGGACGATAGATAATTTTGCCTAACAGCACCGATTTGCACAAAAAATTGTATTCAGTTTCTATTTACTCTCTATTTCAAAGTTGATCCTATGCCGGGGGTTGCTTTTATACTGGTAGTGGATACCACGTCTTCTCGGGGTTGAAAAAAATCTCAATGGATAGATTGACTAATTCTAAGCAAATTTTTCTATAAAGTTTTAACTGAAAGTCAATACTTTTCGACTTATTCGCTAGTGAATGTGTGAAATTTTTCAACCAAGAAAACCACGATTTCAGACGGTTCGAATAACTCAAAAAGTAGGTAAGTATCTTATCAAAAAATCTATCATAGTAAAAACATAGCTTTTTAAAAAAAGAATGCTGGGTTTATAGTGTTTGTAGACAGGCTGACGGTCCACTTGATGGTAAGTGGCAACCGTAACCCGTAACACAAGCAATAGTAGAGGAGACCGTGAAGATCGACCTTCACCGATCTGATAACTCGATGAGACATATTTTTATCAAGTATAATTAATAAACAAATATGCCTATAATGACTTGCCTATCGAAAAGTGTTCATAGCTATTTTTAATTTAATTAATTTTAATCCGTTTTCTTTCATCACCTTCACTCTTGATAACCGAATGAGTTTTATCTCAACTGATAGTTTTTAATACAGTGAGTATTGCCTACTTATTTCCGTTCAGTATCCGTGGTCAGATCGGTTTGTTAGATCAATCTGACCACGGCCACCGTTTAGTGTCCCTGGTCAGACTAATTAAATTACAATGTCCGTAGTCAGACTGGTGGACGTAGTCAGATCGGTTATCCTTGGTTAGATAGATGAAATAAATGAAATTGCCACAGGCGGCACCACTATATTTTATTTCTTTCTGTGCATGGCTACCTGGCAAGCAGATGTGAACAGGTAAGTCAATATTATGTAACTACACCGATCTGTTAATCAATCGAAATTGATATCATAGGCAAGATATTTTAATTACAAAACCAATCATATAGGATTGCCTGCAAAAAATTGTTAAAATATTATTGCCAAGCTATAAAGTTTTAGAATTTTAGCTATTCCGATAGGTGCGAGAGAGAAAGTAGAGCGTCCGAGGTCCGTGTGATAGAACAGGACATACGCCTTTGCCGCAAATACCTTTTTGCAAAATTCTAATAAATTTACCGTTCTCTTACTCATTTATTTAATCTGTTTTCGCTAATTTTTTACCTTTTAGGTAGGTGTTCCAGCACCCCAGGGGGAGTAATAGCTTGTTGAATATTGATTCTTATTCGTCAAACGCTAAAATCGAAAACTGCAACGTGAAATAACCAAAGAACAAGTAATTTTTGGGGGAAAAACCACAGAACCTTTCTTAAAGTACTTGAAAAGAAAAAGAAAAAAACCTTTATTTCTGTTTTACTCAAAAGAAGCGAGTTGTGACGAAAATAAAGTTGGTCTATTTTTTCGGCGACGAAAAATTTGTGAAATTGAAAATAATCGTTACTATTTCACAATTCACTTTATTTGACCGTATTTTAGTGCTTAGTTCATAATTATGTTCAATTATGAAATTGCATGGTCTGCACATGTCACTTGAACCATTTTAGTAAATATTTGTTGGTTAATAATATTAATACGTTAAATTCAAATACTTATCAACTAAATGAAATCTAAATATTTAGTAAATGTAACAATTACTGTAATACTGAGAACTTTATGTGACAAAATGTTTGATTTATGCATTTAATTTCCAAAATTATGATTCTACATTAATTTGTAATTTTAATATAGACTTTTTCTACTTTATTCTGAACTACAAGTAAATGTAGGTACTATTTCTGACTTTGTTTTGATTCTTTATTTAATGAATAAATTTTAAATTTTACTTTACAGTGCCGACGTTAAAATAATTCGTCAATATAAAACAGAAGTATTATATATATTATTATTGTTTTGACTTTTCGGATTCTTAGTTTGATTTTATTGTTGTTTGGTGTAATTTATATTGTTTGACATTGCTTGACTTTTGTAATTGATTAGATTTTGAGTGCACACCCTTCTCTTCCAAATTGTTTTTAATATTAATATGTATTTTTAATTGGTATTTGTATGAAATGGTTGACAATTGTATAATTTTTTTTAAACTTTTAACATAGATAATATGCAACTTGATGAATTTTTGCTGTGCTGTTGGTATTTCTATCGAATAAAATAAAAAAATAAATAAATAAGAGCTCTGGGATAAATCCAGCTCCACCTCGAAAGGTTAGCCTATGTACATAGGATAGGACACGATCCGGACAGTGGCATCATTGACAGACTGAAAGATTCAAGGCGAACGAATCCATAGGGCCTCCTCCCAATATTTCTATTTTTGAACTAAGCAAATCTCTATTCGAATAATCCCTACAAAAATTATTCGAAATATTACTTCTCAGATGTAGTCAATATAACTTAGTCAAACCTACATCTTCGCCTAACATTCGCCACATACTAGATTTTTATAAGGACAGTGTTCATTTGTATCATACCCTCAGAACACAAATCAAACAGGACTTAGATCAATAGTAACAAAGTGCACAAAGGAATATAAAAATATAAAATAAAAAATTAAAGTATCAGTTAAAGACGATGAAGGTCAAGGGGGTAAAACGTACAAATCCCCCAATTATATAAGAAAATACTCTGATTTACAAGTACAAGTATATGTGTCATATTTTATGTAGTTATCAAACAAAAATAACTGTTTATATTGTTTTCCATTGACGGTAAGTGTTTGCCGTCGTTTAATAAGCAAGCAACGTCACAAATGCTGCATTCAGTGAAATAAAATCGGTTAAGCCGTTTCTGAGATTAGCGTGTACAAACGCACAGACAAACAGACAAAAATTCTAAAAACTATTTTTTTCATCTCGGTAACATAAGTACAACGTGTACAAATTGTTTTTTTGAAAAAGATATTTTCACTTCTCATGCTCTGAAAGTGCTTATTTGTGCAGGATATAGGTTGCACAAAATCGAATTTTGTGCATAAGTGCATTAACGTATCTACTCATAAATGTATCTATATTAAGGCAAAGAAAATGAGCCATACAGCCAAACACAATAAGAAGTTCAAAAATAGAATTTGTTATTTTATAATATTTACTTAAATTTATTTGCCTTATGTGTTTTTTAAGACATAAAAGATATTAAAATTTAAATTCAAGTGCGGTAGGTTATTTAATTAATTTAAGAAAATTATTATTACAAAATTAATTTAATAGTAGGCTGTATAGGTCTGCAGCCCAAGCCAATGTCATAAGATGTCAATGTCAATGTCAAAGAAATGTTATGTTATACTACTGTTTTATTTCATCGCAATCGAAGTGAAAAGCAGAGTTTATAACTCGTCCACAAAACCATTTTTATCCTCGACATTACTATCAGTCTCGGATAAAAATGGTTCGTTTTGTGCACTTGTTGTAAAATCTACTATTAATGTACATGCCTCGTTTACCAAAACTTTGTTATAAGTGGTTTTATGTGTTATACTATGTTTTTCAAATATACTACCAGCTTTTTCCCGGGAGTTTTTGTTAGCCTACGAGTAGGTATATATGATTCATAGCCTACGAGCATAACCTCCCCCCAGAGTTAGGTTATCAAATGCAAAAAAAGATTTTTTAAATCCTACTGGTAGTTCCGGAGTTTAACGAATTCAACCAAACAAACAAATAACTAGCTTATGATATTAATAGATATTACTGAAAGGGTTCCGTTCGCGTTGAAAAATGATAAATATAGCACCTTTATAATATACCACTTTTATAAAATATTTATTTAATTTTTTTTTTATTAGATCAGGGTAGCGCTTGACCACTATCTCACCTGATGTGAGGTGTAGATGTGGCCGAAAGTGGACCATGCGTACCCAGTAAATGCCCATTTACCCTGGTTTTGAAGACCTCGAGGTTGTAGTTCTGTGGGAACACAGACGCAGGCAATGAGTTCCACTCCTTAGCAGTCCGAACAAGGAAGGTGGAACTGAAACGCTTCGTGCGTGATCGAGGTACATCGACCACGAAGGGATGAAACCCTCGCCCACGCCTAGTGTTCCGCAAGTGGAACGGTTCCGGTTGGATTAATTCGTACAGAATAGATGCACACTCTCCATAGTATAGACGATAGAAAATCGATAGGCAAGCTACTTTTCGGCGATGCTGCAGGCTTTGAAGTTGGGAATCTACAAGGGCGTCATTGCCAATAAGCTTCTTTGCTCGCCTTTCAATCGAGTCCATTTTTAATTAAATGTGGAATTTAAAAAAAAAGTAAAGAACCCACACAACTAGTGAAATAGCTGAGCCTGCAAATTCGTACGCGGGGTATTCAGTATAGCGTTTAACTTTTTTGTTTTTAAACCGATTCAAATGTCTTCGCAAACTCTCCCAATTATATTATTAACTAGCTGATCCCACAACAACATTTGGAATTGGAATGAAACAAACACTAAATGGTACGGGAAGTTTGCTACAATACATAAATGAAAACCACATTCAAATTGGTTAAGTCGTTTCTGAGATTAGCGTGCACAAACACACAGACAATCAGACAAACCGATAAACAAACAGACAAAAATTCTGAAAACTATTTTTTGACGTGTATAACGTGTACAAAATGGTACTTTTTTCTTTTGAAATATATTTAATGTACGGACACGTCTCGTTTACGATTTTATTATAATTATGTATTGATTTATGTACTAAAATTTATAATTAACTGCTATTTTATTTCTGCCATTAAATGTTTCAATTTCATAACCCACAGTGCTCTAACATTGGAATTTCGCGCTTACGACGTGTATAATGCAGTTTTTATTAGACGACAATGCGCATTGAAGTGTGCATAACATGAGACGGAAGATAGTCCATTTCGCGCAATAAAAATATTATAAGTGCCAAAAGTATTAAATATTAATTACTAATAAACTACAATGTCAAATGAAAAATTAATCCTCAAAGCCCTAAATAATTACTGATAATTTTTTAGGTTTGTAATATGGTGTCATTTTGAAAATAAAACAAAAAACGATAAAAATGAGAGGTCATTTGGTGATTTTTTTCTATCGAGAAAATTTCGTCGTATAAAATTTTCTTTTCACCTCTCCAGCACGAAAAGGGTGCTTTTGGTGCCTAAAAACTCGCAGGAAAATCGATTTTTGCTGCGAGCGTGAGGAAAAGTGATTCAAATTTCGAACACGCGATTTAACTCCCTGGAATAACATTATTAGGATTTTATTAGTGTGTCCAGCCATAGCCGACTAGAGTCGGCCGGCCATAGCCGACTAGATTCGGCCGACCATAGCCAACTAGAGTTGGCCCAGCTGTGAAGATACCAGTGGTGATGGCCTAACTCGCTGTTGAGGTGAAAAGTTGTATGTTTAACACGAGAGCAAATTTTTTTATGTCTCGTGCCTTTAAATCACTCACTTCGCTCAGTAGTCTATATTAGAATCACTCGCTACGCTCGTGATTCAATTCTATAGACTACTTCACTAGTTCGTGATTTAAAGACGGCACTCGCAGGAAAAAACAATTTTGCTCTCTAGTGGAACAAATAACTATTTCCACATTTCACTTTTATTTATAATGTATTAATCTATATATAAATATTTTCGTATTTGGACCTTACAAACTTAGATAAAATTCAATTCTAGGATTAGCTATTTCTCTTTATACGCGCTTTTTCTACCAGTTTTTTTCTAAAAGGTAAAACGTAGATATGAAAAAATAAGAAATCAAATTACATGTGGTTCCTCCTATGGAGTGAAATCGCTTTTTCGCCCATTGAATACTCTTAGCTAAATAAAGGTAGTATCATAATAAAGAAAAGTAGGTAGGTAACTGTTTTACAACTAGTACTGCCTAACTTTGAAGCCTAAATGTAAGAGATTCTAAGAACCCGTTGAGTAATAATTGGAATGGTGTATATAACAATAGGTATATTAACACTTCCTCTCGTTGGACGCTACTATTATAATTTGTTCATACCCGGCACATTCAGGTTTTCTCCTACTGAACATATCCTGCCAGTATGGATTCCGAAATATTACTGGAATGAGACTGTCTTCAACAGCTTCGTCGTCAGTTTTGTTACGCGATTCACGATCACATTGAACATCGCTTTCTGCGTCAACAGTGTTGCGCATCAGTGGGGAAATCAGCCATATGACAAGTATGTGGAAATGTTAAATAAATACATAAATGCCTTATAGTAGTGTTGTTGCAAAATCTAAAAATGGCAGAGCCAAAATGGGATGAATGTTAAGGAACAAAATGATGGGTTATAGATTCCGTGCATGCCCCGCCAAAACTCTTCTTCAAGAAGAGCTTACATAGAGAAGAAGAGCCTACTTAGCTTACATTGCGAAATGGATGCTAACTATATATTTATACATCACTAGATATCTACTATGGGTATATGTAATATAAACTTCCTCGGGTGATCAGAGCCTAACCTATAAATAAATTTAAAAGTGTAAACAAAACCAAACTCTGTTTCAAAAGATTATTATAAAATCGCTGATTATTTAAGCGATAATGAAGCCTGGATTTAAACGATTCTGACCTCATATTATGTTTAGTATTATATCTTCTTGGTCCACTCTTATTCTCGATATTTATAAATGACATAGGCTTATGTTTTTTAAATTCTAAAATACTGCTTTTTGCCGACAATATGAAAATATTACAAATAATCAATAGTACCAAAGATCAACGGGACCTCCAAGCGGATTTGAATAGGTTCTCCTCCTACTGCTTATTAAATAAGTTGGAACTCAATATTGATAAGTGTTCTTATGCTATATGCACAAGAAAGAAAAATATGTCTATCCGCAGGTACCTTTTATGCGATCGAGTCTTACAAAGGGTACACATTGTTCGGGATTTGGGTATTATATACGACTACCGTATCGTTTTTGATAAGCACATAGATACTGTTATATCTAAAGCCAATAAAGCCTTAGGCTTCATGTGCGAACATGTGCTAACTTCACCAATATCAAAGCGCTAAAAATTTTATACTGTGCCTTGCTACCCAGCCACCTAGAATATGCATCTCAAATATGGAGTCCGCAATATCAAACGTATATATCGCGTATTGAGAGGATACAGAAGAATTTTCTTTGATACCTTGATTACAAAAGTCATCAAAAATTGCAAGATTATATTCAAAGATGCAGATGCTACCATTTTCTTCCTCTTGAGCATAGGCGTAACATTAGTGATATTTGTCATTTGATGAGAATTGCAAAGGGTAAAATTGATTCACCTGAATTATTATCTAAATTATGTCTAAATGTTCCGCATACTAATTTAAGGAAAACCACTTTTCTGCATGTAGCTCAAGGCAAAACAAATTATAGGAAAAATTCATTCATGCCTCGTTCATGAAGGCTTTTTAATGAAATGTTGTTAGATACAGATGTCGACCTGTTCCACAACTCTATAGTTAAAACTAGAAATATTTTAACCGAAAAATTCTTTCAGTAAACTATAAATTCCATATATTTTAGTGTATCTTGCCTACTGTGAATGCTAGTTGTAATTACTCTTTCATGCTATAAGTGGAAATTTTTTATTTGGTGTATGCTTCTATTAGAATTGTTACTATGTAATATTAGTACCTGTAAATTTCCCCAAAATAAAATAAATAAATCTTGTATATAAAAATGAATCCCCATTTCCCTTGGTCACGGCATCACGCGTGAACGGGTAGACCGATTTTAATTCGGTTTTCACTAATGGAAAGAGGGGTAAACGGGGAATGTTCATATGTATATATAAAAATTGCACGCCGGGGAAGCCGGGGGCGGGTCGCTAGTTAATTATATAAATTTATATAATTCTCTTAACATTAAAGTAATTATCAAATTTCGACGACAATTTATATTTTAAATCGTACCGACCAAAAACATCGAAATCAGTAACAGAAATATAAGTTTGAAAAAGGACTTACTGCAATCTGGTTCACGATCAACTTTTCACTTCTGATAAGTCACTGTTTTTAATCTCTTTAATATGTGGACGCAGACTAATTATTATGCATTTAATTAATTTTATTATTAAAAAAAACGCGACGGTTGGTCGGGTGCGCTCGACAGAATTATAGCGCTACAGTAAAGACTACAATATGTATTAGCTAGCGGTCGCTACCGTAGCGAATGAAAGCTCGAAGCAATAATGCGCAGGAGGCAGGAGTGTTCAACGGTTTATATACACTCGACGTGGGGAGGAGGGGGTAAGCCCCTCCTCCCCACGCCCCAATGTTTTATGTAAGGGACCTCCTTTATTTAACCCTAAACAAACCCTGTTCTTAGACATTAAAAACCGCATAACTCGGTCTTGTATTTTAGGAACATATGTATGGCAAGAGGAAGGAAGTATATTTTTTTTATGTTAAGGTCGGCAGACAGGCTGACGGTCCACTTGATGGTAGGCGGCTACCGTCGCTAATAACCACAGGTGCTGCAATGCCACAGGTGCTGCAAGTACAGTAGGATTAAGGATAATTGATTTGGGAGGGTTTGGGAAATGGGCTCTGGCATCCCTTAGTCACTCACCACAACATAACAGCACATGTGCTGTTATTTCACGGTGGTCTTCTGTAAGGGGGTGGTTACTGCCGCTAGACGGGGTGCCCAAATGACTACAGCCAACTTTGAAAAGTTCAATTCCAAAGTTGACCCTGCCGGGCTTCGAACCCTAGAACCGAACGATAAGGCAATCATCCTAAGCACACATCCAACGGGCTCGTCATCGCTCCGTCGACGTCGTTAATTGTAAAAATGTTAGTAGTGCCTAGTGACACCGGCATTACGATAAAATCAAATTTTTAACATGCCACGCAATTTTAAATCCTTCATTTAAGATATGTCGGGTGACCGGAATTAATGGGTAACCCTGCAGGTACTTGTGGGGGACATCTTGGCCACACAGAAAAAAAATAAAAAATATATATGTATATCTACAGCAGTGACGACAAAAAATTTTTTTTAAATGTTTAAAATTTGATACCTTTGCTTACATTATTGGGTAGTATAGTTACAAACTTAATAATAACAAATTGAGTTTCTCTGGAAATGACCGTGAATATTTGGCCTTGCGATGGCGCATTACAAAATTTTTCATAACTGTTTTTTTTTTCTTTTTAATACTTAAAAATAAAATTTGGAGTTTTCGATTTTTTAATGACTTAAGTTTGAGCACCTGTTGGTATAAGAAAAACGTATGGAGACACGTAGGTGGCACACAATTTTGAAAAAAATGCCTACTTCATGTAGTTTCTTATACGATTGTATTACACTCAATTACAAATTACTCTCAATTTGATCCTTGTCAAATTACTGAGTTATTTCTTCCTTTGTTTCTCTAGCCTTAATTTCTAAAAACAAAAAGCGAAAAAAAAATAAAAAATAAATGTACTTATTTAAGAAATCTGTGGGAGCGTTTTTATGGGGTGGTTGGATGTAATAAATAAAATTGAAACTAAAATTTATTTCAATTTTTTTTTAATAGTTTGTAAAGAAATGTTTATAATAAATGCTGCAAAAGTGCCGCCGACTATAGTGGCATTGAGGATAAAAGCCCTGGCACTCACTCACCGAAACACAACCTTTTTTCAATCACAGTGGTCTACTTTCCAGATCCAGATCAGAGTCAACATTGAAAAGTTAAGCCCTCTGGAAATCGAACCTGGTGTTAATGGATTTTGAACTTAAATACTGGCTGACTTAAAAAGGTTTGATATTCAAACAGGGAAAAAGAAAAAATATAATTTTATGTTTTGACGTGAAGAAATGAGAATGTGTTTATACATCTGGATAGATGGTTGTGAAATATTTTTAGATGTTTTGAAGTAATAAAGAAATAAACAAGATGTGTGCGCAACCAAATAAGTAATTTTAATTACACCCAATAAAATTTAAGTAATCCGAAGAAGTGAAAGAAGTGACCTGGGACCCCTGGAACAGAGCGTCAAGGCAAGCACCATAACCACTCATCCAACGGGCTCGTCAAGATTTTGTAATGTTTACATAAATAAATAGATATAAAAGATTTTTTGTTTAGTGGGTTGGCAAGTCGCTTAGGGATGTTCTTAAAACAATTATTTTTTATAGTTTTATTTGAAAATGGTCTTTAATCTATAATATATATAATAAAATCTTTAATATATATATAATAAAATCGTAAACGAGCCGTGTCTGTTTTTTCAAAAAAAAAAAAAATAACGTGTACACATTGTACTTATGTTTTTGAAGTCAAAAAAATAGTTTTTAGAATTTCTGTCTGTTTGTCTGTGCGTTTATGCACTCTAATCTCAGAAACAGCTTAACCAATTTGAATGCAGTTTTCTCTGATGCATTGTAGCAAGATTCCCGTAACATTTAGTGTTTGCTTCCTTCCAATCGGTTCAAAAACAAAAAAGTTTCGCGCTATACCGAATACCACGCGTACCAAGTTGCGGGCTCAGCTAGCAATTAATAAAAAATTAGTATTACAAATACTGTAGTCTATTTTAGGACCCTAATAATAACTTCAACTAACTTAATACTTAGTTAGACGGTCGATGCGCAAACGCAGGTGGCTTGTTCTTAAAACTACGAGTCAGCAGTTATACATTGGGCTCGTACGATGCTAGACTAAACAATTAACAATAATAAGAACTGTTATCTCGTCCGGTCCGCTGGCGCCCGAGTCCACACGCAGGTGGCCTGTTCTTAAAACTACGATTCAGCAGTTATGCGTCCGTTCGTTCGATGTTGAGGAATGTACCAAGGGTACATGGTGAATAACTAGGTAGTATTATTTTCCACTTTCGAAATTATAAATAAAATAATAATAAATAAATTTATTTTATTTCACAATATTATTATTTTATTGTAGCAAACAGTTAAAAAAAAATGAAAAAGTAAATATGTTAATATGGCAACGGAAAACGTATCAGCAATCATTATTACGATGATCTCTATACACTAGAATTTGTTGAATTTACGGTTGAATTTGTTTGTACCAGTGGCACAAAACCTTTGGTATCCGGCAACTAAACTAAAGTATTGTAATTGTATTAGATTTAAATAATCAGATGTACGAAATATAGAAATTATTGAATTTAGTTTTTTTCTTTTAAGGTATTTCCTTATCCCCTCCTAATCCGTTATCCTTAATCCTACTGTAGTCGGCAGCGCACTTGCAGCACCTGTAGCGTTGCTTGTGTTATAGGCGACGGTAGCCACCTACCATCAAGTGGACCGTCAGCCTGTCTGTCGACATAACATTAAAAAAAAAGGTATATCTTAGATAATAATATTTCTCAGCAAAGTGGACAGGACTGGAATCGTGATACATAAGCGACATTTACTGGATATCCCCATTACGGAGGATTAATTTGTGAATTTTTTTAAAATATTTTATGAGATTATATTTTTCGTTTTTTAAAGAGAGAATATTTATATATTTATTTATCCTTATATAAAGAGAGCACTACAAAACATTTTAATTACATCAAAACACTGATATTCTAATTTTTTTATACGACTATAAATAATAATTATTACCTGGATTAACTTATAGGATACATTTATCCTGAAAAATGTAGGTTACCGAGGGAACCTATAAAAATATGAACGATCATCACCACAGCGATAAAGATGACAGGTGCTCACATTAAGGATGATTTATATTACACCGGGCCGTGCCCCGTCCGTGCCCCGGCCGGAGCCCGGTGAAGATATTGTTAGTATGCTTTTTGTATGGATCAATTCATATTACACCGGGCCGTGTCCGTGCCCCGGCCGGAGCACGGCCGGGGCACGGCCGGAGCGCTCCAATCTCGAAATTTCATAAAATGTTTGTTTTTACAGTGCGCTCGGAGACAGCTTCGCGAGGCCCGCTCGGGGTATAGTACTTAGTTTTTTTAGTGGTATCATTTTATGTATATTTAGTTTCTTTTTTAAATTGTTAAAATTATAAATTAATTAATTAACCCGAGGCTGACTGCCTCGAAGTATAATATTTTTTAAATAATATATGTTAATATATTTCTGGTAGGTATAATATATTTCAGCTTAAATATTTTTTCAAAAAAAAAAGAATTTCAAAATTATCTCGGGAGCGGTGCGTCGCAGACCCCCCGTGTTGGTACTCATTTAAGAGGTCTCGGGGAGAGGAATTTTTCGGTGAAGACGAAATTTCGAAATTCGCATTTTTGGACTTTTTCAAAATTATCTCGGGAGCGGTGCGTCGCAGACCCCCCGTGTTGGTACTCATTTAAGAGGTCTCGGGGAGAGGAATTTTTCGGTAAAGACGAAATTTCGAAATTCGCATTTTTGGACTTTTTCAAAATTATCTCGGGAGCGGTGCGTCGCAGACCCCCCGTGTTGGTACTCATTTAAGAGGTCTCGGGGAGAGGAATTTTTCGGTAAAGACGAAATTTCGAAATTCGCATTTTTGGACTTTTTCAAAATTATCTCGGGAGCGGTGCGTCGCAGACCCCCCGTGTTGGTACTCATTTAAGAGGTCTCAGGGAGACGAATTTTTCGTTCACGACGAAATTTCGAAATTCACATTTTCGTTGAAAAACAAAAAAAAATCTGTTTAAAAACAAAAAAGTTACACGTTTTTCCGAATACCATGCATACGAAGTCGCGGGCATAGCTAGTATAGTAATATTAATACAAAATAGTATAATAGTACTTGGAAATGACAAGGCACGGACAACGCCCGGTGGCGGCCCGTCGGCGGCACGGTGACAAATAGCAAACCCGGCCGGGGCACGTTGAGAAAAACCCGGTGAGCGCCCGGCCCGGTGTATTATAATTCATCCTTTATTTTCATTTTACGAACGAAGTCTCGAGCACAGTTAGTAAGTTATAAAAATACTAGCTGACCCAGCAGACGTTGTCCTACCAGAACCCGAAAATAATTATTCCGTATCCCGATTGTGGGTCCACCTATCGGGTCCAATTTTATTTTCAAACCAATATGTTAAAGTGACGCGTCACTTCACGTCAATGAACGACGACGGTTAAATTATTTGAATATTGTTCATACAAAAATACTAAAATCGCGATTAAAAAATGGGGGGTTGGGGTAGGAGGGTGAAAAATATTTTACGACCTATTCTCATATCTACCAAATATACAAAAAAAATCATAAAAATCGTTACAGCCGTTTCGGAGGAGTTATTGTTTAATGTAAAATTTAATTCTAAATCAATTGAGATAGCAGAAACAGCTAAGTTTCTAGGAATCACCCTGGATAGCCACTGTAGTTGGAAATCCCATATAGAAGTCTTGTGCACAAGATTGGATAGATTTGTGTATGCTCTGAGATGTTTGCGAAATTCAGTGTCAGAAAATGCTGCTACATCTGCTTATCATGGCTATGTGGCATCTTTGCTTCGTTACGGTATTGTTATTTGGGGTAACTCTGTCGATGCAGTAAAATTGTTTAAAGTTCAGAAAAAATGTTTGAGATCCTTATGTGGCTCTCATTTTCTAGACAGTTGTATCCCACTATTTAAAAGAAAATCAATTCTTCCATTGCCATGTATGTATATTTTTGAAATGTGTGTATTTGTTAAGAGGAATATAGCACTATTCGAGGTTGAACAAACTACCCTTGTACGTCACCAACAAAATAATTTGCTTAAGCCAATAAACCGTTTACGACTCTGTGACAACAATGCTTATTCTATGGCAGTCAAACTTTATAATAAATTACCTAAGGATGTTAAAACATTGACTTTATATAAATTTAAAAGGTTTTTGTTTGCTTTTTTGCTGGATAAATGTTTTTATAGTGTGAATGATTACCTCAATTACAAATAACTTTTATGTTCTCTGACTTTTATATTATTTTAGATTGTTGTTTATTTTTTGTTGCTATTATTAATTGACCGTAGATTATTTTAATTATGATTGACTTTTTTTATTATACCTACTTATAATTTATATTTTGCACACCATATGTGGTAGTACATGCTGGGAGGTTATTATTGTAAAATCTGGTTATACACCCATGTACAGGCAAATAAATGGTTTGAATTTGAATTTGAATTTGAAACACTGTGACACGAGAATTTCATATATTAGATAAGGATTGCTTACTCGTAACAAAAAATTTTAATGAGCGATGAATTAACTTTCCAAATTTTAATATGAACATAATGCATATAGGTAGATTTAAAATAATTTTTTCGACTGGCAAAAATTATAACCAAATCGAATTAAAAGAAAATATGAACTCTCAAAATTATTTGAAATTTTTACTCCTATTATTAAAATGTAAATATGAATGTATTGGCTTAGTAGCAATTGTAAATGTAAGCGAGGCTTGCTTATTATTAAGTAATTTGAATTAGTTACAGCATGTTGAGTTATGATTCCAATTCTGAAAAAAAAAAAAAATCGCTCCTTTGATTTTGTAAGAGCAATATCGTTGTTTCGAAAGGAATAAAATTACATGTTCATTTTAGAATCTACATTAAGTGGGCAATTTTTTAAGATTATTGGCCACTATTGACTGTATACGCTATTTTATCATTAAAGATCAAAATTACACAAGTAAACGAAAACGAAAATATTTAATTTGAGAATAAACTGAGAGAATTTAATAAATACATTTTACAGTATTTATTTATTTAAAGGTTCACTTAGACCCTTAGTTCCGAAAGTGGTCTAGGTGGACACTCAGGGGTCCAAGGGAGACCATCCACGGGTCGACGGAGGTCTACGTTGGCGTGACAAAAAAAACCAATCAATTCTCACTTATTTCATTTAGAAAACTCCCCATTCGTGGCTGAATATCAGCCGCAACGCAAATTTCTATAGTTAGATTTAATTTTCACATTTCTTCTCGCGTTTTGGGAATATGGTAGAAATGTAGGTGCAGGGGGTCCATCGGAACCAGCTAAATTTTGAAAGTGGTCTATGAAAAATAGTCTGGGAACTTCTGACTTCAACATTAATTCATTTATAGTAGATTAGCAGTGCCCGCGTCTTCGTACGTGTTGTAGTTCGTTTTTTGAAAATCCCACAGGAACCTAACATTTTTTCAGGAAAATATATAGGTAAGTTATCCTATATGTTATTCAGGTAGTAAACTATCTCCATGTCAATTTTTATCTAAATCTGTTCAGCTTTTTTTGCGTGACAACGTGCGTAACAAAAATAAAATACACATTTAGAAATCCTTTCGCATTTCTAATGAATGTTCTACGATAATACTGTATCTCAATAGCGCAGAAGTTTGTGGAGTATGTATCTGATTTTTTTTTATATAAAAGCTAAGCTTATATTGTATCGTAAGGGTTGTTTTTGTCATATTTCTTTTTTTTATTAGGTTTTTTATTAATCGTATAACGAAATTGTATACTCGTATGTTAGTGCATTGTGTTTAATTAGAATCACTTTAAATTTCTTTGTATCAAATTGTAATTATTATTTATTTAAGTGTATTTAAAAATTATAAAAATCTATTATAAATTACTTATAAAATTATAAAATCTATAATTCTTCCCACAGTATTTTTGATAGTTTTAAAACATTAAAATATACTTGTTTTAACAAAATATACTTGTTTTATTTACGAATCTTTTAGATACTTTGTGTGCAACAATTTTTGACTCTGACCATTGTAAAATATCTAATTTTACAATGTAATACGCCACTAAATTACTACTTAAAAAAAATATCTTTCTGTCTAAAAATATTAATAAATTTTTGACTTAAAAACACAGTAATTTGAATTACGATTCACCTTGTCCAATTTTAGGAAATTGGTAAGAAAAAAATACCACTGTATTGGTTTAAAATTTATCATAATTATCCTATAGATATGTTAATAGAGTGATATTGCCATATTAGCATTTTTTTATTCTGAAATATTTTTATGAATACTTTTATTCTGAAATGTCCCACTATTTCCATATTGCAAGTTGAACAAAAGCAGATGTCCGTTACATATACGAAAAGCGCAAGAAAACTAAGTATAGTAATACTAACTTAATACCGAAATAATATTACTAAACAGTGGTAATACGTTATTTCTAAGTAAAAAATCTTTACAACGTCCTCCTGTAAAAATAGCCAAAATGAGATACAGTGTTGTTCTTTTCAGGTGTCGAAAAAGTGTCGAGGTTCTTTAAAGTTTAAGTTATTAATACAAGCCTCTAATTCTTAGCAACTGCACATAAAAGGAAGCATTGTTATATTTGAATTTATACCAAATTGAATCGGTAAAACTATAGACGCGCTGAAGTAATATGAACACCTCCTCAGATTACAAATATTGCAACTTCTTTCAATCGTTCCTTGTTAAAGACTTTGTTAAAGGTGCGGCCTATTACGTAATCGAAATGTTTGAATTCTTTTACATTTTACGATATAGGTACTTATGTTTTTTTTTTATTGACGTACACTACAATAAAGGGTTTCTAGCTGAAGTTTGTAATGTAAGTTCATTAAGTACTCATTCTTTAAAATAATTTTTAACACACTTTAATTTTTAATTTTGCTATTGCCATAATTATACCTACATCATTTGGCAAATTAATTAAGCTGAGAGACTACGATAATTTGGTTTTTAATGTTTGATTTTTGTTCGTATAGGAGCTACAATAATAATGGACCGTAACTGCTAAGACCATATGAAAATATGCTTTCTACAAGTACTTCGTACATTTTAAATAACGTGTGAAAAGGTATTTTATCTCTTATTAAGTAAAATTTTGCCTTGAATTTTGTAAAACTTTTACATGAACTGTACACTGGCCAAATATTAGTTAGTAGCTTAAAAATGTAGGTGTTTAGTTTAGTGCCGCTCGTGCGAATTCGGCTGTTCGTTTATTTACTCTTACCTATTTCCTCGTCTCCTGCCCTATCTACGATTACTAAAACAATATAAGTACACTATGGACATAAAGTTATAGTCTGAGTGAGAGCGTAACGAGTTTTTGTATTTAATACGTGTATTAAGTAAAAAACATGAATCCTAATGTTTTGGGACCTAATCCGTGACTATCAGACATGGCCAAACAGGGTGACAACAGCGATTAGACGGCGATGACGGTTGCGTCACACCTGAGTTTTGGGCGGACCAGCCGAGACTCTGGTTTATGAAGGCGGATGCAAAATATAACTTAATTGTCACTAAGCTGAATCGAGAGGTGATACATCAGGTGAGTGATATACTGTTAGCATCGCCGGAGAGAAACAAATACGATACCACAAAGAAAAGGTTGTTGGAGGTCATTAAGACGTCTTATTGTAACAAATAATATGCTTACGTTTTGGCCAAAATTCGAGCCGTGGAAGAGTTCTGATAGTGACGGTGGAAATTACTGAGTTTCTTCAACTTTATTACTTCAAGCCTGATCTCGCACTCTTCGGCCTTCCGATAGGCAATGTTGTATGGAGGGGGTATGTATACACAATTATCTATTGGATAAATAACCACTCACATTCGGATAGAGCCTTGGATTTTTTAAATTAACCTTTTTAACCACCTTAACCTCATTTTGGTGTATTAAAACAAATTTCATAAATAATCCCAGATAAATGTGATAACTTTGTATCTGCATTATTTAATCATTCACTGCTGGGACATCTACTGCTGGGATATCCACTGCTAGGGCGCCTACTCAATTTTTAATAATATTTTACTATTTTTAATAATATTCAACATAACAAATAATCAAAAAGTTCATTTATTTGTTGCTTTGAGTTAAGATTGCAGTTACTTCAACTTACTATCTCATCTTGCAGTTTGTTTAATAAGTTTAATTATTTTTATAAGACCGAAACAAATATAATGATAAATTCACATATTGACGTACTTCGAGGTTATTGTGAGTATATTTATTTATTTATTTATTATTACATGGCCTCCAACGAGGCAGGCACCGAAAAAAACACACAACAAGGAACAGGAAAAAATAACATGGCAGATGCCGCCGCAATTAAAGGAGGCATAGCCTACGCCAATAAAACTCGAAGTAGCATCCCGGCAATAAAGTTAGAAAAAAAAATTATCAAAAAAATTATGAAAATTTATCAAGAATTTATCAACATATTTAAAACGAACCTTTGATACCTTCAAAGTAAAGAAAAAGCGTAAAGAGTTCTCGTTTTAACATGCTCTGGAACAAGTCGGTACCCACAAATTTGGAGCGTCGGCCATTTGTGGAGTAGATCAAACAAGTATTCTTTCTACTCTCCACCGGCGATTGATATTGGCTACTAATGACCAAAGTTTAGACAAGTTATGACCAAGCCCTCACAGAGTGCATTTATAAAAAACCAAAAGGAAAAGCATACTAACTTCGCAATATTTCTATTATTTTCCATTCATAATTACAGAAGTGACTAAATACTAGTTGTTCAAACAAAAATTGTAAAAACTGCCTTTGATCGAAGACAATATATTACCCAAACTTCTTATTTATACAACATATTAAATAAAAAACTTAATATTTATCCTATGACACACTATAATTGCAAAAAGACCCTGACCGATTGGCTCAAGACCCTAAATTATAATGAAACCGAATCTTTATTAACACTTTCGTTGCGTTAGGAGATTTATTCGATCTCTTGCAAGACTTCCGTACTGTGCGGCGACTAAAATCGTGTTTTTTCACTCTGTGCGGGATGCTCTAATGTCTAAAGTTCTTTGTGTATAAGTAAGACAAATATACATATTTGCTTCCTACTCAAAGTTGGATCCAAAGGGGTTAAAAAAAAATTAGAGATGGATTAGGTCTCTAACGCACTATAGTAAAAAATGTTTCATTCCTTGCGTTGGGAGACGTGTTGATACTCCTGAATCGTACGCCTCGTAGCCGCAAGTAAAGGAGGGCGGGGAGCGTGTCTTTGTTGTAGTGTTGCTCAACTCAACTATCGACGTGGACGGTCGCGCGTATGTTTGGAAAAAATACGTGCGAGAATACTTATTATATTATATATTTAGTATTTTGAAGTATGTTGGTGAACAATGAGTTCTTTTAAAAGAAAAAAAGTGTAAAAGGTCAATTTATTTTGATGAAAATGCTACGAATAAATTAGATTCAGAAATAAATAGTAAAAAATATAATGTAAAATCAAAACCGGATTATACTGCTCCATCGACCAGTAAAATAAAATTTTTGAAAAATGTTCAAATGTGCTCCCCATTGGCTGATAGTGACTGTGATTCTAATTTTAAAATATTTGATGCGCCTAAAAAGAAAAAGATGAACATAATTAAAAAATGTTTTAGTGAAAAGCACTTTTCTTAGGTTACCCACTTTTTTAATAAAAAAAATTCTATCGACAACCGAGAATTTATTTTATTCCCATCACTAATTACCACACATATTGAACTATCTTCGGTTGCGGTACGAGGTACAATCGATACCTAATTTTTATTTTTTATTTGTAGCTTATCCTAATGTCATAACTGCGTGCGAACCTATCAAAAGATAGACCAATAAGCTATCTTGAATCCACAAGAAATTCATAAATATATCATTGGTTTTGAGGAAGATATAAATTATTTTCAAAAGTGTTGTTTTAGGAGACTGATTAGGTCCCATACGCACCACAGGATAGGTTAGTTTCGAGATCTTTTAGGTCTCCAACGCACCAGATGAAAGATCTTTGAAAATGATGCCGCAGGGAACGTGTTAAAGACTATTACTTAACTAAATTAAACATTTATTATCAAAACATTAATTTGATTATGAAGGGGGACTTATGTAAAAGCTACACTTAACTCATATAGATAATGCTACTTCACATACACATTCACACACTCATACAAACATACACACTTTATTGTATTCTTTTGATTTTAGTAGCGTGTTGGAGAAGCGGGGTTCTCCTGATACAAGTATTTTATACTTAATAGGAGGCCCCCTACACCTCTTTTTGTACCTATGCTTAAGAATATGAATGAATTATTTTGTATTTATGTAGGTAGTTTCATAACATTAAACGTGGCTACCTACATCGGGAAGAAAAATAACGGTTGGATGTTTAAATTAGATAGTGTTTACGATAAGATAATATTTGCGATAAGGACAATATTAACAAGATAATATTAAAAAAGGACGAAATTAATGTAAACATTGAAAATGTCGGAATAAATACAGATCCGAATATGCTCAATCGCATCATGTATATCGTTAGAATTACGATTTAAAAATGGTGCAGCAAGATTTGACTTAGATCTTTGGTCGGTCGCTTGCAAGGTTTAAGATAGCTAGGAGCTGTTTGATGATGTAAACTGTAGCCAAAACACTGCCACTGCTTTCTAAATCTAGACCAGAGCCAACTAAGAAAAGTTCATTTACAAAGTTGACCCTGCAGAGAATCGAACCCAAGAGACCCCTGAAAAAGCGTTAAAGCAAGTACTCTAACCATTCTTCCAATAGGCTCGTCAATTGCAGAGTAGACAGTCCATTCACAAGATGGACAAATGCTGGATAAAGGCTGCTTTTGACCGGTCCTATAAAAAAATTAACGGATACGGGGAAAGACAAAGAGGACAGAGACTAATAAACTTTGCTCAATTGGCAATTTTGAAAATTTCATGAAAATGGTCGATGGACGTGGCGATCACCAAATCGAAAATATAAATTATCAAACATACATATTATCAAACCGTCCAAAATATTGAAGTACTGAACCTCAACTTTCACCATATATACATAGACCATAAACACACGTTGAAATTAACAATAGAAAAGTATCAGGAGAAACGGAGAGCTTTATATATTGCATACATTGATTATAAAAAGCTATTGATATAGTATCACATATAGTATCACATCAGGAATTGACTCGTATATGGTCAAAATAAAACTGGAGAAAAGTGGCCCAACTTTTCCCATAGGAAAAGGAATTAGACATGGTGACCCATTGTCTCCAAAACTATTCATTGCTATACTGTAACAAGTAATGCAAAAATTATATTGGAAAGAAATTGGAATAAATGTCACTGCAAGATACTTAAGGGTCCTCACCAAGCTCAATTCTCCATACAAACGTAGTTACGTCCTTATTTTAAAATAACGCATTGCATTATCATGAAATTTTGTAAATATAATTAGATAAGACATATCTATGCCTGAAATTAGTTAATGACTCTTGAAATGTTATTAAAAAGAAAATAGAAAGAGTACAAGTTTAGCCCCCAAAACCCTGTTCAGTTCGGCTGAATACTACAGCCAAAATATAATTTAGATCGAAGTCAAAATCTATTTCCGACATCGATTAATCTATGTTAGTTTCATAAGAAAAAGCATTTTTCGAAATTGATTTGTGGTTTTCAAATGAGAACGAAACTACGAAAATCAGTTAAAAAACTACAAAATTTTGATGCGAATCTGCAACGAATCACTCTAGCGCGGGGGAACGGTATGAGGTAGGGCGGTAGGCGCCGCCCTTTGTCCTTGGTTTACGCCCTGTCTCACTCTAGGTGAAACAACAACATTTTAAAGCGTTAGCGCGTGATCTCAACGCGGAGTTGAGCGCTGCTTACTGGAGACTCTTAAGCCACTTGCGTGCTTAAGTAAATCTAGCGAACAGATCCAATTTCACTAAACATCACAAGCAAATAAATAGAATGAACCTCACAAAAACAATGCTAATGACAAAGAGTACAGAAAGAAACATATCAGTAGACAATGAATTACTAGCTTATACAGACAAATACATATGTTTAGGCAAACCGATAAGCTTTGCTAAACAAAATATTGAACTAGAAATAGACCAAAGAATATAAAAGGAACACTTGCAACAAATATTGGAGCTTAAAGGAAATATTTAAAGGTAACCATACCTTAACCATGCCTTTTTATGCCAACAAAAATAGACTCTCAACGACATGCCAAAAAAAAACGACATGCCATGCTTAAAGTACCTATACATGTCAAACATGGAAATTTAACTCAAAAATTAAAAACAAGATAATTGTTTTTAATCTTAAAAACAAGATCTGTCCGCGAGGAATAGAGCGTAGCATGAATAAATAAATTAAATCTTTATTTGCGCGAACACATGTTTACAGGATTTTAATTTGTATACAGCAGTCACAGTACAAAGTATGTTCTACCCGCCAAGGGCATGCAAATATTTGAGTTTAATTGTTTGTAAACTAATATATTAATAAAGGAATTAATGTTTCTTATTATAAAATTCTTTAACATCATAATAACAACAATCTAATAACCATTTTGTTAATGTTCTTGTAAATTTAGGATCCGGCAATTCCTTTATATTATTAGGTAGTTTATTGTATGTTTTAATTGCCATAACATAAACATTTCTATTAAATAGTTCTAATCTACATTTTGGTCTTTGCAATAAATTACCATGTGCAAAGAAAATGCAAAAAATATAACATTCAAAAATTTGAAATTTAACAAAAGCTAGAGACGTTCTAAAATATGTAAAAAGACTGAAATGGAAATGGGCGGGATATGTCGCTCGTCTTCAATAAGAAAAATGGACAGTAAGTGGAATGGAATGGACCGAACGGGGAAGTGTCTTAAAGGAAGACCCCGTATGAGATGAGAAGACGTGATAATTAAGGCGGCTAACCCACGATGGATAAGAGTTGCCCAGGATAGAGAAGACACCGTTGGACATCTTTGGAGGAGGCCTTCACCTGCGGAGGGGTCTTGGAAGTATAAAATATGCCTACATTTTTGAATAATTGAATATAGAATAAGCTTAACTCAATCTTATCTTAAACTTTCTTTGTTTTTTTACTTACTTTTATTTTTATTTTATTATAAAAATGTTATGAGAAGGCCTGAGATGATGAAAATGATTACCAGTCAGAAGTAATTATATTTTTAACGTTTCTTCTTCGAATAACGTTTGGGGATAAAAGATTTACGTCAACATTTAGTCGAAGTAATAGGTGTTTTTGTTGTGTTGCTTTTTAGTTTAGCACAAATGCTTTTATTTTCATTTAGTTTAAACGAGTTTTTGTTTTAGGTCAAGCCGCTGGGCGTCATTTGGGACAAATATACACAGTACAGCTCAAACAACACAATAGTGTTGTGAAGTGTCTTGTCAGCAGTGAGTGAGTGCTTGAAGAGGGAGGATGAGGTATTTCCTCACGTTAATCGCACTTGCAACACTATACTTATTGAGAGCCCACCAGCCAAAAAAATCGCCTCTGAAGACCGCGTTTGCCAATAATATATAAAATATATGACAAGGAAATTTTTATAAAAGAAGATAAATGGATCTTCGAAATGTATGTACGCCCATAACTTTCGAACGGGTAGACCGATTTTAATTCGGTTTCGACTAATGGAAAGAGAAATAAACGGGGAATGTTTATGTATATAAAAATTGCAGCACGGGCGAAGCCGGGGGCGGGCCGCTGGTTTAAAATAAAAAGAGACAGCAAAAAGGCCGTTAACATACCACACCTTTCTAATTTGCTTGTTTATTATGTATCGAGCATTATGACTTCTACATTTCATTATGTATATTAGAAATTTCAATGTAATAAGGCAGAAGATCAACCTTGTGGTTCATGCTAGGACAAGAC
Source organism: Bembecia ichneumoniformis (assembly GCA_910589475.2). Lineage (NCBI taxonomy): Eukaryota > Metazoa > Arthropoda > Insecta > Lepidoptera > Sesiidae > Bembecia > Bembecia ichneumoniformis. Next base: position 18,178,563 of record OU342530.1, read on the forward strand.
ATTTTTGGTACAAGGACAAGACTTGCAGTTAAGTTACCTGGTTTCCTGCAAGCATCTACATACAACAAATTGTTTGGTATCACTATGAATATGACAAAAACAAAATGAATTACAAATAGTAGCTACCCAGGAGCCATTAAACCGGAATGAGCAAATTGTTGCGAGGAAAAAAATGCATGTCTAGGACACATAATAACGAATGGCAAACGTATGCAGTAAGTTTTTGGACACGTAACGAGGTGATAAAAGTTAGAGAAACTCAACAATACAAAAATTTAAATTATTTAGTATCTGCATAGTACTTGTAATGACATATGAGTGCCAAAGGATATTGACGAAAAAGCAGGTCATGAAACTTGAGGTTTGTCAAGTTTAACTTAACTTTAACTTTAGCAATAAAAGATATATTTATTGAAATTAATAATTATTATTAAAAAAAACGTAAAATGTCAGAAAATATAAAACTTACATGACAAAAGAAGTCAATAAACGGTTTCACTTGTATATTAATTCAAGAAGAAGATCTTAAATATTATAGATGAAATCTATTTATACTTCTAAAGACTTTGTTAATTTTTTAAAAACAACAAAAACCAAGAATTAATAAAAGACAATATTCTGTTATCATTAATAACCGTTACACAATATGAATTGAATGAATAAAATTGAATGAACTCCGCAAGCAATAGCGCTATAGACTTTAATTTAATATTGAACTGAACAGACATTTTTAATTAACTATTTTATTGTTTATAAAATTTCTTATAAATTATAGTACTTTATTAGATCCATACAGAGTTTGCGTTTATAACATTTATTGTGTATTTAAATATTATTTTTACTACATAAATAAAATTAATACAATTTCAGTAGCACAATTACATGTTTATTTGGAAAATATTCTTAATTTCCTCTACTTTTTTTTACAATTATGTAAATATTTAGATTTTACATACATTTTACATACATCAATATGGTGTATACCTTTCTTTAATATTACATGAAATCTCAGTTTTAATAGAAAGATGCACTATTTATAGCAATCATGATTAATGTAAAATTATTTACTGTAATATAGTTAACATTTAATACGTTCACATTAATAGCAAATTTACAACATTAACATTATTGCTTATTAATTATTTGTTGTAAAATAGTGAACCCAGTTTGTTGTTAGCATATGTTGTAAATTTGCTGTACGATAATTTTTTTATATGAACAATACATCCTAATATCAAAACCATTATTTATTATTTAATAAAAAATATAGTTTAAATGTAAATTTACAATAAGTGACCATTAAAATAGCTTTAAAACCGAATAATTCAAAAGAACATTCTGAAAATCTTATTGCGAGCATTATCATTGAACAACGATAATAATAAACATAATATTAGAAAAAAAAAGAATAAACATAGAACCAAAGCATAGATTGCTTTTTCTAAATAGATTTCGAAGTGCTGTCTTGATCTTGTCGTTTTGTATCTTTGCATACTGAGACGAATTTTAGCTTCAATACTGTGTCTTCTTTGATTACTTTACGAGATTATTTTAGAAAATGTGAATTTGCTCTCTCTCCGGTCGGCCCTCTTTACTGCGGATCTGGTTACGAGATCCCAATTGCGACTGCACTGTCCGCCTCCATCGGCCCTGTCCATGCTCGCCCTCACCGCCTGCCAAGGTGTATCAGAATAGGTGGCAACCCTCACTCGATTCGTCCATCTCGTTGGCGTATATGGACGTAAAATTCTTTTCTCCTTTCTTTGGTCGAAAGTGAAATTAGTCTTGCTTGTTCATTCATGTGCAATGTTAGTTATATGTCCTTGATGAATCAAGCCCGCCGGGTGAGACCCAATTCGGGAGGCCCAGCGAGCGATCAGTATGGAATGGACTGGATGATGCACGTACATAGTCTTCAGTATTTTCTTATAAAACAATTTTCACTTTTTAATTTCTTTTGATAACGTGAGACATTTCCAGCTCATTATATTCTTGTTAAAATAATATAACTTCCGCCGAGTGAGACCCAAATTCCCGTTTTGTGGGCGACTTTTTTAATTGTTCACTCTCTTGTTCATTCTCTTGTTAAAGTATTGATAATTTAGAAGCTTCAAGACGAACTCAATATAGCAAAGATTATGTAGATTTTCATTCTTCTTTTTTCTTCTTTATTTTTATTTTTTTCTGTTGTGATCTTGCGATTTGTTTTTATTTCATTATTATTATTGTTTTTTATTGTTTTTTTTTCCATTTTTTTTCTTTTTTTGTTCTTTTCCTTTTTTTATACTTATTTCATGTTTTTTTTTCAATTTTTTTTCTTTTTTTTTTGTTCTTTTTTCTTTTTTTATACTTATTTTTTTTATTATTTCAATTTCTTTTTTTATATGTTTTTTTTTTTTCAAGCTTCACTTACAATTATTAATTAAAATTTTACAAATACGTAGGTATTTTTAATATTATTTATGTAGTAAAAATATTCATAAAATAGTATAGTAATTATTAGGTAATTGATGAATTATTAAAGAATCGTGAAAGACGCAAACTCATGTATTTAATAGTAATTTATTATAAATATATTATTAAACAGTTATTAAATTGAAACATAATTAAGTCTTTTTTAAAGGATAGTTCTTCTATTTTCTTCTATAAACTGACTTTGAAGTCAGTTTATAGAATTCATGTGACCATTATTTTAAAATGGGGTATAAATAGAATTCATATCTTTTTGTTTTTATTAATATATGGGTGAGACCGACAAATTGACCTTGTGTCACATAAAAATTACTTTAATGAAATGTAAAATTGTACAAGGCAATCAATACAAGTTTTCTTTTACCACTTTGGGAGGTTCTAATTTAATGAAAAACGCAATTGACAATTTAATTGAGAGACTAGGTACACGCATTGCGGCACTGCTTCTCGATATGTTATTTTTAATTATTTTAATTTTACAAACCATTTGTAAAATTATTTTATAACAAAACTGTAAATAACAAATTTTTTTACTCATTTTAACCATAGGAATTATCTTGTACGTGCCTCCTGGGTGGTGCTAAACGAGTTACAACGCCGAGTCTCAAGGAAGGTTTCCACCGAGAGTAATGAGCGAGAAATGACCTGCGGAACGGACTCCTTTTGAATAAAATAGTTTTACATTTCTACCAACAATGAGTTTGAATCAGTTGATTTCTACAACAAAAGATAATTGAGATGAGCGGACAGGGATGAGCGGAGCGAGCTGAGTAAGAAATTGAAAATGGAAAATAACAGTTCATTTCCACATAGAGCAAGTTCAGTTTAGTTTCGAATAATTACCGATTTCAAGCGACAAGGAGCACGGGAAACGAGTCCGCTTCAAACACATCACGAGGACTAATTTTTACTCGTTTGATCCGCTCAGCTCACCCCTTTTTCGATAGAAACATTTTAATTGGAAGTAAAACAGACCCCGTAATCATTCCACTTCGCTCTCTAGAAATGAGCGAGCTAATTTTTACCATGAGCGAGCTACCCGCAACCACGAGCTGCGATCGGGAGACAGACTTAACCGTCTGGATTGCGTGGAAGAATTCCACTTCAAAAATCACTTCAATCCTACGGTGAGTAACATGCCAAGAGGATGCATGGCTGGTGGGAGACCAGTTGCGAGCGACAACCTCGGAGGATCTGGCTAACTCCATTGTATTGTGCATTCTTGAGGGAATGGGCGTATGGACGCTACCCCGTGAGGGACCTGTTATGTCGACCCTACTCGTGGAAATAATATGGACTAAAACTAAAATCCCTAATAAATCAGCAATGATGCAACAAACGTTAAATGTGAACATTTTCTAGCGTACAAGAAGTCATTCTCTTGAGAATATTACTCAACAAATGATTTCATTTCTACCGAACCCTGACAGAAGGATCAAGTGCCAGATCGAAGAGAAAAAGATCAGAAAATAATCCGGACACAAGTGACAGTATGAATACTAAGGTACCAAGAATTAAGTACACTGTGCCAACAACAAGAAAGAGACTACACTACCTTTAGCTCAACCCAAACCACCCAAACCAAAACTTATCTTTGGTACTGAAGTTATACAAGTAACATCCCTAAAACAAATTTTAAATTAAGGTCATGCCTACAGATATCGATACCTACAAAAAGATCCGTGAACATTTCACTGTGAACAACATAAGTCACTATACTTATAAACTGAAATGTGAAAGGGCTTACAGAGTGGTTCTTCGCGGTTTTAATTCTACAAATTCAAATTCAAATTCAAATTAAAATTCAAATGAATTTATTTGCTGAATATGGTATACAAGTTGTAATTTTTTATACATATACATATGTCCACATATTCTACCGACAAGCGATATGCAAATCAAGACAAATTTTTCTAATAATAAAGGAAAATCCAAAAGACATGATTTAAAGACATAGTTTGCATCGTTTGCACTATATAGTTTTATCACTCAAAAAGTGATTGAGTTCTTCTGAAGTGGTAGCTGATATAAAACGTGAGTTAAGTTCACTTGGACACAAGACGAGACAGATTAAAGCACAGGGAAACAAAAAATCCCCTTCCTCTTTCCTATGTAGATTTAGAACTTTAAGAATATTTTTAAGGTACACAGGCTTGTTTACATGAAAGTTACTTTGAAGCCCTATACCGAAAAAACGAAATATTGCAGAGTAAAAGGAAAACTCTGCGTCGCCTTAATCTCAGAACCGAGGTTTACCTCCAAGTTCTATTAAATATTAAATATTAAGAACTATAGTGCCTACTATATTAATAACCTAACGGTAACTCGTATGTGGCATTGCAGTAATTTTGCGAGAAAATATAAAACATTATCCACTAGCGGACATAATCGGTTCGAACTTACACTGCATCAGCCATGGAGCACCTACCTATTGACCTTCCGTAAAAGTGCCTGATCTTCTGGACTTCTTCATTTTGAAGAACATTCCAAAACCTTATACGAGTGTTGAAAAATCTAACGACCTAGCATAGGATCATACTCCGGTCATATTGAACGTTAGTGGTAGGGTTCTGGAAGTGGAGATCAGCACTAGATTGTATAACCATGGGACCGACTTGGGTGGCTACAGTAGTGTGATTAACCAAAATGTGGATTTTAACATCTCCCTGAAAACACGAATTGAGGTGAAATCTTTTAATTAAATGATCCATCTTGCTGCTTGCAACTCTGCACCAATCGAATGAAAGTCGAATGAAAGACGACATTTAAGAAAAATATGGCATAGAACAGGAAATCCTCATGAGTTCGAGCGACATCGCCGGTACCCTGCCCCGCCTGCTTCCACGCTCCCTCCGTTACAATAGAGCCAGTGTCCTCATAAGCCGCACAACCGTCTGCGCCTCTTGACTTCGTACAAGAACATTTCAGGCACAAGCACAAGTCACGGACTCTCACAAGTTCCATTCCCCCTTTCGGTGGGCAGCAACGGCAGTGGCAGTGGGTGGAGTGGGAACGGAGCGCACCACGCGCCTGCAAGCGCGATGTTCACAATAAGCTGGAGAAGAATCAACGGGCCCATCTAAAAAACGCTTCGAGCTGTTCATGAGACTATCAGCTACCTCTGACGATAAAAAGATTTCAAACTGTCAATTTTTGGATCGGCCATTATATATTTACTTGCAGATTACTTGCATTAAAATTGTAATATAATTAAATTAAAATTATTTGTTTGTAACAAAAATTCTGTAAAAAAAGGCATTATGGTCTCCTAGACGAGCAGTCTTTGGGTGACTTATAATACACAAAGAGACTTATAATACACTTAAACTGACGAATTGGGTTTATGTGCCCAATAATACGGTGAACCACAGAGCATGTTGAGACGAGAACTCTTTACAGTTTTTCATTACTTTGAAGGTATCCAAGGTTCGTTTTAAATGTACTCACAATAAACTGGAAGTACATTAATATGTGAATTTATCATTAAATTTGTTTCAGTCTTATAAAAATAACTTATTAAACAAACTGCAAGATGAGATAGTAAGTTGAAGTAACTGCAATCTTAACTCAAAGGAACAAATGAATGAACTTTTTGATTGTCTGTTATGTTGAATATTATTAAAAATAGTAAAATATTATTAAAAATTGAGTAGGCGCCCTAGCAGTGGATATCCCAGCAGTAGATGTCCCAGCAGTGAATGATTAAATAATGCAGATACAAAGTTATCACATTTATCTGGGATTATTTATGAAATTTGTTTTAATACACCAAAATGAGGTTAAGGTGGTTAAAAAGGTTAATTTAAAAAATCCAAGGCTCTATCCGAATGTGAGTGGTTATTTATCCAATAGATAATTGTGTATACATACCCCCTCCATACAACATTGCCTATCGGAAGGCCGAAGAGTGCGAGATCAGGCTTGAAGTAATAATGTTGAAGAAACTCAGTAATTTCCACCGTCACTATCAGAAGTCTTCCACGGCTCGAATTTTGGCCAAAACGTAAGCATATTATTTGTTACAATAAGACGTCTTAATGACCTCCAACAACCTTTTCTTTGTGGTATCGTATTTGTTTCTCTACGGCGATGCTAACAGTATATCACTCACCTGATGTATCACCTCTCGATCCAGCTTAGTGACAATTAAGTTATATTTTGCATCCGCCTTCATAAACCAGAGTCTCGGCTGGTCCGCCCAAAACTCAGGTATACGGAATGCAACCGTCATCGCCGTCTAATCGCTGTTGTCACCCTGTTTGGCCATGTCTGATAGTCACGGATTAGGTCCCAAAACATTAGGATTCATGTTTTTTACTTAATACACGTATTAAATACATAACTTTATGTCCATAGTGTAGGTACTTATATTGTTTTAGTAATCGTAGATAGGACAGGAGGCGAGGAAATAGTAAATAAATGAGAAGCCGCAAGAGCCACACTAACTAAAAACCTACACTTTTAAGCTATATTAAATGCCTAAAAATAACAAATATATAAAATTATTAATAATAATTAATAAATAATTAATTAATTAATAATTGCATAAATTGCACTGCTAGAAGTATAATATAGATAAGTATGTATTATTATTATAGCAGCTTCTACCAGCGACCGACAATTTATAAATGAAATAGACAATAATATTAATACATATTGTTTAGGTGTACCTGAATGTAAACTGAGGACGATAGATGGCGCTTTTTGAACTTAATTTAAAATAAAAATTATTTTTCATTTGATGAATAGTAAATTTCGGGGTTTTTAATTTTTTCCTTCCTTTATAGGCCAAACGTTAACTAAAATTCAAAACTTTAAATTTGTGAGACCTAATTAAATTGCCTTGTATTATACGCACATATCTACATGCCAATTGTTTTTAATTTGCTAATGCTTACAATCAATTACTAGAATAGATTTAGTCAATTTTTGCCAATTCAACCGTCTTCTAAGCAGAAATAACAGTAACCATTTTAATAGAATTTTATATAAAAATATATTATGTAAAATTTATGTTTTGGGAGTTTTATACATACTTAATTAGTTATTCCAAACATATATTTTTTAGTTTTATGTTTGAAACTTAGAAGAAGCTTAATTATTATTGGAAAACATCGAGTTTTATTAATTTTAATTTATTACAACTATATATACTTAACTTTTTTTTAAATTCATAATGTATTAAAATGCATAATATATTCAAAACAGAATAAAAAAAAAATAGGGACACAAAGTTATAGTTGTTGGTTAGGCTAACAACTTACTAGATAACAAGGACAATAAGTACCTATGGGTAGTTTTAGAAGAGATGATGCCTCCATTTGTCTTTCGAACAAGTAATTTGTACAGAAAAAAACTGTGTAGAATTAAATACAATTTTGTTTTTTAATTGTAAAAATGTAATTTTTATGATAGGTAGTTTTATTTATTAACAATCCAGCAAGTGAAATTTAAGGACCTCAATTAAAATTATTGCTTGCGTTACTGAATTCAGTAATTAATTAATTAATTAATTAATTAATTAAGGCCTCTTAACATTATAGTACATATCTAAATTACGACGACAATTTATATTTTAAATCGTTATACCGACCAAAAAAATCGAAATCAGTAACAGAAATATAAGTTTGAAAAATGACTTACTGCACTCTGATGGTTCACGATAATCTTTCAGTTCTGATAAGTCACTGTTATAAAGTCAAATATAAATTTACAAACATCAAACATAATTATTATTTAAAAAAAACGCGACGGTTGGTCGGGTGCGCCCGACAGAAACGCTACCGCATCGAATGAAAGCTCGAAGTGAATGCGCAGGAGTCTGAAGTGTTCAGACTTCAGCGGTTCACAATCAGTGCTGCCAACTAGTCTTAGCGAGAACGCGCTGTCAGCTCTGTAAAAAAGCGCTAGAACGCGCTAAATGGCTCTTTTAAAAAAAGCGCTATATTTCGCGCCAACCACAAATGGTTTTACTATTTGCTCGTTACAATGAGTAGATATAATAGCATGAAATGGAACAAAAATAAACACATCAAAAAAGTCTGAGCAACACATACTATTTCAAATTATTAATCAATTGTTATATCATTTCTTACCAAGTAGGTAATACCTATGTAAACTTTTTTGATCTAGAGGACATACTGGCTGGTTATAAAAAAAATTCCAGTATCATTTGTTTTTTTTTCACAAATTCAAAAGCGAATGCATTTGTCCGAATTTTATAGCGTTTTCTTTGCTTATTAAAATTTAGTATTCTGTATCAATTTTATGATTTAAACAATAATTTGAAAAAAGTTTTGAACAAATTTGGATTTTGAGACATTTTTTACGTCATGGAGCGACGTCATTTGAACGCATATGAATAGATAGGTTTAAGGCTACAAAATTCAAGTGGTGTTGTTGTTAGCTGTCAAACTGTGCGAAATCGACTGCATGAGTATGGTCTGCGAGCACGACGGCCAATTAGGTGCCCACCGATACGTCGCGGGAATCGCGCTCGTCGAAATGAATGGTGTAGGGAACACATTACATGGACCCGGGAACAATGGGAAATTTTTTTATTTTGCGATGAGTCTCGATTTGGGTTCAAACCTGATACTAGAAGGGTAAGAGTGTACCGTCGTCCTGGAAATAGTGAAAGACTGAGGTGCGTTCAGGAAGTGCATCCATAGAACGGCTCAACAGTTACGGTATGGGCGGGTATTATGAAGAACAGACGAACTGAGCTCGTTTTTGTAACGCTGTAAATTACGTTGAGGATGTTCTAAGGCTTTATGTTCGTCCATTCGCAAAAACGTTTGGCTCCGATTTCACGTTGATGCATGACAATGCGCGTTCGTATACAGCTTTGCACACACGGGAGTACTTGGCAAGGGAAAACATCCTGGTATTGCCTAGGCCTGCACAATCGCCAGACCTCAACCCCATCGAGCATGCATGGGACATGCTCCAGAGACGTGTTTTAAAGGACTTGGATGGAGTGACAACCCAACAACTGATGGACCCTACTAAAATTTCATTGGGAACAATTGCCGCAGGATAACATTAACAGTCTCATCGATTCTATGAATAATCGGTGCCAGCAAGTTCTCAATAACAGAGGAGGCCACACTTTGTATTAATTTATGCAATTTTAGTTTAATTTTAGTTTATTAGGCACCTTACTTTGTACTACTTACATACAGTATACGTATTTATTGTTAATTAAGATCGTACGTATTCGTAATTATTGTTAATTAAGATTATTAAAAAATAAATAAAAAAAAACAATTTAGGTTTAATATCAAAAAAGCATTAAAAATTAATATAAATAAGAAAACATTAAGGATTTAATGCGAAAACACATTGTAAAATTGAAATTTGTATGTGTTGCTTAGACTTTTTGATGTGTTAATCAATATTTTTTTTATTTCAATCACATAAGAAACTATATGTTTGACTGACGAATCAATCAGGGTTAAATCTCCATCATCGTCGAATTCTTGGATTTCTTCTTCTTTTATATTTAGAGAATGATCGTAACGTAGTAAAGTTCGCTACGGAGGAATACAAAATAATACACGGGGAATCCCCGAGACATAGTCGTTCTCATAGAGGATGACTCTATGATAAAAACAGGAGGTAGTAATACATAATTTTATTTAGCCCTAGTAATTTAATATGTTTTACGATGATTAAGTAATACAGTTTCTAATAATTTAAAAAAGCGCTAGATTTAGCGTTAGGCGCTAAAACACGCTTCGAGACAAAAAAAGCGCTGGATCTGGCGCGAAGAGCGCTAAGTTGGCAGCACTGGTTCACATACAATTGCGACGTGGAGAGGAAGGGCTTGCCCCCCTCCTCCCCACATAGCAATGCTTTATACTTATTCGTTTGGAGGAAGAGTTTTGTTAACGATTACACACACACACACACACACACATACATACATACACACGCATGCACTCTGAAAGCGTCCTTTTAATAGCATTTTTAAACCCATGAAAATCTTAATGCAATTTGTTGTACTGATTGATGTCGCGTAAATGAACTATCTTGGTAACCTTAGATCATCTACAGGACAGGCCTCGCCTAGTGTAGAGATCATTGTAATAATGATTGTTGATACGTTTTCCGTTGCCATGTTAACATATTTACTTTTTCATTTTTTTAACTGTTTGCTACAATAAAACATGTACGTATTATGTTAATATTGTGAAATAAAATAAATTATTATTATTATTATTAATAATTATGCGTTTATTTCTTGAGGTGCTATGTGTCGTCATGCACAATTCTTCGTCCTTATATCAACTGTTCTCTTCTACCTAGACATTAAGTAACTCATAATTTGGTCTTGTTTTTGAGAAAAATTACGTACGGCAAGAGGATGGAAGTATATTTTTTTATGTTACGGTCGGCAGACAGACTGACGGTCCACTTTATGGCAAGTGGCTACCGTCGCCTATAAAATAAGCAACCCTGTCACCTATAATTTGCTCTGGCATCCCTTACTGACTCACCAAAACACAACAGCAAACCTGCTATTATTACACGGCGCTTTTCTGTAAGAGGTTACTGTTACCAAACGGGCTGCTCAAATGAATGCGAAACGCAGTGAGTCCTGCCATTACTTTCCAGATGCAGACAAGCACCATCCTTGAAAAGTTCATTTCCAATGTTGACCCTGCCGGGTATCGAATCTAGGAACCCTAGAACCGAAAATTAAGGCAAGCACCCTAACCACTCATCCAACGGGTTCTTTATCCCAGTTTCACTTTCAGCTCTATAAAACATGTTCATACGAAAATAGGTATACCAAAAACATATATTTGAATGAGGGACTCGTTTTTATAAAGTAGTTTTCAAAATATCGACGTTCAAATATTTTGTGCCCATATTTTTTTTTTGTTATGTTAAGGTCGACAGACAGGCTGACGGTCCACTTGATGGTAGGTGGCTACCGTCGCCTATAACACAAGCAACGCCACAGCTGCTGCAAGTGCGCTGCCGACTTCAGTAGGATTGGATAAGGGATTAGGAGGGTGATAAGGAAATGGGCTCTGGCATCCCTTACTCACTCACCGAAACACAACAGCACGTATATGCTGTTATTTCACGGCGGTATTCTGTAAGGAGGTGGTTACTGCCGCCAGGCGGGCTGTCCAAATGACTGCGAAACGCAGTGGTGCCCTACCACTCTTTAAATCTTTAATCAGAATTTGTTACAGATGAATCAGAAACAGAAATAAAAATTAAGAACTTTATGTAGATGGGCTCTCTATTAAGAAAATAATTATATTTTAACAAGAACAATAATCTAAATTATTATACTTATTGACTTTACTATAACTTTTCATAATTCTAAAATGTGCATTTAATAATGGCACTTTTGACATCAGTCTTAATTATTAATTAGAAGAAACAATCAAATGATATGTACTGTATATTTTATTACTAACAATAAAGTAACAACAATGAGATCAACTTTAAATTAATGGCATTTTTGACATCACTGTCTTATTAAATTTCCAAGATACATATTTATTAGTGTGATCAAGCAAATGACCCTGTTACATAGCTGATGCTTTAATAGGTATACTCATAAAACATATGCGAGAACTTATGGTTTATTATTTATTATTGTTACACAATAATGTCCACAATATATGAATGACACTAGAAGAGACAAGCTTGTTAGGGAAATTTTGTCATAGCAACGGATTGTCTAAAATCATAGAGTTTATGCTCCGTGATGCAAACTCCAACAATTAGTATGGCTAACTAATAAGTCAAAGTTAAGAAGGTACTAAAAGAAATATTTCCTTGGCTTTTTGCAAGGGACCGAGATGCTTTTAATATAATTATTAAAGCCTTTTTCTATTTTACGAGTACTTGAATTTTTGGAGGAAGTTAAACAATAGCTTAAGACTCTTTTGTCCGTTTACCACGCTTTTCTGATGAAGGGTCGATCTCTGGTGCATTTTGGAGTTTAAGTTTTCTTCGATTGGCGAAGTCTCCATCCAAAAGCTGTCGTATATAACATCGGGAAGGTCATGTTGGGTTCCCGGGTTCGATTCCCGGCTGGGTCAACGTTGAAAATGAACTTTTCAAAGTTGTGTCTGGTCTGGATTTGGAAAGTAGTGGCAGGGCACACTGAGTTTCGCAGTAATTTGAGCAGCCCGTCTGGAGGCAGTAACCATCACCGCCTTATATGTATATATATAATATATATATATATATATACGTCGGTTTTTTATATATAAAAGAGATTTGTTTATAGATCTGTGCACCCTCGAGGGTGGCAGTATTAGGCTTAGGTAAATAATCATACGCCTGAATTGAGACTAGGTGCTAAAATTATGAATGCAACGAACAATGTCTTCTCTCTACCACTTTTACCATATCGTTTTACCAAAAAAATATAATTAAAAATCTTTTAGTTGTTACAAAATTATTCAAATGATATCTGATTCAAGTAAATGAAATCTTATTTCACATAAAAATTATAATCGCATTCAATTTCAAAGATGAATTGTACATGACTGCAAATAGTTAATGAAATAAAAATGAATAAAAAATAGTTAATGAAATGAATTATTTTATAACTTTTAAAGAAAAAAAAAAGGTGAATTTTCTAATGTTACGACCCTGCCAGGATTTGAACCTGGAATCTTCTGATCCGTAGTCAGACGCGTTATCCGTTGCGCCACAGGGCCTTATGGAGTTAATTCGAATGTACGATGTAATATTGTCACTTGTTTTAAATTGGTCCTTAGGTCATGCTTTTTCGATGAAGTTGGCAATTATTTTAATATCACCACATTGTTAGGTTTAGGTACATATTATTTAAGGTTTCTAAGAAATTATAGGGGACATGATCATATATGTAGATGTAATAAAATCGTGTTTTGTCTTTGTGTTTTTAACTGTTTAACCGATTTGAATGCGATGTCCACTGGTTTAATTGCAGCAAGTTTCCCGTTATATTTAGTTTTTGTTTCATTCCAATCGGTGTACAATACCACGCGTATGAAGTCCCGATTAATAGCTAGTTTGAATAATTCACAGCAATTTTGAAGATTTTTTTAAAAACCTTTATTAAAACTTACTCTGTTATTGTATTTGTCATTGATTTTTAAATTATCTTTGAAATAACTTTTTTACGAGAATAAAGGTTAGTTTATGTATGTATAGACACTATTAAAAGTTTAAAATACATAATTACTATCCATTTATTTCCTGATAGTAGGTAAGTCTAAAAAGAATACCAAGTACCACATATTAAGAGACTAATTTTTTTTATTTCAAATCGTGTCATACAAATTTTGCTAAAAACTTCCCTATTTCGGGCTCTTATTTATAACTCATCTTCATAATTAACTAGCTATGCCCGTGAATTTTTACACGTGGTAATTCAGTATTCGGTATAACTTTTTTATTTGTACACCGATTGGAATGATGCAGACACTAAATAAATGTTAGGGGAATCTTGCTACAATATATCAGTGAAAACCGCATTCAAATCTTTTGAAATAGGTATTCATAATAATTTATTTATTCGCTATTACTAAATTTGAAATAAGAGTATAAACCCGGAAGTAGGAACCCGTACTTAGGAACCCGATAGTATAAACTTTCGGGTTCCTAGTCGAGCGCCCAGACCGGGCAGATACACACCATTTCGACTAAATTATTTCAGAACGAACTTAGGCCATTTTTCCCCATTAAATCGTATTATGGATGTTGCCAACCCCCTGAGTCACGATGTTGACCTGTTTAACGACGCATTTTCCAAAATTAAAAGACTCATCCTTGTCCGTGGTTATTTTTGACATTTATTCCAAATTTCTGATTTAATTATATTTCTATATAAGTATGTTTTTTTTTGATAAATTTTTGATAAATTTTTTGATAAATTTTCATAATTTTTTTGATTTTTTTTTTCTGACTTTATTGCCGGGATGCTACTTTGACTTTTATTGGCGTAGGCTGTGTCTCCTTTAATTGCGGTGGCATCTGCCATGTTATTTTTTCCTGTTCCTGCTCGGTGCCTGCCTCGTTGGAGGCCATGTAATAATAAATAAATAAATAAAGAGTTGAGAGGTATAATGAGACAATTACATTGTACCAAGAGTTGTTAATAAAAACACATTTCTAGGAATTAACAACAAAGGCTTCCTCGTTAACCTCTTAGGTTGTTTAATGTATATAGTGATATACCTATGCCCTCGACTCAATTTGAGTTTTTCTGAACCTATTTAAGTAGATTTGTGAACAAAGGTCAAATACATTGAAAAGTTAACTTACATTAGACCCAAGTACAATAATACACTGTGTGGCTTTGTTGACTTGATTGGGGAAGTACCTAATGAAGAACATCAAGTTATTTGTTTAAATTATTTGAACAATGCACAATGGTGCTGAGAAACAAAGAGGCAACTAACAGTGGCGGCGCCATCTACTGAAGCACAGTATATGGCTTTATATGAAGCTGAGAGAAGCTCTGTGGTTGAAATCATTAATTACGAGCATAAATGTGGAAATATCCAGCCCAATTCTCATTTATGAGAATAATAATGGATGGTAAATAACCCTTTTTTTACAAGAGGAATCCACTATCTCAAAACAGGACATCAGTGTGGCGAAGCTGTACTAAATTTGACTAAAACACTCGTCAGTCTCGACATTCTTAAAAGTATCAAGCAATGACTTTCCTCCAATCACTCCATTGTCATCTCTCTCTTTCTCTCTCTCTCTCTCTCTCTCCGTAAAAAATACTATTGAAGACATTTCGCCTCCCTTTTCGCTAATCAAAATATGATTCCATCAATGAGTTCACATTTCAAGATACATTGTTTTTTTTACAAGAGGAATCCATCATGGATACCCACCCGTCTGGGGACAGACCGGTGGGTTATGTCGGACTCCTGCCCCGAGATGGTAGTGGGGTAGAACTACCGACTAAACCTTTTGGCGTCCTCCTCATCCTCTATTGGTGAAGTTGCGAGGTCGGACTAACACTCTTCCGCAGCTCCACCGCGAAGGTCCGCAACCGGACACGGCTCATTTGGACGGCGCATCCGAACTGCCAATAAGGTGCGCCGTGCCTCTCAGGATGGTAAATTACCCTAATAAGCACATTGATATTAAATATCATTAATTTAGGAAACAAGTCGATAGAAATGTTACTAAATGATATCTTTCGACAGGTTGTAACCGTTTCTCGTGGGTTAATCGTTAGCAGAGAAGCGTTATTTTCGTCGCCTAATTTGACTTGTTAGAATAAAATTAAAGCTTAGATAAAAATACACATTGAATTTAAAAAAGGTTGAATCGGCAGATTTATGGAGAAAATTCTATTATCTGAGAAAAAAAGACTAATTACTGCCCAAAATAAGCTTTCTTGTAAATTTTAGTTTACTTATACTCCGGCCATTAAAAGAGTGCTGTTCTGACAGGTGTCAATTCCATACATTTTCTGTATCGTTTATTCGGAAATGAACTTTATGCAATGGACATAAAGAAATGCATTCATAGAATGACCGTACTATAAGTTTTGTAGTAAAGTTTAAAACGTTACTTTCATTTCTTTTTTCATATCTTATCTTCTATATATAAAAATGAAACTTATCTTTTCTTCTCTATATATAAAAATGAATCCCTATTTCCCTTGGTCACGGCATCACGCGTGAACGGGTAGACCGATTTTAATTCGGTTTTCACTAATGGAAAGAGGGATAAAAGGGGAATGTTCACATATATAAAAATTGCATCCCGGGCGAAGCCGGGGGCGGGTCGCTAGTCTTCTATATATAAAATC
This sequence comes from Bembecia ichneumoniformis, assembly GCA_910589475.2. NCBI lineage: Eukaryota > Metazoa > Arthropoda > Insecta > Lepidoptera > Sesiidae > Bembecia > Bembecia ichneumoniformis. The sequence continues at coordinate 18,194,836 of OU342530.1, forward strand.
CCTATTTCCCTTGGTCACGGCATCACGCGTGAACGGGTAGAACGATTTTGATTCGGTTTTCGCTAATGGAAAGAGAGATAAACGGAGAATGTTCATATATATATAAATTGCATCCCGGGCGAAGCCGGGGGTGGATCGCTAGTATACAATATTTAAGAAAACCTTCAAATTTTAAATCTATTCGGTAATCTCGGAGAAGCTACAAAAAATTGTTGTGCAATATTGCACTTTAATTCTTAGGTAATGGTCGCGACCCCCGTTCCCGTGGCCAGGCTACATTCACAGAAAAGCGATTAACATAACAGTGAGTGTCACAATGCAAGCTTATATATTTATTTTAACATATGAATATAGTATAATTTTATAAATAAAACTAATATTATTAACTTTTTTATGTTATGATATGTTAAGGCAGACAGCCTGACAGTCCACTTGATGGTAGGTGGCTACCGTCGCCTATAACACAAGCAACGCCAAAGCTTCTGCAAGTGCTCTGCCGACTACAGTAGAATTAAGGATAAGGGATTTGATAGGAAAATGGGCTTTGGCGTCCCTTACTCACTCACCGAAATACAACAGCACATGTGCTGTTATTTCACGGTGGTTCTCTGTAAGGAGGTGGTTACTGCCTCCAGATTTGCCGCTCAAATGACTGCGAAACGCAGTGTGCCCTGCCACTACTCAGATCCAGACCAGAGCAGTTCATTTTCAAAGTTGACCCTGCCGGGAACCGAACCCGGAGACCCTAGAAGAGAGTATTAAGGCAAGCCCTAAGCACTCATCCAACGGGATAAACTAAGCGATTCATACTAAGCGTAGGGCTGTTCGGTAACACCGGACAACGGTAAAAAAAAACTGTGTTGAAAAAAATAACATCTGACTAAATATATGAGCAATGTAACTCCTAACATCTTTATTGCAGTTATAGCTTTGCCAGGCTTTAGATGATCCCTCAGGAGTAGTACTTTTTTCTGCATGAAAGGTACCCTATGTTCTTTCCTGCATCGCTGACAACGTGTATGTAAAATTTCATGATTATCGGTTCAGCGGTTTGCGTCTCTCATAATTATCACTTTGCGGTTCATATTTCATTCAACAATATTTTATAAAGCGAATAGGTATAACGTTGTTAGCGGTTACAAGAATGCAGACATGCACATTTCGCAATCTGAACAAATTCAGCAAAACGCGCAACTTATATCGTACAGTAATTCTATGCTGTGCTTACTTTGTAAATTAATTATTAAATAAATATTCTCAAAAGTTATCGCTAAGAGCTTCAATTGAAAATTATTCAATTAACACGTTTTTTTATGATAAGGTCATCAGACAGGCATGATGGTAGGTGGCTACCATCGCCTATAACACAAGCAACCCACAAGTGCGTTGCCGACCATAGTAAGGTGGGGTAAGGAAGGTACAAGAAAATGAGCTTCCTTCCTAAGATCTTAAAGTCACCCACTGCGGAGTTTTGCGGACATGTCATGTCAGGACAGGACGACTACTCTGTTCTCAGTGTACAAGTATCGCAAATGAAATGGAAGACCATTTTTGTAACATGTAACATCATTCTATATTTGTTATTTATATTAAAAATATTTAGTTAAAGTAACATAATACATATATGTAAAACTATCACGCAAAATAAATGCCTTGCTGCGTTATGGCGCCGTCTAGGCGTAACCGCATCCCCCCCCCCTAGGTGTGCTGGGGGCTTGTCGCGGTGGGGGGGCTTAACCCTCGCCAATCCGGACGGTTGCACCGGCCTTCGCTTGGCTGACCGGATTGTCGCTGGGGAACTAAGAAAACACACCCGTGAGGGCTCCGAGCGAGCTCCGAACATCGGAGCTCGTAGCGGAGCGTTTGCTGGGAGGCTTCAACGGTCAGTTGGAGCTTCGCCGGTCACGCTCGCTGGGCCGAGGATCCGTAATCGGCTCATGCGGGTGTGGGCCGGTGAGAGACGGCACCCCTGGTCCTTGTTCGTCGGACCGAGGTATGGGTCTCGGTTTTGCGCATGAGGACCGGCGCGGGTCGCAGCGGGCGGATTCTCTCGGATGGCTCTGTCGCTCAGTGGTAATCGGGCAACGCACGCGAAGACGGAGCTTTACGGCAGGGAAGGGCCGTCTGGCAGAGTACCGCAATCATGGCCTTGTGGGGGGTGGTGAAGACCCGGTTAGGGCCACCGGCCTAGTAACCGCCCTTCGCAGTCGTCCGGAAGAGTGAACACCCGACCTCGTCACCCGGCCTAGTAACTCTTCCGCGACGACAACACGAGGTGGAGTCCGTCTCTCGGGCTGCCGCGATTGCTGTGGAAATGTCAGATGGAAACCCCCTTTGGGCCGCCCACCCTTAATGCCGTAGAGATGAGCGGCCACATGAGCAGGGGTTATCCGAGAGTTTCAGGTGGAAGCGGCCTCCGACTCTGTGGTAGATTGTGCCGCAGAGAAGAGGTAATGGGGTGCTTCAGAGGTGAAGCCCCTCGCTGACTGCCCGCTGCGAGAGGTGAGAATGGGCGGCTCGTGCCGCTTCGCCCGGGGGCGGTGGACATGGGGTTGTCCGCCGTCATCACAACACCGGGCAACGATGGAAGACGTGCTGTGTGTTTCCGGCACGTCTCTCCACGGCGCGGAGATCAAACTCCGCGCCTAATCGAGGTGGAGCCCGCAAGTGCGCGGGCCTCGTCTGGCGGGGGAGGCAGATGCATGTTTTCCACGATCCCTTACCCCCCCGCTCATAGACGGCGCGGGGAAGCACCGTGGGTTTTTAGTGGGTAGAAGTCCCACATACCACATACATGGTCGGTGGGGATCTGGCTCGCAGATTTTCCCACGCAAAAAAAAATAAAAGAAAGCGTAACCGCGTCCCTTCCGATGGGAACTCTTTCTTAGAGAGTGTGATAGTATATGTATTATACACACGTATTTGTAATCAATTAGATATGTTATGAAATAATAATATATTATGCCGATTTTCTTGCTTACAATGGAACTCTGTTTTGATAATATTAAAAATTATTTTAATTTACCTAATCAAGTTTATAAAATTTAAAATGTTTATTAAAATTAATCAGTAATCATATTACGGAAAAATAAAATCCAAGAAATCCCAGGCCCCGGCGAGATTCGAACTCGCGATCTCCTGTTTACTAGACAGGCGCTTTACCAACTAAGCCACGGCGCCAGTTAGAAGCCACTTTTAATTATGTGAACATATGGTGCAATTTTTTTGAAACAAAAGAACTTTGTATCTCACTTACTTTTTCTCACATAATAAATTCAATTAATTGTATTGAGTAGTATAACTGATACTCATTATTTTCTTTGTTCTTACGTATCGTCGTATAACTTATTGCATGTTTTTGCTTGTTTCGTTCTGTTGTAAAATTTGGAGATGTTCCATTCAAATTATTCGAGTCCAATCTGTCATACACTCACTAGAACTACTTGGAATTTATTCTCTTTGTTCTATCGTAGAACAAAGAGTAGAACTCTTAGAAATGAAATTTCAACTAGAAAAGGCACATTTGCGACGCCTACGAAAAACAGAGTGCGTAGCGTATAAATTGGTCTACAGATTTATAAATTCTTCCATAATGAGATCTTCTGTTGGTCAATGATGTTTAGACTTAATATTTCATTTATTTTTATGTGAAACGAGAACGATTAGTAAGGGTAACTATTAGTAAGGGTGAAATCTTTACCGTCTGGCGTCAGTAATCACCCCCTTACAAAAGACCACTTTGAAATAACAGAAAATAGGCAGTTGCGTTTCGATGAGTGAGTAAGGGATGCCAGAACAATGGGTTCTCTTCCCCTTATTCCTATTTCCTCCTTACTCCTTATCTCAGTATTATTCGCTGCGCTACCATCAAGGAGACTGTCAGCTTACCTGCCGTCCTTTGCATAAAAATAATACTCTATGAATTTTATTGTTGTTCGAATTGTTGACGATCCAGTGTTCACACAGCAACGATTAGAACGACTTAGTTTAAGAAGAGATGTAGCCTCTCTTGTGTGTTCTACCGCCTGTACAAGGGTGAGTCGTCCGATGAATTATTGCAATTAATGCCTATCTTAAGCTTCACGACGGTACTGCGCGCCATAGACGCGAAGTTCAGTCGCATTACTGGGATAAGGTGCCCCGCGCACAGTTCGGAAGAATAGAAACTTTATCCCGCAGAAACTTTACCCCTTCTGAGGTGTTTCCATCTAGCTACACTATGGACTTCTTCAAGCAAGCCGTAAACAAATTCCTGCATGGTCAGCAGCTCACTTGTACCCCTATGGTGTTTCTTGTGTCCTTAGGCGACGTTAGCCACCTATCATCAAGTGGTCCCTCAGCTTGTCGACCACCCTTAACAATATAAATGAAAAAATATAATTATATGGAGTTGAATTTGTAAAAAAAAAGGTATAGAGATAGCTAAAAATATTTACAATTTAACAAAAATATGTAAGAATTCGAATACTAGTTCTAACTTTAATTAAGTCTTCAATTGTCAGATTATTTAAAATGAGATTAACAATCATAACAGGCTATACTGCCGTCCATTTGATGGTAGGTGGCTACCGTCGCCTATAACACAAGCAACGCCAATGCTGCTGTCAGTGAGCTGCCGAGTACAGTAGGATTAAGGATAAGAAATTGAGAAGGTTTAGGGAAATGGCATTTTGACGGTAGTCTTCTGTTACTTTCGTCAGACGGGCTGTCCAAATGGCTGAGAAAGGCAGTGTGTCCTGCCACTACTTTCTAGATCTAGACGAGAGCGAACTGTGAAAAGTTCATTTCAAAAGTTGACCCTGTCGGGAATCGAACCCAGGAACCAACCACTGATCCAACAGGCTCGTGTTTTTCTGTATTTTCCATAGGTATCTTGAAATGTGAACACATTGATGGAATAAATAAAGTATGACTTAAAAAGACATATTTTGATTAGCAAAAAGGGAGGCGAAATGTTTTCAATAGTATTTTTTGCGGAGAGAGAGAGAGATGACAATGGAGTGATTGGAGGAAAGTCATTGACGGATACTTTTAAGAATCATCCATAAGCAATGTCGAGACTAAAGTGTTTTAGTCGAATTTAGTACAGCTTCGCCACACTGATGTCCTGTTTTGAGATAGTGAGAGTATTTTATATATTTACTAGCGGCCCGGCTTCGCCCGTGGTGCAATCTTTATATACTAAAACATTCCCCGTTTAACCCTCTTTCCATTAGTGAAAACCGCATTAAAATCGATCTACCCGTTCAAGCGTGATGCCGTGACCAAGGGTAATGGGGATTCATTTTTATATAAATTTATAATACTTAATAAACAATTAAATTATTGCCTCACAGGGTACAAACACGCGAAGGCTGTGATTGCTCGTACTTAACTTTTTTTTTTGTGTGCAGCATCATGCGGTCAATTTTCTTATGCGTATTACATGTTTCTTTTAGGACAAATTGTACTTAGACAAACCTATAAAATTCAGCTTCACGGCTAAGTGGAGTTATAAGCGAACAAATAGTTCGCGATAATTTAACGCATTTCCCACAGTTCGGACCCCGGGGTTCATATTTCATTTAATAAATAATTGATTCAAAGAAATATGCAATGACGTCTATCGATCATGTTGCACGTTTCGCACGTTTCTACAGAGTAAGCATGACGCAACCTCATGCGGTTACACTAGTATGAGGCTAATTTTGCTTACTTTAAAATTTCAAAATGTGTTCATATCCGTTCATTTTGAGTCGTAATCACATAAATTTTATTACGAATTTTCTGCTTCGATTTAGTAACATTTTTATTTACGTCACAATAATTTTGATGAAACATTAAGTTTGAACAAATCTATGTACAAGATTTTTTTAATTTATATTTAATATTATAAATAGCCTAGCCATTGCACGCGACTTTGCCTGCATGTACATTGTACATGCAGGCAAAGGCGTCCTTATAATAAAATGTGTATGTATGTAACTAATAGATTACGCTTAGAGCTGTTCGCTCACACCGAAGCTTTACTTTTAGCGTTCTTATACCCGTCGTAACTTTTAAAAGAAAGGTCCTATTCCAATAATTTAAACAGTTATTTACATTTACACAATCAACTTTGATTAGGTATATGAAACTATTTATTTGAATATCCAGGAGGTTGATAGTGCATCTTTTCATTAGCTACTATGAAACCCACCGAGTTTCATTCACACCGAGATAAAGCTTACTCAATCCTACCTGCGATATTCGAAATGTTATTTACGTAGGATTTTTTTTGAATTATAAGTTTGGTTTTAGTGTTAAAATATTGACAACCGTTTTAGGTTACACGTAAATTTTGATTCAATTGAAAATTGAATCAAAATAAGGCCTCGCTGTGAACTGGGACCCGCACATCACCGCTGAAGGCCGAAATGGGGGGGGGGGGGGTTAGTTCCCGTTGATAAGTCACTTCACCAGGCGAGTCCCACACTCCCCCTCGTCGACTGTCCCCGTCGGCGAGGGATAGTGCGTATAGTGCGTAAACGTCATTTTCCCCTCCTAAAAAAAGGCTGACGGTCCACTTGATGGTAGGTGGCTACAGTCGCCTATAAAATAAGCAACGCCACAGCTGCTGCAAGTGCACTGCCGACTACAGTAGGATTAAGGATAAGGGCTTGGATAGAAAAATGGGCTCTGGCATCCCTTACTACTCACCGAAACACAACACACGTGCTGTTATTTCACGATGGTCTTCTGTAAGGTTATTGTCGCCAGACAGACTGCCCAAATGACTGCGAACGTTAGGGTGCTTGCCTTAACGCTCGGTTGTAGGGTTCCCGGGTTCGATACCCGGCACGGTCAACTTTGGAAATTAACTTTTCAAAGTTGGTTCTGATCTGGATCTGGGAAGTAGTGACAGGGCACACTGCGTGTCGCAGCCATTTGTGCAGCCCGTCTGGCAGCAGTAACGGTTCCCTTACAGAAGACCAACATGAAATAACAGCAACAGTGCTGTTGTGTTTCAGTGAGTAAGTAAGGGATGCCAGAGCCCATTTCCCTGACCCTTATCTTCGCTTATCCTTAATTCTACCGTACTTGCAGCACCTGTGGCTTGACTTATGTTATAGGCGACGGTAGCCAGCTAACATCAAGTGGACCTTCAGCCTGTTTGCCGACCTTAACATTGATACTATTGTAGCTAATGGTTTTAAGAAACTTGGTTTAATTCTGCGTCTAGGCAAACCCTTTAAACAGACAAATACTTTCTTTTTCTTATCTTAGTTTAGTTAACTCTTTAATGAAAACATGGTTCTTTAGGCCTATTTGTACTTTATTATAATATATAATTTAGTTTTATATAATGGCTGTATGTAACCTGAATTAAATAAATAAATAAATAAATAAATAATATTACCTTCTTAAAATACAAGACCAAGTTATGCGTTTCTTAATATCTAGGTAGAAAAGAACAGAGTCTGTTTAGTGTTAAATAAAGGACGTCCCTTTCAATACCTAAGACCAAGCACGTATACAGAGGGGGGGATAGTTTGGATTTATCCCCCCCCCCCCCCGAAATCTGAGTGAAAAAAAAAACGATAGATGTCATTCATTCAGAAAGGAATAAAAAAGTGAGTTACTCAAACCTATTGTCATTACATTGAGAGAACTATCCTGCACAAACAGAACTGTTGCCCAAACTGCGTCTACATTCATAGCTGCGACGGAAAAGAGTAGTTTCTTGATTTCTCTAAAAACCTGTGATAAGGCGATTTTTACACAGTTCACATGGTTGTTTCAATGTTTGTCCCCCCCCGAACCAAAAGTCTGGATACGTGCCTACCTAAGACCTGGGTCAGCTTGGTGACTATAGCGACAGTGATTGGTGACAGTTGCGTTAGGTATGTGGAAGACAAGTGTCGTGTAACGCATATCCACCCCCTTACAGAAGACCACTGTGAAATAACAGCACGTGTGCTGTTGTGTTTCGGTGAGTGAGTAAGGGATGCCAGAGCCCATTTCCGTATCCACTCCTAATCCCTTATCCTTAATCCTACTGCAGTCGGCAGCGCACTTGCAGCAGCTTTGGCGTTGCTTGTGTTATAGGCGACGGTAGGCACCTACCATCAAGTGGACCGTCAGCCTGTCTGCCGTCCTTAACATAAAAAAAATCTATTGAGATAGGACAAATAACAGTGCATGACGACACACAGCACCTTAAGAAATAAATGCGTAATTATTAAATTAATCGTCAACAAATCTCTTCCCTCAAATGAATGAAATATTGCGACGTGGGGAGGAGGGGGGCAAGCCACGTCGCCCACGTTCCAATCAAATTTTTTTTGATCCAATTTGGATATAACGCGAATTCGAGTTGCCGTCCATGCAGTTCTAATGTTTTCACAATTTTTTTAATTTAATGAGGGGCTAATTTTACAAATCACAAAATTTGTGTCGTCGTACTAACCAAAGTATTGCTTCTATCAAAAAAAGTTATAAAGATAAATTGTAAAACTATTTGGGGGGGCAAACAGAACTTCGTGAAAAAATTAAAAATTTTGAATTTTATTTTTCTTTTTTGATAATTTTTTTTCCCATATGAATATAACGTGAATTCTAGTTGCCCCTCCGTGCAGTTCAAATGTATTGCATACTTTTTATCAATAGTTCTGCTGATTTTTAACTCGAGATTTTTTTTTATTTAATGAGGGGCGAACTTTACAAACCACAAAGGTCGTTGCGTCATTGTACTAAAAAAGTATTGCTCCTATCAAAAAAAGTTACTAACATAAATTGTAGAACTCTTTGGGGGGCAAACAGAACTCCGTGGAGAAATTTCAAATTAAAAAAATTTCTTTTTAGAAAAAATTTTTTTTATCCGATATGGATATTACGCGAATTCGAGTTGCCCTCGATGCAGTTCTTATGTTCTGCACACTTCATCAATAATTTCATGAAGGGCAACCAGAATTCGCTTTATATCCTGATGGGATAAAAAAAAACAAAAAATAATCTTTTTTTTTTCAAAATTTCACGGAGATCTGTTTGCCTCCCAAAGAGTTCTGCAATTTATTCGTATAACTTTTTTCGATCCTACGAATACTGTAGTTGGTATGACCACGCAAACTTTTCGATTTGTGAAGTTGGCCCCCCATCAAGTTCAATAATAAATTTGTCGTGGAAAATAAACAGAAATATTGATATAAAGTACAGAGAATTGCAGAACTATGTGGGGGACAACTAGAACTCACGTCGTTTTTTTATATCACGATATTGGGGGGCCAACTTCAAATATTCCTCAGTTCGGTCGGTCGTTCGCTAACGACACAAGTCTAGCTCAGCGTGACCGCTTTTAGTAGATTTCTACTTTTTTAGTAGATTTAAGGGCAAGGGAGTAAATATTTAGTAGTGTAAAATTGTATAGTAGATTCTAGTAGAAATTCGGTATTTGAGAAAATTTTGTGAAAAATCTATGAATCCAGGCCAAAACAAAACGATCTAAGCATTGATGGAAGGGGATTCCCCATATTTCTATTAAGGTTTTGGAAAATGAACTTTATTGATTAATAACTAAGTTTAACTATCAAATTAGTTATGTCACTTAAAACATTTTGTACTTAGGTATACGCATGTAAGTTGTTGACTGTTGTTGCTAAGTTTGTTTTATTTCATTAACAAAAGTTTATCTTTATCTTGTCTTAGTGGCTATTTCTGTCTGCTAGAGTACCAGTATCACGTCGTCCATTGCTGAAATATTGTGATCGCCACGTGACTAAAGCTCTCTACCACGTTAAGGAACTGTAGTACTTTTTTGATAGAGGCATTCTTCACATCTTCACAAGCCATTGTGTGGCTTCCTAGGATGTGACTGCGCTTGTGCATCAGAGGGCCACACTCGTACAGGATATGCATTGGTGTTTCTTCTGCCTCATGGCAGAAGCGACACTCTCCCGTACTAGTGAGCCCCATTACTTTAAGGTGCCTATTGAGGCGGCAGTGCCCGTTAGCGCCCTAGATAGCATACACAAATTGCTCCTGCTAAGCGACATAGCCTGATTTGTTGCATTTCGACTATAGGCTTTAATGAGCGCTTTGGAATGGTTCAAACCTGGCAAGTCAGTCCAGCGTTTGTAAGATTTAATAAAGCACTGGTTCCATATGGTTCAGCGAGCTAGACTATTTGGTAGTCCGCACATAGGTTCAGGACCTATTAGCCTACCTTTTGCGCCTACACGAGCCAGTTCGTCGGCCAGTTCATTGCCTTCGATCCCTATATGGCCAGGTACCCATCTTAGGACCACTTTGTTCTTGCGCCCTAAGGTATTTAAGTAGTCTACACAGTTTCGCACCAGCTTTGAGACTGTAGAGTCTGAGTCCAGTGCCTGAAGTGCAGTCTGACTATCTGAGTGAATGTAAATTACACGGTTGACGTAGTCTCTTTGCAGGTTGATTTCCGCGCATTCTAAGATGGCGAAGACCTCTGCTTGGAAGATGTTGGCGTATCGTCCCAAGTTTACACTGGTCCTGTAATCCTGGTCACCGCCATACACTCCACAGCCTACGTCAGGTCCTGATTTGGACCCATCACTATACCAAGAAAGGCTACCTTCCTCCCAAGAGATCTTGTTATTTGACCAGTTTTCTCTTGAGAGTAGCTCCACAGTATAATATTTTGCTTCTATGTACTGTGGTACCATTGTACCAGTAGGCATGCCTAAGATAGGATCCCTTAGTACTGAGTCTTCTAGAGCTCTGAGTACCTTGGACAGCCAATTGTGTTTACCCCGATTCATAATTCTGTGCATGCTGGTTCTCGCCTCCTTCTCTAAAAATAGATTTAGAGGCGGTAAGCCCAGGATAGCCTCCAGAGATGCTCCGGGGGAACTCGACATGGCTCCTGTTATCATCATACATGCCAAACGCTGTACGCCATTAAGCTTGTCGATGGTCGTTTTCTGGTTGGCTCTATACCATACTATAGAGGCGTATGCGGTCATCGGCCTCACAATAGCAGTGTACAGCCAGAGGGTGAGCTTAGGACACGGGCCCCAGCTCTTCCCTACCATTCGACGACTGATAAATAAGGCTGCCTTAGCCTTATTTATCACATTTCCAATGTGTGCATTCCACGTTAGTCTCTGGTCGAAAGTAACTCCCAGATATTTGACCTCTGAGGAAAATTTAACTCGTTTACCATTTACTAGAGGTGGCTTTAATTTGTCCAGTAGCCTCTTTTTGGTAAACGGTACTATAGCGGTTTTATCACCGTTGACTAACAGTTCATTTGCATGATGTTTAAAGCTTTTTGTAACAGGGCCGAAATTGTGCTTTGGCAGAAGCCTCTTATGATCACCACTAGTCATCAGCATAACCTAGGGCATCGATCTTGTGTTCTGCCAGCCTGTACAGAAGTTGATCAACTGCAAGAGTCCAAAGCAGTGGCGATAGAACACCGCCCTGCGGGTATCCTCTTGTAGTTGCTACAGTGAGCGAGGTATCGTGTAGTTTGACCATCGCTTTACGTTTGGATAGCGTTGCCTTTACCCACCTAACTGTAGTCGGGTCCACATTTTTGTTTTGTAGTCCCCTAACTAACGTGTCGGTGGGAGTATTATCAAATGCGCCTTCTATATCCAAAAATGCACACAGAGCTATCTGTTTATCATCCAAAGCCCTTTCCGCCCTGTCAGCTAGTTGGATCAAGGCCGTCTCTGTGGACCTTCCCTTCTGATAGACGTGATGGGTGGAATGAATGGGTTTCGAGGCCAGGGCTTTGTCCCTTATGTATTTATCTATAATTTTTTCTAGAGTTTTAAGCATAAAGGACGTTAGGCAAATTGGTCCAAAGGACTTAGGCAGAGCATAATCCCTCCGACCTGCCTTAGGTATAAATAATACCTTAGCCCGGGTCCATTGTTCCGGTATATATCTCCAGGCATAACTTGCCCGGTAGATCTTTACCAGATACGGCGTGAGTACGTCTATGCCTTTCTGTAATAGAATGGGCAACAGTCCGTCTTCACCACTGGACTTTAGGGGTTTAAAGGACTTAATAGCCCATTTTACAACTTTGGGTCGGATGAGATCAGCCGCTCTGTTACGGCCCTCATTTCGAGGCCTTTGGTGTAAAGGCGTTCTGTCTGACTCGGCCGAAAAGCTCTGAGCCCCCGGAAAGTGAGTTTTTATCAGCAACTGAAGAGTTTCCTCTTCCGTGTTCGTAAAGGAGCCATCAGGTCTCTTAAGCAGCCCTAATTGACTAGGCTTGTCCTTCGCGAGCAGTCTATGGATTCTGGCCCCTTGAGGCATTTGTGTTAATTCCTCGCAGAGCTTCCTCCATGCAGCACGCTTGGACTTCCTTATCTCCTTATTGTATTCAGTCAAGGAACAAAAGTTTAGTCGTTTGTTTGATAATTGCGAGCGTTACTAAAATCATGAAAAGCAAGCGAAAGCGATGCGGATGCTTTGTCTTTCAGTGTTGAACGCAACATGCGAACGCATTTTCTCGGCAATAAACTGGATCAAAACGGACGTGCCGGTAATTTTACACCTCAAGGAGGTTGTAAAAGAATCAAAAAACTGTACTCATTTTAAACCCGAATCATTCATGATAGGTACAAGTTATGAAAAGTGATGCAAAAACTATATAAAAATGTTAAAAATAAGTGTATTATGAATATTGATGTTAAAATATAAAAACAAAGACATGTGCTGTTTATAAACTATTTTATTTAGAAAGACTTAAATATCATTGGCAGAATTTTAAATTGGTAGAATTTTAGTAGCGGTTTTGGTAGATTATATGACGAAAAAGTGGTCACGCTGCTAGCTAGCTCGCAAACTCGCAATTGTATGTGAACCGCCGAACTGAACACTCCTGCGCATACGCTTCGTTCGGTGCGGTAGCATTACAAATGTGTCGACCAGACCAGAGCCCGACCCGCGTTTTTTTAAATAATAATTAATGGGCCTTGGTTGGTAACTATTATTTTTGATGTGTGTAAATTTATATTTGATTAAAAACAGTGACTTATCAGAACTTATCGATGAACCATCAGAGTGCAGTAAGTCCTTTTTCAAACTTATATTTCTGATACTACTTTCGATATTTTTGGTCGGTATAACGATTTAAAATATAAATTGTCGTCGTAATTTTAATATGTTCTATAGGGTTAAGAGGCCTTATACATTCGTTTAATTAATGAATTCAGTTATGCAGGCAATATTTTTAATTCATTTCCATAAATTTCACTGTTATTAACATTAACAAAATTACCTGTTATAAATAATTATATTTTTATAATTAAAAAACTAATTGTATTTAATTGTAGACAGTTTTTTTCTGTACAAATTACTTGTACGAAAGACAAATGGAAGCATCATCCATCTCTTCTAAAATTACGTATACTTACTGCCCTTGTCAATTTGTTAGCCAATAACTATAAGTTTACCAATATTACCAATAACTATATTTACCAATATATATATTTACCAATTTATAGTTATTGTTACCAATAACTATAAGTTTGTGTATTTTACTTAATTCTGTTTTGAATAAATTATAGAACATCAAAATAAACAATAATTAAATACGCATTTGTAATAAATTATAATTAATAAAACTCAATGTTTGCCAAAAACAATTAAGCTTCTTTTAAGTTTTAATATGTAACACTCAAAAATATATGTCTGGTGTAACTAATTAAAGTATGTACATATAAAATTCCTACAATATTAATTTAAATAATGCAGATACCTAAACAAATTTTATTTTAATAAAATTCTAAATATTAAAATGGTTACTATTACTTATGCTTAGAAAACAGTTGCACTGAACTATTTTGTAGGCCTACCTAAGGCTATCATTTCTGTAATACATTGTTTCAACTTATATCGACCGTTTTAGATAAAAGCCGAAAGACGGGTTTTTACTCACTTATTTGATAAAAACCGCGTTAAGTCGGCGAAACTTTCTTCAGATGAGGTATTCAGGAAGAAAAGTTTAGTTTACCGAGTTTAACAAATTATGTTTTAATCCAGTATAACGGAAACACGTCTAGCGTGTTTAACCATACCGCTAAATGGAGAGGGCAAAATTAATTCAATTAAATAACAAGTGTATTATATTTATTTTGTGTGTTTTATTACGTGCGTCACTAAAACCAGATGCAAGAGAAAAAAAAAGATTAGCCGAACTCTTCATTTTTTATCGAAAACAGTTAGGGCTTTAAAATCTTTGTCTATAGTATTTTGTTGCATTATATCATTATGTTGAAACCGAACCCGCGGTGTTTTATTAGATTCCATATAAAACAGCATTTAAAAAAATTTCATATATCGTAAAATAGTGGCCCCAGATGTCGAATTGTTAAAATCTTTAAGCTATTACTAGGGAAAGCGTTGTTTCTATGTTTCTTTACTGACAAAGTACATTATAACATATTGAGCTTTTGCAAAGAAACGGTTAAAAGAATAAAATCCCCGTATCGACGGACAGTAAGCCAGATGTCGACCCCAATTGTTTTCGATATTCATTTAACAAAGCCAAAAATGGGAATACAAGAGCAAAAGGGATGCTGATAGGACTTTCATTAGGGTAAATGAGAAGGGAAGCTTTTGAGATCGCGAGGTACTGTAATTGGTGGAGAAGAGTGTGGCTGCGTCTGTGTGGACGCATGAAAAGAGGGACGATTGGTCAAGGCAAGGGATGGGCGAGACGAAGGAGGAAGAGTCTGAAGCGTAGGCGCAGGGGGAAATAAAGAGAATAAATGAGGCATTTGGGGGAGGCTTCGTCGGTTTACGTAGATCCAGAGTTCAGTTACGCGGGAAAATCAGTTTAGGTAGCTGGTTTAAGAAGTAATTGTGTTAGTGTAATCAATATTTTTTATAGCTTTAGGCGAAGTTATAGATTCTATTAAGATATTCGTAGTGACCACCAGCGGAACAGGCAGTCCTACGAGTCCAGCCTATACAATTCTGAAGGGTAAACCGCGACAGCGTTCAAAGGTTAGTGAGCATGATTAAACTTTTATTAATGTTGTTAATTACGTTTTGCAGTGTTGTTTAATGTAAATGATGTATTACAGTTTTAATAATATTAATTGATTAAACTCATGCAACATATTGTTTAGTTATAGTACTAACTAAACTTACTATGTTGTACCAAACACCAGCACGCCTTTGACCCCCTGTAACTTCGTTGTGGATAAAGCAAGAGGTTTGATTGAATTTTTAGTGATTAAGAGGACTGTAACTGGCTACATTGCCAATAGAACTAATATCTTATAGTTCACGAATTATCGCTAGTGAAAGTTCTTTAATTTTGTCACCGACACATTCCAAGTTACTTCTAGCAGTCTCACAAAATTCAAATTTTGAAGTTTAGTTAGAATTTAGCCTATAAAGGAAGGAAAAAATTAAAATCCCGAAATTTACTAAATCATTAAGGGAACAATAATCATGTATTTAAAATTACGTTAAAATAACGCATCGATCGTTTACGTTTACCCAATGGCAAGCACGATGCCTGTGGGGCATAGCGCGAGCGTCCACGTGCTATTCGAATGTGCCTCGAAACGCTGCTTATACCTTTACGATTTTCGTTTCGTAATTTCGTATTGTTTGGATAATTTTAGGGGTTAGATACCTTTCGGTACTTATCTACGCTGTGTTTAAACTGAAAAATCTAAAGAGTGGGCTTTAAGAAAATCAGTAACTGACGGCCAAGATAGAAAAAAAAGGATGGTGACCTACAAAAAGAATTGAGATCCCATCAAAAACTTAAAATGTACAAAAAATGCCAAGTTTCGCAATGCAGTTCTTCCACTGCAAAAAGTTGTTAGATCTCCTGTAAAAACAAGTCACAGTTATTTCAGTTAGCGTCTATGGAAGAAATTCAACAATCGATTACCTATCAAACCAATCAACACGATGACTTGGTAATTGTCAATAATAAAAATAAAAAACTTCATTGTTACTCTCGTACATATTATAAAGGACGGAAAAAAATTAACGAGCCCTGAAGGGTAATCTTTTTAAATCCTTAAGATATATTATTTTACTTTAAGCAAACATTCCTTTATTTTTAAAAATAAACAAAACTGCATTCATAGATTTCTCGAAAAGCTTACCTAAACCTGGATTCGAACCAGCTAAAAATTCAAAGAATAAACGCTCTCTCTTTTATTCCACTAGTCGATACAGTCTATGTTATAGATAAAATTTCTCCAAGAAAGATAAAATTTTAATAAAAAAACAGTCTTTTAGTGTTTATAATTTATAATAAGACTCTAGTAAAATTACTGTTATTTAAATAAAATAAAATAAGTCCAATAAGATGTACTTATTGTCCTATAAGATTAAATATAATATGTTTAATTGACACTGATTTTCACAGCTTATTAAATTTATTTTTAAAAATTACTATTTTCTGAATTTTTTTTTTTTGTAAATATTTTTATCTTTATGTAATCGAATAATTTATAAGCCACATTTTCGAGGCCTCCCTACATTAATTATTTTATTTTATTTATTTATTTATATATATAAAAATGCTTACATTATAATAAGATGGTGGGTAATGTCTTAAATCCTTGATAGGGATAAATGTCAATCTATATAAATAAAGATGGATCTTCGAAATGTATGTACGCCCATAACTTTCGAACGGGTAGACCGATTTTAATTCGGTTTTGACTAATGGAAAGAGGGATAAACGGGGAATGTTTATGTATATAAAAATTGCACTACGGGCGAAGCCGGGGGCGGGCCGCTAGTAATTAATAGATTACATACAATTTGTTACAATTTTTAACTTATTTTTTAATTTCAATAAAATGAGACTAATTAAATTTTTAATGTTATTATGAATAATTTGTTACTATTGTTTTGAGTATTAATTATTTACAAAATTTGGTACCTTTTTAATAATTTTTGTGTGATTTTATTTTTTATTTCCATATGCAGTAGGTATATTAATTAGATTAGGATTTAAGTATTGTGTTGTACTTTTACCATGTTCATTATTAAATTTAAGTTCGTTAAGTTTTTTGGAAGTGATGCTTCTGGTAGTAATTAAATTATTTTTGGAAAATTGAATTTCATCACGAAAGTAGTGTTCAACAAGTAGTATTCAACTTTTTTATGAATGGGAAGTGCACCGCAGTACTTAAATAGATCAAGAGGGGTATTAGTGCATTTTGATTAAATTTTTGGTGGTACAATAATACAATAATTAGTAATCTATATTGTATGTTATATATTTGATCAAATATGTTTTATATGTACGACCATATGAAAATATGAAAAAATTACTGCTAAGACAATGTACAAGTGCCTTGTACATTTTAAGTAATGTGTGAAAAGTTATTTTATCCTTTATAAAGTAAAATTTTTCCTTGAATTATGTAAAACTTTTACATGAACTGTATACTGGCCAAAAATTAGTTATTTTAGGCATTTAATGCTCGTAGGTTAGTGTCGCTCGTGGGAACTCGGCTGTTCGTTTATTTACTCTTACCTATTTCCTCGTCTCCCGCCCTATCTACGATTACTAAAACAATATAAGTACACTATGGACATAAATGTATGGTCTGAGTGAGAGCTTGACGCGTTTTTGTATTTAATACGTGTATTAATTAAAAAACATGAATCCTAATGTTTTGGGACCTAATCCGAGACTATCAGACATGGCCAAACAGGGTGAAAACAGCGATTAGACGGCGATGACGGTTGCGTCCCGTATACCTGAGTTTTGGGCGGACCAGCCGAGACTCTGGTTTATGAAGGCGGATGCAAAATATAACTTAATTGTCACTAAGCTGGAACGAGGGGTGATACATCAGATGAGTGATATACTGTTAGCATCGCCGGAGAGCAACAAATACGATGCCATAAAGAAAAAGGTTGTTGGAGGTCTATAAGGAATCTGATAGTAACAAATAATATGCTTACGCTTTGGCCAGAATTTGAGCAGAGGACGTCTCCTGATAGCGACGGTGGAAATTACTGAGTTTCTTCACCTTCATTACTTCAAGCCTGAGCTTGAACTCTTCGGCCTTCCGATGTATAGGAAGGCGGTATGTTTTCTATTCCATTCATAATTATAAACTTGTGTGTAAATACTATTTTCGGATTTTGTTATAATTCCTCAAGGATCTACGGAGGTCGAATACAATCACGCCATCTTGAAGGCCAGCTTCTGTTAAAATTATAGAAGTAGTTTAATTTTCATTTAAGCAATAATTGAATTTTTACTATGGCTCCTTTGACACACTGCTCTGTGGTCACCCAATTCTTACCTCCTATACCATGAAACCCAATTAAAAGGTTTCATCTTATAGGAGGCCTTCATGAAAACCCTTGAAAGTTTGTTTTCATTGTTTGCATTGTCTCGTTGGCCTTTGTTTAGGCAAGTTTTCGTAGGCAATTTCGCAAACTTGTTGACCGTTGACGTGGTATCTTTTATTATTTTTAAAAGCTTCAATTAGTGTAGTGTTAGAGTGTTAGGTAATTGTCTTTGCGCGTGTTGAACGCATTTTGAATTTAAACTATTTCAAAATTATTGTTCATTTATTTCTTATTCATTGTAAACTCTACCCGATTTTTATTCGAAAGTTCACAAAAATTGAAAAAGCTTCGATTTCGATAGCAATCCAGAGGCAACCAATTTTTTAGCGCAGGCGTAGACCTTACTGCCCAATAAGAGCAACACTGTTATAGTATTTTTGCCAGATAAAAATAAAATTACTGTTTAGGTATATTGACAACAAATACCAAGGTCAGTGTAGTCAGTGAGTAAGGGACGCCATAGCCCATTTATCTATCTCCTCCTAATAACTTATCCTTAATCCTACTGTAGCGCACATGCAGCAGCATTGACGTTGCTTGTGTTATAGGCGACGGTAGCCACCTACTATCAAGTGGACCGTCAGCCTGTCTGTCGATCTTGTGATAAAAAAAGTCAATATAAATGTGACCATAATGTTGCAATCAATCAATTTTGTAAAATTGAATACAAAAAAAAGTAACAGCAAAAACGGAAGTTACAAAACGGTCCTTACTCAAAAGTTTAATGGCATAAGCCACCACTGATCTTCTGTAGAAATCCTGGTAAATCCTGGTAGAATAATAATAAATTCTGTAAATAAATAATTGAATGAATTTTCAAAACCCACCCTCTTGAACAAATAATGACATTACTTTAAAACCAATTCCCTGCCGCACATGAGAAAATGCAACACGCTTAAAAATACTACAATTATTTTATAAATTCGTCTTAACAGCGAGGAGGTTGGTCTTAGATTTTATAAAAACTTACTCTCTATTTTGAAATTGTCCTCATTCAATTAGCTTCGTTTGCTACAGGGTGTTATTAACATTACGCAAAAAGTATTGGATCAGTAAATAAAAAATAAAAGTTCTACGGCTTGTCTTTTCCGAAAAATTTAATTAAAATTTATAAATTTATAAACGAATATAAGCAAGTAGTAGGTATGCCAATCTAAGGAAGAAATTCCTAAAATATTTGTAATAAGTATAGTAAATAATGGGGACAAATTAAACTCTATTGACAAATTAAACGCTTATTTTTGACTGATGGTTAAAAATAAGTTACAAAATTTGTTTGTTACAGTTCGTTAGAAAATAATTAGAAAAATATTTCACTTTGATTAGAAAAAAATTAAAAATAACAAGCAGTGCTGAAGCAGTGCCAGAATGCTCTCAACTAAATATTCAATTATATTTTTTTTATAAAATTAAAACCTAACAATTATGGTAAAAGAATACTTCCGGTAACCGTATTGATTGTCATGTATATGTTTTTACGTGTAACATTCAAGTAATTTTTATGTGACACGAAGTCAATTTGTCGGTCTCACCCATATATTAATAAAAACAAAAGAATATGAATTCTGTTTATACCCCATTTTGAAATAATGTTCACAAAATCTTCACAACCTTAAAAAAAACATTTATTTTTAATATTCGAAATCAGGAAATCAGGACTTCACAGTCACTTTATAGAAGAAAATAGATGAACTTAATTAATTAACAAAAGACTTAATTAAATTATCTTTCAGTTATCAATTTAATAACTGTTTTAAAAATATAATATATTTTGAAAATCACATTTATAATAAATTAATATTAAATACATGAGTTTGTGTCTTTTACGATTCTTTAATCATTAATTAATTAAATATTGCTATACTATTTTATGAATAATTTTACTACATAAATATTATTAAAAATAAACGTTGTTATATTGTTAGGTTTAAATGAATTATTGTAAGTAAAGCTTGAAAAAAATATATATAAAAAAAACAATGAGATAAAAAATATAAAAAAATGAAATATATTATGTACAAAAAAAATTTAAATACATTATGTAAAAAAAAGGAAAAAAAGAAAAAAATTGAAAAAAAAATATATAAAAAAAACAATGAGATAAAAAATATAAAAAAAATGAAATATATTATGTACAAAAAAAATTTAAATACATTATGTAAAAAAAGGAAAAAAAAAAAGAGAAAAAATTGAAAAAAAAAAAACAATAATAATAATGAAATAAAAACAAATCGCAAGATCACAACAGGAAAAAAATAAAAATAAAGAAGAAAGAAGAAGAATGAAAATCTACATAATATTTGCTATATTGAGTTCGTCTTGAAGCTTCTAAATTATCATTACTTTAACAAGAGAATGTGAACAATTAAAAAAGTCGCCCACAAAACGGGAATTTGGGTCTCACTCGGCGGAAGTTATATTATTTTAACAAGAATATAATGAGCTGGAAATGTCTCACGTTATCAAAAGAAATTAAAAAGTGAAAATTGTTTTATAAGAAAATACTGGGTGAATGTGAAAATTAATTCACCAACAAGACTATGTTGTGCATCATCCAGTCCATTCCATACTGATCGCTCGCTGGGCCTCCCGAATTGGGTCTCACCCGGCGGGCTTGATCCATCAAGGACATATAACTAACATTGCACATGAATGAACAAGCAAGACTAATTTCACTTTCGACCAAAGAAAGGAGAAAAGAATTTTACGTCCATATACGCCAACGAGATGGACGAATCGAGTGAGGGTTGCCACCTATTCTGATACACCTTGGCAGGCGGTGAGGGCGAGCATGGACAGGGCCGATGGAGGCGGACAGTGCAGTCGCAATTGGGATCTCGTAACCAGATCCGCAGTAAAGAGGGCCGACCGGAGAGAGAGCAAATTCACATTTTCTAAAATAATCTCGTAAAGTAATCAAAGAAGACACAGTATTGAAGCTAAAATTCGTCTCAGTTTGCAAAGATACAAAACGACAAGATCAAGACAGCACTTCGAAATCTATTTAGAAAAAGCAATCTATGCTTTGGTTCTATGTTTATTCTTTTTTTTTTCTAATATTATGTTTATTATTATCGTTGTTCAATGATAATGCTCGCAATAAGATTTTCAGAATGTTCTTTTATCTCAATGTATCAATTATTCGGTTTTAAAGCTATTTTAATGGTCACTTATTGTAAATTTACATTTAAACTATATTTTTTTATTAAATAATAAATAATTGTTTTGATATTAGGATGTATTGTTCATATAAAAAAATTATCGTACAGCAAATTTACAACATATGCTAACAATAAACTGGGTTCACTATTTTACAACAAATTAATCAACAATATTTTTCTAAGCAATAGTAATGTATTATTTTTTTAAATTAATGTTCTAAATTTGATATTAATATGAACATATTAAATGTTAACAGTACATAATTTTACAGTAATCATAATTACTATAAATAGTCCATTTTTAAAGAAAGGTATACACCATATTGATGTATGTAAAATCAAAATATTTACATAATTTTAAGAAAAAGTAGTGGAAATTAATAATGTTTTCCAAATAAACATGTAATGTATTGTGCTACTGAAATTGTAATAATTTTATTTATGTAGTAAAAATAATATTTAAATACACAAATAAATGCTATAAACGCAAACTCTAACACAGGTTTGGATCTAATAAAGATAAAGATTTGTACTATAATTTATAAGAAATTTTATAAACAATAAAATAGTTCTTCATCTTGAATTAATATATAAGTGAAACCGTTAATTGACTTCTTTTTTGTCATATAAGTCTTATATCTGACATTTTGGGTTTAATTTTATAATAATTATTAATTTAAATAAAAATATCTTTAATTGCTAAAGTTAACTTAAAAACTTGACAAACCTCATGAGCTGCCTTTTTCTTCAATGTCCTTTGGCACCCGTATGTCATTACAAGTACTATGCAGTTAAATTTTTGTATTGTTGAGTTTCTCTAACTTTCATCACCTCGTTACGTGTCCAAAACTTACTGCATACGTTTGCTATTCGTTATTATGTGTCCTAGATATACATTCCGGTTTAATGGCTCCTGGGTAACTACTATTTGTAATTAATTTTGTTTTTGTCATATTCATAGTGATACCAAACAATTTGTTGTTGGTTGGTATGCTTGCAAGAAACCAGGTAACTTAACTGGAAGAAAATTTGTTTATTTCGTACAAAAACATAACAGAAAAAACAGGTACATTATTTCGAAAAAAAAAAACCAGAAGTATACCAAAAAGCCTAGCGTGAACCACAACCAAAAATGAAACCAAAAAGTTGATCTTCTGCGGATGCCTTATTATTACATTAATACACCTTAGTAATTTAGAAATTGAAATTTCTAATATACATAATGAAATGTAGAAGTCATAATGCTCGATACATAAGAAACAAAGCAAGCTCAGAAAAATGAGAAAGATGTGGTTTGTTAACGGCCTTTTTGCTGTTTCTTTTTAATTTAAATTGGTTGACTTCTTTTTATAAAATATATTTTTTTTATTTATTTATTTATTATACATGAATAATTACATAAAATATTTACAAAGTCCAATAAAACTGGAAAGCAGTTTGTCTGTGGGATCAAGTTAATGATGTCAAACTAAACATCAAAAATAAAATAGGACTAAATTTAAAAATAAATGTAACCTAAATTAAAAACCTAAACCTAAACCTAAATTTCATTAATTAATTTAAAGAATTATATATATTCGGTTTTGTTCATTTGTATTATTAAATTGTTTCAAATATTGTATAAATGTCTATTTTTTTTATTGATTTGGTTCTTAAAAAATCTTTTCCCGTGTCTCGCTCATCCGGTCCCCGGTTTTGGGCCAGAGTTGAGGAGGTTGACTGTGCTGCTGAGAGGGTTCAAGACTCTAATGCTTAGATTTCAAATACACATTTGAAACATGTGCTTTTTTTATTGCAGTACAGTTTTCTGATACATAGCATATTGCTTTTTTTTTTAATTGGTTGTCTTCTTTTCATAAAAAAAAGCAGGTCTTAGCAGTTACGGAAACACAGAGCTGTGTGTCAAAGGAGCCATGGTGAAAATTGAGTAACTACGTAAATAAAATTTAAACTACTCTTTCAAGATGGCGTGATTGTATTCGAACTACAGATCCTTGAGGATTTATAAGGCGACAATAATATCCGAAAACCAGTATTTACAGACAGACACGTCTATAATTATTATAAATGGAATAGAATTTCCATTCATAATTCTAGACATATTAGAATAGAAACATTTTGAAACGAGTATGCTTTTACTTTTTGTTTTGTAAATGTAACAATTTTAAAATGGAGCTTGGTCTTAGCTTGTCTAAACTTTGCTAATAGGTAACCAATATCAGTCACCGGTGGAGAGTAGAGAGCATGCTCGTTTGATCTACCCTGCAAGGGCAGACGCTTCATGTGTGTAGACGTCGATTTGTTCCAGAGCATGTTGAGACAACTCTTTACACTTTTTCGTTACTTTGAAGGTATCCAAGGTTCTTTTTTAAATACCAATGACTATAACTACTTTCTTTTAAACATAAAAAATAGCACGCTAGCTGAGACTACTTGACAGTAGGTGACTATACCGCTCATTAAAAATCAGAGTGTAAAAGATATGACAATAGTATATTTCTATAGTAATCATTGTAATATGGCCAATGGTGTTTATAAAGAAGACCACAGCCTTAAGGAAAAGACACATAACACTAAAGCAGATCTAGGTGTGCTGTTTGTTCCATAGCTTTTGTATCCACAGAAAGATGTTTTGGGGATAAATAATCATCTCCAGAAAGCACAATACAGATTCCGGCTCGGAAGGGCAGCGTTCAGGAATCTCTGAGACATCCTTTCATCCAAAATTCCTCAATATCTTAAAACAAAAGTTTTGGACCAATGTGTGTTACCAGTGATGAACTGGCTGAAAAGTGGAAGAAAGCTCAACGTCGCTCAACGAGATCCATAGATTAATGGACATAACCGGGTGGATTAGTCAGTTGAAGTGGGAGTTGGCAAAACACATAGTACCGAGAGCAGACGGTCACTGGGGCTGGAAGGTTCTCGAGTGGAGGTCACATAGCGGCAAGCGCAACATAGAAGGTCTCCCACAATGTGGACACGACCTGATAAGGCCACACTACAACGATAGATCCAGGATGCTTCTGATCGGTCCTTTTTTGGAAAATTAGGGGGGGAGGCCTTTGTCCAGCAGGGGACGTCCTACGGCTGAGATGATGATAATGGGGACACAATGCAGCACACTCTTAATAACTACTAGAGCGACAAAAGTGTGCCTTATTTTTTAATTTTATATGATTTTAAAAAATATATAAAGTTTAGATAAATTAAATTTGCATCAAATTTAGACTTGTTCAGGCAAATCTATAAAAAACGTAAACTTGGTTACCAAATCAATATGACAACATTCAATACATTAAAACTGTAATGTCTTCAATCTAGTTGTAATTATAGAGGCAGCTATGAGCTGACCATAGTTAAGTAACCAACCAATCTAAATAAAAATTTAGATTTGCCTTGTAATTTAAAAAAATGTAATAAAAATAATAATAATAAAACAAATCTAGACATATTTTTTAAAACATTTCAGATGTAGAACAGGCACCATTTAAACTTACCATCTGACACAAATGCTTTAACTAAGTACATCTATAAAGAAAGTATGACTTTGTAGATCTACATGTCTAAGAAGTTCCACAAGTTGCACAGTGAAATCTTGTCCATCAAATAAAGCGGGTTGCTTCAGTGCTGTCACAGCATTTCTAAATATTAATTCCTTCATTTTCCGAAGAGCATTCTTTATGTTTGCTGCATCACAAGTATGGAAAGACTTGCTTCTGTACTACATGTTCCTTATATGCTCCTTGTGTTTTCGGTATAACAGTTGATTCTATATCTGTTATAAGTAGTCTTTCAAAGAGTGCCTGTTCTAATGCCTCCATGTCAATGTAAATACGTGGCTTCATGGTTTCAGCTAGTTCTTCTAAATAAACTAGTTGTCTATCTGAAACCGGGCTTGCACTTAAAGCATTAGGGTTAATTGTAAAATGGAAAATGCTTTGAACTATATTGTTTATTGTCTCTATTTCTTCTTCTTCTTCAGATTTTTTTGGATTCACGTGAAAAGGTGTATTGCCATCGTAATTTGCCGTCATATTGGATACCTCTAACAAACCAGCAAATGGATTGTTTTGCTCCGTCATTATCACTTATTATCAGAGAAGTTTAAATTTTGTAAAGAAAGTAGTTATAGTTATAGTCATTGGTAGTTATAGTCGTTTTTAAATTGTACTCACAATAATCTCGACGTACGTCAATATGTGAATTTATCACCATATTTTTTTAATATCAGTTACATTCAATATCATTAAAAATATTCAGATAGCCTACAACTCTCTCGCTCACACCGCACCGACTCGATACATGGTGTTCGGCCAAGCTCGGCCGGCCTTCGCTCGGTCGGTCCGGAGACGGAACGACAGGAACTATGAACCGATTTAGATAGATCGTTCGGATTGGACCGATATAGTTCCGACTGCGGACACAGTTCTCGGAACTATTACGATCCGGAACTACACGTGTCTACCTAGCAGTGGATATCCCAGCAGTAGATGTCCCAGCAGTGAATGATTAAATAATGCAGATACAAAGTTATCACATTTATCTGGGATTATTCATGAAATTTGTTTTATTACACCTTAACGAGGTTAAGGTGGTTAAAAAGGTTAATTTTAAAAAATCCAAGGCTCTAACCGAATGTGAGTGGATATTTATCCAATAGATAATTGGTGTATAAGTACATACCGCCTTCCTACAACATGGCCTATCGGAAGGCCGAAGAGTACAAGCTCAGGCTTGAAGTAATGAAGGTGAAGAAACTCAGTAATTTCCACCGTCGCTATCAGAAGGTGTCCACTGCTCAAATTCTGGCCAAAGCGTAAGCATATTATTTGTTACTATCGGATTCCTTATAGACCTCCAACAACCTTTTTCTTTATGGTATCGTATTTGTTGCTCTCCGGCGATGCTAACAGTATATCACTCATCTGATGTATCACCCCTCGTTCCAGCTTAGTGACAATTAAGTTATATTTTGCATCCGCCTTCATAAACCAGAGTCTCGGCTGGTCCGCCCAAAACTCAGGTATACGTGACGCAACCGTCATCGCCGTCTAATCGCTGTTGTCACCCTGTTTGGCCATGTCTGATAGTCACGGATTAGGTCCCAAAACATTAGGATTCATGTTTTTTACTTAATACACCTATTAAAAACAAAAACTCGTCACGCTCTCACTCAGACCATAACTTTATGTCCATAGTGTACTTATATTGTTTTAGTAATCGTAGATAGGGCGGGAGACGAGGAAATAGGTAAGAGTAAATAAACGAACAGCCGAATTCGCACGAGCGCACTAACTATACACCTACATTTTTAAGCTACGAGCATTAAATGCCTAAAATAACTAATATTTGGCCAGTGTACAGTTCATGTAAAAGTTTTACAAAATTCAAGGAAAAATTTTACTTTATAAAAGATAATATATCTTTTCACACATTACTTATAATATACTTACAAAAGGCACTTAACTTATGTGAATTGTGAAACGCGCAATGAAATATAGTCACTGTATCCGTGTGTGATGTCAAACTGGGTCCATGGGAGATCATCGTTGGTACATGATCTCCTGGTCTCGTCATCCTGCAATTTCCTTAGATTTAACGCAAACTGGTGATTGTTATAGTGTCTGTTTCGTCACTCTTGTCCGTGTATTGTATAATTTTAGTGTGCGTTTCGTCAAATAAAAATGACAAAACAGACGCTGTGGAAATTAAATCATCATTATGCGTTGGTTCTCGTAGAAAATTAAAATAATGTTAGAATGAACATTCATGTTAGGTCCTTAACCTATGTAATAGGGGATCGGACAAATTTTCAGAAAGTGTTTTAAATTAATCTTCATGGATATTTATTCCCATAAAAAATACTATTTTATTTATTTATAGCCTTTCAGGTACTCAAAATCATGTTTTAATATTGTTTGTTTGAAAATGCCGCCAAAACGCCACGATAGTTCATATGAGAGCGCGTAACGTCATTTGTGGTCATAAGACAATGATTGCCCACAAATGACGTCACGCACTGTGATTGGTGTTTCAGTATAGATTAAAAATATTGTAAATAATAAAATTTTATTTCTTCATTTAAAAATATTTAAATGAATTATATTAAATTATTATTCGATAAATTTTCTTTCTAAGTACATTTTAGATTTTAATCTGATTACTGTCCGATCCCCTATTGCTGTTTTATATAGAAAAAAAAAAATTATGAATTTTTTTTATAATCATAGCATTGGCCATTATTGTCGATGCACTTTTGCCATTTTAATGAAAGTTCACTAATGCCTCTTCTATAGAAATCATGGGGACGTTAATCTATGAATTCATTAAAAGCGTTTTCCACCGCCTCATCGGATTAGATCGCTGCAAGGTCTAGTGAGTATGGTTTGCTCCGAAAGAATAAATAAATATATTATTGAAAGTTGTCATGCAAAATTATTATTCAATAAATAAACTGTATTGCATCTACATAACAAGATTCCTTATGAATAAAACCCCAAAGGGTATTGTAGGTAAAATTACAAACAATTTAAGAAAATTTAAAGCAAATTTTTAGAACTTTTTGACTAAGGTGGTAGTTATTTTTGTAAGCGATCACAATACTCTAGTGAGCTTTCCTTTTTACTCTCCTGAGCTTTGGTATATAAAGGACGCAAATAAAATCCATTATTATTGTAGCTCCTATACGAACAAAAATCAAACATTAAAAACCAAATTATCGTAGTCTCTCAGCTTAATTAATTTGCCAAATGATGTAGTTATAATTATGGCAATAGCAAAATAAAAAATTAAAGTGTAAAAATTATTTTAAAGAATGAGTACTTAATGAACTTATATTACGAACTTCAACTAGAAACCCTTTGTTGTAGTGTACGTCAATAAAAAAAACATAAGTACCTATATGGTAAAATGTAAAAGAATTCAAACATTTAGATTACGTAATAGGCCGCACCTTTAACAAAGTCTTTAACAAGGAACGATTCAAAGAAGTTGCAATATTTGTAATCTGAGGAGGTGTTCATATTACTTCAGCGCGTCTATAGTTTTACCGATTCAATTTTGGTATATGAACAAGTATAACAATGTTTCCTTTTATGTGCAGTTTCTAACAAGAGGCTTGTATTAATAACTTAAACTTCAAAGCTATGTCGACATCTGAAAACAACCACATTATATCTCATTTTACAGGAGGACGTTGTAAAGATTTTTTACTTAGAAATAACGTATTACCACTGTTTAGTAATATTATATCGGTATTACTATACTTAGTTTTTTTTGCGCTTTTCGTAGAGGTAAAGGACATCTGTTTTTGTTGAACTTACAATATGGAAATAATGGGACATTTCAGAATAGAAACATTCTAAGTATAGTTATGCTAATAAAATAATATTACGCTATGATTGTGGTGTGTTAAATTTTATGTTATTTTTTTCTTACAAGACGGAAACGGAGCAAAAAGAATCGTGACTCAAATTACTGTGTTTTTAAGTCTTTTTTTTTTTAAAGACACCACGTAAGTTTTTGCAAGTCAATGGGCTAAGTGAACCTTTAAATAAATACATAAACAAATAAATATACGCAATATAGATAAATCAAATAAGAAATAGAACAGAAAAAGGTGCCCACTCAACTATTTGCCTTAACTTAATTATATAATATACTAGTTTTTACCCGCTGCTCTCATAAAAAGCGTCTCATCAAAAATGTATGATCTCCCTACATCGTCGCTAATCTTCTGTGGAAAAAATGGAAGAATTGCAAGTCTTTTGAGAACAGTCTTCGACTGTTGTTTAATTTGTTGATGGAACATTCTTGTAGTTAATGAAATCAAAATGTTCTGTCAACAGATTAAATGATAGTCCGAAATCATCGGGCGCCGCCTTCAGAAGACTATTCGCCGGCAATGTTATTTAGAATAGAATCTTACTTAAATCGTTACTTTAAATTGTTTTATGAAAAAAATACGAACAATAATGATCAAATGTGTGTAAAACGAAAACATTGGTTTAAAATAACAACTTTTTTGTTATTTTCAACCAATTTTTTCGTTATTTAAATCTATTATTTAAGTTTTTAGTCATTTAAGCAGAGTGCATTTAAGCACCGGCTTCGCACGGATTGTATTTTATGATATTTATATAATTTTCCGATTATTCTCTTCATAAGAACGTTCCTCGCACTTTAACGAATATTTAAAAAAAAACCGGAATTGGTCCATCCGTTCTCGAGTCTTAAGCTTAGCAACACATTTAGCGATTCATTTTTAACCTCCGTCCACTTGGATCCACAGGTCGGCCTCACCAGGTGGATCAATGGATACTTCTTTTTCCTCTATTTATTATAAATGCTTTTGTCAATATTCTAAAATTTCGTAATTCGTTACAAAAAACATGTTAAAAATAAAGGATTTCTTCACAGTCAATTCCATATTGCTGACTGAAACCTTTAGCAACTAAGCTGGCTTTAAATTTTTCAAAGTTACCACTTGGATCTATCTTTTTGCGATTTACGTTTAATGATATTTTTTATCTTTTGGTCGATCGACAAGTTCCCAGACATGATGTGACATTATATTCCTCTTGCATAGCTCTCAACCAATCTTTAGCATTTTCACATTTTATAGCTTAGTTATATGTTCTAGGTTCATCTTGTCTCATTAACGCCAGTTCAGTGATGTGAGATTCTTACTGAATATTATTATTATTATTCATTTATTTATTTTCTTTCTTAATTTTAAATTTTTTACAATATATATGTATATAAAAACAATAAATATTATAAAAAACTTAAAATTAGGTGTCCACTAGAAGCGGGGCAAGGCCCAAGCTACCGGTGGTTAGGGCTGCAGAGTGAGGAACCTCCTGACAATTCGTGCCGTGTCAAGAAGTACCGCCTTCTGTATCTGCCCCTTGATCCAGCCATCTAGTGAGAGCCTCTTGAGATGTTGGTCGAGGCTCTTCGCTATAAGACCGTTCGCCGAGACGACTATCGGGACGATAATTGTCGAATCGACGTCCCACATGGGATTATTATTATTATTATTATTATTATTTTTATAAACCACACTAGCAGCTATTCAGCTGATGCGTGTGTATCTAATGGTTTGAAGATTATATTTTCATCATTTTGTCCAGTCTGTTCTTAAAACAATTCACTGATGGCGCCATGACAACACTTTCAGGAAGTCTGTTCCAGACCGTCTCCACTCGGTTAGGTAAAAAGTGCTTCCTAGGTATTTTCTTGCTTGGATTTTGGCATAGTTTTAAAGGGTGTCCTCGTAAGTGCTTATTAGTATCAAGGGTGTACAGTTCTTGGAGACAGGGCACATAGTAGATCTTATGCAGTATCTTGTAAGTCTCGATGAGACTTCCTCTCTGTCGACGCTGTTCGAGTGAGGTAAGGCCAAGGATTTTGAGTCGTTTCTCATTAGGCTTATTACGTAGCGTGCTAATCATTTTTGTAGCTCTTCTCTGCACATTGTCAAGTATCTTAATGTCCTTTTTAAAATATGGGTCCCATATTACGTAGGCATACTCTAAAAGTGGTCTAACGTAAGCCTTATATAATTGGAGAAATGTTTTAGTTGTAAGACACTTGAACGCTTTTCGAATGACATAGAGTATGGAATTTGTTTTCTTGACAATATTTATTATATGCGTGCCCCATTTCAGATCAGATGTTATTGTGACGCCTAGGCCTTTTTGGGACTCGACATGCATCAGCTGCTGGGGTCCAAGGTGATAGTTTTTACGGGGGTTGTTCTTTCCAATGTGTAGCACTGTGCATTTGTTGACATTAAGTGTTAATAAACATTCTTGGGTGCAATTATATATAGCGTTTAAATCGTTTTGGATATTGTGATACTGGCTACAAGGGTTTCCAAAGAATTTTGTATCATCAGCGAACAAGGAGAAGGGCTGCACAAGAACGCTTTTCAGGTCTGTCAAGTATAAAATGAAGAGTATTGGTCCAAGAACTGATCCCTGTGGGACGCCGCTGAGTACCTTTCTGATTTCAGATAGAGCTTCTCCAGTACGTACTCGAAAAGCTCCATCTGTGAGAAAGTCACTTATCCAGGCTAACAGTTTTCCGCGTATACCCAGGTGTTCAATTTTACATATTAGACGCTTTATGGGTACACGGTCGAACGCTTTCTCGTAATCTAGGTAGATGACATCAGTAGGATTCCCTTCATCAAGGTTTTTTGTCCATTCATTTAGGCATCTCAGTAGGTTAGTAGATACTGATCGTCCTGGCACAAATCCATGCTGTTCCTCCAAAATAATGTGCTCCTTTATCAAAAAGTTTCTTATTTCATTAGAAATTATTTTTTCCATTGTTTTGCATAGTACACTTGTCAGACTTATTGGTCTGTAATTGGCTGGTTCAAGTTTGTTTCCTTTTTTGTATATGGGAACGATAGTGGCTATTTTCCAATCCGCAGGTAGTACTCCATCCTCTAACGATTTTTTCATTAGTGTAGTGATGTTCCTGACTAGTGATCTTTTCAGTACTATTGATGGTAATTCGTCTGGTCCAGTAGCTGTTGCATCCTCAAAACTAAGCAGAGCCCGCTGTACCTTGTCTGTTGTAATATCGATGTCGTCTATTGAATTAGTTACTCTGGGGTAGTTAATAGTTGGCAATAGTCCATCGGGCTCTTTAAGAAATGTTTGTTCAAATTGATTAGCGAATGCTTGATATCTGGTTAGATGCAGTGACAAGTCCGTTTCTTTTGTTTTTAATAATATTAGGTATGCACATTTTTGAATTAAGTTGTTTCCTAATGTAGCTGTAAAATGTTTTAGGACCGTTATTTATTACTGATGACTCGAAAGCTGTTCTTCTATTCCTGCTAATTGTAATTAGTTCATTATTTATTTGTCTATATTGTTTATATGCAATGACGTTTGGGTTCGTTCTATATATATTCCATAACTTTTTCTTCCTCTTAACTAATCCTAGTATTTCTTTACTTATCCATTTGTACTTTGTTTTTTTTTATTTTTGTACTTTGTTGGCACATACTTCCTAATTGCAGATTGCACCTGATTTTTAAGAGATAGCCACATATCATCAACAGTACTATCTGTCGCAACTAAGTACCCCTCAACATCCTTACTTATTGCATCAAAGTTAGCTTTAAAATTATATTGCAGTTTTGTATCAGTGAGTTTCCTAGTGATATTCACTTGAATTGTAGCTGTAATAACGAGATGATCACTTTTTCCAATTGGTGGGTGGTATGCAATGTCGCATATCAGGCTTTCTTCGTTACAAAGGATGAGATCCAGTAATGATTCTTCTTGGTTCCTCTTTCTTGTAATTTGTGTTACCAGTTGGTGGAGGTTACCGTTAGTGCACATGTCTAAAAAGGCATTGTGCAAGGTGTCACATCTGTGCAGACTTGGAAGGGGCCATTTAAGACCTGGTAAGTTAAAGTCACCTGCAATAAGCACTGTTTTTTCAGTGGCTGCTTTATTAATGATATCAAACAACACTTCGTCTGAACTAGACAGACCGGTCGATTGTGGTCTGTATATACATGCCAACAAAAAAATAATTTCTCCATATTGAATATCAAGCCAGAGCCCCTCTACACTGTCATTATGATATAGGTCATTTATTTTAGATACAAGGGCGATATTATTTACTTCGTTTGCGATATATACCACAACGCCACCCCCTCTTCTATCATCCCTGTCTAAGCGGTAGAGTGAGTATCCAGATATATTTATTAAACTATTAGGAATTCTAGAGTTGAGGTGGGATTCCGTTATAAGAATAAATGCAGGTTTGTGGATATTTACTTCAAGAAGAAAGCGATCAAATTTTGCCGTTAGTGATGCCAGGTTCGTGTACAATAACCGCAATTCCGAAATAACCGCCGCAGCTAGTTTTTTCTAGACGGCGCGCCGGTGCTGATAATTCTTGGGATTTTGCTAATGTATTTAATGGTTAAGTTTGACTCACCGTTATCGGTTCTGGCAGCCAATTCTTCTCGTAGTTTTTTAAGTTGGTCTCGCTGGTAGGGAGTCATATCGGACTGCACCTTTATTGTTTTAAGACCTTTATGTCTTTGTTTTTTAATATATTTATTGCACTTTGTTTATTGGTATTACTTTCAAAGGGCGTGACTTGCCGTTGTTTGCTCCAGGTTTACCAAGACGAATAGTTGCCGAGATTTCAGGTTTCGATATATGGAGTGCAGCGAGTACATCCGCAACAAGATCTTTATCATGAGATTTGCGGTCCTCTATAGTAGCTGACCCCGATTCTGGCAAGCCATGTAAGCCATGTTCACCTTCTCCCTGTTTATCTGATGTAATTTCTTGAACAATACAATTTTCAACAAAAGAGATTATATCTGAATTGTTAGATAAAGTATCAGGTGTAGTATACTCATCATTTCCAAGGTCATTGACCTTTTCACCAGAAGTATTCGAATTATACACTGAAACTTCAATATTATTCAGTAAATCTTTGAAACTATCATAAGATTTTCATATTTTAAATTTAATTCAATCTATATTTTTAAGGAATTCAACAGAACGTGTTTTAATCATTTTAGTGCCATCAGCTGGATCACCAAGTTTATATCCTTTGGTATAATCACTGTATCCTAACATAATGTAGGGTTTTGATTTGGGATCAAGCTTAGTACGCTGAGATTTAGGAGTAAGAGCATACGCTGTATTACCAAAGACTCGAAGATGCTTAGTCAAAGCAGCAGTTAGTCAAGTAGCTTTAGTCAAAGCAGCAGCAGTTGGTCTATGGTTTTTCAAATAACAAGCAGTGTTTACCGCTTCTGCTCAATATTTTCTCTCCAAATGAGCATCTTGTAACATAGCCCTAGCTTTTTCCACTAAAGTTCTGTTAAGACGTTCAGTAACGCTATTTTGTTGTGGTGTGTATGGAACAGTGGTTTCATGAACTATATCACTTTGTTTAAAACATTTGTTACATTACTCCATACCGTTACCACTCCTAACACGCTTAATCTTCAGACCGGTTTGATATTCAACTAATGTTTTGAATTCAATACTGTTGTTTGATCTTTGCGATCCAGAAAATAAATGAAAGATTTTCGTGTAAAATTATCAGTGAAAGTAATGAAGTATCGATAACCACTCCAACTCTCGTAAATTCCCCATTATCATCCCTGTCCTCTATTACGATTTTTTATTATATCGTATAACACATATTAAACCACAAAATAGGTTATGCCTAACATTTAGTCCCTGCCGCTCTGAAGCTTAGGAGGCCGGAATCGTATAAACTGAGCTCCAGTTCCTCGCAGGTGGTACTGCCTTCGAGAAAACCACATAGTGCCCGCTTGTCGGCCTCTACGTCCGCGCTTCCCCTCTATAGTTTCTTCACCAAGGAGATAGTCAGTGAGATGTCAAGGCACTCTTTTTGGCCTTGTTGATTTTCTGATTTGTTGGGGCGCAACGTTTTGAGGTGGCGTTCTGAATACATCTTTCTCGTGCATTCCCCATTATCATCCCTGTCCTCTATTACGATTTTTTATTATATCATATAACACATGTTAAACCACAAAATAGGTTATGCCTAACAGTTATTGTACCGGACACGTTACCGGCACCGTTTGCTGGGATTGGAGGAAAACACCACGTAACTAGATCAATGTGTTCAGAGCGGGCTTAGGCTCAGAGTCTCAGCGGGAGCGGTCTGTTGTTCGTGCCACTTCGCGTCCTATACCCCGACTGGTTGCCTACTACGCGCACTACACTATTCTTCCCGGTCTCTTCATACGACCGCGTTTTTCAGGCCACTTCATACGGCCAGGAGTTCACACCTTTTCTTCAGCCTTTTCGCGGCTATTCTTCGGGCCTCTTCATACGGCCAGGTCGGTGACTCCTTTGCGATTGACGTGAAAGTGCTGAGCGATGCGAGGAAGAGAGCGCGTTTATATAGAAAGTATCCCCACTATTTTCATCGATTCTTAGAAGTCCCCCCACCAAGACTCTCTCAATACGCAGAATTATACCCACTCTTCCTAAGCCCGCTCTGTGCCTTTATTTATTATTTACATCTGTGCGTTTCATTTTTTACCTTATCCTAATGAAACTTCTACAGGATATTTTCCCTATCTTATTCTACATATTTACAATTTATTTACAAGAAATATCCGTTCTAAGGACGTGTAGCGAGACGGCAAAGGTAATGTTTAGGGTCCCCCTGTTGCCGTCTCGCTCTAACCTGTTGTCTTTGTCTTTTTATTATTATTATTTACAATTATTCAATATTTTGTCGCGTACAGTTATCACATTTAGTCCCTGCCGCTCTGAAGCTTAGGAGGCCGGAATCGTATAAACTGAGCTCCAGTTCCTCGCAGGTGGTACTGCCTTCGAGAAAACCACATAGTGCCCGCTTGTTGGCCTCTACGTCCGCGCTTCCCCTCTATAGTTTCTTCACCAAGGAGATAGTCAGTGAGATGTCAAGGTACTCTTTTTGGCCTTGTTGATTTTCTGATTTGTTGGGGCTCAACGTTTTGAGGTGGCGTTCTGAATACATCTTTCTCGTGCATTCCCCATTATCATCCCTGTCCTCTATTACGATTTTTTATTATATCATATAACGCATATTAAACCACAAAATAGGTTATGCCTAAAAGTTATCACATTTAGTCCCTGCCGCTCTGAAGCTTAGGAGGCCGGAATCGTATAAACTGAGCTCCAGTTCCTCGCAGGTGGTACTGCCTTCGAGAAAACCACATAGTGCCCGCTTGTCGGCCTCTACGTCCGCGCTTCCCCTCTATAGTTTCTTCACCAAGGAGATAGTCAGTGAGATGTCAAGGCACTCTTTTTGGCCTTCTTGATTTTCTGATTTGTTGGGGCTCAACGTTTTGAGGTGGCGTTCTGAATACATCTTTCTCGTGTATTCCCCATTATCATCCCTGTCCTCTATTACGGAACCTTCTAATTCGTCATTGTAAATTAGCGGGTCTTCATCATCTGCAATTGCAGGTAGTGGGTCTGAATGTCTATTTGATACAACTAAACTTCCTCCACGTAAGGATCTGTGAGCGATTGAATTTCTTTGAAAGTATGGAACCCGGGATGAGCCATGATTCTCCCACCGGCGTTCTTCGAGGAAAGTTGAATAAATTCTCGTGGGAGTAGCATTTATCGAGGAACATAGTAGAGATCGCACACAGTGGACAGAAGGCTTTAAGACTTGCTCCCAATTTTCTATAAGCAAACTCTTTCATTTGAGATTCAGCTGTATCGCTCGCCAGAGTGTTCCATTAAGCCTTTCCACCTGACCGTTCCCCTAGGGATTATATGGTTTCGTGCGAGAAGTGGCAATGTAATAATTTTATGGAAACGAGCCTCTGTCGCTGTGTATATACAAAGGCTGATTGTATTCGTAAAAAAGATATCTTAGACACAATCCTATAAATTTACAACTCAATCCTATAAATTTTATTAATATTTTCATATTGATAATGAATATTTAGCTACGCTGTTTCCTAAGAGGTCGTAGAAATGCTGATTTATATTTTCTACTACTATGGGAGGTGGAAGATGTGCCTTCCTTAGTTTTTCCTTTTTTTGTTTGGAAACTTCATGAGAGAGTGGACATAGTGATGAATTTAATTTCCTTTTCTTCCTACTCTTTTGAAGTATCCACTCAGTTTCTCTGGCTAATTCCTCTTCGTTAGTCTCATATTGGATTGCTTCAGAAGGATTTTTAGCTTGGGATTATTTATGTAACTGACTCTGAAGATTTTCTATTTGACTTTCGAAGTCATCTGCAAGTTTTTCCAACTTCTCGCGTTTTTTTCCTCTAAATAAAACAGATGCTCTGTGTCTGTTATAACTGTAATTTCCTTTGGTGAGGCCAAATTAACTAATTAACTATATTTCTCCACACAAAATATGTGTAATTCCTGGGTCATACCTGGGCTGCGATCGCAATGCACCATGATCGATCAAACTGCGATGACAGCGCTTTACTTAAACACAAACTAATGCAAAATGGTCGATGCAACCGTTCACAATGGAAGTAAATCAATTACTGACTGACTCCCTCTTTACTGAACTCTCCTTCGCTGCTTCTCGTTTCTCTTTCTCCCCTCTTTCTTTATTAATTCTATAATATTTAATCATCACAGGTGAATATCTTTTCTTCGAGGGCTTCTTCTTGAAATTGACAACAACTTCTATCACTGTCCACATAGAATTTGAACACTGCAAATATTTTTTTTTTCTTTAATGGAGATTGCGAATTGTGTCCATAGCTCTCTTTCTCAACATCGGACACAAAAAAAAAGTTCTATAGGTGCATGGTTTGCGGATTACATCGTTTGAAGAGTTCAAAGTTTGCCTCAACAAGTCCACACGTAACCACGCTCGTAAGATTTCTTAATCTTATTTCTGGACATTAAACGAGCTATTATAACTTTTGCTTATGCGAGGGTTCTGTAAAAGTTCAGCCTGACTATGAACGTTGGAGTTCGCCTGACTATGACCGAAGCGTTTCGGTAAATTCCAAAATGGTTACATATTTAAAGTATTTTTTAAAGAAATTTTGGAAAAAATCTGCCTTGAAACAAGTTTTCAGTAGAGATTTTATTTCACGTATTCAGTAGAGATTCTTCTTCAAGGCGGGCATAAACTCAAGCTCCAGCGTTTTTTTTGTTTTCCACTGTAAAATACCAGTTAACAAGTTGATTACATTGTAATCGATCTGGTCTATTTTCAGCATTATTAACAGTGGTTACTTCAGATAGACTATTTATTTTGTTTTCTTCAATAGGGTCTGATTTTAAGATTCGTTTGCGGTTTAATACATGTTATCTTTCTCGCAAGCATTTGCTTGTACACTATGCATCCCTTATAACTGGGA
The DNA here is from genome assembly GCA_910589475.2 of Bembecia ichneumoniformis. Taxonomy (NCBI): domain Eukaryota; kingdom Metazoa; phylum Arthropoda; class Insecta; order Lepidoptera; family Sesiidae; genus Bembecia; species Bembecia ichneumoniformis. The sequence goes on from OU342530.1 coordinate 18,233,181, forward strand.
AGTATCCTGATTTGTGGAAATTGTCCAGAGTTACTCCGATCCCGAAGAGTAGCAAAAGATCTCTGGTAGAGGAATATCGCCCAATAGCGATCCTATGTGCGCCAGCTAAAGTTTTTGAGTACATCCTGCATAAAGAGATATATAGACAGGTGAAACAACAAATAGGCGAAGAGCAACATGGCTTTAGGCCTGGTCGCTCGGTAAATACGAACCTTTTAAGCTTGGTTGATTATATCTCGGATGCTATGGATCATGGCTCACAAGTAGACGTTATTTATTTCGACTTTCAAAAAGCTTTTGATAAAATTGATAACGACATATTGCTACAGAAGTTATGCGCTCTTGGCTTTTCCACTGGTCTCCTCAAATTTATGGCGGACTTTTTGAGGGGCCGACGGCAATATGTTAGGTATGGGATACATGTTTCGCAGCCCTATTACACCCAATCTGGTGTTAGCCAGGGCTCTATCACTGGCCCTTTATTATTATTTCTATTGATGGTCCATGATCTACCTAAAGTAATCAATACAGCCAAGTGTCTCTTATATGCTGACGATCTTAAGCTCTTTCTGGAAATAAAATCTCCCAGAGACTGCCTCAGCTTACAACAGGACATAAATCGTATTTGCCTATGGGCTGTGACGAATAAAATGACATTTAATGTAACTAAGTGTAATGTAATGACATTTGACCGTAAAAGAAATTCAATTGATTATAACTATTATCTTAACAATTTATGTATAAATCGAGTAAATTATATTAAGGACCTAGGTGTAAAATTCGACCGTACCCTGTCTTTTCACGATCATATATCGGATCTAGCCAAAGAGTCCTATCGTCGGCTGGGCTTCGTCTTGCGAAACGCCAGGGATTTTGAAAATCCGTTAGTTGTTAGAACTTTATATGACTCGTTAGTTAGAAGCAAACTAGAATCTAGTGCGTGTGTGTGGAATCCGCATCACTTTACCTACACGCGGATGCTGGAAAAGGTTCAAAAAGTGTTCCTTAGGTCGCTGTACAAGAAACTCTACGGCTATTACCCGTGCATGTATCCGACTAAATTCTTGCTTGGACAGCTCGGCTATAACTCGCTGGAAGTGAGAAGATTGATGGATCAGCTCACTACTTGCTACAAGGTGCTCAGAGGATCGGTCGATTCCTTGCACCTGCATGATTTATTGTGCACCTTGTTCGTGCCAGACGGACCCGGAGTTTTGGGCAATAGGCGCGGGGAATTGCCCAAATTGTTTAACGTGGCTGTCAGCTGCACCGTGGCGCGCTCCATGTCTCCACTGATCCGTACCCGCCGCCATTTCAATGCACTCCTTACCACCAACCCTGACATTGATATTTTTTGTGACAATTGGTCTACTGTAATTAAAACTTTTCGGACATATTGTGAAAATTTAATAGACCAATGGGACAAAGGCATGTAAGCCGTTAGTTTAATTGACTAATATTGTAATGTAGGATATATTTTTCTTATTATTGATTATTATTATTATTATTATTATTATTTTTTTATCATATTAACTACGAAGATATGTATTGTGAGATAAATGTTAGTGGACCTCTCCGTTTTTATCTCAATAAAGAATTTGAATTTTTGAATTTTTTGAATAACTAGCAGGATGACTGCCTGAGCAAAGAATGCACACCGCGGGGGTGTTTCTATCTACTGGGCACAAATTATGGGGGGCAGCACATTTTACGCATCTGTTGGGACGCATGCAATTATTTTTTGAGTGGCCATATTGTTACATCTTGTGCACTGTACTATTTTTCTTCTTCTTTCAGACGTAAACTACTTTCGAATTAACAGATATTCTCACGCTCGTAAGATTTCTTAATCTTATGTCTGGACATTAAACGAGCTATTATAACTTTTGATTATGCGAGGGTTCTGTAAAAGTACAGCCTGACTATGAACGTTGGAGTTCGCCTGACTATGACCGAAGCGTTTCGGTAAATTTCAAAATGGTTACATATTTAAAGTATTTTTTAAAGAAATTTTGGAAAAAATCTGCCTTGAAACAAGTTTTCAGTAGAGATTTTATTTCACGTATTCAGTAGAGATTCTTCTTCAAGGCGGGCATAAACTCAAGCTCCAGCGTTTTTTTTGTTTTCCACTGTAAAATACCAGTTAACAAGTTGATTACATTGTAATCGATCTGGTCTATTTTCAGCATTATTAACAGTGGTTACTTCAGATAGACCATTTATTTTGTTTTCTTCAATAGGGTCTGATTTTAAGATTCGTTTGCGGTTTAATACATGTTATCTTTCTCGCAAGCATTTGCTTGTACACTATGCATCCCTTATAACTAGCAGGATGACTGCCTGAGCAAAGAATGCACACCGCGGGGGGTGTTTCTATCTACTGGGCACAAATTATGGGGGGCAGCACATTTTACGCATCTGTTGGGACGCATGCAATTATTTTTTGAGTGGCCATATTGTTACATCTTGTGCACTGTACTATTTTTCTTCTTCTTTCAGACGTAAACTACTTTCGAATTAACAGATATTCTCACGCTCGTAAGATTTCTTAATCTTATTTCTGGACATTAAACGAGCTATTATAACTTTTGCTTATGCGAGGGTTCTGTAAAAGTTCAGCCTGACTATGAACGTTGGAGTTCGCCTGACTATGACCGAAGCGTTTCGGTAAATTCCAAAATGGTTACATATTTAAAGTATTTTTTAAAGAAATTTTGGGAAAAATCTGCCTTGAAACAAGTTTTCAGTAGAGATTTTATTTCACGTATTCAGTAGAGATTCTTCTTCAAGGCAAGCTCTGGCGTTTTTTTCGTTTTCCACTGTAAAATACCAGTTAACCAGTTGATTACATTGTAATCGATCTGGTCTATTTTCAGCATTATTAACAGTGGTTACTTCAGATAGACTATTTATTTTGTTTTCTTCAATAGGGTCTGATTTTAAGATTCGTTTGCGGTTTAATACATGTTATCTTTCTCGCAAGCATTTGCTTGTACACTATGCATCCCTTATAACTAGCAGGATGACTGCCTTATCTTTCTCGCAAGCATTTGCTTGTACACTATGCATCCCTTATAACTAGCAGGATGACTGCCTTATCTTTCTCGCAAGCATTTGCTTGTACACTATGCATCCCTTATAACTAGCAGGATGACTGCCTGAGCAAAGAATGCACACTGCGGGGGTGTTTCTATCTACTGGGCACAAATTATGGGGGGCAGCACACTTTACGCATCTGTTGGGACGCATGCAATTATTTTTTGAGTGGCCATATTGTTACATCTTGTGCACTGTACTATTTTTCTTCTTCTTTCAGGGTCTTCTATTACCACCCTTTGGTAGTAAATGAATTTGATATCTTTGACCAGTTTGTTATTTTCATGTGGGGCCAGATTAACAAAAATGTATTTAAGGGCTCTTTTGTTCCTGGTTTTCTTGCTGTGACTATTTCGCCTAGCATTTTATTAGCTGTATTTTCTATTGCTTTAATAATTGCATCCTTCGGTGTACGAAAATAGAGAAGTTTGATTACAATTCTCATACATTTTTGGTCCTTGGGAGTGAATGTATGGCCTATCAACCCCCTCAAACAAAGTTTTGTACTTATCAACAGTACTAGAAGATATGATTAATTGGTTTCTGGACACGAGTTTTTTGCCTCCTTTTTGGTTCATTAATTTTAAATAGCACTTTTTCATCAGGGGAACGCATTCTTTTTTGTTTTGGTATGCGTTGCCACTGAGCATTTGGGTTATGACAACCAGTGTCACCGGATTCCATTTTTTTTATTTGTAAGAAGTTGTGTCCCAATTGTGTGTTTTTGTTTTAGTTCACTGGTATCAGTTAGTGATGCCGAACTTTGGCGGTTGAAGAAACCCGGGCATAATATTTGTTGGGTCAGCATTTTGATTGATTTAGACATAGGTAGCATTCTTCGGCTTCACCGGTACCTTCCCGGGGTAAATTCTCTTTGAGTCCTGCTTCCATGTTAGTTTGTTATTTTTGTCTCGAGGGTTTTCTTCCCCTAGCCAGAAGATTCGGTTAAAGCGCCGAAGATTCGCTTTTGCACTTCATATTTAGCTGCTATGGTCCGAGGTAGGTGGATTGAGCGGAACTCGTTACGACGTCACTAGACGGTATCTAAGATACGCTACTGGTATCTTAGCATTTTATAGGTATGAATTCCCTGGCAGAACCCACCTCACTAAGACCAAACACTTGACTACCCCGACTAAATAATGTTTGCTCTGTTATTTTTTTTTCATTAGACTTTTGGAGCTCGACAATTTCTGCTTTAGCCATTAAACCAGTAGCAGCTTTTAAATTGAGGCCAAATATTTGTTTCAAATTATATACAATTGCTTTATAAGAGGCACATTTTTTCTTGAGATACTTAAATGTTTTGTAGTTCTATTTTCTTCAACTTTTCAGCAAAATTCTGTTTAGCTGCAGTTTGATTCGGAACTGCTTACTTCTTCAGACAATGGTTTTAATACTTCCGATTTTGTTTAATTCCTATTTTTATGTAATTCCTAAAATAACTATCAATAAAGTTATAAGTACTTATACTTGGTAATTCAACTTACATTATCGTATGGTAGTGTAGATTTTTTTAGCTAAGTTCGTCTTGGCTTTGTGGTATATTTATGCTCTTCTTTGAATTGTACAGAACATATTCGTAAATAGTTCGAAGGAAGCCACGTTTCTTCGTCGGGATTTTTCTGTAAAAATTTAATCCACAACTCCCTTTTTTCATGGCCTGGCCGAGGGAACCTTGAAATTCAAAAAATAATATACAGGGTGGAATTTTGTAATGCCACCTGAAGGGAAAGTACTCTTAATACTGTAGATAGAAAATTTTACACAAAGAAAACATTCTTTTATTTTTGAAAAGAAAGAAAACTACATTCAAAGATTTTCGAAAATTCGCTTGCCACACCCGGGAATCGAACCGACTAAAATCTGTAAAAATTACACCCTGTACTATTATTGTATCGATCATTAGTATCAATTATAAGGATGAAATCTCTCTAACAAACTTGATAACCACTCGAGTGAATCCTGTTCGTGTTCATGAAACTAACAGTCAACTAAGATTTTCTTTCAACGTTTGGTGCGGAATTATGAGAAATATGGTTGTGTTAGTCCACGTGTACGAAGGTCATTTAATTAAATACTCAAGTATCTTGAAATACTCGATCTCTTAAGAAATGAATTAAATAGTTTCCCCGAGGAAGAGCGAAACCAAATAATTCTACAGCAAGATGGAATTTCAATAAATTTTTTAATTAATTTTTAATTATTTATTATTTACAACAAAATGGACTAAAACACAATATTTTACATAACTGAACCACTCTTTTGCCACAGCAATGTACGCTATACATACTTTCTCCGTCGCTTCTATACGCTATACATATATGCCACCACTTATTTTGTCTTCTATGGTAGGGTATCTGTAAAAGTTGTAGGTCAGTATTTATTGATCGTAGGCAGTATAGGTACTCACAATGACACCAATTCCAAATTTTTTTCCGATTCTTGTCGACTATAATTAGCACCACCTTTCTTTTTCATTTATTGAAAACAATTCATGCAATAACACGAAAGACGAAATAACATTAACAATACGCCCTATTGTCCGCGAGTTAACGTAATAAAAAATAGGTAAAATACAATTGCATCAAGTCGCGTAGATACGCGAATTAATTGCCCGCGAGTTGACGTATAACCCAATTAAGGCGCTTTTAAGAGCCGATGACCTTGTGCGAGTAGGCGGAGCTAATGTTGTTCAAAATGACACAGAAGACCACCGTGAAATAACAGCATATACGTGCTGTTGTGTTTCGGTGAGTGAGTAAGGGATGCCAGAGCCCATTTCCTTATCCCCTCCTAATCCCTTATCTTTAATCCTACTGTAGTCGGCAGCGCACTTGCAGCACCTGTAGCGTTGCTTGTGTTATAGGCGACGGTAGCCACCTACCATCAAGTGGACCGTCAGCCTGTCTGTCGACATAACATAAAAAAAAAATGAAATAATTTTTATGAATAACATATTCATTTGGATAAGGATTAATATCATGTTTATAAAAACGCCTAATAAAGCATTATTTTAGAACAAATTTGATTACCATAAAAAAGGTTATAATAAGTCAAATTTAAAAGATAGATATATGCTGTCCCGGACTTTTGTTTTAGAACTTTTAAAGGGGAACAATTCCGTCATACATAATTTTTACGTAACTCGGAAGTTCTCAAAAGGGGATAAATTTTCCCGATTTTGCAACATTTTTCAATGAAGCTCCGCTCCTATTGGTCTTACCGTGATGTCATTGTCATATAGCCTATAGCCATCCTCGATAAATGGACTATTTAAAATAAAAAGAATTTTTCAATTCGAACCAGTAGTTCCTGAGATTAGCGCGTTCAACCAAACAAACAAACTCTTCAGCTTTATAATAAAAAGAATATAACTTATTTCTCAGTCTCGTTTCGGGGTTCATATTTCATTCAACAATAGATTCAAAGAAATATACAATATTTAATATTAAATACAACGTCCATTGGTGTCAAGAATTCTACTTGCGCGTTTTTACAGAGTCAGCAAGACGCAACCTTACTTTTGCTTACTGGTTACCTTTTGCGTATTGTGTGTCGCAATCACATGAATTGTTACTAACAAAAATTACGAGTTTTCTGTTTTAATTTTAATAACGTTTTCATTTACGTCACAATAATGCTGACGAAACGTTAAGGTCAACGTACGCAAATTGTTTTTTAGGGTTCCATACGTCCGTATAAAAAAAAAGGAACCCTTATAGGATCACTCGTGTGTCCGTCTGTCCGTTGCTCACAGTCAATTATCTTCGAATACTACATCGATTAAGTTGAAATTTGGTACACATATCAATTTCTGTGACCCAAACGCAGAGGTGAATAGATGAAATCTGTATATGGGAGGTCATTTTTGGGGGGAAGGTGGAAAATTTTTGAAAACTGCATCGTGTGACATATCAAATGTTGTTGTGAAGATCTTAAATGTATTTTTTTTTGTAATTTTAAAATAAATAGTTTCCAAGTTATTCAAGGAAATAGACGAAAATTGACCCCCCCCCCCCTCTATCTCAGAAACTACTGAACTTGTCCTAAAATAAAAAATAAAAATACAGAAATTACAGTTTTCTACTTATAGATTATAGGAAAACCTATAAGAAGTCGATGATATTAAAATAACATGGTAAATCACTCAATATTGTGCGGATAGGTAACATCGTACGGAACCCTCTTCGCGCGAGTTCAGCTCGCACGTGTCCCGTTTTTTATATTCAATATTATAAATAGACTAGCCCTTCCACGCGACTTCGCCTGCATATCTTTATAATATAAAAATCTATTATTATAAACTAAACAAAAAATAAAATGTGTATGTAACTAATAGATTATGCTTAGGGCTTCGCTCACACCGTGGCTATACTTTTAGCATTCTTATACCCGTCGTAACTTTTAAAAGAAAGGTCCTATTACAATAATTTAAACAGTTATTTACATTTACACAATCAACTTTGATTATATGAAACTATTTATTTGAATATCCAGGAGGTTGATAGTGCATCTTTTCATTAGCTACTAGGAAACCCACCGAGTTTGGCGTTGCTAATGTTGTCACCTACCATCAAATGGACCGTCCGCCTGGCTGAAGACCTTAACATAAAAAAACTTATACTTCAAGGCAAAGAATTGTTCATGACGACACACAGCAGGCACCTTAAGAAATAAACGCATAATTATTTATTAAATTGTTCATCAACAAAAGGAATAAAGCATTGCGGCGTGGTGAGGAGGGGCGTAAGGCCCCTCCTACTCACGTCGAGTGTATATGAACCGTTGAACACTCCTGCGCATTATTCGAGTTTTCATTCGCTACGGTAGCGACCGCTAATACATATTGTAGTCTTTATGGTAGCGCTATAATTCTGTCGAGCGCTCCCGACGAACCGTCGCGTTTTTTTTTTTAATAATAAAATTAATTAATTGCATAATAATTAGTGTGCGTCCTCATACTGCAGAGACTAAAAACAGTGACTTATCAGAACTGAGAAGATGATCGTTAACCAGAGTGCAGTAAGTCCTTTTTCAAACTTATATTTCTGTTACTGATTTCGATATTTTTGGTCGGTATAATGATTTAAAATATAAATTGTCGTCGAAATTGGATATTTACTTTAATGTTAAGAAAGTTATATAAATTTATTAATAAATTGATATATTATATAATTTATATAATTAATACTGCACACGGTAATATTTTAAAGAGTTTGTTGAACACCGGCCTCCGGTTTTCGGAGTCGAAATTTTAAAAATCCCATCTTACGTTATAAAATAATTAATAAACCTATAAGTATCCCAAATTTCAGCTTTCTAGAATTAGTATTTATGTATATGTGTTGAAGTCAATCATGACAAATGATTTTATAAATTTACCGCTTGAATAATCAGTATAGTACCCGGCAAACTTCTTGGTGGGGGAAAGTTTGCGCATGGTACACTGAAGTTGTTTCATTGAAAAACGCTATTTTTTATTACTGGGTTTTTATTGAGTGAACTAATAACGTTTTAGTTGGTGGTATAGAGAGAAAAGAGATCACGAGAGACAAAGAGACCTATTTTTCGTTTATGCGCATTCAAGGTCGTTTGTCCAAGAAGCTACTATACCAGGTGGACAATCACACTAACATACATAACTAAGTGCCTTTGCTCGGCAATTAGCTCCCTTCCTAATGTATTATACTAACAATATTGAGGAAAACTAGTATTTCACAAGAGTTTATGTTGTCATTGTCATGTTGTCAAAAAAAAAACTTATTAACAAAAAAAATTAAAAAAAAAAGTCGTTCAAAAAGTGTTCAAAAAGTCGTTCAAAAACTTTAAAAAAAAGTGTGTGTGTACTCTGTACCATTGTATAGCAGTACCTACCAAATCTTTATAGAGCAAGTGGACTTAGTTCGTTTACTCTACTAGCTATATAAGGTCTCTGATCTATGTCAGAGGAACCCTAGCCGGTAGAACAAAAAAAAAAAAAAAAAAAAAAAAAAATTAAGTAAAAGGCTTATACTTAATCCTACACAATGCAGCATTTGTGGCGTTGCTTGGTTATTAAGCGACGGCAGACACTTACCGTCAGTGGAACGCCAAGGGAGCAAAAATTACATCAAAATTTACACTACAAATATGACTAAAATTAGCATAGCATAGCATAGCAATCAAATTAGCAAAAATTTTTTATTCATAATTATCGCCAGACAAAGAAATATGCCATTTGTGGCTTCTTTACCAACTATTAAATGTGTCCAGGTTTAGGATAAGCATAAAAAACTCATTTTGGTTATCGAATATGGGTCGTTGTATATGAATATTTTATTAATTCTTAGTACTACTGTACTCAACAACAGGCGTGGAATCCTCCTTTCTCATGTCCCTATCTGAGGTCCAAAAGGTACCCTGAAAACGGATATATGTGTCAATTTAAAAACAAATAAAAAAACGGGACAAGTGCGAGCTGAACTCGCGTGAAGAGGGTTCCGTACGATGTTAGCTATCCGCACAATATTGAGTGATTTACCATGATATTTTAATATCATGGACTTCTTATAGGTTTTCCTATAATCTATAAGTAGAAAACTAATTTCTGTATTTTTAAAAAAGAATTAGGTTCAGTAGTTTCGGAGATAGGGGGGGGGGGGGGTCAATTTTCGTCTATTTTTTTGAATAACTTGTGGAAACTATTTATTTTAAAATTACAAAAAAAAAAATACACTTAAGGTCTTCACAACAAGACCTTCCATTTGATATGTCACACGATGCAGTTTTCAATTTATTTATTTTTATTTTCCACCTTCCCCCCAAAAATTACCTCTCATATACAGATTTCATCTATTCACGTCACCCTCTGCGTTTGGGTCACAGAAATTGATATGTTTACCAAATTTCAACTTAATCGGTCTAGTAGATTCCGAGATAATTGACTGTGAGCGACGGACACACGAGTGATCCTATAAGGGTTCCGTTATTTTATTTGGACGTACGGAACCCTAAAAACACAAAATACTTGGTGAGATCTGTTGTCTATATTAAACAATCAACTTTATCGTAAACTTTAACGTAAAGTTAATAGAATATTATGTAATTTTAACCTGTTCTTAGGCATTTATACAATCTTTATTGCTAATATATTTTTGCCAGGCGTTGAGTTTTTTTTTATTATTAGATGATCCCTCGGGAGTGGTACTTCTTTTCTGGATGAAAGGCACTCTATGTCCTTCTCCTCTTAATAACTTGTATGCAAAATTTGATGGTAATAGATAAATTTCGAAGATTAGCAATTGTGAACGAACGAACATTAAATTTTTATATGAACTTTGGATACGAAAAAGGCAGTTTTTCCTATTATTCTCTAAAAAAAAAAATGAGCCATCACGGGACGCCTGGTAGATGTGAAACATCGAGTCAAATAAAATGATGACTGTTTATTTATTTATTTAACGTTTATTTTTATTGAATACAAAAATTTTAATATTTATTTCTAGTTGCAACAACCACCAATAATCACAACTAGACTGTATATGTATATACCATCGTATAGCGTGGTGACGCGTCGCGTCGCCAGGGACTGCGTCGCCACGCCATCAATCAGTTTCACCCGCGCCTATAAATGTTTTACATCAAAAATCCCCGGAGTTTAACGTATCCATATTTGTAAAAATAAAAATGCGCTTCATTTTTATTTATCTATAAATATAAATATTAATATAATATATAAATATAATATAAACATCTTTTGAGAAAGTCTGATACACGACTAGTAGTGAATGATCACCTAAATCTAGGTCATGTGGTGCTTAAAATTTTTTTTTTTTACATTAATTAATCTGTATTTCTTACAGACTGTATGTACACTGTATAACACAGATTTTATCGTGACTCTTGCAGAAGAGCGTGAGCGCTATTGTGTATTCGTGCTCCTTTAGCCATTCACCTGCAGCTCACTAGCTGGCTATTAGCTGATTAATGTTTTGTAGCATTTACCAAATATACCTACTCGTCATCAAAACTTAAATGCCCAATGATGTGAGTTTAGTTTATATGCAAATAAAGAAAAAAGAAAAGAGCCTTACATGGGTCGCTTATGATGTGCAACATCTGACATGTAATAAAATCAAATCAAATCAAAATATTTATTTATCAATTAGGTTTCTCCAAGAAACTCTTATGATCGTCATTTAAATTTACCAGGGTTTCGGAAAAAAGCCAAGATGACGATCCTGAGAAAAAACCCCGAAAGAAACTCAGGATACTAATCTTTTTGTCATCTTTAAAATATAAAAATTACAACAATTATATATATACACTTAATACTTAAACATAGTATGAGTACCGAATCCAGGCTTTAATTCCAGGCTTCATTGTCACTTAAATTTCACTTAATCTCACCTTGATAATAAGTGAAATTAACATTATATCAAAAAATAATATGATTCTGATTTTTCGTAACCAAGAATATTCTCGTTAATGAAAATTGGATTTTATTTAATTAAGACTAGAAGAAATACAATTTTTAATTAAGACAGTTCAATTTGGGGGAGAGCGGAATAGACTTGTATTTCAGAGTATTTTTTTTTTATATAATTGGGGGATTTGTACATTTTACCCCTTGTTCGTCTTTAACTTATGCTTTTATTATTTAATTTTTTATGTATACATTTATGTTCCTTTATGCAGTTTGTTACTATTAATCTAGAATCATAATTTTGTAAATTAAATGCATAAATCAAACATTCTGTCATATAAAGTTTTCAATATTTTTACAGTAATTGTTACATTTACTAAAAAAAAATGATTTCATTTAGTTGAAAAGTATTGGTTCAAGTGACAATGTGCAGACCATGCAATTTCGCAATTGAACATAATTATGAACTAAGCACTAAAATGCGGTCAACCTTTACCTATGCATAAATAATATGAATTGTGAAATAGTAATTATTTTCAATTTCACAATTTTTTTGTCGCCGAAAATATAGACCAACTTTATTTTCGTCACAACTCGCTTAGTTTTGATGCTAGGGAGTCTTTTAAGTAAAACAAAAATAAAGGTTTCTTTTTGAAGCTCTTTAAGATAGGTTCCATGGCATGGGTTCTCCCTGAAAATTGTTTGTTTTTTGGTTATGTCACGTGGCAATTTTCGATTTTGATGAATAAGACACAGCATTCTTTTTTATAATCTATATTTTTACTATGACAGATTTTTTTGATAAAATACTTACTTTTTGAGCTATTCGCTAAAACCGTCTGAAAACATGCTTTTAGGTTGAAAAATTTACACATTCACTAGCGAATAAGTTGACTTGAGTATTGACTTTCAGTAAAAATTTTATAGAAAAAGTCTTAGAATTAGTCAAACTATATCCAATGAGACATTTTTCACCGCCGAGAAGACGTAATGGTATCCACTACCAGTATAAAAGCAAACCCCGGCATAGTATTGTTTGAATTTTTGAATGTTTTGTATTTTGACGAGGCCTTTTGTGTTAAACTTTTTTTTTTTTTTTGAAAAATTTCAGAGATGACTGTGATAAAAATTAATCTATTGGATTTTCTACTCGTCAAAAGAGGGCGATAGAATTGATTAAATGTCCCACAATATAATGTTCGTACTTTTGAGTACGAACCTTCCTCTCACTCACAAAGCATAGCATTATAAGGAAAATTGAGAGTTATTCGATCGGGTCCATGTCTTGATAGGAAGTCAGTGTGGCGAAGCTGAGCTGAATTCGCCACCTCTTACGCTAAGGCTCATTTCAGTTAATGCTCTTAGTATTTGAATGTACTGGACAATGACTTTCTCCCATTCACCTCTGACCTCTTTTTGGTGATGAATGTAAAATTATAAATTAATTTAAGCTTTTAGTATCTTAGAAATGCACAAAAAATTTGTACACATTTTTAAGTACTAGGTACACCTCTATTTGTCTAAATATTTTCACTTTTTCAAATAATCGTATTGTCGGCACGACCGCAATGAACTTTTGTACTATTTTTATTTTTATTCTAGTATTTTAATATCCTTTGTTATTCTAGTGTTTACACTGTTCTAATTTATGTCTAATTGTTGTTCTTAGTTTTTGTAATAAATTTGTATGAAAAATAGCAAAAGTTAAGCGAAGTTGGTTTTATGGTAGCCAAAATCGGGCATTGAATATTATATTTGCTCGTTTTTGGCGATCAAAAAACGAACTCGTGTTCTATTCATCGTTGGGTACCTGCGTCCTGAAAGAAGAACGGGATTGTTGCCTGTTTATCAACTGGAGTCGTATTCAGTTGTGATTTACTGTACAGTTGTACAGCAAATCAGGAGTATGTATAGTATCTCACTGCTGAAAAACTTTGAGCAATCTCTGTCGTCTTTGATTTAGCCGAAAAAGGCATTCGTTATCAACAGTTATTCGCTGAAAAAGCTTCGGCTAGCAACGGATAAACAAATGTCATAAAATGTAGCAATTGATAAAAGACATTGCTGTTTATTATAATAGGGGATCGGACAGTAATCAGATTAAAATCTAAAATGTACTTAGAAAGAAAATATATAATTTTTTACGATTATTTATCGAATAATAATTTAATATAATTCATTTAAATATTTTTAAATGAAGAAATAAAATTTTATTATTTACAATATTTTTAATCTATACTGAAACACGAATCACAGTGCGTGACGTCATTTGTGGGCAATCATTGTCTTATTTATGCCAATGCAGCTGTTTTGTTATGATATGACCACAAATGACGTTAGGCGCTCTCAGATGAACTACCGTGGTGTTTTGGCGGCATTTTCAAACAAACAATATTAAAACATGATTTTGAGTACATAAAAGGCTATAAATAAATAAAATAGTATTTTTTATGGGAATAAATATCCACGAAGATTAATTTAAAACACTTTCTGAAAATTTGTCCGATCCCCTATTGTAATGTATATTATTTAAAATAAATAAAAACATTCAGTATCTTAAATATCTTGCAAGAGACTTCTTTTGGCCCTTTCAAAATCAAATTCCAATGGAAATATACTCGTACAATAAAGAAATAATCAAGCATCAGTCCCAAACAACCCCATCAGTCCAATTTGTACATCACTTCTGTTCAACTACTCCTTAAAATTTTATTCTACATCTAGTTATTAATTGAGATAGTTGTGGATATCCATATTATTATTATTTTGTAATTTATGCGTGTTTTGCGACTTCATAAAATGTTGTGCCTTCCTTTTTAATTTAATTTTTTTTTAAATTATTTTTAATCTAACAGGGAACTTAGTAACGTCTCAAACGCGTTCCATACAAAATCTGTTGAAACTTTACAAGCCCAACATTTTATAAATACTGGCGTGAAGTAGGTTTCTATGAATGTCACAAAAGATTTATTATTTTATGTCATAAAATGATTTTTCGTTCTAGGAATGTCGAAGTTTGTTGAAATATAAAAATGTAATTTTTGGTTTAAAAATAAAAATAGTGTGAATTACCTATATTTAAATGATTTATTTAATTTAACAAAATCTATGACAAAAATTTGTGAATATTTCAGATACCCATAGAAATTCATATAAAATTTGTAAATATTTTTAAGTACTAGGTATACCTATATATTATGTCTAAATAAGTATCTTTACTTTTTCAAGTAATCGCTTTGTGGGCCCGACCCCAACAATCTTTTGTACTATTTTTATTTTTATTCTAGTATTTTAATATCCTTTGTTATTCTAGTGTTTACACTGTTCTAATTTATATCTAATTGTTGTTCTTAGTTTTTGTAGTAAATTTGTATGAAAAATAGCAAAAGATGAGCGAAGTTGGTTTCTTTGGCGCTAAAATCGAGCATTGAATATTATATTTGCTCGCTTTTGGCGAACAAGAAACGAACTCGTCTTCTATTCATCGTTGGGCACCTGCTTTCGTGAACATGTCGAAATGTGAACAGGACACTCAAGAGGATTTTTATTGAAACATTACACTATACCTAGCAGTGGCAGGGAACAGTTCTTTCGTTTGTGGTTTGATCGGTCGATGTGATTCTCTTGTTGTAATCAAGAGATCATACCAACGGGTTGAATCACAGTTCGAAACCATCGAGCGCCGCCTAACATCTCACAGAATGTTGATAAACTCATGCCATTGAGACTCATGCCCACAGGTGGACCTTATTACTATGCTGTAATTAAACATCAGCAATCCTCAAGTCATTTCCTTCGATTGTGGTTCTACACGTCGATGTGTTACTCTTGTAGTAATTCAAATCAAGAGATCATATCAACGGGTTGAATCACAATACGAAATTACCGACGCCGTCTACTAAAGAACAGAAAAGGACTTTTTCGCCGGAAAGGAAAGCTGCCACGATATTTCGATCGGCATTTTATGAAGGATTTGCTTTGGAAAAAAAAAGGCTACACTGCGTTTTGCAGTCATTTGGGCAGCCTGTCTGGCGGCAGTAATCACCCCCTTCATTAAATAACAGCACGTGTGCTGTTGTTTTTCGGTGAGTGAGTAAGGGGTGTCAGGTCCGCAGCGCACTTGGAGGACCTCTGGAGTCATAGACCATCAGCCTGTCTGACAACTTTAATATAAAAAAAAACTATCCAATACGCGAGGAAACTTCTCGAGGCCGACACAAACAAAAAAGAATTGTATTTTTTTATTCTGGATATTTCAGTTTTTTTAATAATAATAATAATTAATTTAATATTACATAGATTTAATTTAATTTAATATACATGTAATAATTTAGTATTACATAGTACATCGACTTGGCTCACGAGGTGACCGCCATGTGGGACGTCGATTCGACAATTATCGTCCCAATAGTCGTCTCGGTGAACGGTCTTATAGCGAAGAGCCTCGACCAACATCTCAAGAGGCCCTGCTAGATGGCTGGATCAAGGGACAGATACAGAAGGCGGTACTTCTTGACACGGCACGAATTGTCAGGAGGTTCCTCACTCTGTAGCCCTAACCACCGGTAGCTTGGGCCTTGCCCCGCTACTAGTGGACACCTAATTTTAAGTTTTTTATAATATTTATTGTTTTTATATACATATTGTAAAAAATTTAGAATTAAGAAAAGAAATAAATAAGTGTATAATAATAATAATGATTTATTTGCTGAATATAGGTAATTACAAGGTGCAAATATTTTAAGAATATTATAATCTACCAACACTTATAAAACAACCTCATATATATTTAAATTTTTAAATTGGTTGTATATAGACAATGAGTTATCATTCGCATGTAATACCTAAGTACTTTATATAGATTAATATAACAAAAATCTTCAGCGTCATATTTTTAAATTTATTTAAGAAAATTACCCATTAAAATTTGAAATTGTGGTACACCATTGTGTAAACAAAGTTGCCAGCTATTTATTGGCGAATTTTTGTAAAATAATATCAGTCCCCTTTTTTTTTATTTAAATACTGTCTAAAATGTACTGTTTCGATTTTTTGACGAGAACTGTATTAATTTCTATTATTAATTTCTTGTAAATGAAAAGTGAAGGAAGTGTTAATATTCTATGTTTAAACATTGCTCTAATACGTCTCTTTTGTGCGTTGAAAACAAAATTTTTGTCAGACGAGTTTCCCCAGAACAGAAGTCCATACCTTAGCACAGATTCGACGAGGCCATAATATGCTAAATAAGAGAACCTCAATCCTTACAGTTTTAGATAATTCATGTAGGGCATACGCTTGTTTACTTAGTCGTCTTCTGAGACTATCAATATGAGATTTCCAATTTAATTTATTGTCAATTGTTATGCCTTTTTTTACGTTGGGAAATCCATCATAAATAACCAGCAGCGAAAGGGGGACGCTTTGGGTTATGCCGGACTCCTACCGGCTAAAACGCAACGACTTTATAGCGCGGCCGTAGATGGGCGGGGTCGTAGGAACGTTGTTGCACAACTTCGGCGACCCGCTACGGCTGTTCAGCGCGGGGAGAACTACGCTCCCTGTCGGAACCTCGACGTACCCGAAAGCGGAGGTACGCCGGCCATCTCGGGGACCTCACAACGGGCGGTAGTCTCCCCTTAGACTACCGCCCAGGTCCTGGTCAAGGGGGAAGGCGGCGGATATAAGTCATCCGCCTGCGCTCGAGCCTTCTCCGGCGGACCGGCGGATCGGTCCTCTCTGCCGACAATTGTTAGGCCTTAGAATTTTGTTATGTTGATTTCGTTTATAGTTTGATCTTCGTAATGTATGTCAAGATATGGTTTAGCGCGTGCTCTTTGGCTAAAATGCATGACATTTGTTTTAAGCAAATTAATTTTTAAATTATTGTTATTTAACCAAAATATAATCTTTCTTAAGGCAGAGTTAATGTCATTACTATAGGTTTCTTTGTCGCTGCATTTTATTATTTTATTCTGCATTTTATTATTTGCATTTTATTCTGCTATTCGAGACGGAGACAAATTCAACAAATCAAAGATTATAAAAATCGGTACAGTCGTTCTCGAGTTATAAATGGTGTAACTAACACGACTTTCTTTTATATAATTACTAGTACCCTCCCCCGGCTTCGCCCGAGGTGCGATTTTTATATACATAAACATTCCCCGTTTATCCCTCTTTCCATTAGTGAAAACCGAATTAAAATCGGTCCACCCGTTCACGCGCGATGCCGTGACCAAGGGAAATGGGGATTCATTTTTATATATAGACTAGCGACCCGCCCCCGGCTTCGTCTGTGGTGCAATTTTTATATATATGAACATTCCCCGTTTATCCCTCTTTCCATTACTGAAAACCGAATTAAAATCGGTCCACCCGTTCACGCGCGATGCCGTGACCAAGGGAAATAGGGATTCATTTTTATATATATATTTTTATATATATACTGATTCTGACTGGATTGACAGAATAATCTGGAATGATTCAGTGAGACAAATAGATTTGATTGAAAGACCACTTTCAAAATTTAGCTGGTTCCGGTGGACCCCCTGCACCTACATTTCTACCATATTCCCATTAGATCTAAGTATGGAAATTTGCGTTGCGGCTGAGTTTCAACCACTAATTGGGAGTTTTCTAAATGAAATAAGTGAAGGATTGGTATTTTTTTGTCACGCCAACGTAGACCCCCGTCGTGTCTCCCGTGGACCTCTAAGGGTCCATAAACAAACAGTTGATTTGGACATATTTAAACAATAGAGTAATCACGGATCATTGCACAATTTATGCTATTAAATGGAACATGCGTTTTTGCAATACATACCATCGATTTCAACATTACTGCTACGTACGTATAAATAAAAAAATTTGTGTGTCAGCTCTGACGCCAGATTGGACTTTACTCCTTTAAACGTGTAAAATTAAATAAATAAAATTTTGCGTCGTGTCAACAGATAACCGGATACCTAATTATTTTATATTATTTTGTTAAATTCTGCATACTCAGATGTCACCGTGTTCCAACAAAAGTTACGAAACTGATGTTACTAACGTTCAAATAGTCGTTTCTTCAATAAATGAGTATTTAATAAATAAAATAAAATAAAATAAATCTTGTTACAGGATTTTAATTTGTATACAGCAGTTACAGTACAAAGTATGTTCTACCCGCCAAGGGCATGCAAATATTTGTGTTTAATTGTTTGTAAACTAATATATTAATAAAGGAATTAATTATTCTTATTATAAAATTCTTTAACATCATAATAACAACAATCTAATAACCATTTTGTTAATGTTCTTGTAAATTTAGGATCCGGCAATTCTTTTATATTATTAGGTAGTTTATTGTATGTTTTAATTGCCATAACATAAACATTTCCATTAAATAGTTCTAATCTATAGTTCTCATTTGAAGAATGAAAACAAGTTTTAAGAGATGAGCTTAGAGACCTTTTAGAATAATTTAACCCTCTTAAATTTGATTTTTTTAATTATGATATTAAAATTCATCTAATAAGACTTTGACTAGCCCGTTGGATGAGTGGTTAGGGTGCTTGCCTTAAGACAAGGACTAACGTCATATCGAACACAATTTTTACCAAAATGAGCACAACCTAATAACCTATGAAATAAGTTGCAATATTGCACAACAAATTTTTGAAGCTTCTCGGAGATAACCGAACAGATTGAAAAATTGGAAGATTTTTCTTAAATATTGTGTATAAAAGTAACCGATTAAAACTTTAGTGCCGAACTTAAGTTAATTTGACGAGCCCGTTGGATGAGTGGTTAGGGTGCTTGCCTTAACGCTCTGTTCTAGGGTTCCCGGGTTCGATTCCCGGCAGGGTCAACTTTGAAAAATTAACTTTTCAAATTTGGCTCTGGTCTGGATTTGGAAAGTAGTGGCAGGGCACACTGCGTCTTCGCAGCCATTTGGGCAGCCCGTCTGGCGGCAGTAACCACTCCCTTACAGAAGACCACCGTGAAATAACAGCACGTGTGCTGTTGTGTTTCGGTGAGTGAGTAAGGGATGGCAGAGCCCATTTCCCTCCTAATCCCTTATCCTTAATCCTACTGTAGTCGGCAGTGCACTTGCAGCAGCTTTGACGTTGCTTGTGTTATAAGCGACGGTAGCCACCTACCATCAAGTGGACCGTCTGCCTGTCTGCCGACCTTAACATAAAAAAAAATCTTTCATTCCCTTGAAACTTTACATTCATCTTCCAAACACACTTCGTTTTTGCTCGTTTTTGCGAAGGACCTTTAGTATTAAACATAACAATCTGGCGGTATACTATTTTAGAGTACTTATACATAAAGAGAAATACATAAAACTTTTCTCTTTGAAACACGTACATGATATCCAGTACACGTCATTTATGTATCCTGATTCCTGTCCTGCCCACTTTACTAGAAAATGTCACATCTAAGTTACAACTTAGGTAAATGAGAAAAGGGATGCCAAAGGTTTTATATACAGTTCACCCACTGGTATAAATTCAACCATCAAAATTTCGAAAGTGGAAAATAATACATACCTAGTTATGCATCACGTGTCCATTATATGGTACATTCCTCAACATCGAACGAACGGACGCATAACTGCTGAATCGTAGTTTTAAGAATAGGCCACCTGCGTGTGGAC
This sequence comes from Bembecia ichneumoniformis, assembly GCA_910589475.2. NCBI lineage: Eukaryota > Metazoa > Arthropoda > Insecta > Lepidoptera > Sesiidae > Bembecia > Bembecia ichneumoniformis. Next base: position 18,253,334 of record OU342530.1, read on the forward strand.
TCGGGCGCCAACGGACGCGACGAGATAACAGTTCTTATTATTGTTAATTGTTTAGTCTAGCATCGTACGAGCCCAATGTATAACTGCTGACTCGTAGTTTTAAGAACAAGCCACCTGCGTGTGGACTTGCGCGCCAACCGACGCGACGAGCAAATACTCGTATCGACCGTCTAACTACATAATATGTTAGTTGTAGTTGTAGTTATTAGTATTAGGGTCAAAAATAGACTATTTTGTAATATTAAGCTTTTATTAATTATTAAGGTTTGGAGAATTTGCCCTTATACGAAGTTGCCTTAATGCGAACTTGTCCTTCTACTAAGAAGGCAGGTCACACTTAGACCATTTTCAAATAAAAATATAAAAAAATAATTGTTTTAAAAACATCTCTGAGCGCCTTCACTTGACAACCTACTAAACAAAAAAAAAAAGAAATTAGTTGATAAGTAGAGGAGAAAGAGATACCAAACCGTTTTCTACTTATCTATAGATGTAAACATTACAAAACCTTCTTATCTCTATGAAAATATTTATAATTAGAAAATGCACATTTTTAACGACAGACATTGATCACTTATCATGAAAAGTCAGTGCAACAAACAAACACGATCGCCACTAGCGAATAGAGTTCCCTTTCGTAAGCAGTTCCTGAACAGTGAACAGTGACCTCATAAGTCACGATAACGTTGGTCTATTTATTAGCGGATATGATGTCTGACTTTTCTGTATTTTTCTTATAAGAATGTGTGTCGGACAATACTTCAAATGTGATGCCGCTGATAGACAACTGCTAAGCCTTCAGACGTTGTGTGCCCTATAACTACTAAACATATGTGTGTATTGTTTTGTGATTAATCTGTAGACGAACACTATTGCTGCTCGTCGAAAGGATGTAAGATCTCACTACATTGTGGCCAATCATCTGTGGAAAAAATGTCTTGATTATTAATTAATCTTCAGAATTTCAGAACTGCAAGTCGTGTGACAACGGTCTTCGGCTGTGGTTTAACATGTTGATAGAATCCTCTTGTAATAAATGGTATCAAGCGATTCTGTTAACAAGTTAAATCACAGTTCGAAATCATCGGACGCCGAATCTTCTGAAGAACACGGAACGACTTAATCGTTACTTAAATTGTTTTATCTGAACATATTGGTTGAAAATAAGAAAAAAGAAATTATTTAAAATGCTTTTGTCAATATAACAATATTAATTTAACTATTCTAAAATTTCCTAATTTATCACAAAAATATAATATTGTACAAATTTTACCTGTCTAGTGAGTTTCGTTGAGTGAAACCAACTCCTTTATGGTGCTATGTAACTGAATTATGGTGCATTTAAAAAGTAAATTGAGTCAGCTCTGTTTGTGATTGCTGAACTATTCAGTGCCCCTTATGATGCCACTTGTGATTGCTGAATTATTCAGTGCCCTCTTGATTTGCTTACTGTCCAAACGAAAACAAATAAGAGTAGTCTACGAGGAGCAATTGACGTGATATTTTAAATTAAATATTAGGTATTACCTACTCTAGATTAGAAATTACAACGGGGTCTCCATACTATTATCGAAAGGTACATTGTTTTGACGACTTTGCAAAATTCGACCGATACATATCGTGCAACATTATATCAAGTGCTCAGGGCCCATTTTCAATAAAAACAGCAACTTTAAAACACAATGCAGACAATAACGTTTAACAATAAGTAAATACATATTTAATATTAAAATATAATGTGATTTATTCAATAAATGAGAGTTTAGAAAATGAAAACAAAGTAAAATAAAATAAATAAAGTAAAATGAAATAAAATAAAATAAAATAAAATAAATAAAATAAAGTGTTAAGGGAAAATTTTAAGCCTCGTAATATTCGTTTTTTTATCACGAATAATAAACTATTATATCTTTCACTCTATTATATTTGCATTCATCTTCCAAACACACTTATCGTCTGTGATATAAAAATAATAGCTTAATTATTAATTAATCTTCAGAATTTCAGAAATGCAGGTCGTTTGACAACGGTCTTCGGCTGTGGTTTTACTTCTTGATAGAACCTTCTCGTAGTAAATGGAATCGAGAGATTCTGTTAACAAGTTAAATCACAGTTCGAAATCATCTGACGCCGAATCTTCTGAAGAACAGGGAACGACTCTTCTGCCGGTAATGTAATTAGAATAGAAACTCATGTTAATCATGCCTTCACTTGACAACCTACTAAACAAAAAAAAAAGAAATTAGTTGACAAGTAGAGGAGAAAGAGATACTAAACCGTTTTCTACTTATCTATAGATGTAAACATTACAAAACCTTCTTATCTCTATGAAAATATTTATAATTAGATAATGCTCATTTCTAACGACAGACGTTGATCACTTATCATGAAAAGTCAGTGCAACAAACAAACACGATCGCCACTAGCGAATAGAGTTCCCTTTCGTTCCTGAACAGTGAACAGTGACCTCATAAGTCACGATAACGTTGGTCTATTTATTAGCGGATATGATGTCTGACTTTTCTGTATTTTTCTTATAAGGATGTGTGTCGGACGGGCTGACAATACTTCAAATGTGATGCCGCTGATAGACAACTGCTAAGCCTTCAGACGTTGTGTGCCCTATAACTACTAAACATATGTGTGTATTGTTTTGTGATTAATCTTTTGTTTTGTGTCTTAATTATTAATTAATCTTCAGAATTTCAGAACTGCAAGTCGTGTGACAACGGTCTTCGGCTGTGGTTTAACATGTTGATAGATCCTCTTGTAGTAAATGGAATCAAGAGGTTCTGTTAACAAGTTAAATCACAGTTCGATATTATCTGACGCAGAATCTTCCGAAGAACACGGAACGACTTAATCGTTACTTAAATTGTTTTATCTGAACATATTGGTTGAAAATAAGAAAAAGGAAATTATTTAAAATGCTATTGTCAATATAATTGTACAATATTAATTTAACTATTCTAAAATTTCCTATATTTTTCTTATAAGGATGTGTGTCGGACGGGCTGACAATACTTCAAATGTGATGCCGCTGATAGACAACTGCTAAGCCTTCAGACGTTGTGTGCCCTATAACTACTAAACATATGTGTGTATTGTTTTGTGATTAATCTTTTGTTTTGTGTCTTAATTATTAATTAATCTTCAGAATTTCAGAAATGCAGGTCGTTTGACAACGGTCTTCGACTGTGGTTTTACTTCTTGATAGAACCTTCTCGTAGTAAATGGAATCGAGAGATTCTGTTAACAAGTTAAATCACAGTTCGAAATCATCTGACGCCGAATCTTCTGAAGAACAGGGAACGACTCTTCTGCCGGTAATGTTATTAGAATAGAAACTCATGTTAATCATGCCTTCACTTGACAACCTACTAAACAAAAAAAAGAAATTAGTTGACAAGTAGAGGAGAAAGAGATACCAAACCGTTTTCTACTTATCTATAGATGTAAACATTACAAAACCTTCTTATCTCTATGAAAATATTTATAATTAGATAATGCTCATTTTTAACGACAGACGTTGATCACTTATCATGAAAAGTCAGTGCAACAAACAAACACGATCGCCACTAGCGAATAGAGTTCCCTTTCGTAAGCAGTTCCTGAACAGTGAACAGTGACCTCATAAGTCACGATAACGTTGGTCTATTTATTAGCGGATATGATGTCTGACTTTTCTATATTTTTCTTATAAGGATGTGTGTCGGACGGGCTGACAATACTTCAAATGTGATGCCGCTGATAGACAACTTCAGACGTTGTGTGTCCTATAACTACTAAACATATGTGTATTGTTTTGTGATTAATCTGTAGACGAACACTATTGCTGCTAGTAGAAATGATGTAAGATCTCACTACATTGTGGCCAATCATCTGTAGAAAAAAATGTGTTAATTATTAATTAATCTTCAGAATTTCAGAACTGCAAGTCGTGTGACAACGGTCTTCGCCTGTGGTTTAACATGTTGATAGACCCTCTTGTAGTAAATGGAATCAAGAGGTTCTGTTAACAAGTTAAATCACAGTTCGAAATTATCGGACGCCGAATCTTCCGAAGAACACGGAACAACTTAATCGTTACTTAAATTGTTTTATCTGAACATATTGGTTGAAAATAAGAAAAAGGAAATTATTTAAAATGCTTTTGTCAATATAATTGTACAATATTAATTTAACTATTCTAAAATTTCCTATATTTTTCTTATAAGGATGTGTGTCGGACGGGCTGACAATACTTCAAATGTGATGCCGCTGATAGACAACTGCTAAGCCTTCAGACGTTGTGTGCCCTATAACTACTAAACATATGTGTGTATTGTTATGTGATTAATCTGTAGACGAACACTATTGCTGCTCGTCGAAAGGATGTAAGATCTCACTACATTGTGGCCAATCATCTGTGGAAAAAAATGTCTTAATTATTAATTAATCTTCAGAATTTCAGAACTGCAAGTCGTGTGACAACGGTCTTCGGCTGTGGTTTAACTAGTTGATAGAATCTTCTTGTAGTAAATGGAATCAAGAGATTCTGTTAACAAGTTAAATCACAGTTCGAAATCATCGGACGCCGAATCTTCTGAAGAACACGGAACGACTTAATCGTTACTTAAATTGTTTTATCTGAACATATTGGTGTTACATTAAAAATTTCAAGTAACAATAATTGTTTCTGCGTTGCTTTGCTGTTTAATTAGATCAGGCGCTTCGTCGTTTAACTATAAAGATTTGTGCATTACAATCGGTAGAAGGGCGTGTCGTTAGGACGAGAGGGGGTGAAGAGGGACGCAAAGCAGAGGTCGGCGAGTGCACGCTCGCGAGGCATTTCGTTTTTTTCCGTCTTAGAAGTTCGGCGAAGTCAGATATATTCATCCGCTCGTCAAGCGACGCCATATTGGGCACAAGTGCTATTGTAAAATTTGAATTGTATATAATTATCCATTAAATTTTGTTACGATCGAAGCCCCGAAGTAAAATCGGTGAGTTGTTTTCTGTTGTTTAAAGGAAGATTTCTAAATTCGTTACATTATTTCGTGACACCGCTAGGTGTAAATAGTTTAAATCTTTTTTGTTTTTTTTTCTTGTTCTTTTTCAAATTTCAATATGTGTTAACTAGTTCTCGTAAGGGGCGTTACACGTTCTTTTTGTTTGGTTGTCTGTGTGGCGGTGGACGGACGAATGGATGGGAATAAGTAAGCAAATTGTGATAGCATTCTTGCCGTCTACCGTACCTCATGCAAAATTAATCAACGGTGACCGCCATGTATTTCGTGTAGGGGATGTCGTCTGAGACATATCTTCGAAATGTTTCAGGGGTGTCTATGAGGAGTATCCGGTAAGGGTATCCTGAGGGAGTGACCGGTTAGTGTCCTAAAGGACTGACCGTGAAGATACGATCTGGGTGTCCCATCAAAGGTCCTGCCCTGCTGTGCGTCTGGTCCTGATAGATCAGCTCGTCGTCATTTTCGGTGTGGAGGAGTCGGCTCCCCTCGTCTTCACGTCGCGTCGAGGCTCGACTGCAGTCTGCGGGCTGGGCTTCCACGTGGTCGTCGGAGAGGACGACACTCCCTGGCTACCACCAGAGCCACCACAGATACGTGTTGTTCATATCCTATTTTTTTTTCTTAAACCGGACGCGATATCGAACCCCACGCGGACAGGTCGCTTACCCTTAGATTACGGTTCGAAAGGATTCGATCGGTTATTTCTCCCTTTTCCTAAATTAGTCTTTTCGTCGGCAGTAGAACTCGATTGCTTCACGAAGACCCTGTTTTATTATTTTTTTTATTACGTGTCAATTTGACTTAATTTTTATTAGATTTAAATTAGTGCTTAAGTTATTATTATTTAAATTTTATTTTGTGTAATCTGTCTGTTTTTTTTATTAATCAATTAAATTTATATAGCACTAATCTTTCTTTTATTTAATTGTTATTTTTTTTATATATTTTTTTATTGTTACCATCCCACCACCATCAGTGGGGAAAAAAAAAAGGTAACAATTCGGCGCCCGAACAGTGACAGGTTTCGTGAAGAATTACCCAGTCGTTGCTTGGGTAACAATCGAGTTCTAGGTCCTAGTATTGCGGAAAATTTTTGTGTTTGTTTTTTTTTTTTATTTATTAATTATTTCACTACCCCAAATTTTTTTTTAATAATTTCTTTTTGTGTGTGCCATTCTGCCTCCGAAAAGCGGATGCCTTTTTGCTCTTGGTTCATTTAGGCAGTGGTAGGAAGTGCTCCCACACTTTCGTCCTGGTGCAAGCGCCACACGTAATCCGGGAAGCCGTTTCGGTCGGGTCTTATACCGTCTCGGTGGATTTACGTTCCAGGGTCCTTTTCCTATTCCCGTTCCTATCCATTATCCTTATATCCTTCCCTACCCTTATACCACCCTTCCCCCCTCCCCAAATATTCGGGTGGTTTTCCCCTTTTTATTAATAGGAATGTCAAGTAAAGTAAAGTAAGGTAAAGTAAAGTAAAGTAAAGTAAAGTAAAGTAAAGTAAAGTAAAGTAAAGTAAAGTAAAGTATACCAAGGTAAAGTAAAGTAAAGTAAAGTAAGGAAAAGTAAAGTAAAGTAAAGTAAAGTAAAGTAAAGTAAGGTAAGGTAAGGTAAAGTAAAGTAAAGTATCAGGGTCCTTCTCCTATTCCCATCCTATCCATCATCCCTATATCCTTCCCTACCCTTATACCACCCTTCCCCCCTCCACAATTTTTCGGGTGGTCCCCTTTTTTTTTTTATTTTTTTAATCATACTTTTAAAGGTTCCTTAAGAACATTTTTTAAATTATTTACCTACATTTATCTTTAATTCTTAAAGGAACCAATTTTTTTTATTTACTCTTTATAATTTTTTTTAACTTGGTAAACTTGTATTTTTTAATTTAGATTTTATTTCTTTTTCTTTGGGCGTTGTTTTTAATTCGCGCACAAGAACCAGGAGCAATTAGGTTTCCAAAATTTTTTTTTAAATAGTTTTCTTTAATAAGCGAACCATTTTTATTACGTAGCTTTTATAATTTTTTTTTTAACTTTAAGTACTTTGTTCTTTTGTGTGTTTTTTTTTTAGATTATTTAACTTGTATTTTTTTCTTTTGTGTGATTTTGTTTACATGTTTTTTTTATATAGCTTTGCTAAATTACTGTGTTTTTTTTAAATTTAGTTAAAACTTTAAACTTTGTGATTCGTGAAGCAGTTGGGACTACAGCCGTCGGGAATTTAACTTTTTTTCTTTTGATATAACGTAACTTTAATTGCGGACCCGTACCGAACTTAGGTTATTTTTTTTTTCTCTCAAGTAAATTTTTTTTTTCTGATTGTTTTTTTTTCTCTTTCTGGGACGACTTTACTTTGATCTCTCGCGCCTGCGCCCGGGTTGCACTATATTCGTTCTTCCTCTAATTTTACTTAACTTTTTATAAATCTTTTTATAAACATAGATTTTTCTTTTAAAGAAATTTTTTTTTTAATTTGATTTTTTTTTATCGGTATTCCGGTAAACCGTTTTCTTTATTTTTTTTTTACATTTTTATATTACGAGATTTTCTTAAACGGCGGAATGGAACGACCGATAGCTTACAACTTATTGAGGAAGGATGAATTGGTGTACGAAGTAACTGTTAGGGATGCGGAGCCCGCGAGTACGGTGGAAGGTCTTCGTGTACAGATTAGGGAGTTAGCTCGTGCGGTACCAGCCGACTATATTTTAGAGACATCGCTTGATCCTACGGAGGAATTAGCAGTAATAGAGGGCAAATTAAAGGAGTTGTCATCGATGTTGAGCGGTTCCCCGCCTTATAAAATTTTCGGAAGGGCTAAAGCCGTAGCTCATCATTTGTATCATCGATTGGGACGTGTGAGGTTAGATGATGACGACCGGATTTCGACCTTACAGGAGAATCTGAACGTGTACCTTCGTAAAATAGATAAACTATTCTTTTCTTTTAAAAAATCGTTCGATGAGACAAACGACGGAGTGAGTGAGGAGCCACTTCCAGCCGTGGACTTAGGTTCTGCGAGGGCGTCCACTCATCCCCATAGGAGTGAAGAATTAGTTAATCATGATAGGGGCGTTCAGAAGTTGAATATTCAGTTTGACGGGACCGGTTGCGTTCGTTCTTTTCTCTTGCGTCTTGATGAACTTTGTCAGTCGAGGAATATTTCGGAGGGTACCTTGTTTCGTTCCGCTGCAGAATTATTTACGGATCACGCCTTAACGTGGCACCGTAGCGTAAGGTCTTCGTTGTCGGACTGGGGCGATCTTAAGAGACAATTGATCGAGGAATTTTCCCCGCCCGATTACGATGATCGGTTATTAAACGAAATTAGAAGTAGGACACAGGGTCCAGCCGAGTCATGTTCTACGTTTATAGCGGTTATGTTGAATTATTTCGAACGTTTGTCCGTATCTCTTCCGGAGGGAGAAAAATTGAGAATAATCAGATATAATCTTCATCCCAAATTTTTAACGGGTTTAGCGTTAGACGAAATTTCGTCTATTAAGGAGTTGAAGTCGAAGTGTAAGGTGTTGGAGTACAGTCACTCGCGCGCGTCTTCTTATAAGGAGCCACCAAGGGTAGGTCCAACTACTCTTGTTCCGGAGCTAGCGTACAGGGGGAAGCACCAGCATAGAGTTGAGGCGGTACATAATGTCAAACCTGAGAGCTCATCCTTCTGTGCTCGCTGCCGAATTTCCGGGCACACTTTGGCGACTTGTAAGTCGAAGCAGGTAGTTTGTTTTTCGTGCGGTCATCAGGGGGTCACGTACATGCATTGTCCTGCCTGTCGTCCTAAATCATCGGCACAAACCGCATCAAAAAACTAGACAGCGCGAATCGAAGTATTGAATTAAAGCCACACCCCAACTTTAATCCTGATGAGTGGCAGTTGCATTTAAAGCAACTACATTCCTTTTTGTCTTTTTGCAAATTAGCTTCGATTCGTCAGACCCATTTGGGGGATGAACGTCCGTTTTTAAATGTTAATATTTTAGATAGGTCTTTTTATGGTTTATTAGATTCAGGTTCGGTAGTTTCTATTTTGGGTTCTGCTACGGCGGATTATTTTCTAAATTTAGGTGTTAAGCGCCATTTTAATAAGGACTTCACACACGTCTCCACCGCCAACGACTCACTTGTAAAGGTTAACGGATATTTGACGTTGCCAGTCACTTTTGACGGTGTGACTCGAGTAATTAATTTCTTTATTATTCCCGAAGTTTCCACGCCATTAATTTTAGGTGTAGACTTTTGGAAATCTTTCAATTTAGCTCCTAAAATTTTTAAAAATGTAACCTTGTTAAAAGGCTATCCTACGGTTCCCGCAGCTTCCGAATTTAAACATTTACATTCATTAGATAGGCTGACGCCGGAACAACGTCACTTGGCAGATATTATGATGGCCAAATACAAGGAGATCTCGTCCGAGATAAAGGGATTAGGTCGCACTAATGTGGTCACCCATGTTATTGATACAGGTGAAGCGGCGCCTATTAAACAACGTTATTATCCTATGTCCCCGGCAAGATTAAAAGAACTAAACCGACAGTTGGACGAAATGCTGGAGCAGGATGTGGTTGAACCTAGCACTAGTGCTTGGAACAATCCCATTCTGTTCGTTCCGAAGTCCAACGGCGAACTAAGGTTTTGTTTAGACAGCCGAAAATTGAATAGTATAAGTAAACGCGACGCATACCCTCTTCCCTATATCTCCAGAATACTGGACAGCCTCCGAGATGCTAGTTTTCTCTCTTCAATAGACCTCAAAAGTGCTTTTTGGCAGATATGTCTCGATGAGGGCTCAAATTCCAAAGAAAAAACTGCTTTTACTGTTCCCGGTCGTGGTCTATTCCATTTTAAAGTTATGTGTTTTGGTTTGACGGGTGCGCCAGCCACCCAACAGCGTCTGATGGACAAACTGTTCGGTCCAGAGTTCGATTCCCGGGTGTTCGTCTATTTGGATGACATCATTTTAGTTAGTTCCACCTTTGAGGAACATATTGACCTCTTAAGGCGTGTCTTCGAACGTCTAGTTGAGGCCAATCTCACTATTAACTTAGCCAAATCTCAATTTTTCCGTAGCGAGCTTAAGTACCTTGGTTATGTGGTAGATGAGAGAGGTCTCAGAACGGACCCGTCTAAAGTGGAGGCCATTTTAAATTTTCCCGCGCCTACGTGTCGAAAGGAGGTGAAGATGTTTTTAGGTACGGCTTCTTATTACCGAAGATTTGTGAAAAATTTTAGCACTATTGCCGCTCCTCTTAACACCTTAACGAGTAATCGTAAAAACGCCCCTCCGTTTAACTGGAGCCCAGAGGCGGAGGAGGCCTTTGTTAAGTTAAAATCAGCGTTAGTTTCCGCGCCTATTTTGGCTTGTCCCAACTTTGAAAAACCCTTTGCAGTTCACTGTGACGCATCTGGTTACGGCATCGCCGGAGCTTTAATGCAAATGGGAGAAGACGGACAAGAGCATCCCGTCGCTTTCGCTAGTCGGTCGCTAAATAAGGCTGAGCGTAACTACTCGGCAACCGAAAGGGAGGCGTTAGCGGTGGTATTCTCTGTAGAACATTTTCGTGCATACTTAGAGGGAGGTCCCGTGTTTAGAGTCATTACCGACCACTCCAGTCTCAAGTGGTTTTTTAATCTCTCCAATCCCACTGGACGTTTGGCACGTTGGGGCTGTCGTCTCTCGCCCTACGAGTTCGTTATTGAACACCGGAAGGGGAAGGACAATGTCGTACCGGACGCCTTGTCACGAGCAGTTCCAGTGACGTCAATCGATCTTGTTCCTAACGATCCCTGGTACACGCGGATCGTGGAGCGATGTACACAGTCTCCCGCTTCGTGTCCCAACTATCAAATTCAGGATGGGAGACTATTAAGATTTTCGAAAAATAAGTTTCACATTTCGGAAGAATTTAATTGGAAAGAGGTGGTCCCTTTCGATCGTAGGTCTGCATTAATAGAATCTAGTCATTGTGGGTTATTGTCCCCCCATTTTGGCATTTTTAAAACCTATAAGCGCTTATCGCAAAATTACTATTGGCCAGGGATGTACCGGGACGTTATTAAGTTTGTAGGTTCTTGCGACGTTTGTAGGGCCTATAAACATACCCAATCTCCGCCAGCTGGTCATATGGGGAAACCCAAGGTTTGTTCTCGTCCTTTTGAGACAATTAGTGTTGATTTGGTAGGTCCGTTGCCACGTTCGCGAGCAGGACACACGTTTTTATTAACGGTGGTTTGTTGTTTCACAAAGTACTGTTTGTTATTTCCACTCCGCCGAGCCGTAGCTAAGACCATTGCGCAAAAGTTAGAGGACGGTGTATTCCTTATTCATGGAATTCCCCGTACCGTTATCGCGGATAATGGCACGCAATTCGTAGGTAGGGAGATGCAAGCATTGTGGGAGCGGTACCGGGTGCCGCAAATACATTTGACACCCCGTTACTGTCCGCAATCGAACACCGTGGAGCGTTACAACCGTACGGTTGTCACGGCCATTTCTATACTGGTGCAGGATGATCACCGTACCTGGGATGTGTCCCTGCCCAAGATCCAATTCGCTGTAAACAGTGTGGTCAACGAAACTACTAAGTTCACACCCTTCTTTTTAGTGTATGGGAGAGAGCCAGTCACTTGTGGTTCTATTTATGGTGAGAGTTCTTCGTCCACGCCTTTGGACTTGTCCTTCGCCTCTCGTGAGGAATATGCTACCCGGTTGGGGGGTTTGCGCGCTGTCTTCGCAAAAGTAAATGAAGCCATCGCAAAAGCTCACAATCGGAGTCAGCGCTATTACAATCGGGGACGCAGAGACATCGAATTTCACATAGGTGATACGGTTTGGAAGAAGACATTTCCCTTGAGTGATGCCAGTAAGCACTTCATGGCGAAACTAGCTCCCAAATACGAAAAGTGTCGTGTGGTAGGGAAACCCTCTCCTCTAGTCTACCAGTTAGAGAGAGTTTCCGATGGAAAAGCGATAGGGTCCTGGCATGTCCAGCATTTAAAAACATAATAACAATCTAGTCCTAATCATTTTTTGTAAATTGTTTCTATTTTATTATACTTTTTTTTTACATAGTGTTGTCTATTCGAGCAGGGTAGAAGTAGTCGAGTTTAATTTTTTCCTTCCGTCGGAGGAGAGAGACCTTGCGGCATTAGACGGATACTCTTTAATATAGAATGTATATTTATTTTATCCTTATGTATCCTAATAGCCTATCGAGCGGATGGAACTCGTTAAAGAAGCCTAAGCCCGGAGCGGGTCGCGACTCCGTATAAAAAAAGCCGTCGCAGATTCTTCTTTCTACTCTTCCTACTTATCGAGGCGGGTAATGACCTCGTAACAACAAGCCAAGTAGTACACTTGAGTAGTTAAGCGTTTCATTTACTTATGTGCAAATTTTGTGCATATTATTTTATTGTGCATATTTTGTACAACCTATGTGCAATTTTATTTTTTTACGCCTACTCCTGTGTACTTACTACCATTCAGAGCGGAAGCAACTCTGTAAAAACAAGCCGATGCGACTCTCTTCCGTATTCTTATCTTCTATCTTTCTTACCTTTATTCTATCTTATTCGGTGGGTTCTGGAATACCAGTATGTTGCGCGGATAGCAGCAGACTGTGACGCCAGACCTCCGTTAATTTATAATATATATTTCCTAGTATTTATTATACCTTTTATAATATGTTTTGTTCAATTAGGTTTATGTACGTTTATTTCCGGCCTAATGTTGCATCGTCGTTTTCTAAAGATGTGTAGCAGTATTGTCGTGGCAGTGCCTGTCCTTTCTCCGGAGGCTTGCGTGCCGAGCGGGTTAGTGATAGCTGGGGACCAGCTCGAATTTTCCTGCGAGCAGCAAAATTCTGAGGAGTGGGGGGGTACTGTTACATTAAAAATTTCAAGTAACAATAATTGTTTCTGCGTTGCTTTGCTGTTTAATTAGATCAGGCGCTTCGTCGTTTAACTATAAAGATTTGTGCATTACAATCGGTAGAAGGGCGTGTCGTTAGGACGAGAGGGGGTGAAGAGGGACGCAAAGCAGAGGTCGGCGAGTGCACGCTCGCGAGGCATTTCGTTTTTTTCCGTCTTAGAAGTTCGGCGAAGTCAGATATATTCATCCGCTCGTCAAGCGACGCCATATTGGGCACAAGTGCTATTGTAAAATTTGAATTGTATATAATTATCCATTAAATTTTGTTACGATCGAAGCCCCGAAGTAAAATCGGTGAGTTGTTTTCTGTTGTTTAAAGGAAGATTTCTAAATTCGTTACATTATTTCGTGACACCGCTAGGTGTAAATAGTTTAAATCTTTTTTGTTTTTTTTTCTTGTTCTTTTTCAAATTTCAATATGTGTTAACTAGTTCTCGTAAGGGGCGTTACACGTTCTTTTTGTTTGGTTGTCTGTGTGGCGGTGGACGGACGAATGGATGGGAATAAGTAAGCAAATTGTGATAGCATTCTTGCCGTCTACCGTACCTCATGCAAAATTAATCAACGGTGACCGCCATGTATTTCGTGTAGGGGATGTCGTCTGAGACATATCTTCGAAATGTTTCAGGGGTGTCTATGAGGAGTATCCGGTAAGGGTATCCTGAGGGAGTGACCGGTTAGTGTCCTAAAGGACTGACCGTGAAGATACGATCTGGGTGTCCCATCAAAGGTCCTGCCCTGCTGTGCGTCTGGTCCTGATAGATCAGCTCGTCGTCATTTTCGGTGTGGAGGAGTCGGCTCCCCTCGTCTTCACGTCGCGTCGAGGCTCGACTGCAGTCTGCGGGCTGGGCTTCCACGTGGTCGTCGGAGAGGACGACACTCCCTGGCTACCACCAGAGCCACCACAGATACGTGTTGTTCATATCCTATTTTTTTTTCTTAAACCGGACGCGATATCGAACCCCACGCGGACAGGTCGCTTACCCTTAGATTACGGTTCGAAAGGATTCGATCGGTTATTTCTCCCTTTTCCTAAATTAGTCTTTTCGTCGGCAGTAGAACTCGATTGCTTCACGAAGACCCTGTTTTATTATTTTTTTTATTACGTGTCAATTTGACTTAATTTTTATTAGATTTAAATTAGTGCTTAAGTTATTATTATTTAAATTTTATTTTGTGTAATCTGTCTGTTTTTTTTATTAATCAATTAAATTTATATAGCACTAATCTTTCTTTTATTTAATTGTTATTTTTTTTATATATTTTTTTATTGTTACCATCCCACCACCATCAGTGGGGAAAAAAAAAAGGTAACATTGGTTGAAAATAAGAAAAAGGAAATTATTTAAAATGCTTTTGTCAATATAATTGTACAATATTAATTTAACTATTCTAAAATTTCCTATATTTTTCTTATAAGGATGTGGGTCGGACGGGCTGACAATACTTCAAATGTGATGCCGCTGATAGACAACTGCTAAGCCTTCAGACGTTGTGTGCCCTATAACTACTAAACATATGTGTGTATTGTTTTGTGATTAATCTTTTGTTTTGTGTCTTAATTATTAATTAATCTTCAGAATTTCAGAACTGCAAGTCGTGTGACAACGGTCTTCGGCTGTGGTTTAACATGTTGATAGATCCTCTTGTAGTAAATGGAATCAAGAGGTTCTGTTAACAAGTTAAATCACAGTTCGAAATTATCGGACGCCGAATCTTCCGAAGAACACGGAACGACTTAATCGTTACTTAAATTGTTTTATCTGAACATATTGGTTGAAAATAAGAAAAAGGAAATTATTTAAAATGCTTTTGTCAATATAATTGTACAATATTAATTTAACTATTCTAAAATTTCCTATATTTTTCTTATAAGGATGTGTGTCGGACGGGCTGACAATACTTCAAATGTGATGCCGCTGATAGACAACTGCTAAGCCTTCAGACGTTATGTGCCCTATAACTACTAAACATATGTGTGTATTGTTTTGTGATTAATCTGTAGACGAACACTATTGCTGCTCGTCGAAAGGATGTAAGATCTCACTACATTGTGGCCAATCATCTGTAGAAAAAAATGTGTTAATTATTAATTAATCTTCAGAATTTCAGAACTGCAAGTCGTGTGACAACGGTCTTCGCCTGTGGTTTAACATGTTGATAGATCCTCATGTAGTAAATGGTATCAAGAGGTTCTGTTAACAAGTTAAATCACAGTTCGAAATTATCAGCGAACAGTGAACAGTGACCTCATAAGTCACGATAACGTTGGTCTATTTATTAGCGGATGTGATGTCTGACTTTTCTGTATTTTTCTTATAAGGATGTGTGTCGGACGGGCTGACAATACTTCAAATGTGATGCCGCTGATAGACAACTGCTAAGCCTTCAGACGTTATGTGCCCTATAACTACTAAACATATGTGTGTATTGTTTTGTGATTAATCTGTAGACGAACACTATTGCTGCTCGTCGAAAGGATGTAAGATCTCACTACATTGTGGCCAATCATCTGTAGAAAAAAATGTGTTAATTATTAATTAATCTTCAGAATTTCAGAACTGCAAGTCGTGTGACAACGGTCTTCGGCTGTGGTTTAACATGTTGATAGATCCTCTTGTAGTAAATGGAATCAAGAGGTTCTGTTAACAAGTTAAATCACAGTTCGAAATTATCGGACGCCGAATCTTCCGAAGAACACGGAACGACTTAATCGTTACTTAAATTGTTTTATCTGAACATATTGGTTGAAAATAAGAAAAAGGAAATTATTTAAAATGCTTTTGTCAATATAATTGTACAATATTAATTTAACTATTCTAAAATTTCCTATATTTTTCTTATAAGGATGTGGGTCGGACGGGCTGACAATACTTCAAATGTGATGCCGCTGATAGACAACTGCTAAGCCTTCAGACGTTGTGTGCCCTATAACTACTAAACATATGTGTGTATTGTTTTGTGATTAATCTTTTGTTTTGTGTCTTAATTATTAATTAATCTTCAGAATTTCAGAACTGCAAGTCGTGTGACAACGGTCTTCGGCTGTGGTTTAACATGTTGATAGATCCTCTTGTAGTAAATGGAATCAAGAGGTTCTGTTAACAAGTTAAATCACAGTTCGAAATTATCGGACGCCGAATCTTCCGAAGAACACGGAACGACTTAATCGTTACTTAAATTGTTTTATCTGAACATATTGGTTGAAAATAAGAAAAAGGAAATTATTTAAAATGCTTTTGTCAATATAATTGTACAATATTAATTTAACTATTCTAAAATTTCCTATATTTTTCTTATAAGGATGTGTGTCGGACGGGCTGACAATACTTCAAATGTGATGCCGCTGATAGACAACTGCTAAGCCTTCAGACGTTATGTGCCCTATAACTACTAAACATATGTGTGTATTGTTTTGTGATTAATCTGTAGACGAACACTATTGCTGCTCGTCGAAAGGATGTAAGATCTCACTACATTGTGGCCAATCATCTGTAGAAAAAAATGTGTTAATTATTAATTAATCTTCAGAATTTCAGAACTGCAAGTCGTGTGACAACGGTCTTCGCCTGTGGTTTAACATGTTGATAGATCCTCATGTAGTAAATGGTATCAAGAGGTTCTGTTAACAAGTTAAATCACAGTTCGAAATTATCAGCGAACAGTGAACAGTGACCTCATAAGTCACGATAACGTTGGTCTATTTATTAGCGGATGTGATGTCTGACTTTTCTGTATTTTTCTTATAAGGATGTGTGTCGGACGGGCTGACAATACTTCAAATGTGATGCCGCTGATAGACAACTGCTAAGCCTTCAGACGTTATGTGCCCTATAACTACTAAACATATGTGTGTATTGTTTTGTGATTAATCTGTAGACGAACACTATTGCTGCTCGTCGAAAGGATGTAAGATCTCACTACATTGTGGCCAATCATCTGTAGAAAAAAATGTGTTAATTATTAATTAATCTTCAGAATTTCAGAACTGCAAGTCGTGTGACAACGGTCTTCGGCTGTGGTTTAACATGTTGATAGATCCTCTTGTAGTAAATGGAATCAAGAGGTTCTGTTAACAAGTTAAATCACAGTTCGAAATTATCGGACGCCGAATCTTCCGAAGAACACGGAACGACTTAATCGTTACTTAAATTGTTTTATCTGAACATATTGGTTGAAAATAAGAAAACGGAAATTATTTAAAATGCTTTTGTCAATATAATTGTACAATATTAATTTAACTATTCTAAAATTTCCTATATTTTTCTTATAAGGATGTGGGTCGGACGGGCTGACAATACTTCAAATGTGATGCCGCTGATAGACAACTGCTAAGCCTTCAGACGTTGTGTGCCCTATAACTACTAAACATATGTGTGTATTGTTTTGTGATTAATCTTTTGTTTTGTGTCTTAATTATTAATTAATCTTCAGAATTTCAGAACTGCAAGTCGTGTGACAACGGTCTTCGGCTGTGGTTTAACATGTTGATAGATCCTCTTGTAGTAAATGGAATCAAGAGGTTCTGTTAACAAGTTAAATCACAGTTCGATATTATCTGACGCAGAATCTTCCGAAGAACACGGAACGACTAAATGGTTACTTAAATTGTTTTATCTGAACATATTGGTTGAAAATAAGAAAAAGGAAATTATTTAAAATGCTTTTGTCAATATAATTGTACAATATTAATTTAACTATTCTAAAATTTCCTATATTTTTCTTATAAGGATGTGTGTCGGACGGGCTGACAATACTTCAAATGTGATGCCGCTGATAGACAACTGCTAAGCCTTCAGACGTTGTGTGCCCTATAACTACTAAACATATGTGTGTATTGTTTTGTGATTAATCTGTAGACGAACACTATTGCTGCTCGTCGAAAGGATGTAAGATCTCACTACTTTGTGGCCAATCATCTGTAGAAAAAAATGTGTTAATTATTAATTAATCTTCAGAATTTCAGAACTGCAAGTCGTGTGACAACGGTCTTCGCCTGTGGTTTAACATGTTGATAGATCCTCATGTAGTAAATGGAATCAAGAGGTTCTGTTAACAAGTTAAATCACAGTTCGAAATTATCGGACGCCGAATCTTCCGAAGAACACGGAACGACTTAATCGTTACTTAAATTGTTTTATCTGAACATATTGGTTGAAAATAAGAAAAAGGAAATTATTTAAAATGCTTTTGTCAATATAATTCTACAATATTAATTTAACTATTCTAAAATTTCCTATATTTTTCTTATAAGGATGTGGGTCGGACGGGCTGACAATACTTCAAACGTGATGCCGCTGATAGACAACTGCTAAGCCTTCAGACGTTGTGTGCCCTATAACTACTAAACATATGTGTGTATTGTTTTGTGATTAATCTTTTGTTTTGTGTCTTAATTATTAATTAATCTTCAGAATTTCAGAACTGCAAGTCGTGTGACAACGGTCTTCGGCTGTGGTTTAACATGTTGATAGATCCTCTTGTAGTAAATGGAATCAAGAGGTTCTGTTAACAAGTTAAATCACAGTTCGAAATTATCGGACGCCGAATCTTCCGAAGAACACGGAGCGACTTAATCGTTACTTAAATTGTTTTATCTGAACATATTGGTTGAAAATAAGAAAAAGGAAATTATTTAAAATGCTTTTGTCAATATAATTGTACAATATTAATTTAACTATTCTAAAATTTCCTATATTTTTCTTATAAGGATGTGTGTCGGACGGGCTGACAATACTTCAAATGTGATGCCGCTGATAGACAACTGCTACTGTCTATCTGCTACTAAGCCTTCAGACGTTGTGTGCCCTATAACTACTAAACATATGTGTGTTTTGTTTTGTGATTAATCTGTAGACGAACACAATTGCTGCTCGTCGAAAGGATGTAAGATCTCACTACATTGTGGCCAATCATCTGTGGAAAAAAATGTCTTAATTATTAATTAATCTTCAGAATTTCAGAAATGCAGGTCGTTTGACAACGGTCTTCGGCTGTGGTTTTACTTCTTGATAGAACCTTCTCGTAGTAAATGGAATCGAGAGATTCTGTTAACAAGTTAAATCACAGTTCGACCATCATCGGACGCCGAACTTCTGAAGAACAGGGAACGACTCTTCTGCCGGTAATGTTATTAGAATAGAATCTTATGTTAATCGTTACTTAAATTGTTTTATTTAAACATGCGAGTAGATAATAATGAAGAATTGTGTGTAAAACGAAAATGTTGGTTGAAAGTAAGAAAAAGGAAATTATTTAAAATGCTTTTGTCACTATAATTGTACAATAATAATTTTAATGTTCTAAAATTTCCAAATTTATTACAACGATTGTAATAATTTTAATAAGATTGTATTGTACAAAGTTTACCTGTCTAGTGAGGTTCGTCGAGCGAAACTAACTATTTTATGGTGCTATGTAACTGAATTCATTTAAAAAGTAAATTGAGTAGATCTGTTTGTGATTGCTTGATTTGATTCAGAAAATTTATAAACCATTTAAATTCAAATTCCCGCGATTAGATTACGCAGCGCATTTTGATGTCGCTTGATGTCTTTTGCCAGGGGATATCTTTCTCGCCTTAGCCTACAGAGATTTTCTATAGTCATGAACTTGTCACGAATCGAACCTGAGACTTAAAACAAGAATAACAAAAATTACAAGTTGTAGTTTATGTCAATCTGTTTTTTTTTTTTTAATATTCGTGTATCTAAATAAATAAAAGGAATCACTAAAGCGCAAAACTCGAGAACGTTTGGACCATTTCGGCTTTTTTTTAAATATTCGTTAAGTACGAGGAAGGTTCTTATGAAGAAAAAATTGGCAAAATTATCAATGCAACCAACGTATTTTTTTCCACTATCAGTTTATTATGATGATTTTATAAGTTGTGTGCACATTTTAGACATTAATTTCGTTTTTTAGTTTCCATCCAAACCTTTACATATCTCAGAAATGT
Source organism: Bembecia ichneumoniformis (assembly GCA_910589475.2). Taxonomy (NCBI): domain Eukaryota; kingdom Metazoa; phylum Arthropoda; class Insecta; order Lepidoptera; family Sesiidae; genus Bembecia; species Bembecia ichneumoniformis. The sequence goes on from OU342530.1 coordinate 18,273,239, forward strand.
CATTTTTTATGTGTTGCTACGACCAGTAATTAAGTAGTCATGGAATGACGTAGTATAGAGGCTACTGTTGGATAATGAGGTCTTAAAGCTCCTTTACTAATCATCTCTACTTATCAGGACTGATAGCGTACTGAAAGTATTTTCTAGTTGACCGTCAGAGATCAGCTGCCGTTTAATCTCATATACCTAAAACATGTACAATCGTGTCATCTTTTTAGTTTTAAATGCATAAATTCATATTTGTAAATTCACTTTACAATGTACATAGTAGGTTCAAGTTTTAGTTTATACTTTTGATAAAGAGCCTACAATAACATCCTGCCTGCGGTTCGCATTTCACTCAACAACATATTCGAAGAATTAGATTGCGAATTAAAAACAACTTTGCAAATAGCGAACGTGGCGTGTGATCCACCGATAATGTTACTCGAACATTCTACTTGCTACATATATAGATTGATTTTCTCATAATATGTCATTAAATAAAAAATAGTTCTATTGGAAATGGTGAAAGCGGTGTAAAAAAAAAACGATTTCTAGTCGGAACAGACTAGAAATAGAAGTATCTAGAAGTGGCTAGATTCGTTTTGGTGGCTAAAATAGATTATTTTTTGGCTAAAACCGTTGAAAATCCGCTAGATCTAGCCATAAAGTGGCTAAAACTTGGAGATTTTTTATGTTAAGTTCGTCAGTAGCCCTCTCCATAACGTAAACGAGCCGTGAGAAAATTTCAAAATTTAAATTATTTTTAAATGAATGACATTTCGTCTCTATAGGCTAGTAGCTCCGTATATAATAATGATTTTATTTTATATTTATTAGATTATTAGAAAATCATTAAATGTAACTTATTTCGATTATAATAACTAGCTTGGCCGAAATCGGTTATAGGTCATTTTTTTTGTTAAATACGTAGGTAGACTGATTAGAATTTTATCATTAAAAATTTCCTATTTTATTAATTTGAGTTTGAGACTTTATTTATTTCTGGTTGCTAATAAATTTCATAGCTTATTTTAATAATAAGAGTACTTGAGTGGAAACAACCGTTTGGCAGGCACAGTGTAGTATAATCTAATCAATTAAAATCATTTGTATCAATTACTCTGTATCACGATATTTTCACGGTTACCGACATGAGTTGTCTGTGATAATTTCTTCATAAATCAAACGAATATACCACAGACTTTTAATGGTATATTATTTATTATTCAAATCTATTATTGCCTTTATATCTCGTGGGATCCGTTTTGTTTTTATGTATATACTAATATTATAAAAATAAAAGATTTGTATGTATGTATTTTTGTATGTTTGTAATGAATAAACTCAAGGACTACTGGACCGATTTTAAAAATTCTTTCACCTATAGAAAGCTACATTATCAGCGAATAATATTTTATAAAGAGACGCGAACGAAGTCTCGTGCAGTAACTAGTATAAAAAAAGTACTATAAAATTTCTCCCTTTATATTTATGGTAATTTTACTTTTTTTATTACACATATTACTTTTTTAACGAAACAAACACATTTTCTACAATAATTTTCTGTGAAAACATTTTCAAAATTCTATATTTTAGTATTTTACCAAAGACAACTTTGAATAAAATTCACCTCTTTAACACTGACAACTAATATTGTAGTCTGTGCTAGTGCATTCAAAAGCATTGCATAATGCATATTATATATTTTTTATGAGATTATGTTATACTTATATCATCCTTGAAAAGTTGAAACTAGTGTAAATTTATTTAAAAATTGGCAAATTGGCCGTGTAACGATAAAGAACGCCCTTGTTTATTGTTCATATTAGTATCAATTTCTTTGCCAGTATTTTGTATTTGAATTTAATCTGTGAAATAAGTTACCAGCTAAATCGTTAAAAACACCGTTGAAATTTAAGAAGCGCAGTGTATTCGTTTGAAACAATTATTTTTAGCCTCAAATTGTTTTTGCTTGATGTGATATAATAGTATTTATAATGCTAGTATTAGGCAGATTACAAAAGCAGTTTGCAAGACGTCGGTCATTCGCCAGTAGTCGATTATACTGCCGGCAACCGCCTTCGGGTGTTGATGTTTTAGATAATGAAGAGAAATTGGAGGGATGCTTGACAGAGTTACCGTCAAAGGCCAAAGTGGTGATATGTGGTGGAGGTGTTATGGGTGCTGCGGTCGCTTACCATCTAGCTCAACGTGGTTGGGGCCCGCATACTGTTCTTCTTGAAAAGGAAAAGTAAGTTTCTCTCAAATTTAGTACAGTAGAATCTAATCGGCCACTATTAAAAACCAGAGGGTGCCGGATTATTGGAATGTTCGGATTACTGGATTTTAGAGAAATAAATCATAAATAATATAAAGCGTTTCATAAAGAGAATATAATGTATGTACCGAGTACTTGTATGTACTTGGTGTACTCGGCGTTTTTTTACTACTCCTACTAGGCCGAATGCCTCGGTTCAAATGACGAGTATACTCGGTTTAGATAAAGTAATATATTTTGGGAGATATAATCAGAACATGAGTGTCTATTAAAAAAAGCAATGAGTATTTATTAGTTTTAAAAATGTATTATGTCTCTCTCATGTGTTGAACTCATTATGTCAACATTCACTGAACTAGTACTATAATAACTATTGTATACGAAAAACAATATTTTTGTTACCAACTATTTTGTTGCAAAATAATGAGCGACCGATTAGCTGCGGGACGGTGGGGGTCGCACGCGGCGCGGTAGCGCCTCGCGGACATGTCTAAACTTGTTTTCGCGCCCCAAACAAGCATTTAGATAGAATCGAGTTACTCAGCCGAGTTACTCGGTTTAACAAACATTAAACCGAGTAAAACTCGGTACTCGGTTACTCGGTAAAACCTGTACTCGGCGCATCTGTAATTGTAACTAACATATCTTAAAATTAACATGTAATTACATAGTTTTAAAATCATTGAGGTCTCCTTTTGTGCAACTTGTAGTCCTTTCTTAAAAACCTTTTCTCGCACATGTTTCCAAGAATTATAATGTCTGGCAGATATGCCATTTTCTTCTGCCCATGTTATGCAGGTATTGAAACAATCAAACTCTTTATCTGGTTTTTACCTTTACAGTTGTAGTTGTTGGTGGCTTCAATATGTCTACAAGGCTTTCTTCTTGTACTGCTTCACATATTTCTTCATTTGTCAAAATTTGCTCTGTTTTTTCGATCCCTTCATGATTCGAGTGCTTATATAGGCGTGGGAGGGCAAAAACCAAAAGGTTTATTTATTTATATATATAAACCACACTAGCAGCTATTAAGCTGATGCATGTGTATCAAATAGTTTGAAGATTATATTTTCATCCATTTTGTCCAGTCTGTTCTTAAAACAATTCACTGATGGCGCCATGACAACACTTTCAGGAAGTCTGTTCCAGATCATCTCCACTCTGTTAGGCAAAAAGTGCTTCCTAGGTATTTTCTTACTTGGATTTTGGCATATTTTTAAAGGGTATCCTCGTAGGTGCTTATTAGTTTTAAGGGTGAATAGTGCCGGATTATTGGACGCTTCGGTCTATTGAATTGCCAGATTAATGAGATTTTACTGTATTTATTCTCTTGAGTAAATGAATTTGTCAAATACCATGAGCTCATGCATTCTTCCAAACAGTTTTCAGTGAAATTTGATACAAGTACTTAAATGTAATTATTAATTTTTTTTTTAAATCAAATTCAATTGTGATTGCAAAACTTTTTATATTACACTAAAAACTAAAAAATGAGATGATAAATTTTTTTATATAGGAATTATTACTGTTCTTATTATTTGAATATTTTTCATAGAGTGGGTGCTGGAAGCCGGTGGCATTCTTCAGGTCTGGTTGGAGCTTTCAAGCCCTCCCTTGCGCAAGTCCGACTGGCACAGTCTTCAATCCGTCTCCTCAAAGAATTAGAGTCACGGCAGCGGAAGACAGGCTGGAAACAATGTGGATCTCTACTCCTCGCAAGGACAAGAGATAGAATGACCGTCTATAGGAGAATGAAGAGTCAATCTGTGTATGTACAATTTTCTACATTTAATACATAGGAAAAATCATTTAAATCTATGCTGTCTATTACTCTAGCATAGTAATTTAAAAGAATTTAAACAGAATTTATGTATGAAAACCTAATCTCGTATTAATGGCTGAGCATTGACTGAGCATACTTTTATAACAAATTGATGTTTAAAAGGGCAGCTGGTCTTTAAAAAAGTAGACAAAACTCCTCAAGGACTACAGACCAATCTCACTCTTAATCCTGTTTATAAGTTGTTTTTGAAACTCGTAACAAATCGTCTCACTCCAAAATTCAACAAGTGTCAGTCCCCGGAGCAGGCAGAGTTTCGTTCGGCTTCAGCACTGTAGACCACATACACATGCTGCAACAGATTATACAGAAATATCAGCTATTATCAGCCTCTGTCTTTGTGTACTACGAGAAAGTGTTCGACTCGGTTGAATCCTAGGCTGTTCTGGAATCTTTGCATTGCACAATTCCAAGTAGACAGTCATTCCAAGTAGAAAGCTGCGTTGATGATCTTGCCAGCGATCTGTCACAGTATGGATAACACATGGGGTAGACGAGTTTTGGAAAGGGAGAATATTGTATATGAATGAATGTTATATACAATATTTGCTGTAATATGTCTTAAAGCATACTATGATGACTGGCACATAGATGCAAAGTTGCCTGTCTGTGTGTATTCTATAAGATGTACTTCGGAGAGTGTGCTCGAGAGCTGCATGAGATCATACCGCCTTCCCCTTTCTTCTATCGGACATGCAGACGTACGGCTGGTTACCATCCTCACCTTGTCGAAATCCCTCTAATTCTGAGCGAGCGCTTTAAAACATATTTTGTGATGTGCACTGCTAAGGATTGGAACCCCCTGCCGGCGTCTGTATTTCCGAGCTCATATAACCCAAATATTTTCAAGGTTCGAGTGAATAGGCATCTTCTGGGTGAGCTCGCTCCATCGTCGGCCTCATCCTTCCTACATGAATAGATGCTGGTCTGGAGTAAACCCATCTTTAATAAAAAAATTAAAAAAATGAGTAATGCCACGATTTCTTGTCACTAATTAGTTTGTATGTAATGTTCAGATCGTGGGGCATCGAATGTGAATTGGTGAGTCCCCAGCGGTGCCAGGAGATTTCGCCTATCATCAATGTGGACGATATCCTTGGTGGTCTGTGGATTCCTGGAGACGGTGTTGGTGACGACCACTTGTTTTGCACCTCACTTATGAGGGAAGCACTTGATAATGGTAAGTTTACCTGTGTCATTATAGTCTATAAACAGATGCAAAATCAGATGGATATGATTAAAATGGTGATTGCTTAAATGAGAAGTGTGCCATGTGTATCAACTGACCACTTAATTCTCATGGCAAGTGAGCTGCCTGTCAATTTAGTTTGCATAAACACTAATGGACAATGTGAGGAGATACTGGAATGGTCTTTGCTGATGCTAGTAGGATAAAAAATAAGGAACAAGGGAAAAAAATAGGTACTGGCATCACTTACTTACAAATGACTACGAAATATTTTGTATTATGTTGACATCTATTGTTTACTTGGGTAACTTTGGGTTTAATCACATGGGATTTTATATACTGTATGCATAATCTACAACCCAAAAACTACAGGACCGATTTTAAAAATTCTTTCATCTATAAAAAGCTACATAATCAGCAAGTAACATAGGCTACTCACCCTCCCCATTTACTCCCCCTCCATATAAATGTATGTTTGTAATGAATAAACTCGAAGACTACTGGATCGATTTTAAAAATTCTTTCACCTGTAGAAAGCTACATTATCAGCGACTAACATTGGCTCCCCCATCTCCGCCCTTTACCTTTACAGCTTGACTCATCCCGCACGTAACATTATAATTTATTAATGTTTAACAATATGAATAATTTAGCGACATCTCTGTCACTAGCAGTAAAGTGTCAACGGCGACGTAAAATAGTAAAGAGCAAGCAAAAATTACAATTTCAGGTGTCGGCGTCGTCGAGGATTGTTCGCTGGTGCGCGTTTTGTCGAAGGATGGCCGCGTCTGTGGTGTGGAGACGGATAAGGGAGCCATTTCATGTCAATACTTCGTCAACTGTGCCGGCTTTTGGGCAAGACAGGTATGCACTCGCCTGTTTTGATAAAATTGTGTTTGGTCTGACGTTAGTCAATGTCTTAATGCCCAATAAAAATGTCATGTATTATAATTTACAAGCTATAAGCCAAGTGAGTGAGAAGTAATGGCATGGCACACTGCGTTCCACAATCAAAAATTACCACTTTCCAGAAGACCACGGTGACATATCATGACTTTTGCTGTGTTATTTATCCTACTATGGTCTGCAGCCAACTTTATGCCGTTACTTGTATTCATAGGATCGCCTCCCTATCTGGCCTCGAATTTTGCCCGCTATGTCCATATGCATTGTTGTTATTTGTGTTAGGAAAGTATAGTGTGTTTGAGATTAATGAATGTTTTATGAAACTTGTAGGTCGGCCAAATGGCTCAGCCCCAAGTGAAAGTGCCGCTAGTTCCATGCGAGCACTATTATTTGCACACTAAAGCTATAGCCAATTTGGATCCCATGACTCCAGGTAAATATAATGCGGTTACAAAAAAAAGAATAAGTTTGGTCTCTTGCATCTCTTTAGTATTTTTGTTTTACAAGCAATACGGTCCACAATCCAGTTCGCAAATGGTCCACTAACCCAACATAGAATAAAGTCCATGTAGCATTATGTCCAACTTTGTCTTAAATAGCCTTTGGGTGCTACACTTGGCCAAAAGCACACTCATTTTTTAAAAAATGTGTGATTACCAATTATAATTTTTAATAATTTAATATAATATTACTCGATGTCTTTTATTATTGCTGTCCACTGTATCTCTAATGAGTGAATAGTGGATGTTTTGCTTTTGACATTATGCTCCAGAGAGGATCTACCAATGCAAAGGTTCGAAATATATTTGTATGGGAAGGAAACATAATAATACGTTTTTGTTCCAACATCTCATTGTTCTCTCGTTAGAAAGTAAATAATATATTACAAAAAACTGGGAGTTATTGATGTCATTTCAAATATCCGCAGCGAACATTGTATGTGTGTTTCAGTTATAAGAGATCCGGATGGTTATATATATTTGCGAGAAAGAGATGGATGCATTTTAGCCGGTGGCTTTGAACCAGTAGCAAAACCAATCTTCGATGAAGAAGAGAGTGAGTACATTTCTCAACTTTACTAAGACTGCACTTGGCTCTCGTGAGTGTTTCTTAAAGGTCGACTGGCTTAAGGTCGACTGTCGACTTTCTTAAAGGTCGACAAGCAACGCCATAGGTGTTACAATTGCGCTGCCGACCTTAATAGCTTAAAGGACAAGAGATTAGGGGTAGATGATAAGGAAAAGTGAGTTCGGGTATCCCTTACTCGTTGAAGCATAACAGCACACTTGCTGTCATTTTACGGTGGTCTTCTGTAAATGTGCGTCCTGAGCGACGGCGTATCGCGAACACACGAAACGAGTACTTTATATGTATCAACCTGTCTGGACTGTGAGCGGTCGCACACACGATCCGACGCATGCGCGACATTAGTGCATTCAAGAGAATAATTTAAGTGATTTAAATAATTTAAGTGAAAAAGTTTCCTATGGAAGATTTTGTCGCAGCTGTGATGGAAAAGACCATTTATTTGGATGCCCTGAAGTTATTTCAATATTATAGAGGTCACTTTGGTATTGCTTGGGTTGCGATCTATTACCAATTTCAACACAATTTTTTGTCAAGTGATTAAATTCGTTTAGTCTGGATGAGATAAACGTAAAGATCGCCTTTTTATTCCTTTTAAAAGAATCCGAATCTTTTTATTGTATACTAGCGGCCCGCCCCCGGCTTCGCCCGTGGTGCAATTTTTATATACTAAAACATTCCCCGTTTATCCCTCTTTCCATTAGTAAAAATCGAATTAAAATCGGTCTACCCGTTCACCCGTGATGCCGTGACCAAGGGAAATAGGGATTCATTTTTATATATATAAGATATATTCCGTACACTTTCTCTTAAGGCATGCTCTCTCCCACAAGCGGCTGGGTTACCCAGTCAGCTGGCATCTCTCGAGAGGGAGACTTTGACGATTTTGTATTTGACACGTGATAAAATGATTTCTAGTCAACACTCTGTCACGACGTTGTGTCGCCGAGGACTGGGATCACTTTCACCTACTTCTCCAAGAGATACTCAGGCGGTTTCCCAGTCTCAACGAAGCCGTGCTGCAAAAACTGTGCAACGGACTCGAAGCTTTCTCGCCCGATTGCAAGTGGATCGTCGGCGAAGCCCCAGAGGTAAGTCGCAATTTCGCAATTCCTTTTGCCATTTTTACTCGAAATTCTTGTTGTACATTCACATATGCAATACATATATCTCTAAATACATACAATCTACACTGACTTACCTGCTTGGGAGTTGCGGCAGAACATTTGTTTATTGTATTCTGGTATATAGTCGTTTATATTTAATGAGAAGATAACCCTTTTGACGTGTCGGAAAATTTAATCTTAAATAATTATATAAATAAACTAGCTGTTGCACGCTTCGTCCGCGTATCTTTATAAAATATTTATTAAAATAGGTCCAATAGTCTTTGAATTTATTCATTACAAATATACAGCAGGGTATTACACCCATTTTTAAAAAGTGTCTCAATTAGATTCTGTAGTGCTAATGAACCACTACAAAAAACACCAAATTTTTATTCAATCGATTAGTTTAATAAAAATACATTTAAAATTTACATTTTCAAATATCGCGCGTAATTTGACGAAAACGCTGGAAACCATTTTGCTCTGTGGTCAAGACGTCAGTTGACACTGACTGACACTTTTTTGTTTACACAACCGTATGACGTAAACATGGCGGCTACTATTCCATTGTGTTTAAGGCTCCGGTCTCGCTTTGCGACTCTACCTTAGCAAACAGAACTAAGCGCACTTTCACGCGTCTTTTTTGTTATGAATTGCAATTATTAAAAAGTACATTAAAAAAAATATTTTTTGTATTTTTTTTTCATTAATTTATTAAAAAATAGGTCATTACTAAGTGGTTTTAAGAGCGACTGCATTAAAAAAAAATTTCAACAGAAATATATATGTATTTGCAGTGGTAAAATTCATGAAACTACAACTTTTTAAACCTCTTTAAATAAGAAAACTAAAGCGTTTATCAAAAAAGTAACCAGTTTAGACTATTGCTAACGATATGAGAATATATGTAAACTGAATATATTTCGTATTTTTGTTATAATTTTTACGTAGCATGTGCTTGAATGAGACCTTCAACGCGTTCAACCTAAATAGAGGCATTTTTAACGCCCAATAGAGCTATTAAAATGTGCATCAAAATAAAATTAAAAAAGTGTTTTTGAAATTTCAAATCCATCACTTTCAATAAATGTAAAATATATTTCATTTATTCTTTTCTTAATAACTGTAAAAAACATTTATTTTCTGTAAATTATGCAAGAACACTAATTTTTAGGAGACTCGAGCCTTAAGAACAGACTAAAAATTCTGAAAACTTTGAATTTAATTTTAAAATTTATTTTGTTATTTTACGAACTAAAACTGACATTTTCCGACTGCTTTTTGCCTAAGCTATCTCAATAATATACTTTTAGATTTTTTTTTTCATATAGACTAAAATACCCTATTGTATGGAGGGGGGTAAAAGGGGAGGGTGAGTAGCCTATGTACTCGCTGATAATGTAGCTTTCTATAGGTGAAACAATTTTTAAAATTGTTCCAGTAGTTTTTGCGTTTATTCATTACAAACATACATACAGACATATAAATCTTTTCTCTTTATAATATTAATATAGATATCGATTTATAATACAGTAGAACCTCTTAATCCGAACCTCCGTAATCCGAACGTCCAGTAATCTGAACGCTGCCTGAGTTGAGTTAACGCTGAGTTAAAAGTATGTAAACAATAATGGATTTCAAACTTCGACTTCTTCGTCGTAATTCTCTAATTACGACGAAGAAGTCTAATTTTTTTTTTTTTTCTATGAATCAGTCCAGCTCCTGACTATAAGCGGATTTTTTGTGTGTGCGTTTGTCGTGTTGAGGAAGCTCCTCAGCAGGAGCAGTCACTCATTTTTAAATCTGGCATTTAGCCCTTGCACGTCACATCACTTGAGTCGCTTATGATAGTTGACGGTAGTCAGCTGGTTTGCCAATCGTTTGGGTGCCTCTCCAGACGATTCCTGTATTTTTTTGCTAGAAGGCTTATTTCCTTCCTGACAGTATTGCAACTCAGTGCCTTGTGGATTTCCGCATTGGTGACAAACCACGGCACATTGGCGATATTTCGGAGTATCCCATTCTGTGAGCGTTGTAAGATATTGATGTTGGAATTAGAAGTCTAATTACATACATAAAAAATACAGTGTGTATTTTACACTGCAATGCATTTCTCTTCTTTCTTTAACACTTATAACCCATTTTAGGCACGTTTTAGCTGTTGTTTTGTGAAAAGCACAATATTTTCTGTAATCCGAACGATTTTATAATCCGAACCCCCCCCCCCCCCCCCCCCCAGGTCCCAATTAGTTCGGATTAAAGAGGTTCTACTGTATTAGTATAGATTAGTATAGATAAAGCTTAAAATGAGCCAATGGACGATCCACGTGAGGCTAGGTAGTAATCGTCGTCTGTAAACTCCTGCAACACTTGAGAGTGAGAAATACGCTTTGAACACCGATTGGGTAGAAAGCGAGAGAGAATGGGCACGGGATTTTTTAACTAAGCAAAGTGAAATTTTACTATTTTGCAGTTAATGAATTACCACGTGGCGGCCGGCATGAAGACGGTAGGCATTTCGGCGGCTGGTGGGGTCGCCGAGGCCACAGTGGACGAGATCGTGGATGGATATACCAAGTACGACATGTACGAACTGGACATCAACCGCTTCCTCGGACTGCACAACAATAAGAGGTTTCTGCGCGATCGAGTTAAAGAAGTACCAGGTCATCATTACAAGCAATTCTTCTTTCTTCTTTTACATTTCATGTCCGATACACGTAAAGACAGGCGCAGTAGATTTTTTCAGGAATTCAAATAGGATAAAACATAAAGTAAAATGGCTACTCGTACACTGAAACAAGATAGCACAAGTGCTGTGGTTTCAAGACGGTCATCAGACTGCTCAGAGTTTAACTCTAGGCAGTATGTTCCTCTCTAAACGACTATCCTCTTCTTCACCATTGAAGCGAGTGTGAATCAAATCTGTTTGATATTTAAATAATGATAAATTTTTAAAGAACTTCTCTTTACACTGTGTACTTGTTTGACAGGCGTGCATTATGGACTTCCGTATCCGTTCGACGAGTTTGAAACGGGCCGCAAGCTGCGCACTTCGCCAATATTCCCGACACTAAGAGACAATGGCGCTGTGTTCGGACAGGTCATGGGCTACGAGAGACCCACTTGGTTTGAACATGTCGGTAAGTTGTTTTATCACATTTGTCCTCACTTCATTAAAGTTATATTCGTTACACACTGGCCGAGAACATTAAAAAGTTTCAATTGAGATTTTCTGAGCATTAATACTCTACAGACTTAACAATGGAACACTTAAAAGTAAAATAAATAGATTCAATTGATGGTAGGAACTTAACACAACGCCATGAAGATTGCAAGTGCCCTGCCAATCTTAGGATACGGTCTTGCGTTGAATGTTATATGTGACTTACGACTTCAGCATAAAGGTGGTTTCATATTACACCGGGCCGTGCCCCGGCCGGGGCCCGGTCAAGATATTCGTAGGATGCTTTTGTATGAACCGATTCATACTTCACCGGGCCTTGTCCAATTGTCCAGCCCCCGGCGCGCTCCAATCGCGACATGTCGTAACATGTTTGTTTTCACCGTGCGCTCGGAGACAGCTTCGCGTGGCCCACTCGGGTTATTAAAATTTACCCGAGGCTGCCTCGGGGTATTAGAATTTATCCGAGGCTGCCTCGGAGTATTAGTATTAACCCGAGGCTGCTGCGGAACACGTTGATAAAAACACGGCGAGCGCACGGCCCAGTGGCGGCGTGGCGTAGTTTAATGTTTTAATCGAAATCTGAACGCCGGTGCAGCATTGACGTCTCGGTCACAAGAGTAGTCAAGAAAACAGTGCGGGCTATGCCGACGACGTTAATAGGAGACCACAGCTAGATAAAGGACTAGGAGGTGATGGCACTACTAAACTGTTAGCGTTCAGCTTGAAACTTATTATGAAGTAATGTCTCGAAAATTGATTTGATCTTCAGAAAAACCTCAACCATCCGTGGACCGATCGAGTTACGCGTCAGACAAACCGTCTCTGGCGCCGCAACCGCGTCCCTTTAGGATAGCCTATACGAAGACATTTGGCAAGCCGCACTGGTTTGACACTGTGCAGCGCGAATACTGGGCCTGCAGGGAGGCAGTCGGGCTGGCAGACTACTCGTCCTTCACCAAGATCGACTTACAGGTAGTTTGAAACTCGAGTGAAGCAATAGGTTATATGCTATGAGTAGGGAAAGTTAGTTATAACATTGCGTCAAAACATGCTCCACCAAAAGCTAGAGCATTTGAAAACCCAGAGCTGATTCGTTCTCAGTCGCTATTCGAACGCAGCCGTATGAGAAAGTTGCGGGCTCATCTAGTAGCTGATATATTGTTGAAATTTGGCTTACAAATAGCTCGATTGAAGCTTGATCCTGCTGAAAGCTATTGTTCACTGTGTGATGTTTTTCTCCAGTCTCAGGGCCGGGAGGTGGTAGATGCGCTGCAGTATTTGTGTTCGAACGATGTGGACGTGCCCGTCGGCAGTATAATACACACGGGCATGCAGAACGAGAGAGGCGGCTACGAGAACGACTGCAGTCTCGCGAGGATCAGTGAGAATCAGTAAGGATTTTTTATTCATTTATTTTTTCAGGTTTTATTATTTTTTCAGGATACTAAGAATAGTATCCTGAGTTTCTTTCGGGGTTTCTTCTCAGGATCGTCATCTTGGCTTTTTTCCGAAACCCTGGTAAATTTAAATTTAAGAGCGTGCAGCGCGATCGAAAATCTTCGAATTGGAGTAGCGGTGACGGAACGCACACAAAAATAACTTTACAGATTAGGCTCAACACAGAGTAAAACATATTTTTACAAATTTTTTTTTTTGGGAAAAATTAATGTAATAAATGATAATAGAATGTAATATATGTAAATAATAATTAGTTATTATTATAATATATAATAACGTAATATATATAATAACGTATAATAACGTAATATTCAGCTGATCACTGTGTTTTGTTCATTTCTTATAAATAATTTTACCTATGTATACTTACCTGCATATCTGGAAAAGAATAAATAAAGTATGAAAGAAGAAATGTGATGTTTGGTTGTCGTGGTATTATCGTTATTTTGTTAATTGTCATTTATTTTTGACCTTATCTTTCGAGTGCTTTCAATATATAATCAGGCTCCTTAATTGCCATTTTTCTATCCAGTCTTTTTTCGTATGAAATATTTACGTATTGAATTTTTCCACTGTCTTGATTATCCGAGGATGTTTGAATTTCTGCTATTGGTAGCCTGAAATAAAATTAAACACTAAAAACGACAGAGAGCAAATTGTAAACACCGTTAGTTTATAATAAACATAACTGACGAATATTATGAAAGGAACATTGAATTTAAAATAAAACGCTTAAAAGTTGATAGTTTATAACCTCTCCGTTCCGAAATTGTCTACGAACATGCACTGTTCAGTACTTGGGTCTATCAATGAACAGTTTTACAAATTTAATGCGCGGTTTCAGTTTACAGTTTCGTTATAAACGGCTGTTATCAAAAGCAAAAAACCTAATCTAACCTAACCAATAAATGTTTGATTAGCTAAGAAACCTATTTGGTGACCAAGTACTAGATTAGGTCAACCAAAAAAAGTTGCTGACCAAATAAATATTTTGCTGAAAAAATATATATTCCTATTACAAACTAACATATGCAATGTTACCGGATAATAGCCTAATTGACAAAATTTGGAAATTAGTTTGAAACTATGGCTTAGCATCTATTTCACCCCAAAAATATATTATTTTAAAAAAATAGGTCTTTTACATTAGTATTTTGAGTTTTTAGAAATGAACTTGAAATTGACAGCGAAAAAGGCCAAGACTGTCATGGCGTCTTGAATGACGTCACACCTCGCGAAACAGCCGTGTTTGTTTATGACAGTCAATTGTGTTTTTTAATAAATAATGAATTCCTCGTATTATAAATACTGTATAGTGCCCCAATATAAAAGTTCAACGATAAAAACGCCAAACAAATTATTCATATACGTTCCAAACAATGAACAATAACAAATTGATGAAGTTAAGGTTATTACAGCTCTCAACAGCCACTATCAATACCTCGTTGTGAATCTTCAATGCCAGAGATCTAGATTCACAACAAAGAGATTCGAAGAGCACTACGGAGTCTTGACGTGAACAAAGCTAGTGGACCTGATGGCATACCTGCAAGGGTCCTGAAGGAATGTGGTCCTGAATTGTCTCCTGTACTTACACGCTTGTACTATCTCTCTCTCAGGACGAATACCGTGCCGGCATTTTGGAAGCTTGCCAATGTTCAACCAGTGCCTAAAAAGGGTAACCGTGCCAACCCCTGTAATTATCGACCAATCGCCATCACTTCTGTACTCTGTAAGGTTATAGAGAGAGTACTGAATAGTAAGCTGCTTACATATCTTGAAGTTAACGACCTGCTCAGTGATCGCCAATATGGATTTCGCCAGGGACGTTCAACCGGAGGTCTTCTGGTATATGTCACGCAATACTGGAGTGAAGCCATCGAGAAACATGGCGAGGCTCTCGCTGTGTCACTCGACATATCGAAGGTCTTTGAGAGGGTTTAGCATGCACGTTTACTTGGCAAGCTTCCTACATACGGCATCCCCTCCGGTCTCTTTGTAGCTGGATTTCTGATTTCCTAAAAGAACGGTCAATTCGAGTAGTCATTGATGGCTGCTCCTAGGACCTCATGGCAATTGATGCCGGTATTCCTCAGGGATCTGTTCTCTCTGCAACTCTTTTCCGTCTTCATATTAATGACTTACTTCTTCCAGGAGTAGTTGTATACGCAGATGACAATACGGTCATAGAGAGATATTTGTCCAGGATTCGTTGGGGGGCAATGGTTGAGCGAATTAACTGAACCTTAAATCTTGTATGCCAATGGGGTGACAAGAATCTGGCTGATTTTAACGCCACCAAAACCCAAGCGTATTTGGTCTCTGCAAAAAGGAGCCCTTTCGACTTGGCTCCAACTTTCCTATGTGCATCCGTACCTGTGGCCAATGATCTTGAGCTTCTTGATATGAAGTTGTGCTCAAATCTCAACTTCGGTTATTCTATCGAGTCCAAAGCCCAAACAGCGGCCAAAAAGTTGAGCATCCCAAATAGAGTGAAGCGATGCTTCACACTTGGACAGCTCCTCTCTTTATACAAGGCACAAGTCCGATCTTGCATGGAGTATTGCTGTCACCTTTGGGATGGCCCATCAAAATACCAACTTGCCGCACTCGACTCGGTGGATCGCAGAGCTAGGAGGCCCATTGGCGATGATACACTAATAAGAACTAAGCTGCAGAGCCTAGCACATCCCTTTCTTCTATCGGACGTACAGACGTACGGCTGGTTACCATCCTCACCTTGTCGAAATCCCTCTAATTCGGACCAAGCGCTTTAAAACATCTTTTGTGATGCGCACTGCTAAGGATTGGAACTCCCTGCCGGCGTCTGTATTTCCGAGCTCATATAACCCAAATCTTTTCAAGGTTCGAGTGAATGGGCATTTTCTGGGTGAGCTCGCTCCATCGTCGGCCTCATCCTTCCTACATGGATAGATGCTGGTCAAGAGCAAACTCATCTTTAATAAAAAAATAAAAATAAATAAAACTTTGTATTCGCTTACCTCAAAGTCAGCGGTTTTGAGTCAATGTCAAATTAGAAAATAAACGTAATATTGTCAAATTAAGTTTTTACTATCGTATTAATTGTATTTTTATATATTTATTGTCCTGATATCAGTGGCAAAAGAAATTCATCGTGTGATTTGGTAAAATAGCTTGAAATTTACAGACGCGCCACCATTTAATTGTAATTTAACAGGTGAAGTTGAATATATACAGATATAAACAAACAATTTTTTTACATTTTCTTGGCTTCTCAGCTCAATATTACAACATATTTTATATTGAAAATACTTTTTTTTTTTAGAACAAACTTTAAAGTAAGAATACTTTCAAAAAGTAAATCTTTAAATGTTTTAAAAATTTTAGGTTGTAAAAGCATTCTAGTCACAAAAGTTATAAGATTGTGTCGACAAGTGTCGACGTGTATTTAACAACATGGTGGAACACATTTTTTGTTTCCACCGGTTCTCAAATTTTTATATAAAATACCATTTTCCATGGCGCTCATCAATGAGGGTTTGGCTCAGTTCATATCAGTTGTACCTAGTATATGGTTAAATGAAAATTCTGTCCAGTTTTGGTCAAGGGCAAGAAAAACCGGCGATCTTGAGACGGCTGATTCCACAGTAGGCAAATGCCACTCTCTAACTGGTAACTGCTAATTAAGTAAGACTTCGTTTGTTCTTCACATAATACTTAGATAGAAGTTTTACCATTGCGGAATTCCGATGAACAATAGTCGGTGTTCACTGCAAAAAATTGTCCAAGCATAACGGCGTCAATTTTGGGCAATATACTGCTGTTTGTTTTGTTAAATCCTGATTCCATGGCGAATTATACCTGTCTTTCAAGATTAAACTAAAAACGAACTGTATTAATTTAAAAATAATTGCTGAAAACTCGAAATAACCTGTTCACTTTATACGAAAATGACAGCCACAACGTTTCGCGAGGTGTGACATCACGCTTCCATGCACTTCTCTGATTGGTGTTTAATGTCACATAATTAAACGCCTCATTTTGTCGATTTTATTTTCCAAAAATATTATTAATCTTTTATTATTTTAATAGAAAAGTTGTTTTTTGTTTACTAATTATCATGGTTAATCATTAGAAATTCTAAGCCATCCGATTTATTCTCAGTGGAAACAAGCCTGTATTTACCTGTATGCATTTGCATGTTCTGCGTTCGCACTACTCTGTACGGAATTCGACTCAACTGCAATATTTTATTTTGCATGTCCAGATTTTCTTATTTGCCTGAAAGTGTAACCAATGACATGATTAATTTTATTAAGTATGCAAATTAGAAAAAAAAAAACAGACAATTACGTTCTCCGATAAAAATACTTCCAAATAGAAGTCTACTTACCACATTATAGCAGCATTCTTAGGATAAATTTTTTATTTAGTCACTTAGATAATGATTATTTTTCTGTTTACCCATCCTTCACTTTCAAAAAACACTTAAACATGTGTAAAATGTAAATACAAAATTTATAACACAGCTGACTTGACATTGACCTCATGGCGTCATGTCATACGACAAATAAGTGCGCCTAGTGATTTTATTAGAGCAATTTTTTTTGTTTGGAAAACCATCAGGCGTTTGGGTTAAATATTGAAAAGTCTTAATATTTTCATATTTATAATTTTATAATGAATATTAAGAAGGGGGGGATCTGCGGAATATCAATACAAACATTTTCATGTGAGAATTAGTGCTTCATGCGTAAAATTTAAGAAGTATTCGAAGAAATAAATTTTTAGAAGTCGTTCCGTTTAAGTATTTTTTATTAATTTTAAATGTATTTGTTTCAAATTTCAACAAGGCGCTGACCTTGTGCAAGGATCAGGCTAACCTACAAAAGTTACTTTAATGTATTTAACTTATTCAGCGCATAGTACTAGTCACTTAAAAATGAGTAAATTTCCAGAATTTTGTGCAGTATCCTCTTAAGTGGTAATAATTCTAAATGACGATCATAAGAGTTTCTTGGGGAAACCTAATTGATAAATAAAATTTTGTCGCTCGAATATTTGGATGCATTAGCGAATATAAGAAACTAGCTGGGTCCTCATTGAAAAATACAAGATATAACACCTGACAAAGTATATAACAATACAATGGAATGGGTCCGGAGAAAGTCCCTAAGGTTTTTTTGAACGGACGACCAGTTCAAGTAGTGCGTACCTAGGACATGTTCTCACCAATGACCGTAAGGATGATATGGATATTGAGAGAAAGAGGCGGGCGCTGTCCGTTCGATGCAACATGCTCGTAGGAACGTTAAATTGGTCCTGTTTCGCGCTTATTGTCAGAGCTTTTATACTTGTCAGTTGTGGACTCGCTTCAAAAGAGCGTCCTGGAGTACCATTAGAGTGCAGTACAATGACGCGTACTGCCCCGATACTGCAGTGCTTCGGGTATGTTTGCTGAGGCGGGGGTGCCCGACTTTTTCGCTGTGATTCGAAATAGAATATTTTCCTTCTGGAAGAGAATCCGAAATTCCGAAAACGGCATACTTAGGGTTATCGGTGAGGACTTTTAATTTTTGTAATTATGGACGAAAGTATGAAATAAAGACTTATTATTATAGTTTTATTAGTTTTGCCAGAAGTTGGATATTTATTTTTATATGATCCCTCGGAGCAGTACTTGTTGAATTTCTGGATGAAAGGTATCCCTGACAATGTGTATGCAAAATTTCATGATGATTGAGTAGTCTCAATCATCAACTCGAAGGTTGAGTAATTAGACGTGAAAATGTAAGAGACATAGACTACTTCACATATATTATAATATTAGAATGGAACTTCAACTATTTGTGAATGAACATCATAAGACTGGATTCAAAATTGAACTCTTTTATTTTACAAACGAGTGTATCGAAAAAGCAGAGTCTAGTCCGTAATTATCGTTTATCTAAACTATATTTGCAGTTACATGATGATTGCTCCGACCATCCAGCAGACTCGCTGCAAAGTGTGGATCAAACGTCACTTGCCACAAAACGGCTCGGTGACGTTGTCCGACGTCACATCCATGTACACCGCGATCTGCATCTTAGGTCCGTTCACCAGAAGTTTGCTCTCGGAACTGACTGACACGGATTTGTCACCGTCCAATTTCCCGTTTTTCACGTTCAAAGAGCTGGACGTCGGTCTGGCCAATGGGATACGCGCTATGAATCTCACGCACACCGGGGAGCTGGGATACGTTTTGTATATTCCTAATGAGGTACGTCTAGTCTGTGTGTTAGCTAGAGTTAACTTTATATGTGTGTGTAATGTATGGGGGTAATTATTAAAGAAGAGGTATGTGTAAAAATAAATACTTCAGTGTGTATGTCTGTTAGGTGTGCAGGACTAAACCTCTGAGCTAATATTCAATGATAATTGGAACGAGTGCAGTTATTATAGATTCGTCTTCCTAATATTTAGTGCTTAACTTTATTATAATAAAGTCTTGTCTATATAAAACTTTATTATAATAAAAATAATTAATTGTCTTGAAATGATTATAATAAAATAAAATAATTTATATCTAAAAAATAAATAAAATAATAATAAAAATAAAATAAAATAAATTAATTAACAATTAATTAGCTTTTCTTTACAATTAATTTTTCTTTTAAATTTTTATTCAATTGCAATAATTTTGAAATATATCAACATATGACAGACAAAACACATCATTACATAATGTGGGAAGTGCCATTGTTTTTGCAATTGGTCTCAATACAATTAGGGAGTATTTATTATTTATCATGAAGGTTGGCAGGCAGGCTGAGTGTTCTCTGGGTGGTAGGTGATTATCATTACCTAAAAACAGTCTTTTACAACACTAAAGAATGACTCAAGTACCTTGTCTACACCGATGGGATATAGGATAAAGGGCAAGGTGGATATAGTGGTATTCCTTACCAAACTTTATTTTGTATTCTGAAAGAAGATATTAGCATCGCCCAGTTGGAACAGTACTCTATAATATTTGTAGACTCTATAATCAAATCAAAATCCAACAACGATTTGGACTATTATCAGTTTCCATTGTTATGACGGTTGTAATAGTATGCGCTGGGCCGCTAAGGTTCTCGAATGGAGGCTACAGACCTGCACGCGCAGCGTAGGACGTTCCAACAAGGTGGACACAAGGTGGACAGATGACTCTTGGACATGACAAGTACTTGCCTAAAGTTTACAGTTATCGTGGGATTGGTTACTTTTGAACTCGGCGGGAGTTAGTAAGAGTAATTTTTTTTTTTTCAGTTCGCTTTGCACGTGTACAATCGCTTGATGAGCGCAGGAGAAAAGTATAGCATCAGCCACGTGGGCTATTACGCGTCGCGGGCCCTGCGCGTGGAGAAGTTCTTCGCGTTTTGGGGCCAAGATCTCGACACAATGACAACACCCTTGGAATGTGGGCGCACGTGGCGGGTGAAGTTCAACAAGGACGTGCCCTTTATTGGGCGCGATGCCCTGTTACGGCAACGCGAAGAGGGCGTGCGCCGTCTATACGTTCAACTGCTCTTGACTGACCACGACCACGAGACTGACTTGTGGTCGTGGGGCGGCGAGCCGATTTACCGCGACGGCAACTATTGCGGTCAGACGACCACGACCAGCTATGGCTTTACATTCAAAAAGCAGGTAGCTGTCTATTTTTTCTACTTTTCAATTGAGATACTATGAGATTCAAACGGACACTAGCATTGGAAACTAATTTTGCTCTTTCACATAATATTATAAATGCGAAAGGGAGTTTGTTTGTTTACGCTTTGACGTAGCTACTTAGCCGATCAAGATGAAATTTTGCACCTTGCATCCAGAAAAAAGTGTTGTTCCCGAGGGATGATGTAAAAATTAAAATTAAATATTTCAATGCTTAACAAAAACATATAAGCGATAAAGATTGAATAGGTTTTTTAACACCTATGGAAAATGGGCGCGCACGAACGAGGTCGTCGGCAAAAGCTAGTGTTCAAACATTCTGAATATCTCTTCTATGGTTGGTCGCCAGTGTTGCCGATAAACACATACACAACGCCAACCACAATTAAATTATGTGCTAAAATTGTTCTGGTAGCAATGTATAATATGTGTCTAACTTTAGTAGTGGCAAGGCACACTGCGTTTCGCAGTCATTTGGGCAGTCCGTCTGGCGGCAGTAACCACCCCCTTATAGAAGACCACCGTGAAATAACAGCACGTGTGCTATTGTGTTTCGGTGAATGAAATAAGGGATGCCAGAGCCCATTTCCCTATCCCTTCCCAATCCTATTGTAGTCGGCAGCGCACTTGCAGCAGCTTTGGCGTTGCTTGCGTTATAGGTGACGGTAGCCACCTACCATCAAGTGGACCATCAACCTGTATGCCGATCTTAACATTAAAAAAAAAATCCTGGATGTCCTAAGGAAAATAAATAGAATAGTGAATTATTTTGCTGTTTCAGGTGTGCCTTGGATTCATACAAAATTTTAATGAGGACGGCGAATCCATACGAATCAATAATGACTACGTTCTAAGCGGTCATTATGAAATCGACATAGCCGGCATACGGTAAGTGTTTCATTAAATCGTTAACGAGCCTTGTCTTCCACAACATTGATATCATATCATGTTGTCTATTTGCAGCCAACTTCTTAAAATTTAGAGGAATGTAGACTTTTTAAATTTAGTTTGTATAATAGACCCTTCGCTAATTACGATACTCCAGATACGAGTCGAGTACGCATTCGCAACTTGGGTTTCATATATTGCACGACTGAACATTTTGACTCCTTTCTTTATCTTTTTAATTATGTCGAGTTGACTAGAGATGAAGAGACACTTGCGATATTTCTGTATTAGCCCACAGAAACAGAAGAAGATACGGGAAAAAGAAAAAATTTGGACTCATCCTTATATTAAAAGAAATCTAAATTTTGTCGCTCTGGAAGAATTACAAAGAAATAATTAAAAATAGAAAATGATAGAAAAATTTTCGATTTCCTGTTTAAATTTAGCGTTGATTTCTTGCTTTCGCAAGAACGACACGACGGAAATCAGTGGCTCTAGCATGAGTTTACGATACTACACTCGCTAACGAGAGCGTAAAACATTTATATGTAAAATTGATAATTTGACATTGACAGTTCACGATTTTCCATACAAAAGTTTTACGTTCTCGCTAGCGAGTGTAGAATTTGTATAGTATCGTAAGCTCATACTAGAGTCTCAGAAGACAGGTCGCGGATACGTAATATGCTGTTAGCGAAACGTGCGAGCGATACACCATATAAATGTACTCTGAGGAGACTCAACTAGGATTTTTATTTATTTTCACTCAAAATCCACATCTCTTAAAATAAAAAATCATAGATAAAAGTGCATTTCATTGATAGAAATAATTAAGCATCCCGTCTACAGGACTATTTAGCATTTTTTTTTTAAGGTACGCTGCGAAGGTGAACTTGCACTCGCCCATCTTGCCGACCAAGTATCCGGACAAGGAGCGCGATGTCTACCAGGCGACTAGGAAACACCTCGACACGCAAAACTCGCTTGGCAGACATTATCAACCTTAAACTGGTATCTAATGAAATGAGGTAAAGTTCGGTTCGTTGAGGAACCGAGCTATTTCTTGCCATTTTAATTTTAACTCTATTTGTTCTATTTTTGAATTCATAATTGAAAAAAAAAGGTTTAAAAAATAAATGGAAAAATAGGAGTTCCAACATTTCGGTTTACAAAATATTATATTTTGAATTAATTTCTTAAATTGACATTCACTGGTTGGACGTCACTTGAGACTGAATTTATTTAAAATTAGATTATATAAAAAAAAACATGAACTCTTGATTGGTAGTTTTTGTAAGTAAAGTATTGTCATTTATTGTGCCATTCATCGTTGGAGTTTCATCGGCACAACGAGTAATGAATTAATTTTTGAGGTTTAATCTCACATTGATTTATTGTATGGTGTTGCAATAAATAATAATAAAAGCTATTGTTTATGGCCTCAAAAAATGCAGCCTGTTTCTTTGGTAAAATTTTGAAATTTAGATTTTAAGAATGATACAGTGTACAATACAAATACAATACCTATTTAGTTTTCGATTGTTATTATGCACAACCAGTTGCAAAAGCAGATTTTTCTTGTTCGTTTGCAATCAGTTGAGGTGCAGGAATGATTTCTTTTGATAATTTAGACTTTTCAGTGATGAATATATATCATAAAATCACCTTGATTGGAAAAGGTTCTTTACTATTGAACTGGTTGCCAAATTTCTCTAATCTTTGAAGGCAACTCTGGATAAAAATAAGAAAGATAAAAGACAAAAAATCCGCTTTCACAACTGTTTGTGAACGTTAGATTCTATAGCTGCCAAAGTCTTCTAGATTTATAAGGATTGATGGTACCCACGAGAATGGTTAAATTGTTCATAATTTTTTTTATGTATTTCTTTGTTGTTGTCCATTAGAACTGTCTTACAATTTTACAACGAAAAGGACTTATTTTATTTAGTTTTTTTTTTATTCAATTTTATTTAAATGAACTAGATTCATTTATTTCTTTTTTTAAAACTTTCTAACAATCATACAATTTGTCAAACGTGTTGGAATGAGTATTGTGTTTCAAATAGAACTACAGTAGTACCGTTAAATTTGTGATGTACTGGAATTATCTAAGTAAAATTATCTAAAATTAGGGATATTGATCTTATCTAATATATAAAATTCTCGTGTCACAGTGTTTTTAACAAAACTCCTCCGAAACGGCTTAACCGACTTTTATGATTTTTTTTTTTTGTATATTTGTTAGGTATGAGGTCGTAAAGTATTTTTCATCATTCTACCCCCACCCCCCATTTTTTAATCGCGATTTTAGTATTTTTGTATGAAGAATGTTCAAATAATTTAACCGTCGTCCATCAGAATGTTTAAATTAGTGGGATTAGAACAAAAATCAGTCTTTTCTTACAAAAAAAGAAGAATTTTCTTACAAGACTCCATTGACACATTCAAAGAATAGAGGAAACACATAATCAACTCAATAACAAAAAGAAATAAAGAAAGATTATAAAACTGGAAATAACTTTGTTATAACATTTTTTGTACAATACACACCTACGGAGTCCTGAATGGAGTCTCTGAATTGAGAATCTATTTTTAGTATAAAAGTCTAAAAACTATCAGGTTTCAATGAACAGTAGCTAACTGAAGACTGGCAGCTTCGTTCTGCGTCCAAAAAGGCCATTAGTCTCACGTAGGTCTCAGAAAAGCTTTATTAGAAAAAACTCTCTAAAGCCAAACTTTAGCGAAAATTTGAAAGAATTGGTCTTCTCGTGAATAAAACCAAATTTATGCTGCATAGCATAGCATATTTTATAATTTTGATAGTAAATTTTAATATTGTCTTTGTTAAAACGACTCGTATTATTTTGTTTATAAACTCGTTTTTCGCTGGTATCACGCTTCGTGTCGTCACTTGGTCCGAGTCACGGATGTTCCTTATTTAATTAATAGTCGTAACTCCGTACCTCCTTATTGAGTATTTTTACTAGTTTTTGAAATAGTTATTTAACCCTGTGGTTCTATTTGAAACAAAATTGTTCATTTTTAAATGATTAGACAGAAAGTTGATAAAAAAACCGTATAAATGAAAAAAAAATCTACTTATTCTTTACATTTATAATTTAAGTATCACAATAATACCTAAACAAAGCTTGCTAAATGATATAATATGTTATTTCGGTTACTCTGGCTGACACCTTAACTCCGATTTTTAATTGCAATTATTATTATTATTATTATTTTATTTTGGAAAATATGACCCAGTGGAAGTACCCTCATAGTACTGTTGTTTCTATAGTTGAAATTCGCTTGAAACTGCTGACAGTTATGTTTTTGCTTTGAACTGGAAACGGAATCGCGCTATAATTTAGAAATTTTAAGAGATTTGTTTTTGATATGTCATTTTTGAAGTGATGTCTCTTTATTGATGTCCAAACACGTTATTTAATAATCCAGCGCTTGATTTAGCAATTAATCGCTTTATTGTATATTTTTTTTAATAATAATAATCATTTATTTGCTGAGTATAGGTTACAATGATTTTACAGTAGATATATCTCGCTTCATACTACCCTTCGAAGTTGTGCAAATATTTTAAGTACATTAAATGAAAGCTATTTAATGTCAAACATGAAATCTTTTATACTATAATAGCATTTGTCGACAGGTAGTTCCTTCATTTTCTTATTGAATAAATTAAACTATAAACTGGCTTCTGAAACAGGTATTATTTGTTTCTTTTTCTTCTAACTGTTGATCCTGATCTTTTTTTTCTCTTTCTTGTAATAGGCATGATGACGGTATTAAAGAATCAAAGAATAAATGGTTTTGGAGAAAAATATATGTTGAAAGGAGTCTAAAAAATTACTAGTTTTTTTTTTATTAAAATCGAGATTAATAAGATTTTCAATAAAATAGAAGTATAAATAACTGCAATCGGCCATGTTAACTGAAACACCAATCAGAGCGAATGACGTCACGCCCAGGTAACATCGTGTTGCTTGACTTTGCTTCGACAGAATGAAAAATCTGATGAGATGTCGGTGACGTCACGGTTCATCAGACGCGACGCCATGACACCTAAGAGCGTTTTCGCGCGTAATTCAAAATAGATTTAAAAACATTCAGTAATTTGCGTTGAAAATTAGTTTTTTTGCTGAAATTTTTTTTTTTTCGGATATGGTAGACGTGTATCTACATTATGGAAGGAAATTTCAAAATCTGTCTTCATGCCTATTCTATTTAAAACTGTTCTATATTTATTTCTGTTTTTTTTTTCCATAATAGTCACATATCTGCTCGTAGTAATTTGTCCCATTTTTGTCTTTTATTTTTGGGAACGTGAACCGTTACTGGGCTACAGAACACTCTCACATGACTAAGGTCCACTTCTCAAATGGTGTTACTTCTCCTAGATCTGAAGCTGGCGATATATTCTTAAGTTAAACTTCCGTGATTACTGCTTCTGCCCAATTTTTTTTATTTAATTTAGCTTCAAAGAGTAGACTTTTTGCATGATCAACCACTGTCTTGGTTGAATCGTTCACACAGACCATTTTGCTCCGGGGTATTTGTCTTCTGATGGACAATAACCTGATGTACTTAAGTAGTTTTCCGTCTGTGGTATACTCCATTTTGCAATTTTGCCGCTGCTATTAGCACATTCTGTTGATTAGGGATATAACAAGCATTCTCTTTAAATGTTACTTTGTTTCCGTTCGCTATCAACTGGCTAACTGACAAAAGGTTTAATGTGAGATTAGAAATGCCACAATATTTGGTATGTTTATGTCAAACTGAGAATCATTTACACACGTTGTAATCTGTGTATCACCTATACACAACTAGCATGGACATTTTATTTGCAGCAATTATTTCCTTTATTTTAGTTTTTGTCAATTTGCGTTAAGCTGTCTCGATTTGCAGTTATATGAAAACTCGTATCTACATATATTATACCAATCTCCGATGTAGAATTTTTCATTAAGAAAGGCTACGCTAAAGGCACCTGCTTTTTTTGCTTTCAATTCTGTTTGCATCTTTAACATTTTATTTGTTTAAATGTCGGTTGTTGACTTCGACATTTGCTTTGGCTTGCGTTGTGCGGTGTTGCCATTCTAAATTATTGGTTGGTTATTAATGGTTCGACCGAAACGCAGATTCTGTTCTATTGCTGTCAATATCAGAAGCTCTTTTTTTTTATCAAACTCTTTTATTTCGTCGAAATGATCGTAGGGGCGGCAAATTTTTCTGGAAGGCCCGCCAATAGCCGCCAAAGACCGTTCCTTTTAATCGCTGTACAGTTTCCACCATTTGAGAATAATAGATATAAATTGTCACAGATTCACAATTTTCAAGTCGAATGTATATTCATGTCCGAAGATTAAAAAAAAAATATTGTGAATCCTGAATCGTCAAATAACTGTTTTAATTTATTCTTGATGTGCACATAAATTGTAGAAGTTATTGTCATTAGCTTTTTTTTCTTCGGCTTCACTTAAATCCGACGAAATGGCGTCTACATCAATTTCTTGATGATGTCACTGGTGTCGATTGACAAACAATAGAAAACTTTTCTCTCGAATGCTCAATCGTCATAATTTTGACGGCCTTTTAACTTGGAACGTTCATTATATAACATCCGATCGACGTTTTGATAAAAACACGAAAATTTACTTCTGAACCAGTATTATTTGTTTCTTGTTCTTACTGAACCCATAACCTAATAATAACACATGAGTAGCTTCCACAAGACTGACTTATTTATATCCACGTATGACATACCCTACAAGGTTCAACTTACAGGTACAAAGTTACAACAGATGGCGTTAGTATAAATATTTTGATTCTATGATTTTAATATACCTACATATTTTAACACAAACTAGATTTTTTCTTTTAAACTAGATCACACATTTCTCCTCCAAAGTTTGGTGAGAAGTGTGTACATATTTCACCCCTAACTTTCGCCAAAAAAAATGTGTTCCCCAAAGTTTTCCCAAAAGTTCTCCAAAATTTTTTTACCCCAATATGGGGAAGAAAACCCCCAATCGTTTCTCGCAAAAAACTGGATATGGTGTTCACACGGAATCCGGTTTTACAGAACCGTAGGATCCTACAAAATTGGACGGCTAAGCCGGTGCGTTATCGTGGTGGAAGAGCACTTTTTTCTTCGTCAAATTGGGCCGTCTTTTTTTTTGCAATTCGGCGTCGAATCGTCAAATAATTCGGCATAATACAGCCCTGTGATCATTTTGCCCTTCTTCGGAGCACGTTCGCCTGGTGAAGTCCACCGTTTCGACTGTTCCTTGGTCTCTGGCGTGTACCAGTGGATCAATGTTTCGTCGACGGTCACGAAACGACGCAGAAACTCCTTCGGATTGCGCTTAAACAGCGTCAAACACTGTTCTGAAGTGGTCCCACGGTTGCGCTTGTAGTCCGGAGTGAGTAAACGCTGCCTGCACCCATCGCGCCAACAACTTTATCTTGCCCAAAATTTCATGCAGGATGTGACTCACGCGGTCTCAGCTATCTCGCGTACCTTCAATCGGCGGTCTGCCAATACGAGATCGTGGATTTTTCCACGTTATCCTCCGTAGTAGCCGTTTTCGGGTAACCTGGGCGTGATTCATCAAAAACCGACGCGCGACCACGCTCAAACTCGTGAAACCAATTTTTGACGGTCGCCATCGAAGGAGAAGCGTCACCGTAGACAGCATCCAAGCGCTCTTTGATTTCGCTGCGCGATTTCCCATCCAAAAACAAGAATCGAATCACCGACCGATATTGCTTTTTTCCATTTTTCTAAAATTCGGGGACACGCAGCTTCCGCACACGCGGTCAAAACAAAACTAGGAGTCCGATTCGGCTGAACTTTCAACGGTAGCCGTCTACGAGAATTTTCTACACGATAGTAAATTTCTCTTGCGACAGTGGCGCTATCGATCGCCATGTATGAAACTGTATGTTGTAGATAATTATTTATTAAAATTACATAAGAAACAAAAAATCGACCATTTTTGCGTTGAAAAATTAAAAGACTTCCTCACATACCACACAAAAATGAACTTCAAACAGAAATTAATACTTCGTATTGCCTCCGCGGGCTCTTCTTACAGCTGCCAGACGATTGGACATGCTGTTTATTAAGTTTCTTATGCGATGTTGCGGGATATTGGTCCATTCTTCCACTAACGCATGTTTCAGGTCTCGTCAGAAAACATATTTTGTGATGCGCACTGCTAAGGATTGGAACTCCCTGCCGGCGTCTGTATTTCCGAGCTCATATAACCCAAATCTTTTCAAGGTTCGAGTGAATAGGCATCTTCTGGGTGAGCTCGCTCCATCGTCGGCCTCATCCTTCCTACATGGATAGAGCAAACCCATCTTACATTACTCTTGCCCATTCTTCGTTTTTCCAATGTGCATGTTCGCGGGCGTAACGTATTCTTGCTAATCGATGTTGCCTTACAAGTTTTGGGCCCTTTGCGGGTCTATGTGGAGTCAAATTAGCTTCTTGGAACCGCCGCCTAACAGTCCGTTCGCTTACGTGATCTCTTCGGGTTTCTCGAAGTTGATTTGTTACTTCAATTGCCGTGAGGTGCCGATTTCGGAGCATGGTCGTAACAATAAATCGAGCCGTAGTACATCTCGTTCTGCCGGTTCCTGGTCTTCTAACGTTCTGCCCAGTTTCTCGGAAACGTTGGACGACTCTCTGCACCGTAGAAAGTGACACGCCTGTTACTGTCGCTGTACTTCTCTGACTTCTGCCTTATTCTATCATAGTGACGATAAGTGTACATTCTTCCCGTGTTGGCGACATGGAAGTATTTCAATAATGACCGTGAAAGACGACAAATACTGCCTTTTATCATTTTGATTTGACAGATTGAAAACAAAAGTGATAAAACAAGCAAAACAAAATATGCGTGATTTCAATTTATTACCGAATTCGAGGTTTTTTTCTTTTTTAAATATTTCCAATTGCGTTGTATAACATTTAAGGTTTCACATCATAAGATAATAAAATTCTCTTTAATATAGAGTAAGTTTCATGCATGTACCATTATTAATTTGCAAGATACAGAGGATTTTGTCATCGACCCGTTTTCTTAGTCCGCGACTGTATAAATAAAATAAAATAAAAATAGCCTTTATTGCTGAAGTTAATTAACAAGATAAGAAAGCATAATATATTATTTATCACCAACAACTCCAACTTGTCTTGCGACATAGGCCTCTTCCAAAGCTTTCCACTTATTTCGGTCTCTTGCCGTTTTTTGCAAAGCTCCGTTTGTTGTCTTGTCCAGGTCATCTGTCCATCTAAGATAAGGTCTTCCTCTTTTCCGTAATGATCCTCTTGGGTACCATTCCACAATGGTCTGCGACTGTATAAACTGATTTATTGATGTAAAATAAACTAATGATATTTTAAAATGATATGGGGCGAAATGAGTACGCGCGATATGTATGATGATCGAATACGAACTGAACTCGAAAGTGAATGCTTTTGACGTAAAACAAAAAGTGCTGACAAGAAAGCCTGTGCGAGCAGTGGCTCGTACATGCTCCCGGCCGAGAAGGTGAGAGAAGATGCTGTGATTGTGAGTGACGTGAGACAAGGTGATAAACAATATTGCTTAAAATTTAGGATGATAGTACAGTGTAAGCTTAAATTTATGAAGAGGATTGATTGAAATAAGGGGACGTTGATTAATTTTGCAACGTCTTGGACCGATTTAATTTTGCACTTCCACTTTTAACCATCTTTTCACTCTTATTGCACTGATCGATTACACTGTACACACAAGACTCATTCACTGCACTATTTACTACACTATCACTGATACACTGGGCCGGAGAAGGTGCAGAGGTGTCGGCATTGATGCCAACCTCCGGCTGCTGCGGCTGCGCCTGCCCCCGCCGCCTTCTGCACGCGATGATTGCTGCAGCGAGCGCGGCTGTACCCACTACTAAGTAGATCTACTGACGTAGTGGTGGACATCGTGAAATGAAACACGCTCCGCCAACACTGCTTCTGATGAACTAGCCTTCAAGTTTTTAATCTGCCGATCGATGTCTTGAAGGTATTTCTGATGAACCGTGGATAATGATAACGTCTCGGTCTTCTCAGTAGGTATTGATACGTTGAATATTTTATTTATAGGAGATATACTGATTTCCAAAATGACAGCTTTGGTATTTACGAGATTGGTCCACATTTTGTGTGGA
This sequence comes from Bembecia ichneumoniformis, assembly GCA_910589475.2. Taxonomy (NCBI): domain Eukaryota; kingdom Metazoa; phylum Arthropoda; class Insecta; order Lepidoptera; family Sesiidae; genus Bembecia; species Bembecia ichneumoniformis. The sequence goes on from OU342530.1 coordinate 18,304,070, forward strand.
TAAATAGTCATGTCTTCTATTTTAATAAGGCACTCGTTGCTAAGTGTGATTATTCCAGTCTTGTGTAAATTATGAATTATGAATTTTACAATCGTAACATAACAGTATAGTTTAGCAGAACTGAACAGAAAATAAATTTCTTACTTTTTCATTAAATGTTCCATCACTATCAAAGAGGTTATTGTCCACTATATCAGCCGGACAAATTTCAATATTTATTTTGTCTTCGTTGGTCGGTGAGAGTGGTATCTGACCACCACCGGTGGCATTTGGAGCTCTTTTATGCTCGTCTACTCTTTTTTTAGCTCCTATTCTTAGTCTCCTCCATGCTCCTTTGAGCTGTACTACTTCTCTTCTTTTCCCACTTAACTCGTAGAATCTTCGAATAAAACTTCGTGGGAAAATGTGATCTTTTCTTAAGAGCTTTCATTTGTATTCAACACGTGGTGATGCTTTAGGAAGCGGTCTTATTGTTTCTATGTTAAACTTTTCTGTAGGCTTTGTACGCGTGATATTTTATCAATAACATCAGAAATACTTACGTCAATATCAGGCATGTTACTTATAATTTCATTTTGGATTGAGGATTCTAAATTTAGTGGTTCTACTTCTGGATTGATAGAAGTATCTCCGTGCTGAAGTGATTCCTGGTTTTCCATCGAAACAGTATTTGGATTGGGACGATCAGTAATAAATGACGGTGCAAAGTCGCAGCTTTGAAATACATCTTCATTGCACGGCCAAATGCCAGCATTTTTAAATGAATTGATGATTTTGTTTTGAGTGAATGCCAGAGGAAATGCTTCTTACACAATTCCAGGGAGATCATAGATCGTCATTGTTTTACCGGGATGATTAATCATCCAGTTCGTTTGCTGCCGGCTAATGTAATTTTTCAACGTTCCATACACACCAACATCAAGAGGTTGAAGATTTTGGGAACAATTCGGAGGGAAAGACAAAAGTATGATGTGTTTGTTTTTTTGCCTTTGTGATGACCTTCACATTCACATGAGAATGATGAACAGCAGTAAAACTGGGTGATGCTCTGAAGTGGTCAATGAATTTCGAAAACTCTTTTTAATCATCCAGAATTATTACCTGTACCTATAGACTCGGGCGGCCTATTTTGGACGAATAAATCGCTATATCTCATCCGTCAAAAAATTAACATGCACGGTACGAAATTACCAATAGCATTTGCCGCTGCCGCAATTGTGACTAGAGTACCCCGTTCTGCAGATGTCACTGCCCCTACCTGATTTGAACCTCGTTGAGCCACCAGTTTCTTGGGCTTTTGTACCGTTGTGCCTCAGTCTCGTCTACGTTCCAGATTCTACTCGAAGGAAAATTGAGGCGTTAAAAAGGTTAATTTAATTATGCGGACAAGAATATTAGAACGTACTGACAATGTCATTCAGGTCCGTAGCTACAATGTGGCCCAAGTATTTAATTTTGTATGCCTGTCTCAATATTTCCATTGAGTACAATTGGGGGTACCATAGCCACTGGACCGGATATTATGATCTCACTCTTTTTTAGATTATAACTTAACCAATGACAATCAGAATATTCTTGACACATCTTCAGAAATCTTCTCAGGCCATTGATCGCCGCCCTCAGATCGCCCGCCGCCTTTGTTTTATATTTTGATATCAGTCCTACGCTATTTTCGCCCACTAATGTCAAATATTCTAAACCACATAATATCTATTTATCAGATTTAAAAATAGAAATTAAATAAGGCAAAGAGAAATCGACATGGTTTCCTCAGTAAGCAAACGATGAATTTGTACCATTAGTTTCACGTTAGAGTTGTTTAAGACCGTTTTGAAAAGGTCGAAATCGACATGTCTACTTCTTTGAACGATGCCGACTTTACAGAAATTGCTTTCGGCGCTCGGAGGAAAATACTCATGATCATAGAATTTCCAAACCAAGCCCGTCTAAATATTCGAAAAATTTAATGAATTCTATTTATTAGGTACACCGGTAAAAGAAGATCCAAAAAGGGATTTTCTCTTGTAATGTAATCTCAATTTATTAGAATATTCTACCGAAATTTAACCCTATGGTATTACCATCTATTGTATACGTTATAGTCCTATGAATGTATTTCTCACTTGGTTGAAACATATTTCGATAGGACCTCACTTATTCAGCACCTGTAATAGTTACTGTTGGTGACCTATTACGACTCCAGGTTGCGTGTTGTAAATAATAAGAAGTGATTCTGCGTTACTGTTTGAAATATAACAAAGAGCTTAATGTTTACGCGTGGGGGGTGACGTAACGTGGTAGAGGTCTGTTCGGAACAAAGACTACAATATGTATTAACGGTAATAGACTGGCAACTCGAGTTGATGTTTGTGTGCTGCCATCTATCTCTCGGTTAGGCTAACTAATAAAAACGAACCAGCAGTCCAGTGATAACCGCGAACTTAAGACCGCGCTTCCAAGCGAGAGCATTAAAACATTTATATGAAAATTGTCAACAGGTTGACAATTTTCCATATAAAGGTTTTAACGCTCTCACTTGTAAGTGCGGTCATTATAATTAGAGTGTACTTTTTCGAAATATTTATCAGGTACCTATTTGTCACAAAATTATCCAATAATACTAAAACTCTTTATGACGCTGAATTAAAAACAAATTGACTATACAATAAAACACATCACAATAAAATACAGATTTATTTATTGCATAATTTTCTACATTTGGTATATACTAATTATAAAAGAAGTCTTGATATTTTTGCAATCTTTTTATTAGTACATAACTTCAACAATTAATTTTTACTTATTTACAAGAGTAACAATAATTAAAATTTAAATATGTACAAAATGATTAAACTATGTATATGTATAAAATTTATACAATATGATTAATAATCTTAACTATTTACAAATAGTGTAAGCAAAAATACGTAAAATTTTATCCACAATCCTGACTTATTTTTAGGCAGTAAGCTAAACTGCAAAGTTTAGAGTTTATCGTACAGCCTACGAGTTTAAAAGTTCCATTTGGGAATTTGGGCTTCACCACAATCAGGTAGTAGGGCCCAGGATCAGCTAGGGGCCACCCAAGTTCAGTGAAAAAGAGTAGAACATAAAACATTTTGAATTAAAATTAAATTGAAGATGTAACAATTTCATAATAACAATATTATTGCCCTGTTTTTTTATACTATTTCGTGATAAATCAGTACATTTCTTAACATAGGTATTTCAAGTTATTGTAGAATAATATTATACATAGGTATTTACCACGACGATTTTAACAGAACAAAACACTTCAAAATCAAAACTATGCATTTAATAACATTTTTACTAGAGTGATAGCACATCTGGGTAGTGTAGTGAAAATAAAGTAATTTTAAATAAAATTGCCTAGGGACCTTGATATGATTAATCCGCCCCTGGTAATCCCTTGACAAAATTTAATACAGGGCCCATCTAGAGCAAGCTACGCCACTGATCATCACGTATGTTACCATTTGGTTCAAGCATTGAAGGTGCAAGAGACCAATGTAAAATGTCATTTATGCTGGCGTGCCTTAAAATAGCTGCTGAGCTGTCAAATTACACTTAAAATTGTAGAAAATTATATTACGAAAAATTTCATGAGTTAAATCCATGCAATTAAACGAAATTTTTAAAATGCAACAAGTGACAGATGAAACAAACTGTCAGAGTAACATTTTCAAATGTTGTAAATAATTATTAAATTTTGTGTAATCATCATGAAATTTTACATACACGTTATAAGGGATACAGGAAAGGACATAGGGTACCTTTTAACCAGAAAAAAGTGCTTTTCCTGAGAGATCATCTAAAAACATAAAAAAATGAGGCAGCATTGAATGGGTTAAACATTTACCATTAAATCCCCTCTTTTTCTTTTCCTCCCTTTATTTTTCATGAATTGCTCATGAGCTTTGTTTTTCAATGGATCACTAACATCCCAAAATGTTGTTTTGCCTAGTAAAATATCATTTACATCTTTGCACCAGTTCCTTATAAAAAATAATATACTTTTGTTTGTTAAATATTCATAAAGTGACTCCTTATGTTACGAACATGACAAATTTAAATTTAAATTAATATCAACTATTAATTTTACGTATGCACACATTTCAGATCTAACACAATTCTGTTTTAATATTTCTAAAGTTATGTGTTCAATTTGGGCAAAGAAATCAAATAAAGCCCTAGTTGGATAACACAACCATCTTTTATTTTCATATTCTTTCATCTTGATATATTTATGAAAATCCTGCTGTTCTTCGGTTTCTAAATCATGTTTACATGTTAGGCAACCTTTAAATACATTTTTTTTTTTGCTAGTTTTGTTATCCAACCACTGCAATATCCAATTGCTGCACTTCTTTCAACCTGAGTTCGAGATTGATCTTGAATTAATGTTTGCGTATCTAGGATATTCATTAATAAATGATCATGGTCAATGTCTAGATCTTTTGACTTTGATTTGGTGTCTATATCTTCTGTTAAAAAGTATTTAATCGATTGGAGGCACACGCCGTCATCTTTTTCGCAATTTGCTCCTACAGAATGTACTGATGAAATATTATTGAGTAATAGTGTTTTGAAAGCTGCTTGGAATGCAGCAGAGTCCGGCATAATATTACTAAAGCCATGTGAACGAATTGCACCAAAAAAATTTTCTAACGCGTCTTGGTTGAAGTTGCGCAGCAATAAGGAATTAATACCTTTCGAATTTAAATATCGTGTTATTAAAGCAAAAGCTTCTACAGTCTTCACCCAGCTTGATAGCGAGGGCACTACACCTTGGTTATTAGCTCCCTCAAACCGCATTGATTTTAAAATAGGCAAACTAAACCTCCATAGTTTGTGATGCGGTGAAGTAGGAGTAACTGCAGCTCTATAAATTTTCCCATTTCTAACTTTGCTGAAGCTTCCATTAACACTGTCGAATAAGCGGTCGAAAAATAATAACAGGTCTGCTGTGTCTGTGGACTCTTTAGGTAAATCACCATATTCTGAAAAAATAAAAGTATGATTAGTGTAAAAGAAGCAGAAAAAAATAATAATGCTGTGGTATATATTCGTCGTTAATCTGTACTTAATTATAGGTGATGGCTGAAAAGCAGCTGTAATCTGAGATTATTTTGATTGATACCTAATTAATATAAATATTTACTTCAAGTAATATCAAATAAAAAAATCACGTACCTGCCATGAAACCCAACGCCACACCAACTGAATGGCTAAATACTTGGGTACAATTTTTGACCCTCATTTTTGGTATTAAAGTTGGCTCTATATGTTGGGCTGTTAGTTTTGGGACTAGTTTCAAGCCTTTGTATCCAGGGCTTCTAGAATATAATGCCTGCAAATGGCTCCATTTTGCTACACGGGCTTTGCCTTCCATCTCGTATTTTAAATTTTTTGTTAAAAGATTGTTTCTCACTCCCTTCATTAAATGGGGTGGATCATAGATGGGAAATATTTGTTTCTGTCCAACTTCGAAAAACCCTCCTTTGTACGTTCTGTTACTTCTTAAGTATGCCCCTTTTGTCTCTTCAAGTAGCTGGTTGATGGCTGCAACGTTTGAGGTACCCTGATCACATACAGTTGCCACCACCTCCAAACCAGTATTTTGAACATTTTTTATAACATTTTTTATTTGATGTTTCAGTTCTATTGTTTTTGTGCTACCACTACAATAAGTAAAACATAGCGGTTGTTTGTATTTCTTTATAATTCCTCTCACCATAAATACCAATACATGATCAGCACATGTTTTCTCTTTCTTGTCACCATTGTCAACAAATCCAATGATGTTATCATTTGCTTTATTATATGAAATACTTTGTTGTATGGCCATCTCATCAAAGGCAAGCGTACAATACTTATGTTCCAAAGGCATTCTCGAAGTCCTTCTTTTTAAATTTTCAAAAATTATATTGTTTATACCGGGTGTCAAATTAATTTTTTGAAGCAAAGTTTGCACAGTCCTTCTGCTTGGTAGAATAATCATTCTACGAAGGAAGCGATATGCTCTTGGAGAGTTTTTATAAAGTGATAAACACATGATCTTCTCATCCAAGGAAAATCTACGTCCTTTGCTTTTCTTTCCTGTTTGTGAAACTTGGATTCCACAAAATAACTTGGCTGTTAGTGACAACTTGTTAAAAATAGCAGTTTTCATCACCTTCTTTGCAACCACTAATTTGTTTTTAAGTGTCGATTTGTCTTTTTCCATTTTTTTAAGTTTATTCACTAATTTTGTGTATTCCCTTAGTTGTTTCGGAGTACATTTTCCAGGAACTGAAAAATTATAAATATTAAGCTAATACTTATTAACCATTTATTTTTAATGGAGCTAAAAAACATTTAAATAAAACCCGACCAAAGAACACCTTGTAACTTTTAAACTGCTGCACCGATTTTAAACCATTCCGATTAGACTACCTTTCCATTAAAAAAAATTAGATTAAAATCTTCAAAAAGTTTAGGAGCTATGATGCCACAGACAGACACGCAAATCCTATATTAAATAAAGTTGTCACTTTACAAGCACATTCACATCCTTATGTGTACAATTATATGATCAAGGTTTAACAAATTAAATATTTACCTGGTGCTTTCAAAGCTCGTATAATGCGATTTTTAATCTGGATTTCTGCAAATAAAACAAAATGTTATTCTGTTAATTATGGAACACAATGAAACAGAAATGAAACAAATATTATAAACTAGCTGGTGCCCGCGATTTCGTTTACGGTGAAAAGTAAAAAATATAACTGAGAAAATATATGAGCAATGTATAACGCCTGACATATTCGTTGCTGTTATAATTTATCCAGGTGTTAGATTTCTATTTTATACATAATTATTTTTCTAGAACTTTTTTTCTATACGAAAGGTACCCTATGTCCTTCTCTATATCCCTGACAATGTGTATGCAAAATTTCAAGATTATCGATTAAATAGTTAAGGAGTGAAAGTGTAACAAACAAACTCACTTTCGCATTTATAATATTAGTAAGGATGTGAAAATAACTCCGTCTGTTATGTTTTCACGCCTAAATTATTGAATGGATTTTAATGAAATTTGGTACAGAGATAGTTTGGAATACAGGGATGGACATAGGTTACTTTTTACCGCATGAAAATATCTTATTGTCCTCTTTACCTCCAGGGTAAGAAAAGTTAAATATTTACCTGGTGCTTGCAAATCTTGTAATTCATTGTCAGTGTGAGCATTTGCAAGTTCCATACGACTTTCAATTCTGATTTCTATAAATAAAAAGTATAAAAATAATTAAAAGAAAAAGTAATGAATATTATAAAAAAAATAGTAATAAAATTATAAATGGGCAAGTCTATTTGTCTGAATTTGATGAAACTTGGTAGGGAGGTAAGTACTTTGACAACTGAGGATGGATATAGGCTACTCTTTACTCCGGAAAAATATTTTATTCCCACAGGAAAAACGTTATTTTCTTTTACCTCCAGGGCAAGAAAAGTTAAATATTTACCTGGTGCTTGCAAATCTTGTAATTCAGTGTCATTTTGAGCATTTGCAGGTTCCATCCGACTTTCATTTCTGCTTTCTGCAAATAAAAAAATATAAAAAGATGGTTAAGAGACTGGTGACATGATAGAGGGGTTCTTTGCCTTACAGTGGGACATAAATGAGGCTATTAAAAAAAAGGAAGTTCTTAGAAAAATTCACACATCACCATCTGTACTAACATCAGAAAGGTTTTATTTATTTACTAGCAGTCCCTGCAGCTTCTTCTGACATATGTCAATTTTTCAATTAGAAATGAGATATTTTCCAACAGTAAAAATTTGCCCCTAAAAACCTTATTTGGGCTATTCTGAACATTAACAAAAGTGATAAGCTAGATTGGTTTAGTCATTCTCAAATGATGCGCTTACGAATAAATAAATTTACATTTTTATTTATTTCATTATAAGGCAGCAAGGCCTTTTACTGCCCATGAACTTCCATAGTTGGAAATATTAGTAGTTAGATTAAAATGCAGATACCTGAAGATAGTATTGGGATAGCCAAACTGCACAGGCGATTATTTGGGTAGTAATGAATTTTGTCAAAATGCTTGTGACAAATACGCCTGTTGTGGTGGATAGTCACACTATCTAAATCAAGTAAGTCGCCGCCAATGTTTCTAATCCAAGCTTCGTATCTCTCTGTATCAGTTTCTGGATTTGGGAAACGATGAAGAGGCACGCCTGTAACAATCAAAATGACTTTGCTGTTTATCACTTAATTAAGGTGCATTTATGGAGACCTGTTTTGCCCTCATAACTGCATTTTAACATTGAGGCTCGTCACTAGGCGTTAACAATTTATAGTTTATATAAATTGAGATATTTACCTTGATTTCTGGTCACGGAACACCCCGGTACACAACATTTATTTTGTGACATTTTAGCACTTAGTACACACTTAAATTATTAAAATATACTAATATGAGATAGATAAACTTAATATGTAAAATCGCAAAACTAAATCGAAACAAAACAGATGAAACTATACGATGGAAATTATTTAAAAAATCCAAATCTATTATCATTATACGGCTGTATTTCCAGTGCTATTTTGTACAAGTAGAAAAAGCATTGTATAAAAATATATATATTACCAAGCATTCATAACTACCGATTACCAATCGTCGTTTTTGTTACGTGCAACACAGGAATTTAGTTTACCTAACCCAGGGCTAGATGGCGGGGCCGAATCTGAAAATCGAAATTGTTCTAAGATAGCAGAGCATGGTTCGGAACGGCGATGTGTAGACGACTGTTGTGTGCTGTATGGGCGAGCGACTCCCGCGCCCGCCGCCACGTGTGGCTTGCTTATCTCAGCACTATCGCGTCCGTTACATCATTCCCCTCCTTTTAGAGAATTGACAATATTAAAAGTTAAGATAGTTAACAATGTAAAAAAATAAAATAAAACAATAAAATGGGGTAGTCGATACACCTGTAACTTTTCAGTTAAAACAACAGCCTGTATGTCGTCCGCTAATTGCTGCGCCCTCGAGTCGCGCCATGTAATATGATCGAGGTTATGACGCATATAACATTGTTATTGGAATGTTGTGGCTAGCTTTAACTGAAAAAAATAAGTTACAGAATCCATGACGTAATAAGTAGGTCTATTTACCGAACACGTTTTACACACAATTGATTATGCATACATTTCAAAGATTATTAAAATTAACATTTGGGATAAATTGCAAAAAATATTTGTAAAAATTATTAATTATTAATAGTTATACTAGCGTTGTATAAAATACATACACTAATAACACTAAAATTAACACAGAGTGTTTAAAAAAAATGATATAACTTTATAACTCTCTTTACGCTCTTCTTTGTTTGCTTGTTAATTGATTAACTGAGAAGACCCAAGCGTGAGAATTGAAAATGATTCGGTAGTCAGTGTGCAGTATGCCTTGAGGATTTTACATACCGTTAAATAAAAATTTTAAACAAATAATAACTATAAGCAAACAAAGTAAAAATATATTAAGTACAAAGTGCGTAAAGAGTTCGTTGTACCTGTTCATTATAATTATTAACCACTTATTTAACAATGCGAATGTTGCGAAATCGTTTGCTTACCACTTATTGCGAAATACGTTGCACTGGAAAATTAAATTAATTGTTATTGAATTAGCACTATAAAGTGTTACAATTGTGCAATTTATTTAATATCGCGTCGTGTATGACGCAAATCTTACAGGTCGGGTAATGACCCTACCAAAGCGTGTCACCTTCGGTGACTTAGAGCACGTGTTGCTAAGTGGCTTTGGCCCTGCTTGTGCTGTAGGAATTGCGCGTTGTGGTAATTTCGCAACATCCGTTTCCTTAGAGCTATGGTTGTGACTGTGCTCTCCTGGCAAGTCGCTATCCAAGACAAACGCTGGTTTCAGCCTATCTAGGGAGACTTCTGACTGCCTACCAGGGAACTGCAACTTGAAAGACTTGTCGTGTCTTTGAAGGACTTTATAAGGTCCTGAATAGGGTGGTTGCAGTGATCTCTTGCACATGTCATTGCGCACAAAAACGTGTGTGCAGTTTTTTAAGCTTTTATGCACGAACAGAGTGCGATAGTCCCTATGCTCTAAAGGTTAGGATTTAAGTTTCTTAATAATGTTCTGAATCTTTTTCACAAATTCCTCAGGATCAGTTATCCTGGTGGGCGTATTATCATAAAAATCGCCCGGAACCGTATTGTGGTACCGTACACCATTTCGGAAGGGCTGACGTTTGTGCCGTTTCTCGGTGCGGCGCGCAGCCCGAGCATGACACACGGTAATTCGTCAACCCAGGAAGTACCATCGAGTCGTGCCATTAAGGCAGCTTTGAGCGACCTGTGCCATCGTTCCACCGCTCCATTGCTCATGGGGTGAAAGGCTGTGGTTCGCATTTTTCGATGCCTAAGTACTTCATGAGTTGACTGAAGAGATTACTCTCGAATTGTCTGCCCTGATCGGTTGTGATCCTAACTGGACATCCAAATCGGGTAATCCACCCTTCTAAAACGACTTTGGCTACTGTTTGAGCCGTAATGTCTTTTATAGGAAATGCTTATAATGGTGACGCAATACCTGTTACCATCCTGTGACGTGGGTAACGGTCCTACAATGTCGATGTGCAAGTGTTCGAACCTGTTAGCTTTTTCGAACTTACCTAGACTAGTTGTAGTGTGACGTGTGACCTTGGCTTTTTGACATGGAATGCAGGCTTTGGACCAATGTCCTACATCTACATTCATGTTTGGCCAGAAAAACTTTTTACGCATAATAAATAAATAAATAAATAAATAAATAAATTAGTTCGCGTGACGCTCGTACTCCTGGGTGACTCAGATTGTGTACGGCCGAAAAAGCTTGGTACCTAAATTGTTTAGGTAAATATGGCCTAGCAACATCTTTCCATGTTTCACACGTCATGAGGATATCGGAGGTACCTACGTTAACCTTCAAGAATTTAAACTTGTTATCGGTTAGTAACAATAGGTTTTGCAACTCGATATCCGACTCTTGCGCGCGTGCATATTCTGCGAAATTCAATGACGTGGGGCACGCTATTGTTTCTATGCGCGATAATGCGTCAGCGACCACGTTTTCTTTGCCATGCACGTGTTTAATGCGCGCGATAAATTCACTTATGAATGATAGGTATCTTGCACGTCTTGGAGATTCCTTTTGCAGGTCATTTTTACTGAACCATAAAGCTCCGCGGAAGCACTGCTGGACTGCATTGTGGTTATTCGTGCACGAGGTTCACAAAGTTGACTAAAAACACTCGCGGTGGTGGTGCCGTTCTCATAAAACAGTCGCCGAGTTTTTAAATTTATATACTTATTTGAAAAAGAATGAATCGCGTCGGAGTCACCAATGTAATAGTTATGGTTTTATCTCTATTACGACTGCAGGTTGCGTGTTGTAAATAATAAAGATGTTATTTAGTTTAACTAATTTACTGGTATAAGTTACACAAAGGACCTTAACGTTTACGTATACGCGGTAGAGGGCTGTTCGGAACGGCGCCGTGTAGACCACAGAGTATCTTTTTATATAGGAGGATAGAGACAGCTTTTTAGTTTCGCACCTAGCGACATCTGGTGTTTTGTGCCGTCGTTAATTATTAGTATTTATCTGGTTGATAGTAAAATCTTTAATTACAATTTCTATTACACGTATGACGTGGTGTAATAGAAATTGATGTATTATTTTCATAATAAAAACACCCAAGTATATACTTTAATGTTTATTTTTATATTCAAATCTTTTCTTATAATAATTCACACACATTCCTTGGATAAGCTCAATGGATCGGTTCTAGTACCATTCAGTAATTTATTATTGTTTTTGCAGCAACTAAACAAAAATAAGTTTATTGTAATGTCTTCCAATTTTTCAATTAAAACACTTTTATGTGTACTGCAATTTAGAAAATTGTAATTCATGACCACAGAGAGTATCATTTTAATATAGGCTTTAATATTAATTTTTGCACAATCCTTTTGCATAATATTTATTACAATATCTTGAATGCCTGAAAAATATCTAATAAGATTTATATTAGGATAGGTCAAGCAATGTTTATTTTGAAAATACTCTCTTATTATCAAATATTTTCCTTCTTTCTTAAGATCATATAAATCTTCATTAAATTTTTCGTAATTTTTAAATATTTTTGCTTTTAATGTACGCAGGACGTAGCCTGTTACATATTCCAAATGTGCTCTTATTTTTATATTTGAAAGTTTGATCTCTACATCAACAAAGTTAATATTTAAATCATCAAAATCAATTTCAACAGTACAACTTGACGTCTGAGGTTTCTTAAAAAATATTTTCTTTAATGAAGTAAATATTTTGCATGAGTCCACTTCGCAATTTGACCCAGGGGAATGATTGCTGCTTAAGTTGTTTATTAATAAAGAAGCAAAGGCTGATTCGAAGCCAGCACAGGTCGGAGACGTATTTCTGTAGCCATGACTTCGAATGCAGCCAAAAAAATTCTCCAATGGGTCTTGGTTGAAGTGGCGCATCCAAACAGACGTCAAGTCATACTGTTCGGACAATCTGTGTATCATGAACTGCAAATTTTCAATCGTCATCAGCCAATGGCTTACTGATGGTACTACACCTGATCTTTTTTCATTTACAAATTTTATTGATTTCAGTACCAATTTAGCTTCATTCCACACCTTTCTGTGTGGTGATCTTGGGGTAACTGCTCCGAGTAATGTCTTCCCCCTCTTTTCTTTGGATTTATTATAACTTCCATTTACTGAATCGAATAAATTATCAAAAAAAATTAAAATACCTGCAGTCTCTTCGCATTCTTTTGGAAGTATTCCATAATCTGAAAAAAAAGTAGGGGGAGTCCCCGAGTGGCGGACACCTAAGGTTTTTTATAAATTATATAAAAAATATTTTAAGGAACGTTCATTTATTTATGACTTACAGCAGATTACTAAGTTAGAAATCAAACTAAATTAAAAAAAACACAACCTCTGCTTAAAAATAATTAATGCCATCAGTCAAACTTTAGTAACAAAAATGTAATTTATAAAAGTGTCACCTAGTACCGGACGAATATTTGTACCATACCCCTAGCACCGGACATTTCAGAAATGCCTGCATCGATCACATATGTAGCCATCTCCACACTCTGGAACGTCTGCACATGCTTCATGTACCCACCCACGACAGGATGAGCACTGGATCCAGTCTTCGTCAGTGTCTTCTAAGCAGACTACGCAAATTGTTGTATTTGTGTTAGATGTTTCAGTTAATGGTTCACTTTATTTCCATTTACTATTTTAGACTTCACGTTTTTAACTTGTTTTCCCTTGACTACGCTCTTTCCTTTGGATTTAATTCCTTTGGTTTGCTTTCCTTTGCCTCCAATTGCTACTTTAAACTTGGATCCTCTTTCATTTTCTTTTTCTTCTGCCACTTTTTTGTATGGCGGTGAAGTTAAAATTTCACTTCGTTCACATTTTCTTTTTCGAGCTGCTGTTCGTTTTTTCGGCGTCTGGCAACGGTGAAAAGTTTCGGATTATCTGAACAAGATCTGGAGCAGAACTTGTCGATGGTTTGGGACTTTTCGTTATAGGCTTTTTAATAGATTGTCTAGATTCATTCATAAATTCATCTTCAACTTGATTAGTAGGCATTTGTGCAAGACTGGTGGAAGCTGATCCATCAGCAAGAGCTGATTCAGGCAATATGACAGCTTCTCCAATGTTTTGTGTGTTTGAGGAGACTCTTGGCTGTTCTATGACTGAATTCGATAACACGACAGCTTGTTCATTGTTTAGTGCGTTCAATGAAGTTTCTGTTTGTTCTTGTGGTATATTGGTCATATCTGCAGCCAAATAATCTAAATCAGAAAATAAATTTCGGTCAAATGGATAGATTCCAGTGCATTTGAATCCAGACACTGCAATATCCAGTCGAGCTACTTTTATAATTGCCCACTCATTCATTCTTTGCCTAGGAAAGACGAAAAATGGCGGTAGGTAGTGGCCGTTAGCACTCATACAGAACAAAACTGTGATGTTTTTGCCTCTTCAGCAGAAATGAGCTTTCCTACTTGACGGTTAGCTTTCGGAGCGAGAACTTTTTGATGTTTGTGCACGCAACTGACACCAGTTTCATCACAGTTATAAATTCTTGAGGATGTGAATTTGTACTGTGTCATCAGCTTTTCAACATTGTCGTAGAATAGATCCACTTGTGGTTTGTTAAAACCAACGGCGCGCATCATGCTTGTCGATTCCGGTGCTCTCAGCGAAATGTCAGAATGCCTTTTCATGAAGTCGTAGTAAAAACGCTTACCAGCACTGCCTTTCTCTTTATTAAATCTATGAGGAATCTTCATGGCTTCAGCTAAGTCGTAGGCTAACTTCAGAAACTCATTTTTCACGAGCGGCATACATCTGTTAGATAAATCTTTAACGTGGTCCACCAAGACCTGTTCATACTCTGCTGAGAAGGTGCCAGTGAACCTAACCAACTTTGGTTTCATCATTACTTCTTTCTCTACGATTTAGCGCCTTTATTTTGTCATGTACTGTGCTTTTAGGAATATTGTATCGCATTGCAGCTTGTCTTATACTCAGTTCTTTTGACAAAACCTTATCAATAGAAGTTTGTAAGCTCTGTGGCTCCCAAGATCCTTTCTTTTTCTTCTCTTCCATTTTAATTCTCTTCGTTCTTCTATACTCTAAAACAAAATTAAATAATTAGAATAAATAACATAAATTCTCACAAGAAATATCAAGAACCCTTTAGCAGATGGGGTGGATCAAATAATGGTATAATAATATTAGAATCAATTTCAAAAAAAGAATGTCTGATTTCTTTATTCAGTTTTACATATTCTCCCTTTGTTTCATTTATTAGATAATTTATGGCACTTACATTAGTTGCACCTTGATCACAAACAGTGGCAACAACTACAAAACCAATTGCATAGAGCTTACTTATAATTTGTTTTATTTGTAATACTAAAACTTCCTTCGGTGTGGTTTTCGAGCAAAAGGAATAGGCGATGGGTTGTTTATAATTTTTCTGTACCCCTCTCAACATAAAAACCAAAGCATGGTCAGCGATCTGCATTTTTCTATTGACACCGTCATTCACAAAGCCACATATTTTATCAGTTCTTCTATTATAATCAAAATGTGGGGTAAGTGTAATTTCATCAAACATTAATATGCATAATCTTTGATGCAATGTCATTTTAGTTGCTTTTCTTTTGAGTTGGTGAAATTTATTTTCATTGATCCCTGGTTTCAATGATGCATTAGAAATCATCCTACTCAAGGTCAACGGTGAAGGTAATACAAAAAACTTCCTCATCCATCTATAGGCTCGGGGACCGTGTTTATAAAAAGCCAGAGCCATTAATTTTTCCTCTTCTTTAAAACGCCTTCCCATTTATTTTTTTGCTAGCCTCTCGTAATTGCAGAATTATGAAAAGTGTGGCTGCTGCAGATAATTTTTTCAGTTCTCGTTTAAAAGTAGGGTTTTCCGTTATAATCAAAGCTTTTTTTAGCTTTATCATTTGTGAGACCTTAGCTTTTTCAAGAAGTTTTATTTTGTTTGCCAACGCAATAATATTTGGAGAAAAACATTTAACAGATTTATTTGAATATTGAATGTCAAATAATTAAAAATATTTATGACTAGTTATTTCCTCATAATGTATTATTATGGCCTTCTCCTGCAGAACATATGACAATATAATACATAACAGATATTGAAGTTCCAGCTGAGATCATTTCTTATGTTGCTTTATGTTACACACAATACTGTATAATAAGAGTGAAGGAAAATAATACAAAGAAACTTATTTGTCACAGAAAAATCTGTAAAAAAAATAATTATAGCTAATTACTTTTTAAAAACATAAACTACAAAATTCAAATCTTTTGCAA
Organism: Bembecia ichneumoniformis; assembly: GCA_910589475.2. Classification (NCBI taxonomy): domain Eukaryota; kingdom Metazoa; phylum Arthropoda; class Insecta; order Lepidoptera; family Sesiidae; genus Bembecia; species Bembecia ichneumoniformis. The sequence goes on from OU342530.1 coordinate 18,320,058, forward strand.
TCGAAATTGTTGGTGTAGTAGATTGGATTGGAATTAATTCAGGTAACTGAGCTGAAGTTGATGCATTAACATTAATTCCTAGAGTAACATTAATCTGAACATAGCACAGTATTATACTGTAGTTATCACTTTATTTCTTAGAAAAGGGGTACTTACGAGTGTTACTGCAGGTGGGTACACAACATCTTTTAACTGACATCGTTGCAACCATTCCTAACAAAAAGCAAGCAAGTCCAGATTTTAACGCGTAGTTTCAATAGAAAAAGCCGGTTCGTCGGAATCCTGTAGTGTGCCTGGTCAATCAGTTATAGTTGAATCGTCAGTGTCAATATGGTAGCCAAGTCGTAATAAAAATCCGGAAAACACCGAAAACACAAACAAAACAAAAACACGAACGCACGCAAATTGTCCATAAAAAGATACTCTGTGCATAAAATAACTTTTTCTCAGAACACAAGCTTCTAAAGTGCATTCCGTTCCTTAGATTACATTAAATTATGTAAACCATCATTATTTTTATTACTTGCTATATATTGTGCAATTTATATGATCTATTTTATTTTATTAACATTTTTGAGTTTACTTTGAAAACTTGTGCATTAATTTTTATTCAAAAACTATTATGTTAACTGCACTATCTGCGTGGAACGAAACGCTGAAATCTATCTATATATAGTAAAAAGTACCATCTATCGTCGTGTACCGAAAACTTTCTTAGTTATAACCCGATTCATTTAAATATAAAGTCGATGCCAGCTAGTTGTACGTTTTTATCTACCAACTGAAACTTGTAGCATACAATTATTAAAATTTGTTCGAAGTTATAACAAATACTATATAAACTCTACCGAGTTAATACGCACAGCTCTTGACGTTTCTCATACTTTGACTTGGCAAGTCTGAAATAGCGCCATCTGTTAGCGCGAGGTGACCCATTATATTTGTTGGTCCTGTATTAGTAACGACTTACTTAAAGTGCCACATAAAACTTAACTGTAATGTAAATAAAACAATAATTATATTAAGAATGAGTAATTTTCTTTAATTTTACATTTCTTGACTTAATTTTATTTTTTTTTGTTCCATTAATTTTATTTACATAAGCCTTAATTAACACATTGAAATACTTATCTAAAAACAATTTAATACAATCCTTACATATTAACATATCTTCTGTGTTTATATTTGAACATAACCTAGCCTTAACGTTATTTACACTAATTTTTATGTAATTATCTATATTATCCTTAAAAACTGAATTAATAATATCAGACATTAATAATATCAGACATCCTCCCACAACATTTTTATTGCTACAATGTTTGAAATCCAACCATTTATACACGAGGGGTTAACTTTTCTTTTATTTAAAACAACTAAATCTTTCAAAAAGGCACACAACTCATTTAATTTGTTGATATGATCAGAATTAATTGAAATTGAACGTCTATATTTTTTACATTCTTTATATTTACTTGAATTGAATATATCAAAAAGGGTGTCTATTCTTTCTATAAAATCAGCTGTATGTGTTGCACTTGCTGGCAAATTTTTTAATGTAATGTTACAGAGTATTCCAACATTTACTGAATGGCTAAATACTCTGGCAGCCAAACATACTCTCATTGGACTGAAAGGAGGAAGAGTAATGCACTTCTTAATTAATTTAGGCGCCATTCTTGGTATCTGTTGAGAATCAATATTATAAAAATCTACAACATGTGACCATGACGCCATATTATCATTAAATTGAAAATTGTAATTATTTAAGTTATTTCTAGTACATTTCAGCAAATGTGGTGAATCATAAAAGAAATAAATTTTATGACCTCTGTAAGTAATATAGGGTTCAGTTATTGAAACTGAAAGAAGTCTTCTCAATTTTACATTATTTGAACCCAGATCGCAAACTATAGATTTGATAATGAATCCAGTGTCAAATATCTTCTCAATTATGTCTAAAATTAACTTGTGCAATATATCACCAGGCATGCCATCCTTACTTAAAAAATAACCCATAACTTGTTTAAAATCTACATATATACCCTTAATCATAAAAACCATTGCCTGATTACACAAATGTAAGTTTTCAACACCATGTTCACCAAAATATTGAAAACCTTCAAATACATCCCTACGTGCATCATAATTCAAAACTTCGTTTAAGGACATTTCATCAAAAACTAATGAAATGACTTTTTCTTTATTAGTTAATTTTTCGGCCTTAATTTTTAATAACTCTAAAACTGTACTGTTTAAATTACAGCTCACATGCAAATTATTTAACCAACTGCGAAGTGAACTTAAACTTGGCAAACAGAAATAGGTTGAGCGTGTATTGCAATGAAAACAGAATTAATGTCAATGTCAACAAATGCTCCCACATAACCTTCACTCGAAAACTAAAACCTGTAAAATTTAATTATATTATTAACGGTGCAGTTATCCAAGAGACAAAACGGATCAAAGATTTAGGTATTCTATTGGATTCTAAATTAACGTTTACAGACCATATTGAGAATATAATATCCAAAGCCTTTAAAAACCTTGGCTTCATAATGAGAATGACCAGACCCTTCACTGACATACACTGTTTAAAGATTCTCTATTGCACGTACGTTAGGAGTGTCCTTGAGTATTGTAGCAGCATATGGAATCCTCTGTATGTTTCACATATACATAGCATAGAGAAGATACAGCGCAAGTTTCTCAAACTAATGTCCTACCGCAACTGTCGCACATATTCGAACTATAAGGATGCCTGTAGCATGTACCAAATGATCTCACTTGAGGATAGACGTTCTCTCCTTGATATGATTTTCTTGTATAAAATCTGCAATGGCATGGTCGACAGCACTGACCTGGTAAACAACACATTAAACTTGTGGGCTCCGGCGGTAACATCGAGACGCTCGAGACTTTTTAATTGTAAGTTTGTCCATAGTAATTATGCTCAAAATTCAGTCTTGCGCCGTCTTCAGAGATCGTACAATGACAAATTCTCCTCGGCAGATTTGTTCTGTTCTTCGTTGCGTGCGTTCAGGAATAGCATTGGCAACATTCTTACTTGCTAGCGAGTACATTCGTTATGTTAAATATTTTTTTATTTTTAAGACAGTGAGCATTGTGGCATTTAATGTGAGTAGTATTGTAATTGTATTTGTAAGTATTTATATATAATATGTGTTAGTGTATGACTTATTTATGTATGTATTTTGCTTAATTTTTTTTTTTTTTTTTTCTATTTTCCTTTTAGGTATGCATATGTAAAATCCTTAATTGGCTGTCAGACATGCCTTATTTTTGTTTATTAATTGTATATTGAGAGCTGTGGATTTTGAGTGAATGTGTAAATAAATAAATAATGTATACGATTTAGTGGAACAGTAATAAAGAGCTAATGCAAACTCTTTATCAGATGTTTCATATCGTCTCCCTAATTTATGTTTACTACTTAACTTTTCTTGGGATCTTATAAACTGTTCACACACTTTAGTCATCTTACTAGATTGGGTAACAGAATTGGTACTTTCAGATTGCATTAACTTTTGTTTCAAAAGTGAGCACTTCTTCTTATACTTCGACAAAATACTACACTTATTATTTAGTTTCCTTTTGTAATTCTGTATAATTTGGCGCAATTTCGAGTTTTCCTCTTGTAGGGTATTAACAGTGGGAGGGGCTTCATTTTCCTTCTCCGTCTCTTGATTTATTTTCATTTTCTTTGAACTAAAACAATACAAAATATAGATTATACAGTGAAACGTAGAAGCATTCTATGCCAAAATGATCCGAGCAAACTACATAATTCTTATTAAAATAGTCGGCATCTTTTACTTTTAATAAAGAATCTAAATCACTGCGTTTACAGGCTACGATCCATCTTTTCAATCTGCAAATCAGTGTTATGTAATTGATTTTAGTTATTTTAATAAACAAAAATACACAATATTTCCTGAAAAAACAAAAATATAACCAAGCATAATTAACCTCTCTAAATCTCTAGGCATTCTGAAAAATGACTTAGAATCTTTTTGAAACTTATAATTCTTGCATCCATATACAGCACAAATTGAACCACGAGCATAAGTACAAGCTTTTTGAGACATTTTATCACTTTATTTTATAGTAATATCAACAAAATAATCAAAAATTCAATTTACGGGAAACATTCGGAAACAAGAATGCGCATAAAACATGTGAAAGCGTTCACCTCGCGTCGCTAGAGGCGCTAGTGTCGCGCGTGTTGCCACATTCTAGCCGGAGCTGCACGTATTAACTCGGTAGAGTTTATATAGTATTTGGTTATAACACCGTGGTGTAGACGACTGGCGTGTGCTCTGTCTGTGGGCGAGCGACTCCCGCGCCCGCTGCCACGTGTGGCTTGCTTATCTCAGCACTATCGCGTCCGTTACAGGAAAATCAATAATTCTTACTTTTTTTTGATAAATGAAGATAGACTTTCATTAATATGTATTTGTTATTTCGTATTATAACATATTTATTTATTATTTTTTGTTAATGAAAGAGCAACTATGGAGGTTTATTGTTGGTTATTTTCCTTTCCAAATCAGACGGTTTGACTTGGTTGTATTGTGTTTGATCTTTACATAATATTATAAAACGGTGCGGACAGATGCGGCGGCGAGTCCCCCGCCGCCGTATCTGTCTGTATGTATGTTCAGGATGTCCTCAAAAGTTAAATGGATTTTCAATAAATGTGCTATGTACCTCATCATCACGTATTCCTCAGTTTCTTTTTGTTGTTTTTCATAATCCAACTTCAAAAAGAAAGATAATTGAAATTTACAATTGTAACATAACAGTACAGTTTAGCAGAACTGAACAGAAAAGAATTCTCTTATTTTTTCATTAAATGTTCCATCACTATCAAAGAGGTTATTGTCCACTATAATTATAATCAATAGGACAAATTTCAATTGTAACAAGTAGTCTGTGTGGAATGAGGTGGTTACTCCTCTCCTCGCCCGTCAGCGGCGCGGGCGCGCGTTGACTTTACTCTATACATTCAAGTCTATGAGTCTATGCATTCAAGGCAGTCGGGTTTTCGCAGCGAGTCGAAATAAGTGTATTATAAATAAAATTACATTTCAAGTCAAGTCTTTTTTAATGAATGATAAGTCACTCTTGACAAGATCAAATTGCTTTTTATAAAGAAAAGCACAGAGGTTGCATTTTAACATTATAACATTTCTCCCCATTTACATTTCTTCAATCAGACGACGAGGAGGCCTGATAGTCCTCGTGCTTCTGCGGACTGTAGCAGTAGCAGGTGTAGTAGCAGTTTGCTCGGGTATTATTGTAGGGGGCGTATTTGGTGAATCTGTTTCTGGTGTTTGAAAAGGTGTGGACTGTGGTGTGGCCTGTATGCTATTTGGTCTTATATGATCAGCGTGCCTTCGCCTTAATGTGCCTTCTGGTGTTTTTATTACATATGAGTACTTATGAGTTCTCTTTTCAACTGTAGCTGGTCTCCACTTTGTGTCTTCCTTCGTTTTGACAAATACGTTGCTGTTAGGTTGATAACTTGGAGCTTGTTCTGCCAAAATGTTTGCTTTTACTTGTCGATGGTATAACATTTTCCTTGTGCTTGGGCGTGCATTGTCTAGTATACAATTCAATTGTCTCCCAAACATCATTTGAGCTGGAGACTTAAGGGTGGTGTTGTGTGGTGTATTTCTATAAGTGAATAGAAAACTCCGTAGTCTCTCTGTTATGTCGTTATGCATGTTCAATTCGCTTGACATTCTTGTTTTAAAAGTACGTACTAAACGTTCTGCTAATCCATTCGTACGTGGGTGATATGGAGATGATCTAATGTGGGTAATGCCTCTCCTATTACAGTAGGTTTTGAATATTTCTGATGTAAACTGGGGCCCATTGTCAGAAACTATTATTTGAGGGAGTCCGAAGGTCGTAAAAATCTCATCGAGTTCCCCACACAATTTGACAGTTGTAGTTGTGTTCATTGGTTTTACTTCTATCCATTTAGATAAGGCGTCGCAAAGAACTAACCAATATTTTCCAAGAAATGGTCCCGCAAAATCGATGTGGATTCTTTCCCATACGTTGTCTGGAATTGACCAAGAAAATATTGGAAGTTCCGGATTGTTTGGCCTGTTTTCTTGACATCCTTTACATATTTTAACAAAATTGTCCATATCTTCTTCGATTGATGGCACCGTCCCAGAGCTCGCATGGCTGAAATTCCTGGATGTCCTCTATGAAGGTATTTTAATGTTAATTTTCTCATAGACGTTGGTATGATGATTCTACCTTGCCACATTATGATATCATTCTCTACTGATAATTCATTACGTTTTTTGAAATATGCTTGTATGACCTTTTCATCGTATTTGTAAGAGCTCCAATTTGTTTTAATGTGTTGCATGACTTTCAGTAGTACCGAGTCCTTTTTAGTTTGCTCTTTGATAGTTTCTTCGTTTATAGCAATTTCGTTTATCATTGACTCACTAATTTTTTTAACAATTTTGCTGACTGAGCATTCTGCTTTGGATGGTCTTTCATTAGAGTTTGGTAGTCTTGATAGAAAATCAGCGAGTATATTGTTTTTTCCTTTCGTATATTGTATGTCGTAATCATAGCTGCCGATCATCAAAGCCCACCGGATAAGTCTGTTGTTGACTAATTTGGGTAGGTTGCGATTGGTTCCGAGTAAATGTATCAAGGGTTTGTGATCTGTTATCAGTGTAAATTTTGATCCACGTAGAAAATTGTCAAACTTTGTTATTCCAAATAATATTGCAAGAGCTTCTCGATCAATAACAGAGTATTTGCTCTCTGCTTGTTTTAATTTCCGTGAAGCGAATGCGATTGGTCTTTCAGTGTCGTTAATTTTATGATATAAAACTGCCCCAATACCTTTTTCTGAAGCGTCGCAAGCTAGTAATAAGGGTAGCTTTTCATCAAAAGAAATAAGTGGTTTAGATTTGGTTATACACTCTTTGGTTTTCTTGAATATTGCGTTTTCGTTTTCAGTCCATCTCCATTTTTGTCTATGTCCTGTCAGCGTGTATAACTCGGCACATATGCTGTGTAAATGAGGTATAAATCGTTCGTAAAAATTTACTAGTCCTAGGAAAGATCTCAATTCTTTTACGTTTTCAGGTGGTGGCGCGTTAAAAATGGCTTCAATTTTCGATCTTGTTGGCTGTACTCCATGTTTACTGATCGTATGTCCCAGGTATTCGATTTCGTCTTGAAGAAACATGCATTTCTTACCGTTAACTTTCATTCCAGCTTTTTTAAGTCTGTTCATGACTTCTGTCAATGTTTTCAGGTGCTCTGCGTTATTTTTTCCAGTGACAGCAATGTCATCAAAATAGATTGCTATGTTAGGAATGCCTTCCAGCAGTTCCTCGAGATAGTGTTGAAAAATTGCCGGTGCTGTTGTAATTCCGAAAGGCATTCTATTATATTGATAATAACCTTTGTGTGTTGCAATTGCTAAGTATTTCTTTGATTCTGGCGCTAATTCAAAATGCAAATATGCGTCTTTTATATCAATCTTTGAATATTTCTCTCCACCGGCGAGACGCTGTCTTAGGTGATCAAACTGAGGTACCGGGTGTGTATGTGTTACTAGCACCGGATTGACAGTTGTGCGATAGTCCCCACATATTCTAATTTGGCCATTTGGTTTAACGACATTTACAGTTGGTGTAGCCCATTCTATTGGTGTTTTGTTCGGGTCAATTTTTTCAATAATTCCTTCCCTTGTGAGTCGTTCAAGTTCAAGTTCGACGTTTTTCCGAATACTGAATTTAATCGGTCGTGGTGGTAAATGTTTCGGTTCAGTTCCAGGTTTGATATGAATTTTTACTTGGTAATTCTTAACTTTGCCCAATTTATCATCGAAAAGTTCGCTGTGTTGTTGAAGTACTTGTTTTACTGATGACGGTTGAGTCAACGCTTTGACTGAATAAACTGAGCTAGGAAAATTCATATTGAACATTTCACTCCATTGTAGTCCAAATAGCATGGGGTTGGCATTTTTTATTACCACGACTGGAAGAATTCTTTGTTCGCCTTGTATTTCTACTGCAACATCTGTAAGGCCTTTAGGCTTTAGTTTATGCTCGCCGTAGGCACGTAGCTTTGGACCCGCTGTTAAATGTGGTGATCCAATTTTTTTCCAGAATGCCGTACTTATAATCGAGTAAATGGACCCTGGATCCCAGTCCATAGTACATTTAAGTCCGTTAATGTATGTATCTATTTTTTTGCATCTCATACTGTTGGCATTAATTTTGTATACGTACGAGTCATCGTTGCTATCGTCCGATGAACTACTTGCAGGATGCCTGTTTATCTCACGATTGTTGTCTTTCTTTGATAACATATAGTTAACTTTTTTCTTGTTGTGTGTGTTTGATGTTTTATGTTGCCAAGATATGTATGCCCTTCCAGTTTTAATACAGCAAGTTTCAAAATGGCCTTTCATATTGCATGCTTTGCAATTATAGTTTTTTGCTTTGCAGTCACTTAATTCATGTTTGCTTGTGTCTCCGCATCTTTTGCATTGTTCTTTTGTGAGAATTCGTTTTTTGTAAAAACTCGTAGAAGGTTTGTTCACATACCTTTCTTGGATGCGTTGCACCATATTGTTGACGTTGCTGTTATCATTTTCTGCTAGCTCTCTTGACTGTGCAACTGCAAAAATCTGTTGAAATGTTACCTCTGTTCCATTTCCTTTGTATTGAGTCCCGTACAAGCGAGAGAGAGAACAAAGGAACGCGCAATAACACATGCATTACACAATATATTTTTTTGTCTTCGTTGGTCGGTGAGAGTGGTTTCTGACCACCACTCTCATCTTCTATGCTCACCTACTCTTTTTTTAGCTCCTATTCTTAATCTCCTCCATGCTCCTTTGAGCTGTACCACTTCTCTCCTTTTCCCACTTAACTCGTAGAATCTGCAATAATAATAAATAATAAAACTTCGTGGGAAAATGTGATCTTTTCTTAAGAGAAAATCAAAACTTATTGCATATTATACATATGCATATGCATACAACTAGCATTAGGTATTTATTTATCAAAATTGAACCTATGTTCTTGTAGTAAGATGCTCTGCCCGTACACGATATTTTGGATAAATATGTAGGAGAGAGCGGGGCTGGTACTAACAAATTCTGTATTATGTTTTATATTTTCAATAAGAATGAACTTTTTTGTTTTATTATTAATTCATGGCGTGCTTTGGTTATTCTGCTATGATATTAGTAACAAAAACCATAAGTTAGGTAAGTGCTTTCAGAAACAGAGTCATCAAAACCAAAAAAGTTGTTTGTTAATACGTACCCCGTATCTGGGGCAATTATTAACAAAGACTAAAATTCTATGAAATATTTAAATAAAATGTCATTCATATTAATGAAAATGTTTAATTGTCTTTCGGATTAAACATATATCAGTACTTTTTATGATTGAAAGAAGTGAAAGTGAAAGAATATAATATTCTTTTAAATCTACACTATTTATTAATCATTGTCACATTCAAGGTTTTTACGGCTTCGAATGTTAATACACAGCCTTTAAACTTAATGACTAAACGTTGTATAAACTTTTTAGTCTCAGACAGTCTTTAGGTATAATCTTAATCTAATTTGTACTTACAACATAGAAAATAATAATGGTCTGTTCGGTGTTTTTTAGGCGGAAATACTCCACATCAGGCAATAATTATTCGAAATAAGATTTTTCATCATCTGAGAAACGGATGAGATAATAAATGGGCATTTCAACCTTAGTATTCATCAAACTAATGGTTTCGATCACATTAAAAGGCTTGGTTTCGTGCTCAATAATTTTTTTTTCCTGGGTTAAAAGACGACATATCTTTACACCTAATACGTTCTCTCGTCTGGCCCCTGTAACTAGTTATTTTTGTTTTCTAGATGATTGACAATAAAGAAAATACATTACAAACTTGTTATTATTTTTATTATTAATTATTTCACAATCATATGCACCAACCTTTACAAATTCCTTTGTGTCACATTTTTTCTATTGTGACACTTTCCATTGTGATTTCCATTGTAAAACAATGCAAAAAATTTGGTCCTGACCCATATGTATTTTCTGGTGTCACCTCTAACACATGTGATATGAGCCCATCTTTTGCATAAAATCCAATCAAATCATGTGTCTTCATTATAAGACTCACCGCAAACTAAACAGAAGCAGGCATCTTCTACACTATCATTCTGCAGAATATGCTTCTTAACCTTTTTTACTTCTACTCCACGGGTTTCTTTAGCTTTATTCTACCGAAATTTAACCCTATGGTATCACCATCTATTGTATACGTTATAGTCCTATGAATGTATTTCTCGTTGGTATTTCTCACTTGGTTGACTCATATTTCGATAGGACCTCACTTATTCAGCAGCTATTCCAGTACCTGCACTAAGAAATAGCGTATCTTATAACAATCTCTTAATACGTATAATAGTATCAATTAACTAACTATATAGTATCAACTGTATACTGAGCCAGGGTTCCTTTTCCTCTCGTTACTCGTTTATATATTTGTTTGTTTGTTTTGTTTGTAATTATTATTTGTTCATACTATATAGTGTTTGTATTAGAGGGATAAAAGATGCTTTCTTTCTTTAATATATAAAACGGCGAAACATGATGTTCCTTTTGTAACTCCTTTGCAATACCTTCTATACCATGTTTTAAGCAAATAAATGAATTATTATTATTAACTACATAGATTTAAATTTATATTTAACCACTCAATTACAATTTAAGTCCTTTATTTGCGAATATAGAGGTCAGATCATCCAATGACTACTGTCCATACTTCCAACAAATGTATCTAATTAATCTAATCTAATCTAAAATCCCCCACTACCAGGGGATGACTAATCTTAAGTTTTTTGTAATACATATATTTTGTATTGTAAAAAACAAAATATATGTAAAAAACTGTTAAATTAAGAATGAAAATGAATAAATGTATTATTATTATTAATTATTGATTTATTAAAACGGAATTTTTATATGTTCATAAATGAATTTAATAATGAATGTTGTCAATAACACTTGTGATAAATGATTGTTATTAATCATTTCTAATAAGAAATAATTATTAATTATTTCTATTAAATATGTTTACTTAATAAAAGCTAAGCACAAATGATGTGTATACTGAAAATAATTCATATGTTTATATTTCTGGATATTCAGGAGTATTGTATGTTCGTTGTTTTGTATCCAAAATAAATAAATATTTCTATTGTTGATTTTTATTTTATTATTTGAAAACTTGAGACTAATTTGTTATAAATGAGATCGATGGTTAAACCATCTAACTAAATGGAAACTAGGATGTTACCGCTATGCAGAATCCGTATAAGTAGTGGCTTTGTCCGCGGACGAACGAAGTGTTTCTTCCTAGCGCTGTGATCGGATTCCTGGAGTGTCAGTCGTCGGAATACCCGGTGTTGCTTGTTTCTTTGGGCGATGATAACCGCTTAACAAGTAGAGCATCGCCCAGCAGCCAAAAATAAATTAAACAGAAACTTCATAAATTTAGCCTATTATTAATATTATAGAGATAAAGTTTGTTTGTTTGTGCGTAGGAGGTAATCTTCGAAACTACTCATCCGATTTAAAAAGTTCCTTCACCAATAAAATAGAATTACAGGATGGACATGCTACTAATTTGTTACTCAATCAAGGAACGGATTTCACGGCACAGCTATGAGGCTATATATTATCCCTATATATTATACTATAATATATAGGGATAACTCGACTCGGTGGATCGCAGAGCTAGGAGGCTCATTGGCGATGATACACTAATAAGAACTAAGCTGGAGAGCCTGGCACATAGACGCAAAGTTGCCTGTCTGTGTGTATTCTATAAGATGTACTTCGGAGAGTGTGCTCGAGATCTGAATGAGATCATACCGCCTTCCCCTTTCTTCTACGGCTGGTTACCACCCTCACCTTGTCGAAATCCCTCTAATTCGGACCAAGCGCTTTAAAACATCTTTTGTGATGCGCACTGCTAAGGATTGGAACTCCCTGCCGGCGTCTGTATTTCCGAGCTCATATAACCCAAATCTTTTCAAGGTTCGAGTGAATAGGCATGTTCTGGGTGAGCTCGCTCCATCTTCGGCCTCATCCTTCCTACATGGATAGATGCTGGTCAAGAGCAAACCCTTCTATAGTAAAAAGAAGGCTATATATTATAGTAATATATAGCTTTTTCGTTCTAATCGATCGAATCGAGTCGTATATTTCCAATTTTTTTTAATTTTTGTCATAAAATTATTTACATTAGTGCTTATAATTAGTTACATTCGACAGAGGGTGAGATTCAGATGGGTGTGCTAATTGAATTTTGCAAATCGAACGAAAATGATTGATTTCTATAGAAAAGTTGTAGAGCTTGATAATATCTACAAAAAATTCAGGGAGAGCATAAATATGTCTAACTTTTATATTTAAGTCACAAAAAGTACTTTTTGTATTAAAAATAAAATTAAAAAAGGATAGGTGATCTTTATTGATCATATTGTCAACAAAAGTATGATCAAATCAGCCTTTATCTATTTTATCGTCACAAGTATATGATTTTTGCTTTTCACTGCTGCATATGTTTTGGCCGCATGTTTAAAGAGATAATAAAACAAATTCCCCCGCCGTGTCTGTCTGTATGTAGTTATGTTTGCGATAATCTCAAAAACTACTGAACGAATTTTCTTGCGGTTCATCAGAGTGATTCCTGTATAAGGTTCACATCTATAATTCGTTAATGTTTTATGTAAATTAGTTGAAATATGACGATGATTGTTGAAAATGTCGGAAAAATCAAACCGTCTTAGGAGCTTTCATTGAAAACGCTGACTAATCCGTTTGGCTAACGACGTTACCTACCGTAAAGTGGACCGTCAGCCTCTCTGGCGACCTTGGTGAATATTTTTGTCGCAGTGATTATGTTGAAAGAAATATCTTCGATATTTAGTTGTTAGTTTTCAACTAAACTACTTAAAATTATCTCCTATCTCGCTCTCAAGCCCCGTTTCTTTTTACACAATTTCACAGTCACACACAGTGCATACATGCTCTCCATTAATTTAATTTAATTAGTTTATAATAATAAAAGTGCCTCTAAAGGAAGTCCTTTGTTTGAATCTATTAACCAGCCTATGGATATAAAGAAAATCAAACATAATAGTGAAAAATAAAAAAAAATATTTATAAATTTTCTCCAAGAAACTCTTATGATCGTCATTTAAATTACCAGGGTTTCGGAAAAAAGCCAAGATGACGATCCTGAGAAGAAACCCCGAAAGAAACTCAGGATACTATTTTTTTTGTCATCTTTAAAATATAAACAATTCATCTATATATATAAAAATGAATCCCCATTTCCCTTGATCATGGCACATGAATGGGTAGACCGATTTTAATTCGGTTTTCACTAATGGAAAGAGGGATAAACGGGCAATGTTCTTATATATAAAAATTGCATCCGGGGCGGGTCGCTGGTAACTAATAATAATAGTTGATTATTAACATAATAATTGCAACTGAACAGCGTTGTATGGCTGTTTTAAAGTACTCAGTTGATGTGGTACTTTTTTGCTGACATATGATGGATATGCTGCGATGAATGAAGACAATAAATAAAACAAGAACATAGATTTTTTTACGTTTTTATAACAAGTAGTTTCAATAAAATTTTACAAGTTCCTTTTGTACAAGAACGGAATAATATCCGCGAAACATAAAATTTTTTAGTCGAATTAATTGTGGCGTTAAACAGCTAATAGTGCTTTCAATATATTTTATGTTATAGATGACTAAACGAGGGTGATCCACCCACCCAACATATTTGTTCGCCCTTGCATCTACTTACTTACTCCCATTCGACATTCAAATAAATCAATATACAAGTGTACAATTTCTAAACAGTTGTATAATTATAATGAACAATTTTTTTTTACAATATATTGTAAATTAATTTTACGAATCGCTGAGCCCATTACACCTAACACCATCATCGTCATACCAATATTTTTATTCATTCGGTTATTGTTAAATTTCCAAGTGCACACTTTTTAGAATATTTTCCCAAACGCCACAAAATAAAATCGATTTGACCAAAAGTGGCAGATGGGAATAGTCAGTTTTGTTCAATACCCCTCCCCTCCCTACCTGTAGAAAAGTTTTTTTAATGTAATATAAGTTTGAAAGAACGTTATTGCTATATCTTTCATTATGTTGGGTCGATCAGTAAGTACTCGTGTTTGATAACAGATGGCAGTGCTGGGGGAAGTTGCTATTACAGATGTGTACTATCATGTGTTAAATGGTACTATACCAAATTTCAGGCTGATTTTTAATTGGTAGCTTTTTTTTATCACACTCGTTTTTTTTTTTTCGATAAAATGGAAAAAGAGCAATATTGTTTCTTCCTGCCCTTTTTTTTTGCGAAGAAATAAAAGTCAGGTTGGATGCTGTCTATGGAGATCTTTCACCATCTATGCCAACCGTGAGATATTGGTTCAACGAATTTTTGATGAGGAGTGGCCAGGCCGCCCAGCAGACGTGATTACCAATGAGATCGTTGAAAGGTCCACGACATGGTCGTTGCTGATCGACGAACCAAAGTGCGCAAATTAGCAGAAGACGCAGGCGGCAATCAATATTTTACATGATAAATTACACGTGAAAAGGGTGTCGGCCCGATTGCTCACGCGCATGACTCAATGTCAAAGAACTGTTTGGGCCTTGTTGTACGTTGAGTTGTCACCATTGATGAAACCTGAATAAATTATTATAGGCCAGAGACGAAGTTAAAATCAAAGCAATGGATTTTTCCGTGTGAATCTGCTCCGAAGAAGGCAAAGACGGTCTTATCGGCTGGAAAAGTCATGGCCACGATTTCTTGGGATTCGAAGGGTATCCTCATGGATTTTTTTAGAAAAACGAAGAACGATCACGAGGCAATACTACGGTGAATATATTGACCGTTTCGATAAGAAATTGAAGGAGACATGGCTCCGTTTGGCTAAGAAGTGAAAACTTCTTTAGCAGCGTTGTGCGTTTTTGCGATGAGGAAAAAATGTTAAACTCGCGATCAAAAATTCGTAAGACCAACTCAACTAGATCTGGCGTATATCTGGGTCCGGGGTCTAGTTGAGTTGGCTGGTCGTAATGTAGTATATATATATGGGTGTAGATAAAATGCAGTATATGGAGTAATGTCTCCGCAAGGTTGAGGTTTTGTGTTGCTAGGAGTGTTGGAGACCGTCGCCAATGTGGCTACCGGTCGCCTAGTGTGGAATTGGTGT
This sequence comes from Bembecia ichneumoniformis, assembly GCA_910589475.2. NCBI lineage: Eukaryota > Metazoa > Arthropoda > Insecta > Lepidoptera > Sesiidae > Bembecia > Bembecia ichneumoniformis. Next base: position 18,335,422 of record OU342530.1, read on the forward strand.
AATTGGGCAAGTTTACAGTTTCTGAGTAAGTGGGATAATTACAATAAAAGTAGTAAGTGATTTTAGATTTGGCGACTGTCGCCAGAATGGCAACCGGTAGCCGGGAGCAAAGTTGGTATGATTCTAACAGAATTACATACATGTAGTAGAAAAGGAAGGTCCTTAGAACACTTGGTGGTGTTGGCGACCGTCGCCAATGTGGCATGAAATTGGTGTAATTAGGCAAGTTTACAGTGCATGAGTAAGTGGGATAAGTTCTAGTAGGATAGCACAATAAATCAATTCGTACAAAATGATTCCCTAACCATTCCAAAATATCAAAAATGCACAACGTTAATATTCAAGTTTTCACTTCTGCCGGCACTCCCCCAGTGCAACCCCTATTTTTTTGTTTTGTTTCATCACGATAACGCACCAGCACATTCATCCCGAATTGTCGCTGTACCTTATTCACTCGACTGTGGACCTGGCTTTCTGTGTCTTCTTTCTGTTTCTCAACATGAAAACATGGCACAGGGGGAAAAAGATTCAGCTCAAACGAGGAGGTTATCGCCGAGACAGAAGCGTAATTTGCAGAGTAAGCCTAATTGTATTTTTCGTAGGAGTTAAACAAGTGGCAGAAAAGTGTATCGACCTAAAAGAACACTATATTGAGAAATAAAATTGAAAAAAATACGAAAAATTTGCGGCTTCAATTCCAACACGGGTACTTATTGATAGACCCATATTATAATAATTTGCGGAAAAAAATGATACTAATTTATTATAATATACATTTAAAAAAAAAAACTGTTGAAAACACTAAAATGATGATTTCTTTAAATACATTTTTGTGCCTTAATGGCAAAAAATTGAATGTCTCAAAATAATGCTGCACTCAGAAATTTTAGTTTAAATTGAGGCGCCACAAAAAACAATTATAGCAAAGTTTCGTTAAATTATCGACAAAGACATCGCAATTAAATTAATTAACTAATCGTATGTATATATGTATTTATTATTCACAATTTCAATATAATCTTGTTCTAGAAAATATAAATACAATACCTAAATATATTCACAGCGCGATTGTAACAAATATATTTAAAAATAGTTTTTTTTTTTTACAAAATACTCGTTTTAATTAAAGTTCATTTATAATCTTAACTGAAAATTTTTTCATCTTACAAGAAAATCTGTATGGGTTTTGCGAAAATCTGTTTAAATATGTTATGTTCAAATAAATATTTCAAATATTGAGATAATCTTTGAGTTGAATGTTAAATTTAGACTTTGTTTTCTGATGAAGACAGTTATTAATTATTCTTTATTGAAATTATATTATTATTTCATTTATTGAAACTCAGGGATATTTTTTGTTTAATCGAATATTTAGCAAATCAATTCCTGGAAGTGGAAGTGATTATAATTAAATGAAATATTAATATTTACATGAACGTAATATTTGAATAATTTCGAAACGGTGGAATTACACCTTTTTTTACAAAATTTAATGTACAATTCAAATTAAAGTTTTTGACATGTCAAATAATAATAATAAATCTAGCTCAACAATTATTGTAGAAAATACTAACAGAAGTTTAACAAAGAGAATAAATGTACTTAGATCTAAGAAGCGTCATTATTACAAAACACTTAAACTATATGGAAAAAGGTCTCTTATACTATATTTGCACTATAAATCATATTATTGCTTATATTTTTATAGCATTACTTGTTAGTAACGTAAGAGTATTTCTAAATAAAAATTTCACAATAATAATTTTAATAGTAAAACCAATAAACCAAGGGGTGAGTAATTCTTTTGGTACATTTAAATTTTGTAAGTACAAACGATAATTATATATAAATTCAATTATTCCATTGTTAAAATGACACAGAATTACATTATTACCTATACTCAGACTAAGCCCAACTTCGACTGTTGACCCAGCCAGACTTTTGAGTCAGAAAACCAACACTATAACCATTCGACCAACGGGCTCATCGTACATAGAGAACATCTATTATTAAAAATATTTAAGTCTTCCGGCTCTTATTCGGTCGCTGTGGACTTGTAACACAAAAACCAATTATTACTGAAACGAACTGCGAAACGTCTTTCATTTATCATTGAATATCTGTAAAACTGTCTATTATAGAGGCCTCTTGAACGCCCTTAAGCTACGATTCAAAAGCTATTTAAGGCGAGTCCGTCGCGGTGCCGCATACCCGAATGGCAGCGTCGGCCACCCAGCTTTAACAGGTGAGGTATCCGGTATCAATCAATATTGGAGAGACTATTATTGTTGTAAAGGCACTTTGTGCGCTGTGAGGTGACGGCCAATCAAACTTTGATATAGTGCGCTGCTGTTGCGATCATTGTATTCAAATTGCGATAAACACTTTTGCACTTATGAATTAAATAAAGAATATACTCTTACTAAAGCAAACGGTGATAATCAGTCTGTTAAACTACACTCGTATCGATTTATTAATAACATTCATTAAATATCAAGTTTAGAATATGTACGTTTTATTAATTTCATTGAAGCCTAATTATAATTTATTATTTACAATTTCCTCTTACGTTAAACACTAAATATCATTTAATTATTAATAATTTACATTACGCTCGATTTTTGGGCAGTGTTAAATCTTATATTTATAACACTTTCACACCGTACTACATATGTATATGTGCTCACCTACCGCGATGTCACTTGGGATTTTCGCTTTTAACCTCTTCACTAAAGGTTGATTATTATTAACTATTTATTAAATATTTTTAGAATATAAATTGAGGCGTTCGTTCGTAGCTATGTTTCAACTGTAATGGCTTTTTACTGGTGTCGACGTATTAATCAGGCATTTTCTGGATAAACAATATTAAAATCTATTAGTCTACTTATTCATCTATTAAAAAGTTGAATTCAAGTTTAAAGTACCTACGCTATTAACCTTTATGGAAATGTCCCTTATCTTAATTGTCAAAGTTGAGGTTACTTGTTATGGTTATCACAATGTAATATTGTTCACATTGGCAGTGACAGGCGGCTATCACATGGACAGACCGCGAACAAACTGTTCATCCCATGTGGGTAATAACAAGGTAGGTACCGAAAGGCCTTTCACGTTGATCAGATATCATGCATATATGCATTTTATATAATCTTTGAAGGTAAGGTACTTAGCGAACTCATTTGTTTTTATTTTATAGGTACAAAATATAGGTTGCTGTTTTCGTGTTGTGAATTTGAAGTCACTAACGAAACTTTTGAGACATTTTTATCGCTTTTACATTTACAAAAAAAAAAAAAAAAATATCTCTAGCTTGCATTCCTGCATTCCGTTTGTCTTATTATTTTCTGCACTCATTAAATATTCATATGAAAATTTCAATAGTGACTACAGACTCAGCTTGTCATACGTATTGGCTTTAAGATTGAACACCATTAACAATTTATAACAGTAATTATTCATTAAGTACTAAAATTATTACAAAATAATATTTAATCTTTGAAAATAAAACTGTGGACATGTATCATTGTACATTTTAAATACCAGCAAACACTATTAACCTAATATATTTAGAATATGCCTTCTTATATCTAATTGTAATCTTACACAATTTACTCAGATACCATTCACCATGAATCAGAGATGATTGAGTGAGGATACTTTTCGCTAATTGATATTGATGACCAGGCTGATTTTATTTGGCAATTTATTCTGTACCACTTTCGGTAGAGAGCCAGGGAAATCGATTCAATAAATCCATACCGATTATATTTTTTACTCAACAAGTTTCTAAAACTAATTTTATAGTTCTACGTATATTTATCCCCGAGAGAAGGCTATTTATTCATTAATTATTTGAGCGTTAGACACACACGTCCATTCGCACTTTATATATAATATACACCTTTACATTAGGCCGCCTTAGCTCCGACATTTTTCAATACGAACAAACAGACAAACAGTAAAACGTAAATTGTTTGAAAGAGTTCTTATTAGTTCTTATTAGATGGATTCTGAGAAATAGTAAATTTGGAATTAAATATGGGAAAATGAGTCTAACGTAATTTTACAAGATGTTCCAATTATCTACGGATATTACATTGTCCCTATGCAGACGAGGGATAGTCCTCGGGATGTAGATCTCCAATGTAGATCGCTTACAACTGCATCGAATAACACACAGACCGGCCTGAACAAAAAATAGAAGTAACGTGGCTTAGGCGCATCAACTCAGGCCAAATTTGAGACCGCACTGAGCTCTCAAGAGCGATGCATCTAATATGCATGATGACGCTTTAAATCGATTGTATAATTTTAATAAACGAAGTATTCCACACCGTAACTGCGAATAAAATCCCTCGTCTTAAGAAATTCGAGATTATTCCGCTGGGCTACTACACACGTTAAAAGTTGAACAAGGCCTTCTTGCAGTTATTACTACAGTAATTCATAACTATTATTTTGTAATGTAATTTTAAATTTTAGCACATTAAATACACTTGAAGTATGGGACTGTAAACGGTTTAGTCATTCTCAAGATTTTATACTAAAGAGATACGGAAACACACCTGATGACTAATTTTTTGATCGCAAATAACATATTTGTTAAATTGCAGGTTCCGGTGTTTTTTTTAACTCAATTCATTTGGTGTATTTAAGAGAATTATTTTATTCTGATTCATACTATCCTTAGTAGCAATTAAATAAATTACTTGTGTCTCCGTTTTTGAAAGGAACTAGATATTTGATGTTCTGGACCTAGGAACTAGCTAGGACTAATATGTAACACGCGATAAAAAAAAAATATTTTTATGCTCTTCCTTAAAATGCATCAGTACCTACTACAAAAAAAGTCTGCTTGTCTGTATTGTCGTAAAATAGTGTTTAGGTCAGACCAGTCTCGCCACGCCCCAACCGCAGACGCGTTCAATTGAGGCCAGTGATGCACGGACGAACAAATTGACTACAACCCTGTAGTATCTACAGAACGTATAATTAAACGAAAATTATTTCGTCTCCTGTGGGCGTATAATTTAAAGTCTTCACAAATTGTATAAGTTATATATACTTGGACAATTAAAAAGGTGATGTATGTACGTTATTTTATTTCTCTTATTAATGCTTGAAAAAATATAAAAATAGACTGAAAAATAAAACCGGTTAATATTTATGCGTCCAGAATTGTTTCAAATATTTAAAAACATTGAATAATTATTCATTTCACTAAATGATTGTACGTCAATAAATAAGTTTTACAATATTATAATCAATTCCCTTAACTGCATCAGCACAGTTTTCAATATACACAATCAATAATCTCGGCCATCATAGATATGACGATATATTATTATTAATAACAATAATAATGCTTAAAAAAGATAATAAAAAACATTTGTAAATAATATGAACTATGTAAAAAAAACTCAACCGTACAACAAGGTCACAGCATTATTTTTATGTCTATGTAGGTATGTACAATCTTTTGCACGTTACAGCGATACACTCGTATTAATACCTCGTATCGTGCGTACCCATTTTATTAAAAATAATAATAATAATAATATAATCGTTGGCAAACGTTCAATCGTATCTGTCTCTATGAGGCTGCCTATACGCATCTTCACTTCAGTGTCCGCAAGCTGAGTATATAAGGTAGAGAGCACTCAATAGATTTAAAAGAAAAGATTAAGCAGTCTTATTGATTGATTTTCACAAATCGTAAAGTGTATATCAATAGAGCAGTGACATAACGGACTCGTATTCTTGAAGGATATTTTGAGCATCAAAATATTAAACAAACATTTCGTGACAGTTTACTTAAACGCTTACAACCTTTGAACACAAAAGAACATTATTATTTAGCAACAGTCATTCCTGACTAACCTATTTATACCTACCTATATAATATTTCAGAATATTAATTGATTAGGTTATTTGTTTTCGAACATGCCCCTACTAAATTTCGGCATTAATTTTCATATTTTATCTGTATTTTAAATTTAACAGTCTCTATGCTCGCAATATAGATGATTTATCCATTTCCAAGATTTCTTATCCAGCTTCTGAATTATGCTTTTATTTCTTTAAAGTGTCCAGGACCGAAAAAATTTAGTAAAGAATTTCATTTATCCAACAACTGTTGCTCGATCGGATTGATCGATCAAAAAGCACCAATTTTAATGGCTTCATGGTTGTAATGGAAGTAGTAATGGAAAAGTAACGTTACTAATGTTTTCATCGAACAAAAGTATCGCTAGTAATGGTTTGTTCGGACAAATGTGACACTACGAATAGCATCAAAGCAGAGGCTCTAGTATGAGTTTACGATACTACACTCGCTAGCGAGAACGTAAAACTTTTGTATGGAAAATCGTGAACTGTCAATGTCAAATTGACAATTTTCCATATAAATTTTTTACGCTCTCGCTAGCGAGTGTAGTATCGTAAACTCATGCTAGAGCCACTGAAGGTTAATTGGATAAGTAGTGGTAGGCGATTTTTGGATTAGTATAGTTGAAACGTTTAAATTACAAATAGTTTAAATAAACGCATATTCCTTCAGATTTTGCCGTACGAACTTTATGCGAGAAATGTGCTATTTTCTGAATGACTGACTGAAGGCTTCTGTGGAACTTCATTTACATTTACTATTTTAAGTAGGTATCTAGTCTTTTGTTTCTTTCTTAGATCACTTTTCTTATTGATAGAGAAATATATGGTGATTTTTTTTTAATTCTTACTATTAAATCTCTAAGGAAATCTGCTAACGATACAGCAATATTTCTATTTTTTATGTCTGATCTCAGAGTACATAACAAATCAGAAATCGTTGTCGCTCATAGTAGCACGCTGCGATATATCATTTACAAAATAGATAAAACAAAATATCATTTACGATAAAAAAAATCTATAGTTAAAAAAATCAATAATAATTATATAGCCTTAATTACATATGAAATATTATCACATTATATTCCCAGATAATAAATATATATATGTATATCCACAGAGTGATTGTTCTCTATTAAGAAAACTGCTCCAAATAAGAGCAGTTTCTGTAGCTTATACTGAAACGACCTTTCTGATTGGTTCAGTGCTCTGAGTGTTTGATCTAGGTAACCGTATATATACATAAAGAAAATTCAACTAATGGTACATATACATTAAAAAAATCTCCCGTCATTATAGAATCAATTTGTAATAATCGCACTTTTTAACGGTTGCGAGCACTTTAATTTTCAAATGGGTACAATAGTTGTACGATGGCACTTGATATTTTGACATGACATTGTCGCACCTACCTATATAGTAGAATATGTCATGAAATGACACTAAATTTGACTATGTAAGTATTAAACATTACGCCGTGACTTAAAAACTAGCTTCGTTTTTAACTGATAAATATTAATTTAGAACATTTGTTGTGTAGTTGTGATAGAGGCGCGGCTTGTGGCTTGTCGCTTGAGACCATGAAACAAGAAGTTGGCAGCTGCCTTGATGGGGGCTACAAGTGGTGCACGCGCTTGGTTCTCCCATTGTCAAACATTGCCCGTCGCAGGGAAACGAGGCGGAGGCAATGGAGGCGCCGCCGGTCTGCCCGGTTCTCCCGCCTCGCCCGCACCGGAAGACTGCTCGGACACTGGAACACCACAACCAAACACAATTACAGATAACAACAAAAAATAAATTACGTCATTCACCATGTCAATTAGTATGAAATTTAATGAGTTATTTTTTACTTAGTTGTTTTTAATTTAGAAATTTTATATTCGTTACATGAATTTTTTGAATTAAAATTTCATAAGGGCTGTGTTAACTCTGTAACTGAAATTCAATGTTTTTAACTCCCATTGTTTACATAAAATCAATGTTTTAATTTTTCTAAATTGTTTGTGAAATTAATCATTTTGTGAAATAGTCTTGTTACGTTTTGTGTTTTTCATGTTTTTATTTTAAAATATTTGTCTCATTATTCGTTTTTTAATTTGGTTTAGATCCTAGATCTATGACGTCATCATTGATAGAATTTTTTTTTAATGCATTTGCTTACAAACACTAACTATCACACCACACCACTATGGCGTAATTCGCATAAACAATTTGTTTCGATATTTCGCTTTGACACATTTTCATAAACTAAATGACAGTGGTCTGCTAATTGGTTACATCGCCCTGTCAGAATGCTGAAATTTTTACAACTTTACATTGAAACGATACTTTATAAACACAATATAGACTTAGTCATTGTGTCATCTGAGACGTATTCCTTTGATATTAAAAAAATATGCAAATATTTTTAAACGATTAATATTCAATTTTTGTCCGAATGAATAAGAACGATGGTCAAAAATGAATTTATTGTTTCTCAAAATATTTTGAATTTTGAAAACCAATTTTTCATACTCTTGACAACGTCTTCTAGTGATAAAAACCATTGACCGCGTAACTGGTTGTAGTGTAACAACTCTAGATCACTGTAGGGGTGGCGGGATGGAAGGAAAGATAGAGACTTGAGGAAACACCACACTTTAATTCCACTAAAGTCCATGTACACTGGAAGTCACCGCAGTCCTTATTAATTTTCGTAATTATATATATACAATTGTCCTTCGATGAGCACGTCTTCTGAGCTAACAGTTTATGAGGATGATGCTGTGCACAGCGTTGGAACAGGATCTTCGGTAAAAATAAGAGGTTTATGCAGAACTCGTCGACTTAACGAAACAAGATTCGGATTGGTTTATTCCGATTTCTTTGAAGAATATCTGAGTCTCAGTTGTATCCAGTAAACCTTCTCTTTTGCAAAATTCTTGGCATCTAATCTAGCAAAAGAATTATCTGTACCTCTTACTATCATCTTTACAAAATCACTTACAGAAGGACGTTTTCCTCATATTTGGAAGATGGCATTGATAACCCCAATTCCAAAAGGAGGTGACATACATGATGTTAGACAGTATAGACCAATCTCAAAATTATGTGTCTTTGCGAAACTATTTGAAAAAATTATCACTAATGAATTAACTGAACAAATATCTCGTTATATTGCACCCGAACAACACGGTTTCCTTCGCGGTCGCTCTGTTGATACTAATCTAGTACTTTACACTGACTTCATTACACGGGCTCTCGATGATGGCTATCAAGTGGACGCCGTGTATACCGATTTCTCAAAAGCTTTCGACAAAATAAACCACTCTACATTATTGAACAAATTATGATCACAATACATGGTGACCTACTCAGATGGATGGATTCATACATCAGGAACCGGAATCAAGCAGTAGTACTTAAAGGTTATCGTTCTAAATTTCTTGAGATTTCTTCCGGTATCCCACAGGGTTCTCATCTTGGCCCCTTCCTGTTCACACTTTATATTAATGACATAGGAACCTGCTTTAGTAACTCTTGTCACCTTCTATACGCAGATGACACAAAAATCTTCAAAATCATTCAATCTGAAGCTGATTGTAGGCAGTTGCAAAAAAATCTAGATACCTTTGAAAGATACTGTCGATTAAATCAGCTATTTCTCAACAATGATAAATGTTATACTATTACATTTTCTCGAAAACGAAATCCTATTTTTTATAACTATTCACTCTCGGGTAACAAAATTAAAGTTGTTAATCAAATTCGTGACTTAGGTATTATTCTGGACTCTAAATTGCAATTTAATCTTCACATTGATACTATTGTAGCTAACGGTTTTAAGAAACTTGGTTTAATTCTGCGTCTAGGCAAACCCTTTCAACAGACAAATACTTTAAAAGTATTATACTTCGCATTTGTACGCAGTATTTTGGAATTTGGAAGTGTAATATGGAATCCGCAATATGAGGTGCATATAGCTAGGATTGAAAAAATACATAATAAGTTCATAAAATCGTTAGATTATAAAACAGGAAATGTATTCACCGATTATAAAACAAGCGCTTTGAGACACAAACTGTATTCCTTAAAGGATAGGCGGGCTTATCTTGACGCAGTCTTCCTATATAAAATAATAAATAATCACATTGATTCTTCCTCACTCTTAGAATCTATTTACTTCAAAGTTCCAAAACTCGGGACAAGATCAAGAGACACATTTTACATTCCCTACTGTCGAACTAATTATGCTAAGAATTCCTTCCTACATCGTTCCAAATATCACTATAATAAGGTTCTAAATGATATCGACATATTCTCAATTAATTTAACATCATTCAAAAAGAAAGTTGGCGAATTACTTTTTAAAAAAATAGTTATTTAATTTTTTTTCTTTTATTTTTTTTCTTTCAATATTTATCACTACATACCATTCTAATTTCCTTTTCTTATCTTAGTTTTAGTTATCTCTTTAATCAAATTATGGTTCTTTAGGCCTATTTGTACTTTATTATAATACATAATTTAGTTTTATATAATGGCTGTATGTAACCTAAATTAAATAAATAAATAAATAATAAAAAAAAAAAAATTCCTCCAGAATGCCCTTTTCTCCCTTCAGAAAAAAACCTGTCAATCCTTATTTGTCAATCTTTTTTTTCCTGCTCCCTTTTTCGTTTCATTCTGTTCAAAATCCGCCGGCCAGTGTACATGTAATTATAAGTAAATAAAATAAGGTCACATTAGAAACAGGAAACAAAAAGGTTTTTAATGAATGAGAAGCGAATGATGATGAACCCTACATGGTTCTTAATATTTGGGAACAAACAAAAATCGCAATGTGGCAGGTCGGAACTGTTTGTAGGAAGGCTCACAAGTTCTAACTTTCAAAAATTCGTTTGTCTGTCTGGCCGCGTGAGAACTGGCGTTATCGTCGTGTAATATGATACGGCGTTTACGGTTATTATTACGGAATTCGTCAATAACTTCCGGCAAACAAATGGTCGTGTACCAATCACTATTCACGGTACGACGATTCTTCAAAGCAACAGTAGCCAAGTGTCCAGTTTTATTAAAAAAAGGAGCAATCTGCTAGAGACACTTTGCCTAGAGGGAGTTTCGCGCTACTTTGTTTGTTTTCGCTACTTGGAGCGTATGAATCTTTCAGCTTGAAAGATCCATACGCTCGATTGCTGTTTTGTTTTGGGATTGCACCAATAGATCCATGTTTCACCTGTTACTATGTCCTACACCAAATTTGGCGTCCCTTCGTTGAATCTTGTAAGTATAGCATCGCACCAAGTGACGCGGTCCGTTTTTTGAGCAAAATTAAATCAAATCAAAATATTTAGTTATCAATTAGGTTTCTCAAAGAAACTCTTATGATCGTCATTTAGAATTATTAGTTAAATTTAAATTTACCAGGGTTTCGGAAAAAAGCCAAGATGACGATCCTGAGAAGAAACCCCGAAAGAAACTCGGGATACTATTCTTTTTGTCATCTTTACAATGTAAAAATTACAACAATTATAATCATACACTTAATACCTTAGTCTAATTGTGTGGAATTGCCTTAGTTAATTGCCTTAGTCAAATTGTGTGGAATCCACCGAGAGCACAGGTTTTTCACACCCAAATGTTTATTATTATTAAAACTTTATTTGTTCATATAACGGCATCACGCGTGAACGGGTAGACCGATTTTAATTCGGTTTTCGCTGATGGAAAGAGGGATGAACGGGGAATGTTCATATATATAAAAATTGCACGCCGGGCGAAGCCGGGGGCGGGCCGCTAGTAATACATAAAAAAGAATAAAAAAAGAAAGAAAGAACAAGTAATAGTACAAAAGGCGGCCTTATCGCTTTATAGCGATTTCTTCCAGGCAACCTTAGGGTAAGGAAAATTAAATATGAAAAATAAAACAATGTGGGTGGTAAAAATCATCATAAACTTACATTCTAATAAGTAAATACTAGTAAATAAATTGCATATAAACAAATATTAATAAGATAGATTAATAAATATAATAAATTAGAAGATAAACAAATAAAGTCGTTTTCAGTTTGACAGAAAATGTGTCTTGAGTGCTGTTTTAATAATAATAATAATAATAATAATAATATATGCAGCGATTTAGTTTTATTTGTCTAATTATCAAGGGCAGTGCATTCCAAATTTTTTCCAAAATGACTGGAAATGTTTCACTCGTGTATACGTTTAAGGATGTCCGAATTTCATGATAGGTCCAGGTGCCTGTCTGTTTTGATCATACGGTGCATCAAATGTTTCGTTCACAATACCTAGTTTAGAACAGCGACGATTGATTCTGGATGCTATGTTCTTGTATAATGTTTGCCATGACTGTAACTACTTAGTAAATAATATTGTATATCGATTGCCAAGCAGTTCCCAACATGTACGAGGTTGTTACACGCAAAACTAACGCTGGTGAACGTGCGTCTTTGTATCGTGTTATGCACTAATTGATCTGTTTGCAACTAGTCCACAGAAATATAGAAAACATATTATAAAATCAATTCATTAACTACTCCGTGTAACTATACTTTACTGAGTGGATATAAATGTACAAAAAAAATATATGTTATTTATTGGACATTAAATTTTAATTTGAACGTTCGAAATAATTCTTATAATATTATTAATAGTTGAAAAAAAATCCCAAAGTAAAGCCTTTTTTGTTTGAATTTTTGTAACTACTTCTAAACGGCATTGAATTTCAGCATTTTTCTTTCGCATAAATTTTTGACAAGATATTTTTCACAAAGTGTACGATTGGCGAGTCAAAATAATGATTTATTAGGCTAAATATAACTATTATTTGTTTTCTGTACAAATTAGCGCGGTTGGCGCGGGGAAACATCTCGCTTCTATCTATCTATCTCCGTCTAGAACCTCAAGGCCGTTGGCAGATACAGAAGCCTTAATGAGTTTTGTTGTTTTATTTTTGATGTGAAACATCTATAGGCGGGGGTGAAACTGATTGATAGCGTGGCGACGCAGTCCGTGGCGACGCGTCACCACGCTATACGATGGTATATACATATACAGTCTATGCGTAGTAGTGTGTACGGTTGTTGTGATTGTTGGTGGTTGTTGCAACTTGAAATAAATGTTTAAATTTTTGTATTCAATAAAAATAAACTCTAAATGAATAAATTTTATTTCACTCCCGTGACGGTTCATTTTTTTATTTTATCGATTTTTCTCTTATGTATTTGTATGTCCTCTGTGTATAAAATTTGTTTACCACTTTGTGGAAAATGTTGTTGATTGCACCATTATTTAAGTTTATGTATGTTTACTTCTTTTTTTTCTAGTCTAATATACATGGTGTAATTGTTTATTTTCGCTAATAAAATAAAAAAAAAAATAAACGGTGGACGGGCGACCATTACGAAGTTCGCTATTGAGATTCATCGCTAAAAGCTGTTTGAAGCCGAGCAAAGCTCTGCTGAGCTGTTAAATTACACTTAGAATCGTAGAAAATCACACTACGAAAAGTTAAATCCATGATGATCTAAACACGCAATTTTTAAAATGACGCCACAATTTAAAAACAAGTTAACAGTCAAATGAAACAAACTGTATTTAGTCTACAGCCAAAGAGTTCCATTTTCAAATGTTGTAAATACTTTTTAAACTTTTGAAACTCACTCGTCAGTCGACTACTAATAAAATATAATTTCTTTCTGTGTATTGTGTATGTAATGTATGTAACTTGTGTTAATGCAAAGTCAAACTGTAAATGTTGTTCACGCCTGTAATTGGCTTACATTATAAATCTTATAGTACTTTAAGTTAATTATGAAATTATAATTATGTTAAGCTGTTGGTGTGTAAATAAATAAATAAATAAATAATGTTTATGTAAGTGGCCAGTTTCGGAAACATGTATTTGTGTCCTGTGTGAAAGGACTTATAAACTGTTAACATGTCCAATTAAAATAGGTATAGATTCATATGTTTGTTAATATAACTAACTATGTTTAACTATGTTTGTTAATTTTTGTTAAATTCTAGTAATTTACACTAAATCACTGATTTAATAAAGGATGTAAGAAGTTATTGTTAAAGAAGTTTAAATTTTAATCTTCTATCCATCAGTCAAAAAAAAATCTTGTGTCCAATACTTAGGTTCCGGAAAAGAAAAGTAGTTTGATTTTCCGATATCTTTGAAGGCTGAAGTAATGTATACTATCAGAAATCACAGGACGATATCGGTCTTCATAAAATATGGCTGGAAACGCATTTTTGCTCTGGCCGCGCCCAGTAAAAAATATATTACGACCTGTCGTATAATTTTCCGTATCTTTTAAGCAAAAAACGTCAAGATATCCTAATAAATTAATATTACTAAAACCTCAAAAGTGATTGGATTGGAAGGACGTTTAAGTAAAACACCCTAAGAGCAGCATATTGTTCTAAAAGCAAAACGGCCTAAAAGCAGCTTTTTTTTTTTTTTTTTATAATGATAGATCAAGCATTTGACCGCAGTCTCACCTGATGGTAAGTGATGACGCGATCTAAGATGGAGCATGCTTGTCTATTAAGAACCGATTCACTCGCGACTTGAAGAGTCCAGGGTTGTAGTATTAATTACAGCTGTTATCAAAACGTTCTTAAATAGACAGGTATATTCAATAACACAAATAAAGATTTAATAAGTTTTAATTTTTTTGTTAAATGTATTTGTAATTTTTTGTATGCTGTTAGGTTTGCTATTCAATAAATAAATAAATAAATAAATAGTGCTAGAAACTGTTGTTCATATAAAACTACGAGTATACAATCATTTGCACATTTAAAAAAACTAACTAAATATGAGATATCTTAAAATGGCATTGTGGACATTTCGTCACGAACAGTGTCAATAAATACTTTAAATCTAATTGGTGACTTCATTTCATAAAAGAATGACTTGTTGTATGACTACGGAAATATTTGCGAGAGAGTGTTGTCAGAGCCAGATTTTTTCTTTCTTTTTTTTCGGACTTACTGTGTATTACGAATAAATTAAAAAATATTGTTTAATTTTATATATAAATTTATCGAGATAATTTACATTAACACATCGAATATACGGTTGCTTAGTATAAAGATTTACTTTATTAATATTTGATAGTTCTAAACAACCCAACGAATGGTTTCCCTTATTTGTTTATATAATGTTGATACAGATTCAATTTGTAGTCAGTACAGAAAAAAAAACAGATTAAATTATCCTGATTGATAATTTATTATTGTATTTTTTGAGAGAATTTAAAAAAAAAAACTTCTGTAAGTCGGGTCACCCATTTCTATTAGCCAAAGTGTGAACTTTAAAATATTCTTAGTCACCCTATTATACTCTTTATAGCATTGGCGGATACGGGGGGGGGGGGGGGGGGGGGGGGATGGCCCAAAAGACCCAGGAATTCCATATTTTTGACTTAACTTTTGAATTCAATTCAAGTACAATTCAATTCATATATGAACTGAATATAGAATAATATAATCCATATCAATCAAAGTTATCCAAAGTTTCATAATTCATGTCAGACATTTGAGACAGTTCAAATACGCGATTACGCGGGTTAAAAGTATTTGCAATACAACCATAATGCATCTCAACTAGTAAAAAAAATACACAAAAAAATTACTTGTAATATTAACCCTAACTCCGAACTTTGTCAGAATGCCCCCCCCCCCCAAAATGAAATTCTGGATCCGCCCCTGCTTTATAGGTGGTATAAATCATATGTTATAGGTGGCTGTGAAAGGAGATGTATGACCTAATTTTCAATGGTAGCAAAGAATCGTTCTTAAAATGGAAAACTTTTTATTCGTACCCTTACTATTTCAGTTAATGTAACTGAATGTACAACTGAAGAGTTAACTGGTTAGCATACCTGAAAGAAAAATAAAACGGCCGGCATTCGTTTCACATATCCGTAAACATCCGATTTCAGCGAGAGGGATGAGTTTTTGGGAATTATTTGTATACTAACAAACTGCGAGTTTCCTTGCTTTTTTATTATCATCTATCTATCTCTACTAATCCTTTTGAGATCTGAAATTTGGAACAATTTGAATCCGTGCGAAGCCTTAGACGGGTCGCTAGTTACTTACAAAAAATTAACAATATATCCAAATTCGTATTACTCCATTCTCGTGACACGATGAATTTAACGCAATATACAATATACAAATTTGTATCTTAGAACAGTTATAGTTAAGTATATTAAGTATCGTTTTTTTATATATATTTTAATTTTATGCTCCCCTATAATTTGTTTTTTTTTCTCATCCCTATACAAAATTCATTAATCATCGAAAGCACAGTGAGCTTGCAATATTTGATATAAGAATGTATTTATTTCACTAACTGACATTAATTTATGTGAATACCGCAAAGTTTTATGTTGTTTTTCTCCAACAAAGCTACCTTATCTTTGGTGACCTCACCTCTACCATGTCAAGTATTTTCACTACAGACTAGATACATAGTCAATTTGGGTATTGTTTTTTAGATAAACTGATTTCGCTACTGTGGCTCGTCAGCCACTAATAACTAATATGGTAAGCCACTAATAACTAGCTGTAACTAATATGGTAAGTTTATTTGCCTATCTTGACGAGAACACAAAGCCTTTTGTTGCAGAACTGCTAGGTAAAACTAAAGCTTTCTATTGACTCACTAGCGACCCTGCCCAGCTTCGTTATCCCTCTTTCCATTAGTGAAAACCGAATTAAAATCGGTCTACTGGTTCATGCGTGATGCCGTGACCAAGGGAAATAGGGAGTCATTTTAGAAGATTACCCATTTAAATTATTTTCTAAAATACCAATTAAATATTCATTTGAAGTCGACTTGCTCCTAAGTATAGATGTGTACTTAGCTCATCCAGCTGTGAACTTCTCCAAGAGTCAGAGCACTACTCCACTCCTCTGCTCCTAATTCCATTCTCTATCATTACAATTCCATAATAACTTAAAAAGTAATCAGATAGAATTTTATATATTATTTATTAAGATATGAGGTTTACCGGTCGCTATAACCGATTTCCATTCAAGTTCAGTACCAGTTTTTACCATAAAAATACTTGCAGTCAATGAAAAACGAGACAAGTGCACACAACATTTATTGATATTTTTTTTTTACATTTTATTTCAATATGCAGACACATAGGTAATATAATTCGGGCATGTTCACATCTATTAAACTTGAACTAACATTAGTAAACTTGAAGAATTATGTTTCGAACAATAAAATACTACTCTAATTACAATGGTACACTATGTATGGGGCCATTGAAATTCCCTACTAAGAGACTAAATTGAATCCGGTGACGACTGTCGCTACGCTTTTAAATAAATCTCATTACAAGTTTCGAAAGCTATTATTATTTATTACAAAATGCAATAAAATGTTGACAAAGTACCATTTAGGCAGGAGAGATGACCGACCGAAATAGATCTCAATATTTTGTGTGAAAATACCAAAGATCCATAAACTTATTTCGTAAAAACTATTGACAATTGGTATAATTTCATAATCTTTACACAACGATCTTTTAATGGTAAAAATGACGACAATAACATGACTTAAAAACATTTGAATGTATCATGAAGTAATACAATACAGGGCTAACATAAATTTTAAAAGCGAATAACTTATTTCTTCTTAGACACATGTTTCTTCTGTTTCGATTTTTCTAGCTCTAAAAAGGCCGGTGAGAAGTTGTCATAGAACTCTTTCAAAAAGTATAACTTACACTGCAGTATTGTTCATAGTAATTGATAAAATTAAAGCCGAATTAAACCCCATTCACTTTTTGACTTTGTAATACTAAGAATTTGCGATGATGTAGCCCCTCCATTAACTTAAGATTTGTACGATTCTTTGGTTTATTCGGAGTATAAAAAAGTAAATGTCTTAAGCTGAATGAATATAAAAAAATAATTTGATCCTTCTAATGGTAAATATATAAGCTGTATTTGAAAAAATATATTGTAAGTTCTTTTGTTAAAGTATAGTTATATTATTGTCTACAACTGTAGGTTGCAAAAAATACTTTTTTTCTATCTTTTTGGAAAATATATTTCTTGATTTTTTTAAATATATATAGAAAAATATATTTGCTGTAATTTTTTCAAAAAATATGTGTATAGTTATATTTTTAAAATGTTCATAAAAGTATGTTTGAGAAGTACATTTTACACAAAGGTTTTTATTTTTTTTTGTTTTCAATTTTTTGCAATATTTTTTTGTTTTAATTTTTTTTTAAGTATTTTGCTTTATTTTTAGTATTTTTTTATGCTTGCAATTTTTTAAATTGACTGGTGAATGATTTTTCAATCCCTATTTCGTATGCCGATGACGTCGTGGTGAAGCCGGTTGGGGGGGGAGGGGGTGTTCCGTTAATCCATTGCAATTATACGATGACGTTTATTACCGTGTCGCTATTGGGTTGCTCCGGACACTTACTAGAGTCATGCTTGTCGTCTACCGGAGCTGGTGGCGGCGGAGGTGGTAGCTGCTGTTCTAATGCATTCACGCAGTTCATCATACTGCCGTACAGTCTGCTGTCCCTGAAGCTATCCCTGTGTACAATCAGTGCGTCGAAATGTGTGTGTGTGGGACAAATACTCCGGTGACGGGACACACAATGTCACTAGTGCACACTAAGCATCGAATTGCTTTAACATTTACATACGATTCTAATTGAATATTGACACCGATCACTCTTGTGTGTCCCGTGTCCGCATATTCCCTGTCATTTAAACTAAATGCCAAGATCGTCCGCAGATTTAAGAGTCATGCCGGTACACAATATTATTACTGGGACTGGGTGAGAGGCGCTGTTTCTCTGGAAAACAATACACATAAAGGATGAAATTAGCGTTTAAGTGCATTATAGTGCGGCACGAAACATTTAAAAAATGCCTTTTAAGTGAACAGCTTTAGATTCAATCGAAATTTGATCATAAATTAAATCGGACTTCATAAATTGAAGTAACATTTTGTTAAAAACTTTGTTTACGAATATAACTGGAGGCTATAGCAAGCAGTTGACAGATACACTTCATTGATAATAAATTATTTTTAATAATTTTGTAAACTTTAAAAAGTAATAAAATGTGATTATTTATTTTACTCGTTAAGGTCTCTTTTTATTGAAAATCAAAATGAACATCATTGTGTTGCAGCTTGACTACAATTTAAGAACTTACAATGATCTAGGGAGAGAAATAGAAACTAATTTGAAAACAGAAAATGTGTATTAAAATAAAAATTCATGTGAGTAAATTAGAATCTCAATTACTCCTTTAATATTACTGTAGGCTCTAAAGACGATCTGATAAAAAAAAATATCTTAGAAATTGTCTGTTAAATAATGTTGTTTGAATTCAATCCTTAGAAGTTATCGCGCGCAATCGGCAACCGACCGAGACATAAAAACAAAATGTTTACAAAATAGTTAACCCGTTCATTTTTAGAGAGTGAAGTGTGAAGAGCGTTGCAATAAGCTGCATTGATGCACTTTCTGCGGTTTGCAAATACCTTGTTTTCATACGGGTGGAAGAAATGAGTAAGAGCTATGTAAAAAAGTATATATATAAAAAAAAGTGACAAGTGTATTGTGAAAGCGGTAAAAAAATTGAGTTGAACACCTCCTCGGAGGCTACGAGGCTCACCTCCCGTTTGAATTCCGGAACAAGGCTAATATTTCTTCGAAGGTCTTATTTTTGGTTTCAGGAACTTTTTTATACGTAAATATCCAGAAAATTGCAAGAAATACACTAAACGGCAGGAATGTGTAGTTTTCCAATAGCGCCTGCAAAAGTAATTGAATATTGGTAATAAATTGTTACAAATACATCGATGATATCTCACGAAGTGGAGTGACTCAGAAAATTTACTTCGAGAGATTGATTGCGGTTAAAACCCTGCGAGAATTGAAGGGGGTTCAGTGGGTAATCACTTCGTGAGATAAGGTGAGAAATGATATGATACGAATGTGACGAATATGATGATGTACCTTCATCCTCGGAAAGCCGATGCCAACAACGAAACTTGCCATCCAATTGACTAGCACGGCTATTGCCATAGCGCTCGGTCGGGGCCCTTGAGAGAACAGCTCGGCGGTGATCAGCCAGGGTATCGACCCGGGACCGACGGCAAAGAACACGACGAAACTCAGCGTTGACACGACAGACAGGTAGCTCATCCAATCTATCATTTCCTGGACATACCCAAAGAACTCCTATCAGGCGATAGAAATGCCATCCTTTCCCGACACCGACCGGATAATAATATGAAAATCGCAAACATAGAGCACATCACGCTGTCTGTTTGGCTGATAGGTAAAATTCTATTGGTGCAGCGTAGTGAAGTAAACGCGCCGTGTGTTCGGCTCATCAGCATTTTACGTCTAAAAGGTGCTTCGCTGCTTTTGAGCAGTTTTCTGTGATACGTATATAAGTACATATATTACCACTCGTTATCGCGTGCGTACAGCTTCCCGTGACTGTTCTCGTGTTGGTGGTTAAAAAATGTATTAAGTGCTGTGTGAGTGATGTACCTGTTACATTTGAGAGTTTCGAATACGCTTTCCTACCGAGAGTCCGGTTCCGGAGACAGGAAAGTTGCAATTGGGGGGAGGGTGACTATGGCTAAGCAGAAGCAACTGAATGTATGCCGTACAAGGAATCGTCACGTGCCGGTGTACATGCGTCATGATGGAGCAGCGATTTTAGCGTTATTGCATTACTGGAGAGGATAAAGTTTATACAAAACATGTTGTTAGAGAAGACTCTAGAAAAGTAAGTCTTTAATGGATGCATATGATTCGTGATTTACCTAAAGGGCTCTGAATCTTTCAGTCAGCTTATACGAGGATATTAAAACCAATAAATACAGAAAATGGTGAATAAAAAGTTTCAGAAAGCGTGTGGAAGCGTGCAAAAGCGACTAATTAATTATTATAATTATTGAGTTACATATCTCAAGTACCAACGCTTGAAACAAAGGTGCATAATTGTACCTTTGAAGGTACTTGAAATAATAACCTCCACTAAGTCTTAAATTTATCTATAACTAGGTTTTCTGATCCAGACATTATTCCTATAAGCATAGCGTTCGTTTTCGCTCGTTTTAAATGGAAAGATACCATTTAGTGAAATTGATCAGAGCATGAATATTGAACAGTCTTTGAATGGGATCGTTACAAGTCGATAACCAGCTTGCAATTTGCTATGCCGTCAGAGATTTAAATAGTTAGATGAGCCCACTCGTTCACTTCGTTGATTGAGAATGCTCGTCTACGGAATAATATACACTCTTATGAAAGTCGAAAGGCTTTTTTTATGTGGAAATTTCTATTTAAATTAAGCATTCCGACTTCATTTTTCTGTAGATAATTAATGGTGGATTGAGAATATTCATTTACCCAGTTAATCGAGATTAGTGGCTAATAAAATTGAATGAATTAGAACGCAGTTAAATATAATTGGTTTTTTTAAACACTTAAATAATATTTAGGCTTGAAAAGGTCAAAAAAGAGATTGCGTTTTTAATTATTATTTATTCCATGACACAGAAAAGTTATGTTTACCACAAATTCGGAATTCCTAGACTAGTTAACACGTTCGCTGCGGGGTTATATTTATACTTCCTATCGTTTAGTGCTTTAGGAGGGCGATAAGCCTTAAAGGTAAGTTTTTACCAGTGCGAAGATAGGTTCCTCCCTCGGAACTACTTATTTGAAATGCATTTTTTGCAGCGAATATTAAGAAATTACAAATGAATCTTTAGTAGTGCCATTCCTAATGATTCATCTCGTCTTAGTTTTTATTCGCAAGTAGCTCTGACAATGGAAAGCCGCTAGAATGAGGAAACAAATTAAGAGATACATCAACCCCTCATAGCACTGAATTTTAGGTACAAGTTATGGTTGAACTAGTGATGGGCACAAGGAAAAAAATATCAATTCAAATAATCAAAATTCAAAAGAAAATTAAATAAATGTTTATTATAGTCTCTTATTCTTATTACACGTAACGATCATAAAATCATTGTAGACACATTGGTTTATTGCAATCACTACTGTAAGATTTAATTTTTCTACTCTCTCGACTGCACATCGTAACACTTCTTGCTTATTCTTATGCACGTACCTAGCTTTCGTAACAACCTAGTTCCAAAATTACTTTTCTGAACCATTTTAATTCCCTTTTTAAGGGTTTATAATAGGATCACATTTGATTACTATAATCGATGCCTTTTTTGTTATCATTATATCTATGCGGTTGCCCAACACTAGTTCATAGATCCATGCAATTAGATTCAATACAGTGCGGGCGGGGGCGGAGAGACCTTACACGCCATGAGTGGTGCATACACCACTTGTTCGCACTGAACGATTTTTTTTATGTTGTAGTGCGATGAAAGGCCGATAGACCTCGCATATGTTTTTTGGTACTTTCTTGTTCTAATTAAAAACAGCTTCACAATTATATATTTGTCTCTCCCGCACACCTCCTAGTTTTCAAGATACGAGCTCCGCACCAGAGTGAAATGGCTATAATTACGTCCGCACTACGCTAAAGTCTCAGTAGGAGGCCTATAGGCCTTTTATCGCAGCGAACGTGTTAATGTGTGTAATAGAAATAGGACACCTCTCCCTGATTCTGATCAGTGTAGAAATTTATTTACTTCATTCGCGACTTTTTTATAAACTAGGTGTTTCCAATCTGTTATTCAGATGTATTATTTAACCATACAGTTTACTATATAAAAATACGTTCAGTAGTTTTTGCTTGAACGAGTAACACACATCCATTCATTCTCAGGAATTTCTGCATTTATTTTATTGGTAGGTAAACATTTTCGCATACCAGTACCGTTAAGGATACAGCTTTTATACTATGTTCAATTTTCAACTATAGATATTCGATCACGATTAAATAATATTTTTTTTTTTTAATTACAACCCGAATTGGTATTTCGTCAGGATCGTTGCCATTGTTTAAGACACACCTTGATTAGAAAAGAGATGGTGATGAAGATGGAGAAAATGAACATTCCGCCGAGGCCGTAGAGGTGGAGGGTGCGTCTTCCGGTGCGATCCATAAGTGGCAACGAGACCAGGGTCATGCCGACCATGATTGCGCCGATACCCATGGTCGCGAATTTTGCTGACTCGTCGGTGAGGCCGGAAGAAGTGAACAGCGACGTTGAGTAATAAAACACCTATAAATTTTATTTTCATCGTCATCGTATCGCATCGTAGAAATCGCATGGGAAGATATATCTAAAAGCCCGCTTATAGGTTCTATATTTATAAAATCGATTATATCAAAATCAATATTTTCTGCCCACAGATGTAATATGTAATCAAGATTAGATACCAAAACCAAATGGAGAGTCAGTAGAAACAAGTTTGTCTATACCGCATTGATTCCACTGAGTTGTTGTGATAGTTGCATGACAATGCCTATGAGGAGAGGGGCCCGTAGTGTTGGTGAACAGATCAGTTCCCGCATGGAAATGGAAGCTTCGGACTGTTGAGCACGTTCTTCTGCTCTCATCTCTTCGATGTCTTCTTCTACCTGTACCAAGTTTTACAACTCGACATTCATCGGTAAACGCTAATAATCTATGACCCTGAGCCATCTTGAATTTGTCAAGACTATCCTAACCAAATCACAAGTTTTTTGAATAATTTTCTGAAGCACACTTTTTGGCACAAATCTGGTTTTTTTTTTTTAATTAGCCAAAGCATATACTATACTATAGTCTTCATTAAAATATGTAATCTACTGGAAATTTTGATAGATCATGTAATCTTACCTGATTACTAGCTCGCAATCGTCTCAATGCTCTTCGAGCTTCTTCTTCCCATTGCCTTGTTATGAGGAGATATCTTGGTGATTCCGGACACGCGGGCAGAAGTAGGAGTTGAAGGATAGGCGGGCAGATAGCTAAACCTGCACAAGACCTCATTTAAATTAAAAATTTAATTATTTTAATTAAATTTTTAATTAAATTAACGCTTATGGAAGAATTTTAGAATTATTAGAAATTTATAAGATATAGTTCTCACCGAGGAGGATTGGCCACCCATCGTCTGTGCCAAGAATCTGTTCGATACCGAGAACTTGGGAGAGGAGTAGTCCGACAGTCACAGCCAGTTGGTTCACAGTTCCCAAACCACCGCGAAGATTTAATGGCGCTATTTCCGATATGTACATTGGCACTAGTGATGTGTTAAGTCCTGTTAAAATACCATTTCATGTAACATCTTTTTTATGACAATATAATTTTTGTCAGTGTCTGACAATAATATAATTTAATAATATTAGTAACATATACATAGTATCAACTATGTACAAAAGACAAAAATATTTATTCATGCATACAAATGTTTGCCTTAAGCGGGGATCGAATCCATGACTGCACAGCAGGCAGAGCTGCTACTGCTGAGCCATAGGGTCGTTATCTATACTAAAGCTTTGATAATAAAGCCGAAGGGTTTGCATGTTTGTTTGTTTGGTTATTAGAATTAGTCTTTTTACATTTGATAGCCCAATTCTTGATGATTTTAGGCTATTTATCATCAAGCTATGACCCTTACAAGAAAAAGAGTCGGAAAAAACGCTTAGCGAAAACGAAATAATAGCGGGCGAGAGATGCGATGCGTTGGGTTAGGAAATTCGTTCTTTTGTTTACAAATTGGGATTGCACGTGTAGACGTGCAAAACTGAGGATCAGGAAGAAGATGAGCCGGAGCCTCTGCCAATCATTAAAGAAGCTCTAGAAGCGGCTAAATTATTGGAAAATTACTTCCTTTATCACCAAGATGCCTCAATATCGCAGGATGTGAATAAAATAAGTAAAAAATACAACAAAATTACTGGTGCAGCAAAAGACGTCAGACAAAAATAACAGTATATACGCAATAGCGTTCAAATAACATTATTTTTTTATGTACATAATTACTAGCTTGAAATAAACTTTTCTTTTTATAATCCTGATTTTTCCTCTCTCCATTTAACGACAACTCTCTATAACGCCATAAAATATACAGTCCCTTTAGTGTCGTCATATAGAGTTTACACTGTATATAATAAAACTTTAACATTGAAATTTAAAAAAAGAATTCATTAAGGCTTTCATTTGGTTCGAGCGCTTTTTATATTTTTGAATTTATTTTGGTTTTTTATAGTTGTTTCATTCGAACCATTAGTTTTACATCGCAAATGGTGAATGAGAGATTGAACTTACCGCAGTTAACCCCAATAATGAACCGCCCAATAAAGAGAAGCTCGTAGCAGTGCGACACCTTCGTAAAGCCCATGAGAGCTGCGCCAGTAATGCCCAAGATGTTGTTAAGCAGCAAACCCCCCTTTCTAACAAATAAAATCTGTACATGTAATTACATTCTTACAAATCAGTTGTTGTCTACAAACTAAGGTTTAAATAGTATTTTTATTTGTTGTTTGTTATTCACATATGTAAATAAGATTAATTCAATTTCGAAGCTCATGTACAGGTAAGCAGATACCTACATTTTTTAGGTCGGCAGACAGGCTGGCGGTCCACTTGATGGTAGGTGGCTATCGTCGCCTATAACACAAGCAACGCCTAAACTGCTGCAGGTGCGCCGCCGACTGCAGTAGGATTAAGGATAAGGGATTAGGAGTGGATAGGGAAATGGGATAGGGTTAGGGGAATAAAATTTAGCGTTTACCTTAAAACTTTGCGTTGTTGCTATTTATATGACATGTTTATGAATATTGAATTTCTAGAGACGCAGTGCTTTCACGTAAGGGTCACAGTTCAAAAGTGATCTGTATTTCAATATTTTGTTATTAATAAAATTCTCTATAATAGTAGGAAGCAAGATTTATAAACATTTAATATTTATATAATTATCAGATTTTTAAAGTCGATTAACCATAGACAATTCTATACGTAGAGAATAATTTTAAAAAGTAACTTCAACACTTTCGTGTTTATCAAAAGGGAAAATTTCTATGCTATGGTAATTATATTTAGTGTTTTCCATACTATAATTTTTTTTCAAAAAACAGGTACTTTAGCAATATTTAAACTCACTTTAAAAAAAAAGAAGAAAAAAAATCATTCTCATTAACTTGTCCTCGGAAAATTCTTTGAGTTTTATTTGAGATGTCATATAAATCTATACCTACTTATGGGGTAACTTTGAAATAAGTACACAGAAAAGGACTCATTTATAAATAGTAGGTACGCTGGAAGTTGTTTAGTTCGAGCCCCATTTAAGAGGATTGTGTATTCAATACTTTATACACTTACGACGTATACTGTATGCTTCTCGAAACGCATTGCGCAATACTTAAAAAGACTTAAAAAGAGTAGGGCTTGTAAGCAATACCGCGACACCGAACACGTTTTGATTTTCGGTATAAGCTGATTATAATAATTTGAAAATAATATTCTTAAAGGAACAACAATAAGAGTTTAGTCCAGCTACTACATTACAAAATATGTTAAAGACATAGTTATTTGGCATATTTTATATGTGTGGATAATATGTGTTAATGAAACAAAGCGACGACTATAACCTTCCACTATGTCTGGCGTTTGATGAGAAGGTCTTCGATTCGATCGAAACGTGGGCAGTGCTCGAGGCTTGCAGCGATGTCGCATTGACCATCAGTATATCGAAATATTGAAGTGTTTGTACAATAAAGCCACCATGTGAGTTCGAGTACAGCACAGCACACAGTCAATTCCATTGCCAAGAGATACTCTCTCCGAAATTATTCACTGCAACAATAACAGCGAGAATATCACTCACTTTCAGTTTGCTGACAATAAGTATTGTGGTCCTGGCGAAGAACTCAACACGATACTCGATGATCTCAACCGAGTTTCCCAAAAGGTGGGCCTTAAAATGAATATGGACAAGACGAAAGTTATGTCTAATGTCCACCCCAGTAATTTATTTATTTATTTATTTATTATCTCATAATGATTCAATACACAATGTTTACAATGTCTGTAAACCATTATTGGTTTGTCTAGACATTTACTTCACGCCAATACACATTACACTATAAATCATATATACAAGAAATTACAATAACAATGTTACACTCAATTTAAAAGATGCAAAACCGGCCGATCGAATTGACCGAATCATCGACACACATCGGTATGCTTTTGTGCGTGTGCAACTCGCTACACAGGATGTCCCATTCTATGCAGTCATGTGTTTTTATAGAATAATTATTTAATTTAGTTATATAAATATAATTTTTAATTATATTATTCAATCCAATAAATATAATCTTATTATATTTAATTTAGGTAATATTTTTTTAATGTACTCTTTAAGTTTCAACTCTCGAAGTTGTTGACGAGTACGTCTACTTGGGACAAACAGATAGAGCCAAATTCGAGAAGCCAAATTCGTCGAATCCAGCTCGGATGGACAGCGTTCGGGAATCTCCGAGACATCTCTGGACAAAATTCCTCAGTGTCGAGCAATGACAGATGGCGCTGAAACGTGGTCTCTAAATATGGGCCTCGTAACAAAGCTCAACGTCGCTCAACGAGTTATGGAGAGGGGTTACACTGCGTGATCGATTCAGGAATTAGGAGATCTGTAGACGAACAAAAGTTACCGACATAAGCAGGCGGATTAGTAAGTTGAAGTGGCTGTGGACAGGACACTGAGTGCGGAGAGCCGAAGGCCGCTGAGGCCGGAAGGTTGTCCAGTGGAGGTCACAGCTCAGCGTAGAAAGTCCACCCCCAAGGTGGACAGAGCCAGGCTGCTTCTGATCGGTTTTTTAGGAAAATTAGGATGGAGGCCTTTGTCTAGCAGTGGACGTCCTACGGCCGAGATGATGATCATGATGTAACATTATTACGTGAGTCACTACTCATGATGCGACCGAGACTGTTATTATAATTGAACTGTTATTTTTATGTTGCATTCTTGTTTTATGTTGCAATATTTTACAACAATGTCAAATGTTGCGGACTTGTTATACAACATACTTATATTACTTGTAATTTAATTTGGATGTACCTTAATAGAGTGAAGGCGTTTTTATACAAGTATACCTAATATCGGCTCTACAATTTTTTGGCTATTATATTATATTATATATGCTTTAAATATAAAACAACTAGAACAGAATAATAACAGAATAGAATAGAAACAGATAAACAAGAAAAAAGTTCATTTTCTTCTCATGTTTCAGAACCTGCTTCCATATTTATTTTTTTATCTTATTATTTATTTATTTGTCTTATATTTTTTTGTTTACTATTTATTGACAATCATTAAAGTTAATTTTATTTTCGGAAACAGTAGAAAGATTAAATTTCGAGAGTGGGCGTAAACTAAAACTCTTCAATTTGTTCCCGTTTATGGTTTTTTTTAAGTAACAATTAGAATATGCGTCTCCCGCAGCATTGAGAATATTCGGAATTCATCTGCGGGTCAACTCGAAACACCCCCTAGCACCCCGTACAACTCCCTCGGCTATTTTGTAGATCGCTTCAATGTAGGTAATCAGAGCTTCAATAACATTGCGAAACACTGCTGCAATATCCACTAATAAAAGTTTTAATTGCATTTCTGTCCAAGGGCGAGCAGATTTGTTGGAACCAGAAATTTGAATTACTACTACTCAGTAAATAGACCTTTAATAATCTCATTTAATTTTAATTAGTTTTATTTTCAATGTAAAACGTTCGGTTATTGAGTTTAATTAAATTGACTACGTGCACAGCGCGACTCTAATATTAAATTAATGGTTGAAATTTAATATTAAATTGTATGCCGGTGGGTATATGACACGGTTGAATACCCACCGTATTCAGCAGCTCTACACTTTGCTAAATTGCCAATATACACTGCGTTGTACCACAACACTATGGCACTACGGCATCACGCGTGAACGGGTAGACCGATTTTAATTTGGTTTTCGCTAATGGAAAGAGGGATAAACGGGGAATGTTTTAGGGTATATAAAAATTGCACGCCGGGCGAAGCCGGGGGCGGGCCGCTAGTAATCTATAATAATAATATTATAATAATCTATATCTATACTAATATATATAAAGCTGAAAAGTTTGTTTGTTTGGTTGAACGCGCTAATTTCAGGAACTACTGGTTAGAATTGAAAAATTCTTTTTGTATTGGATAGTCCATTTATCGAGGAAGGCTATAGGCTATATAACAGTATCCAGTACCGCGCGCCCAACGCGCACGCCGCCGCCGTATGGACCGCAGCGAATCGTGGCCAAATTCAGCAAATTTATTATAAATTCATTAATTTTCTCATTGCATTATTAACAAAAAATTTAATGTTTGTTTCATTCCAATCGGTTTACCAACAAAAAAGTTGAGGGCTATACCGAATACCACGCGTACGAAGTTGCGGGCTCAGCTATTATATTACAAAATCGTAAAGGAGCAGTGTCTGTTTATTAAATATTAAACAAAAAGTTCAAGTTGTATTTATGTTACCTAGCTAAGAAAAAAAATTAAAAATTTTTGTTCGTTTGGCTGTACACTCGTGCCCACTAATCTCAAACGCGGCTTAACCGTTTTGAATACTGTTTTCACTGATATATTACAGCAAGCATCCTGTAACATTCAGTGTTTGTTTCACTCCAATCGGTTTACAAACAAAAAGTTAAGTAAAATACGCGCTAATCTAGAACCACGCGTACCAAGTCGCGACATAATTACATATGTAAATTGCGTGTACCAATACTTTATGTTACTATAGTCTCCTAATTCTACGAACATTGAATATCCATTTCCCAATTCATTCATAATAATACCAGTGTAGGGACTATAACGCGACTCATTTAGAGACTTAATTATAAAATTATAACTGCTAAACACGTGTGTCCTGCCACTAATAAACAGGTATTTGAATTGAAAATATCAAAAAAAAAATATTGTCTTTTTGAAAATAATTACGGTTTTGAAAATAATTGAAAATTTGAAAATAAATTCTGGGTAAGCTCGCTCCATCGTCGGCCTCACCCTTCCTACATGGATAGATTTTGGTCAAGAGCAAACCTTCGTGGTCGATGTACCTCGATCACGCACGAAGCGTTTCAGTTCCACCTTCCTTGTTCGGACTGCTAAGGAGTGGAACTCATTGCCTGCGTCTGTGTTCCCACAGAACTACAACCTCGGGGTCTTCAAAACCAGGGTAAATGGGCATTTACTGGGTAATCGTGGTCCACCTTCAGCCACATCTACACCTCACATCAGGTGAGATAGTGGTTAAGCGCTACCCTGATCTAATAAAAAAAAAACCCATCTTTAATAAAAAAAAACAAAACGGTCGTATATACATAATACGCTCAAACCAATATATTTTTTCCAAATTCGAAGCATTTGTGTAACCTCTCTTTATGTTCTTGAAACATTATATAAATTAAAATGTAATAGGAAATCATATCACAATAAAATTACGAAACAAATTCCATGATATTTGTTTCAAAATAGATCCTAAAAGTGAGGCTTTTGCAGCATAGTAGCAATTCTAACAGCATTTTCTTACTAAATAACCGAGTTAATACGATTTCATTTTACACAAGTTTATTGAAATTCTAACATAATCGAATTCATTTAATTAATTTCATTAAGCGCAAGCCAACTGCAGATAAGAACACTGACATAAGAATGCGTGGGTAGGAAACAACACTTATCCCTCTAGGCGCTTTTATAACATTCATTAAATATTGCAAAATAAATAGTATAAAATCTTGTAACATTTCTGTACTTTTATACATATTGATGTATCTATATTCTATATATTTTATATTATATGTAATTTGTAAAGAATGTGTCTGATTATAAATTGGTTTATTTGACTAATAAGGTCGGATAGACTTTTATTTCCTTTTTAAAAAAGAAACAAGATAGACCTACGAAAATTAAAAAACATGACTAAATATAAAAAAATAAAATTAAAAGAAAAATGAAGAGTCTGGACCTAACTCTGAAAAGGAGCGCTGCTCCTATTTTTAAATTGGACTAGCCAATATGGGCCTATCAAAAAACAAGGGTCTAGGACAGTTCATCGCCGCCCTTTCACCACCGCCATTTCATCGCTGGCCGTTTCATCGCCGTTTAGTTAAAATATCAGCATCACTTAAAAAATAAATGTTAAGTGACGTTTCCAGTACAATTAGTCGTGTAACAAATTTTGTAATAGTATATTTGCCAAAACCAGTATTCCGGGTGTACTCGCTCCGCTCACATTTAATTTCAAAGATTCTAGAACCTAACATTACTTTGTTTTCAATACAAATAAGTATTGTAACACATTTTGTAATAGACAGTCTTTTTGCCAAACAAGTACTCCGTTTGTTCCGAAATCAAATTTATTGAAATTAATGTGATTTCAATTAATTATGTAATTTGCTAAAATAAAACTAAAATACGTATTTTTACGTCTTTTCTGACGATAAACATCAAAACGAACGGCGATGAATCGGCCGGCGTTGAAATGGCTTGGCGAAGAATCGTCCTATTCCCGAAAAAACAATAGTTATCACTCAACAAACGAGGATACTTTTAAAGGAAGTGAGCAACTTCAAGTCTGCATAGCAAAGTCTATAGCCAAAAAAAATTAGCTTTATGTTGAACCGCAAAGACCAAAAGTACATTCATTCATGAGACGCAAGACTTCCATGAGCTTCGAAATCCCTCCTCATCTCTTATAATATGGCGTTGTTATGGCGTTGCTGGTGTCAAAAAACAACGGTGGTGCCCTACCAACAAGCGGATCGCTAACCTGGCTGCAGACCTTGCAACATAAGTTTTGTAATTATGTTTTATGTGAAAACCAGTAAACGGGCTGATGGTATGTGGCTATGTGAAAATAAAAGTTACATAATATAAATAATTTTGTTTAATTTAAAACCTATTTCTTTAATATTATTATGATGGTTAAAGAAAATCATTACAAGTAGACTGAATTTGAGATAAGTTTTTTTTTAACTATGGGGGAAGCACATAAGCTTCCCCCATAGTCACATGTCTTACTGTAGTTTTCTCGCAACTTTAACTCCAGATGATTAAATATAATTAAGTGTATGTTAATTGGTCAACTATAATAATAATATTTCTGACATGTTGTGAAAATTTAATAGACCAATAGTTTGATTATATGTATCGTATATTCTTCTTATTATTGGTATTTTATATATTGTTTGATTATATTAAATACTAAGAAATATGTTGTGAGATAAATGTTAGTGACATTATCTCAATAAAGAATTTAAATGTAAATATAATTATAGTCTCGTTAATTATAGTTAGTTATGAATATTAGGAATTAGTTTGCATTTATATTAATGACATTATACATATTGTTGCTACCTGTAATGGTAGATTGTAAGTTTGTGTGTGTGTAAATAAAATAATGTAATCTGTAGTTGACTGTGAAAAACTTACCTGCCGAATCGGTTAGCTATCATACCGCCCGAGAAACCACCCAGCATCCCCCCTATCGCAAAGATGCCAACAGCGATAGAGTACAAACTGTTAACGGTGTCCTCTTGTATGTCCTTGCCGTAACGGTCTTTATAGACGTCCTTCATGAAATTCTCGATGTTCTGAAAACGAATAACCGGATGAAAACCTTGAAAGCAAATGAAAGGTAACAAGCCTTTGTCCAACGCCAGTGGTTATTGTGAATAAAAATTGAATTTCACCACCATTTTGGTGTCCGCGAACGCTGTTCAATAAAATTGCAGACCGATTGAATATCGGATAAATAATATTGTGTCATTGTTACAATAAAGTGTGCACAACTGACAATCGACTGATAAATATGTCATATTTAACTGCGATGTTTCTCTCGAAAATGACTTTTGCTAAAATTATGTTAGAAAATCTCAATTTTTTTTTTAATAGTTTTTAATAGTTTTACGGTTTTTGATACGATTTGATAAAATGAGCGATACGAGGAAGACTTTTTCACTCAAAATGAAATACATTCGAAGCCAATATATCATATTCCATACGTTGATGGTCTATTTATAGAACAAATATTTTCTTGTACTCAGATAAGAATTAAAATGTCTTCAATTTTATTCCTTTTACTATGCTGAACTTAGGTTTCATATCATTGTATTATTGAACATATTATACATACATACTGTGATCTTTATATAGATATTATTATGAATAAAATATTTCTCAAATAATATTTTATTACTTAAATTTACAAAACCAAGGTAAATTGCGAAACATTATTGGTTTGAGGTACTTATATCAATTTCACCGTGAATTTTCTGGAAATCGTGGAATGAGGTCAATGAGTAAAGTTTGCATTGATTAATTGATTTGTATTTCTATGAATATGCGTAAATAAATTCAGTTAGGTTAAAATGATAAAATATTTTTTGACCCAGATTCGGAGGAGCAAATGATAATAAACTACTTTTTGAATCGTCTTTAAAAAAACCAATAAATTTTATTTAAGTTAGGTACTTACTGACCCGAATACCATCAAAATTCTCGACTTTTCTCTCGGACTTTTCAAAAAAATTTCTTTCATACAAACATACACAAACACAACAAAAAAAAAATCCTCAAAATCGGTACTTACTTTACCAGGAGCGTTGATGACACCAGTGTTGTAACCGAATTGAAGCATCCCTAATACCGCTGCCAAGATAGCGTAGGTGAGGAAGAAAGTGAGGCCCTAACAAACAGGTATTTCAAAGTATTAAAAAATTATAATATTAATTTTATATCTATTTAAAATTACAAAAAAAAATTGGAAAAGTTGGCTTACTTGTTCAAGGAGACGGAGTTTTCTTCTTTGCGAATGTTCTTCTAAGCGATCGACATACTCTCTCAGTTCTTCTATTTCTTCTTTTACCTGTTGCACGGTGTCGAGTTCTTGCTTGATGGCAACCATATCCCGTTTCACCTGTTAACAGAGGATCAGTACAAATAAATGCACAACTCATAGATTTGAAAATAATTTCTGCCTTATTGGATTACAATGAATACTAGTTGAAAAAACTATATTAAGCTAGTATAGTTTAGACATACGAAAGTTATTGTCATAAGCCAGCGGATTAATAAGTTGAAGTGGCAATGGGCAGGACACATAGTATGGAGAGCTGACGGCCGCTGGGTCCGGAAGGTTCTAGAGTGCAAATCACAGACCAGTTAGCGTAGTGTAGGACGTCCACCCACCAGGCTGAAAATTATGGGAGGATGCCTATCTCTAGCACTGATGTCCTGCGGGTGAAATGATAACTAAATAAAATGAAATACATTAAACATTAATGTTTAAATCGATAGAGTAAACTAAACCAGGAACTATACGGGTACAATAGTCGCTTCGCTGAAACAATACTGAAACACGATACGGCCTGACACAACTAGACACAATATTTGATTACTCCGTTAAATATCTCATGTGTTTCTACGAGTATAATAAACCCTTTTTTATGTTAAAATCGACAGACAGGCTGACGGTCCACTTGATGCTGCAAGCCAAAGCTGCTGCAAGTGCGCTACCGACTACAGTAGGATTAAGGATAAGGATAAGGATAAGGGATAAGGATTAAGGATAAGGATTGTCTTACTGGACCAATGGAATGTGTGAAAGTGCATTCCTAATGAAACGCTTGCAAACTGATCAGCAAGTAGAGATAGAAAAATTCCAATAACACGTTACAAATAGCGGCGTTTCCAATTTTAATCTGGGTATCGACGAAACGATTCGTCGGCAATAGAATTGTATTGCCATTGCCGTAAAAAGTTCTTTTGCAATCTCATTCTCAAACAGCGGTGAGTAAATTTTGAAAGCAATTATAATAGGGGATCGGACAAATTTTCAGAAAGTGTTTTAAATTAATCTTCATGGATATTTATTCCCATAAAAAATACTATTTTATTTATTTATAGCCTTTTAGGTACTCACAATCATGTTTTAATATTGTTTGTTTGAAAATGCCGCCAAAACGCCACGATAGTTCATCTGAGAGCGCGTAACGTCATTTGTGGTCATATCATAACAAAACAGCTGCATTGGCATAAGACAATGATTGCCCACAAATGACGTCACGCCACAAATGATTGGTGTTTCAGTATACATTAAAAATATTGTATATAATAAAATTTTATTTCTTAATTTAAAAATATTTAAATGAATTATATGAAATTATTATTCGATAAATAATCGTAAAAAATTATATATTTTCTTTCTAAGTACATTTTAGATTTTAATCTGATTACTGTCCGATCCCCTATTGGAACCTTTTTTATTGTTTGTACCGACTGCAAAAACTAGTCATTAGTTTTATTTAATATAGCTAGAAAACGGCAATTTTGTGTGGAAGGAGGTAAATGGGAGGAGATGGGGGGGGAGGGTGACCTATGTTACTCGCTGATAATGTAGCTTTCTATAGGTGAAAGCTAGTTTACAGACAGACAGACAGAGTTACTTTCACATTTATCACATTCAAATAACTAGAACTAGTATTAAGGGTATAATTTACTCGTTTATTTTAAGGGGGAGACAAACGCTAAATACTAAAAATATCCATTGTTTAATGAAGATGTTACAAGAAATGGACAAGACAATTGCTTTGAAAAAAATATATATTATACGTAAACATGTGAAGAACCAATTGTATTAATTAGAATTTTCGTTAAAGTAATAGAAACTCCACAAAAAAGGTTAGAACACAAGAAGAATTTGACTTTTATAGAAAATTCTCTGGAAAACGGCTTATTGCACGCGTATGAATCCTGTACCTATTAATAAGTTAATATCAGATTAAAAAATTGTATTAATAAAAAAAATTTTTTGTGTAATGTTCTAATGGTAAAAACAAAAAAACACCTTTTCTAGGCCTATTGAATTGGATCCGCCGCCAGCGAGTTCTATTGTAAATGTCATTTGCCTAAGTGATCGATTTATAACTTAACCTTCGACTACATCACTCAAAATAGACTCCGGATAACAAGCTTACAAAGACACTTTATTTGCTTTAACGGCTGGAGAATATCAGCAATTTTCTTCGAAGATTATTAATCTCCGGGACAAGATAGAATAAAAAAAACATCCCGAGGACGAGTTTAATATTCCTCTAAGAGTTGAGAGCGCCGGGATATAACAGGATTTAAAATGTACCTCATCATAACACAGACTTCTTGAGCAATAGCAGATCGAACACAAAATAGTGATACTTTTACACTATATTGAAAATCAATAAACTATAAAGCTTCTGTTTATTCATGTGAGTTTGAGTACAAGTATAAAGTTAAGAAACATTAGTGATTTTTAAATTGTATCTAAAATATATTAAAGTTATTTGTAAAAAAGTTTACTTTTTTCTCTTCAATAGCTTCAATAGCTAATTTTTTTTAATCAACATTAAGCTCGTTAAATGTTATTAATAAAAAAGTTTATCGTGATAATGCACATTAGAAAAGAATCAAAGAAAAATCAAATGGTTTCTCAATAATATAATGCGAAGCACAATAATGTAGACCAGAACTCTATACATATTACCTATTAATTAAAATAGGAATGTTTATGTTATTGTAATTAATGGTCACAATAATCTTATTATTCTGTAGTTTTGTGAGTTTAAAATTTATAACATATTAATTCATTAATTTATGACAAAATACTTACTTGATTATTTTATATGATGAGTAATTTTACAAAAACCTTAATTAATTAATTCAATAACATACTATATTTACACGCTCTTGCGGATTTATTAATTTTTTTTATGTTAAGATCGGAAGACAGGCTAACGGTCCACTTGATGGTAGGTGGCTACCGTCGCCTATAATACAACTCCATGACTGCTGCAAGTGCGCTGCCGACTACAGTAGAATTAGGGCTCTGGCATCCCTTACTCACTCACCGAAACACAACAGCACACGTGCTGTTATTTCACAGTGGTATTCTGTAAGGGAGTGGTTACTGCCTCCAGACGTGCTGCCCAAATAACTGCGAAACGCAGTGTGTACTGCCACTACTAATTTAATTTAATTATTAATTTGCATAATTATTTATTTAGATCTGCTAAATATAAGAAGTCTGTGTCACGCGTTTATTGGTAGGGACCGCCCGAGCTGAAACTGAGCACCCTTCCCAAGTAAGTTGTACAAAAAAGTATTGAATCTCACACATTGAGTTGGGGCGCGCTTAGAATTAGCTGGCGATTTCGAAGCCAATCGATCATTACCTCAGAAACCTCGCTTTGGCATGACTCGACGCTCTTGGTGAGTTCTTGAAGCTGCGTTCGGATCTCGCAGAGGGCGACTGTCGTCTCCAGCTGTCGGTCACCTCGTTGCAGCTCATCCAGCTTCGCCGTGAGGTTCATACTCATCACGCTCACTTGGCGTTGGAGGCTGACACGAAACCATCTCTATTTATTGAGCACCCATCACTCAACATAACTTCCTGCACTAAGCTTACAATGTAAAATCGGTTTTAGAATTGTTCCAGTTGCCTACATTCTCATTAGCTCGTCGGAGAAACAATCGTGCGAACATTTTCAAAAGCTTCTCATTACTTGAATGTCAAACAAAATTAATTGAAACCGTTACAAATACAAATTGAAGGTGCTTTCGCGATTTCAATGAGCGAAATAATTTCTCGGCAGCAAAACAAGTTTGATGCACAAATCGAGACGTGACAACGCGATGAGGATTGAACCGCCTCTCACGTTGAATTAATTATTAAAAACAGAAATAGATTGAGTCTTCAATTTCCAATGTAATTTGAACTCCGTTCATTTCGAAAACGCCCATCGATTTTCTCTCACTGGACGGTGAGTACTTAAGCAATTACGGAACAAACATTTATGTGTTTAAATGTAATGCTATACAGCAATTGATCGATTGATGCAGTGATAATTCAAATACTTTACGGCGTTACTAAAAGGGCGTGTATTTCTCTGTGTTAATGAAATAGTGACACACTAATAGGCATGATGATAGATTTTGAAATTCCCTTCCATAATGTACATACACGTCTACCATACCCGATAAAAACAATGTTTCAGCAAAAAACTAAATTTCAACGCGAATTATCGAATGTTTTTTAAATTTATTTTGAATTACGCGCGAAAACGCTCTTAGGTGTCATGGCGCCGCGTTTGATGAACCGTGACGTCACCGACATCTCATCAGATTTTTCATTCTATCAAAGCAAAGTCAAGCAACACGATGGCACTTACCTGGGCGTGACGTCATACACTCTGATTGGGTTTCAGTTAACATGGCCGATTGCAGTTATTTATACTTCTATTTTATTGAAAATCTTATTAATCTCAATTTTAAAACAAAAAATGAGTAATTTTTTAGACTCATTTCAACATATATTTTTCTCCAAAACCATTTATTCTTTGATTCTTTAATACCGTCATCATGCCTATTATTATTATATTTGATCGATTGATGCTGTATTAAATGTAAACTTTATGGAAGCCTTACTAAGTGACGTGTGACCTTTTTACTCTGACGTAGTTAAATATAAAAAAATAAAATCCAGCCCTCTTTGAAGTCTGTGTAACATTTTAAAGTGTATAAATACGCGACAACTCGATGTATGACGAAATAGATTCTTTTGAGCGGGAGTTATTTGCTATTTAACAGTTGCAATGAACGCTCCGATATGTTTTCGTATTGGACGAGAAGATACATTCACGAGAAACTTACTCGTACATATCTACTTTGTACGTTATGACTTTAAAGGACATTGGGCTATATAATGTCATAGATCTAAATAGTTTGTGTTCGTTCAGGCTAATGTTCGAAATTTTATGACAGTGTATACGTTTATGTGTACAAGATACATAGGTACTCGTAAATAAAGACAAAAAGTCCAGTAGTTTTTTTTTTGTACCAATTGTATCTTATATATTGTGCTAGCGATAAAAAGAATTGGAAACAATTTTATTCCACCTTACTTTGTAAAGACACTCGGACATTATCTCAAGCAAAATTTAGTTAATGTAGTTAGAAATGATTACTAATAATATTTAATAAAATTTATAAACCTCCATAGTTTATCTAAGGCTAACTCTGTTTGATACAAAGATTTAAATCTAGATTAGCCCTCGCCACAGCATGAATACTGTTAAAGAATGTCACTTCCAGAATCTAATGACAATGGGGTAAAAAAACTGACTTTTGCTCACTTCAGATGGCAGCACTGTTGGTTGTTCCCTAAATCTGACAAGCAGCTGTCATTTTCCATAGTAATTTTGTAAACGAACAAAAAGTACTGAATTTATTTAATTAACATGACGCTTATGTTCAGCTTTTGATTCCAAAAAGACGGGAATCCATATATTCCCTAGAGATTTCAAAAGAAAAAAAAAACAATGCTTTACGAAGAAAAAATTGGAAGCAGACGAAATATTCGAAGTTATGTGCAGTAGACGCTTCTCTTTTCCTCAAATGTTCTTTTAACTGCTTAACACTCTATGTCGAATACATTTTTGTAGAAATAAAGGCAAATTCGTTGATAAATACAGGGAACCAAAAACACAATATGGCGGCGATTAGGATCCTTAAACAGTGGCGCCACCTACGATTAGCTTTCAGTTTTTTACCCCATTGCAATAATTGTTATTTTCTTATTTTTGAAATAGATAATATAAATCTCAAAATTACAGCTTTTTTAACATTTTGATTCTACGAATAAATTATTTTGTATAAAAAAAATAGTTTTTTTTTTAACTATAAAAAGTACATAATAGTTTACAATAATAATAAAACATTATGTGTATTTTTTTACAAATGTTAGCACCCGGTTGGACAAAAGACTAAGAGAAACAAATGTGAAAAAATCGTCCATTATTTGATCTATCAAAGTGTTGTTATGGTTATGAATTTACTTAGTATTGGTTTGTACTTTATTGTATATTATAGGTATATCAAATAATAAATTAATAATGTCAAGATCAAAACATTGAGATTATTTACAATTTGATATTGATGTGTGTTACGTTAAAGATTTTTGCAAAACCTAATTAAATATATTATCACGTTTTTTCCTAAGAAAAACGATTAATTGATAATTGAAAAACTGATAATCACAATGATAATGATAATGATAAAATAATTGGGACAATGTACGACGACATTGCAGACGATTTGATGTGTTTCTTAAGGTGCATGGAACTCTCTAATACGAGTACATGTCTTATGTCGTGTTTGGTGTTAATTACAATGTGAGTAAAGTATAGAGGTCATTATTATTTTGAATAATATTATAAAAATAAAAATAAAAAAACAATTTGTGTATTCGGTTAAGTGTCGTTTGAGACAATCTACAAATGACAGAAATTCTCTTAAAATTAATGACAATGCTTTAAGATGTATGGCTTAAACCTAAAAAAAAAACATTTGATTGTATTTTTAATAGGTTTTCAATGTTTCTATTTCTCTTAACATTAATGTGTGATGTTTAAAAGGATAAGAAAAAGAGAATGAGTGTAGACGTACACGATTGCTGTCACAAGCCACATAGAACTAAACGATAGGACAGGACGAAGAGAATGAAAATAATCGCCATCCTATTCACAAAAAGTTCAAACGCATTTTAATTTGAAGTCGCCGTCGGGCCGTCAGTATGGTTTCAGCCATCATCGTCACTGACAGTACTCGTAACGGTAACTTACTCAATTTTGGCGGCGGCAAGACTTTTTAGCGAGGAACTTGTAGACGGCAAATCCTCTTCCGAGGAAGTGTTATTATCCATTATGCGGTTGTCTACGAGCAGACCACCGAGATCGCTTGCCCTACAACCGAAAGCAAAACGTATTGCGTTAGAAATCATCTATTAAACATGATACAATGATTTGGAATAACCCTACGCGCAAGCTTGCATCCGCCGGCAATCGTACAGATACAAATCGATGGTGATCTACCGATGTTTCAATTAAAACACTTTTCAACTTTTTCCAAATAAGAATTGGCTAGTGAGAGAGACTGGGGAGGCAGATGCTACGTCCACACAACAGTTCCATGCAAGTCGAGATTGGTATGATCGAGTGATACGAGGGGAAGCCTCGCATCGAGAAACCGTCACGCCGTGGCCATAGCGAGCTAACCGCGGTGGGCTACTACTGTTTCGGGCACTCTGTGACGCAGCGGTATAAGGTGATGGTTTCAAAAAATAAAATAACGCATCGTTTATGTATCTGCAATAACAAGATATATTGGATGCAAGCTAAGGTGAAGATGTACACATCGACACGCCTCCATGACTATTGAGTAAATGCAAAAATTAAGCCAGTTAAAAGGCGATAAGCTAAAGTAGTCTCGAAAATCAAGGTCCGCTAGGGTGCGTGAACGTACCTAATTAGGAGTTCCCTGAGTGTGGCTTCGTCTTCTTCCGCCGTCGCATATCGGGTCAGCTTCCTTCCGGGCTCCCGGCCCACATGATCCGGCAGAACTGTGTCAAAACTACCATTTTATTTTACTTAACCACGCGCGCGTCTTTAATTTGGAACGACGCTAATGTCGCTTCAATGGCCACGACGAGCGGATATTGTGGAAAATTTTGTACGGCATAAAAAATCATCCCAATTCATTTACACATAACCACAACTCTTGGTGCAGCGCAGCGCATTTGATGCTAAAAGTTTCCCTGTTTAAAAAAAAAATTTTTTTTTTCTATACAATTTTACATTTGACTAATTACTTCCGTATTAACTCGAAACACTTACACTGTTCAAAAAATGAGCACTTTCCCAATGATTAATGAAATATCAATGAAAATCATTTTTAACAACGCAGACCCCAGACCATCCAGACGCAGTCACAATCTCGCGACTTCTATCGACTCAAAATCAAAATGTCGATAATAAATTTTCATTTTTTACCAAGAGTACCTGTCTTACAGAGTCAATTAATCCTATAATACAACAAAAATTGTATTTTAGACAAGGTGTAAAATTTTGGTGTATTGTAGAATTAATAATTTAAATTATGATTGACCTAGTAAATCTATATCTGATTTACCCTCTACGACTAAATCTGTTGTAAAACTATTAGCAATGGAATAATCTAGTTTGATTTCATATTTAACCAAACAAAATCCTCGTTATTTGTATTGCCTACCAAAAAAATTTAATTTGTATTACCAGATATATTTGGTCAATCAATTTTGTTGATCCACTAATTATTTCAGTGGTAAAATTAGTAATGGAATAATCCATTTCGATTTTATTTTTAAACAAACAATATGCAATTTGTATTGCGGAGCAAATCTTTGGTCAAGTTTGTTGTGTTGTACAATTAATTAGTAAAATGATGATTCACTATTAAATTTGAGCTAAAACTGTTAGTAATGAACTGATCCAATTTGATCTTATTTTTAACAAACAATGTTAAGTTGGTATTGCCGAACATCTTTGGTAATTTTTTTATATAGTAGAATTAATGAGTTAAATTATGATTCACCCATTAATTCTGTGCTTACATTATTGGTAATGGAATAATACGGTTTGATTTTATTTTTAACCAAATGTATTGCCGAGCAGATCTTTTGTTAATTTTGTTGTGTTTTATATTAAATGTTAAATATAATTTAAAAATAATAGTAATTAAGTCCAATATGTTTTGCCGAACGAGAAATTTGGGCGGTTGTTTTGTAGAAAAAATAGCAATACTAACACACATGATATCCAATAAATTTATTTAAGTCGAATCTGTAGTACTGTACAATAAACACTAATTCTTATTTTTCCTTTCTTTTGTAATTATTATTTTATGAAGTACCGTTCATACCTCAGGACGCATCATATTCCTATAACGATAAAATTGAAAAATATTTCTTTTGCTCTTTTGAAAAATATGCAGCTAGACGAATTACTTATTTAGATTGTGGAACACATATTAAAAGTACTACATTTAATGTAGAATTCTGTACTTTTTATCAAAGTAATCCTTGCATTGGCTTTTTATATGTTAAGGTCGATAGACAGACTGACTGTCCACTTGACGGTAAGTCGCTACCGTCACCTATAACACAAGCAAACCACAAGTGCTCCAAGGGATAGGGAAATGGGAAATTCCTTGAATGAAAGGTAAGTCAAGCAGTTCATAAAGCATAATGAAAAATATTTTGACAACGATAAAATTAGAATTACAGGACCTTAAAAATTTTGCTCAAGAGTTCTCATACTTTAAAAACGGGACAAGTGCGAGTTGAACTCGCGTGAAGAGGGTTCCGTACGATGTTGAGTGATTTACCATGTTATTTTAATATCATGGACTTCTTATAGGTTCCTATAATCTATAATAGAAAACCAATTTTTGTATTTTTTCAAAATTTTAGGTTCAGTAGTTTCGGAGATAGGGGGGGGGGATGGTCGGACACACGAGTGATCCTATAAGGGTTCCGTTTTTTTATTCGAACGTACGGAACCCTAAAAATCACGTAAAACCCACAAGTGCGTTTTTTTATGTCTGATATAACATTAAAAAAACCACAATAATCACAACAGTGGTTAGTTTCTGCGCCAACAGAGCATAGGCATGTCTTGGCTTGAAAATCATATTAATTTGTCTTTATTTGAATTAAATATCTTCCTTGCAAATATTTCTTTAATAACCTCTTTATTTGTAGTCTTGTGGGTATTTTTTCAAAATATACATACAATATAATGTGAGATGAATTTTGATAATTAAAAGTGAATTTTAATAACCTAATTATTGTATTGCGTCTGATAAAAATTATTATAGAAAAGTACTAAATTGACATTCTTGTGATAAAGTGTCATCTACTTTGTTAGAATAAATATAAGAATAAAGTAATAAAAATAAAATAAATCTTTATTTGCGCGAACACATGTTTACAAGATTTTAATTTGTATACAGCAGTTACAGTACAAAGTATGTTCTACCCGCCAAGGGCATGCAAATATTTGTGTGTAATTGTTTGTAAACTATATTAATAAATGAATTAATGTTTCTTATTATAAAATTCTTTAACATCATAATAATCTAATAACCATTTTGTTAATGTTCTTGTAAATTTAGGATCCGGCAATTCCTTTATATTATTAGGTAGTTTATTGTATGTTTTAATTGCCATAACATAAACATTTCTATTAAATAGTTCTAATCTACATTTTGGTCTTTGCAATAAGGTATAGATTAGGTCTTTGCAAGTAGGTATAGATTACGAATGAAATTCCAAACTCATGGAATTCTTCGTGGGGTGTTATTTCACAGATTATAACTGTGAAACGCAGTGTTATTAAGTTTACTGCTGCTGCTATTAAAATCGCAGTTACTTTCAAACTGGTTATTTTACTAACGATTATGATTATAATGTAAACGATTATAATTCAACAAATTTATATTCTCTTATGATTGACAGAAAATTTTCAGCAGACATCGTTACGATGAGTAGCTTATTTTTTTACTTTATTTCCCAAAGGGATTAAGCATTAGATTTTCATGCTTTTCAAGCCTTAAATTTTAATTTAAAACTTACGAAATTACTTACTAGTATTACTTAAGAAAAATTCTAAATTTTCAGAAGTGATATTACATTTACATACATATATGTACCATCATATACATGTACATATATTAACGTCGTTGTCAAATCAAAATTTGCTATGTGCAAAAAGTTATATTGACAGAAAACGTTTTTTGTTGAAAAATTTTACATGAATATTTATTTTTTAAAAAGTATTTTATTTGAAACTTTAG
The DNA here is from genome assembly GCA_910589475.2 of Bembecia ichneumoniformis. NCBI lineage: Eukaryota > Metazoa > Arthropoda > Insecta > Lepidoptera > Sesiidae > Bembecia > Bembecia ichneumoniformis. Next base: position 18,380,052 of record OU342530.1, read on the forward strand.
GGTTGTTATACCTGAACTTATTGGTCTTTTAAACATGAAAATTTAATAATTTATTTATTATATTGATAATAGAGTAAATTTTGTACTTAAGGTTAAATTAATGAAAATGTTACAAGAAACAGACAATGCAATTGCTTTGAAAAAAATATATGTTATACTTAAACATGTGGAGAACAAATTGTATTAATTAGAATTTCCGTTAAAGTAATAGAAACTCCACAAAAAAAATTAGAACACAAGAAGAATTTGACCTTTATCTTCTTGCTGCCATACATAGCATGATGTCATAGTTCGAGAAACAGTGCTCGTAAGCACTTAACAGTTTTTTTATACGGTAGATAAGGCATTGGACTATTCACTAAGGTCAAAATGTTGGAATCTCAAAAAAGTGCACATAGCCCATTTTGGTTTGAGAGCGACGATAAATTTCATAAGTATTAGCCATTTTTGAAGATTTCCTGATTAATCAGTCAGAAAATAAAAATCTATACTGTAAACAACATAATCGTTTGCAAACACTACATCTTTCAGTATTTCAAATTAATCCGGATCATATAAATCGTTACACTTACTTTAAAACGCAATTTTTATAGCAACGTCTCATTTTATTTACATAAATCACAGTGTACCCAATTACAGCTCTTGCTGATCCTAGGCTTAATCTGTCAAGTGGGGAATAAAATTATTTTGCATACAAAAAACAATTACTCAATTTTAGATACAGCTCAATTACAGCTTGCACTGAGTAAAATATACGAGCATACCAGTTGAAATTTAAAATTATTCATAGATTCAACTACAAATTTATCTGGTTTTTTTTTTATTTTAAATTTATTATAAAATGGCATTCTTGTGATTCAACAGAAAGGAATGAAATAATAGTTATTTGTTCAACTAGAGAGCAAAATTGTTTTTTCCTGCGAGTGCCGACTTTAAATCACGAACTAGCGAAGTAGTCTATAGAATTGAATCACGAGCATAGCGAGTGATTCTAATATAGACTACTGAGCGAAGTGAGTGATTTAAAGGCACGAGACATAAAAAAAATTTGCTCTCGTGTTAAACATACAACTTTTCACCTCAACAGCGAGTAGGCCATCACCACTGGTATCTTCACAGCTGTAAAACTATCTTCACAGCTGGGCCAACTCTAGTCGGCTATGGCCGGCCGACTCTAGTCGGCTATGGCTGGACACACTAATAAAATCCTAATAATGTTATTCCAGGGAGTTAAATCGCGTGTTCGAAATTTGAATCACTTTTCCTCACGCTCGCAGCAAAAATCGATTTTCCTGCGAGTTTTTAGGCACGAAAAGCACCCTTTTCGTGCTGGAGAGGTGAAAAAGATTTAGATATACCCAGCACACACAAATTGACGAACAATGTAGTACAACAAAGTGGTTATTTGTTGCCTGTTTTTTGTTGAACTTGTAAAACTGCTTCTTACAAAAAAATATTGTAGTGTTTTCTGTTAAGTACTTTGTAAATGGTATCTGAAAATCCTTATGAATTTTGTTTAAGTATTGTTCATACTTGCTAGACAATCAGCTGACTCAATCGAGTTTCCTCAAGAGTGGGCCTTAAGACGAATACGGACAAGACGAGTTATGTCTAATATCCAGTCTTGTTGATATATTACATGATGGACTATCTGTCCAATTAGGTAAAGCCAATCTTCGAATTCAGCTCGGATGGGCAGCGTTCGGGACACTCTGAGACATCTTCTCGCCCGAAATTCCCCAGTGCATCAAATTTTTTATTAAAGATGGGTTTGCTCTTGACCAGCATCTATCCATGCAGGAAGGATGAGGCCGACGATGGAGCGAGCTATTCACTCGAACCTTGAAAAGATTTGGGTTGCATGAGCTCGGAAATAGAAACGTCGGCAGGGAGCTCCAAGCCTTAGTAGTGCCCATCACAAAAGATGTTTTAAAGCGCTTGGTCCGAATTAGAATAGTTAACGACCAATGTATATTGCCAGTAATGACATATGGCGCTGAAACCGTGGTCTCTAATTATGGACCTCGTAAGAAAGCTGAACGTCGTCGCTCAAAGAGCTATGCTCGGGGTTACACTGCGAAATCGAATCAGTAATCCATTGACGAATTAAAGTTACCGACATAACCCGGCAGATCAGTAATGCCCGGTTTACCTTTCAATAAGTCGTTTGAACGCCGAAAGCGAGTTAAGTAGTAAGTTGCTGATTAAGTCGAGTTGAATAGAATGCGATCCTATTTTTCGGCGAGTCCAGTGCGAAGTAGCCCCTCTCCCGCGTCTCTCGCACTCCGCCAACTTAACTGACCGGCATGTGAACCGGCGAGTTTAATTTAGTACAGTACCATATTTGCTAACACCGGCTGCGGACACGTGCGATTTTTGTTAGTGTAAAAATGAAATGGTCTGATGAAACTACATTTACATTTGTACAAAAATAACTCAAACATTAGTGTTTGTTTAATTCAAAACGCAATAATCATCACAACTGTCCAGAGATGCAGCTATTATTAAAATTTTGAGGTTATTATATGTATGTAACTATTATTAAAATTTTTGAGGTTATCATATCTTATAACAACTGATTTGGGATCAAAGAAGTTTCTCTCGAAAATAAAAGATCGAGATAGTCTGGAATTAAAAATAATAATAATGAATTGCTGTTTTGGAGGCCCTTTGAGTCGAGTAAAACAACCGTTGACGCGACCAGTCGTCTTCTTGTTCAGGCAACTTATGACCACTGACTTGCCTACGTTTGAACGCTACTTACTACTCGCCACTTATTACTTAACTGACTGATTTCTAACTACTGTACTTATTGAAATCTAAACCGGGCTTAAATTGAAGTGGCAGTGGGCAGGAGACATAGTACGGAGAGTCGACAGCCGCTGGGGCCGTGGGTCGACAGTTGATCCAGGCTACTTCTGCCCCGTCTTACTGGAAAATTACGAGGGAGGCCTAGGTCCAGCAGTGGACATCCTACAGCTGAGATGATGAATAAGCTGATTTAGTTCTGCAAAGATTAGATAGATAAATTTAAATTTATATCCTGTGGCATTCTACTTTGGGGACAAGCTGCCGGGTATCACAAGAATAAATGTACTGCTGAAGATTTCTTATAATTACGGCAATCTTGAATTCTTTGAGAAGTAAATTATAAAGAAATTTCCAATATTTATTATCAATTAAAATTAAATATATTGGCAAAGTAACCTTCATTTATTTGTCAAGTCATGAATATAAATATGTCGTTTGTACAACGAACAAGGCTTACTAAAATCAATAAATATTTAAATCAAGCAAATTTATAAGGTCATTACTCGAATAATAATCATTTAACTCATGCAACTTCTAGTAAATTCTGTTTCTGTATAGCAAAATGACATTTTTTTTTTATTTTCAATTCTGAATTTTTTACTATTTATTAAACCTGGTGTAGTTTTTCGTACTCTATTGTAATTGTTTGACACTGAATTTCATTCACGAATAAATATACTTACGCATTGAAATAATTCCGATCCAAAAAAAAGCAAAAACCTCCCTTTGTATAAGTCATCAAGATATCCTCTCAATATGATTGGTAAAATCTCCCTTTATTTTCGGTCGAGTCCCCTACCTTCGGTTAGATTAGGTGGGCCTAGCTGTGAAGGATGAAGTAGGATACGTCGTACGCTCGGACCGGGACCATATTCGCTCGGCGGCGGTAGAATCGTGTTCTGTTGTACTAAAAAAGGATAAAACGGTCAGAAACATTGATCAAATTGACGCGTTTATTTAAAGATCATAATATGTGACAAAAAACATCACGTTGTTGCTTTGGCTCGTATACAACGCGGCGAAACAATTATGTGGCCCCGTCGGGTCGCTGGTAGTTGTAGGAATCTTTGCGTAGTGAACTATTGTGTAGTGGGTTTTCTTGTGTAAGGAACTCTTGTGTAGGGAACTCTTGTGTAGGGAACTCTTGTGTAGGGAACTCTTGTGTAGGGAACTCTTGTGTAGGGAACTCTTGTGTAGGGAACTCCTGTGTAGGGAACTCTTGTGTAGGGAACTCTTGTGTAGGGAACTCTTGTGTAGGGAACTCTTGTGTAGGGAACTCTTGTGTAGGAAACTCTTGTGTAGGACACTGTTGTGTAGTGAATAGCTATTGTGCAGGGAACTCTTGTGTAGGGAACTCTTGTGTAGGGAACTCTTGTGTAGGGAACTCTTGTGTAGGGAACTCTTGTGTAGGGAACTCTTGTGTAGGACACTGTGTGTAGAAAATAGCTATTGTGCAGGGAACTCTTGTGTAGGGAACTCTTGTGTAGGAAACTTTTGTGTAGGACACTGTTGTGTAGTGAATAGCTATTGTGCAGGGAACTCTTGTGTAGGGAACTCTTGTGTAGGGAACTCTTGTGTAGGAAACTCTTGTGTAGGACACTGTGTGTAGAAAATAGCTATTGTGCAGGGAACTCTTGTGTAGGGAACTCTTGTGTAGGAAACTCTTGTGTAGGACACTGTTGTGTAGTGAATAGCTATTGTGCAGGGAACTCTTGTGTAGTGAACTTTTGTGCTGTTGACTCTTTTATAGTGAATTTTCTTGTGTGCAGAACTCTTGTGTAGCAAACACTTGTGTAGTAAACTCTTGTGTGGTAAACTCTTGTATAATGAATTTTCTTGTGTACTATTCTTGCGTATGGAACTTTCTTGTTTACAAAATTTTTGTGTAGTAAACTCTTGTGTGGCAAACTCTTGTATAGTAAAATTTCTTGTGTAGTGAACTTTCTTGCGTACAGAATTCTTGTGGAGTAAACTTTTGTGCGGTAACCTCTTGTATAGTGAATTTTCTTGTGTGTTACTCTTGTGTAGTGAACTCTTGTGTTGTGAATTTTTGTGTAGTGAAACTTCGTATAGTGAATTCTGGTAGATAAAGTACACTAGACTACCAGTGACCCGCCGTCATTTTCCAAAAGGCGCGTTTTTTTCTTAACTTAATACAAGAGTTGCTTACTTAAACTTCTTAATAGTCAATTCATTAATGATTTAAGATGTAATAACCGATATTTTGTCACATATTTTTATTAATTCTATGTAAATAATTAAAAACCTAGACTATTGGAAGTAGTTTAGTGGGAATTACGTAATTATTTGACAAGACAACAGACTGTCTAAGTCCCAATTTTGATTGTTTTTGGGTAGGATGATAATGTCAATTAAAGAGGATTATCACAGCTGTGATCAGGGAGCGCACTTGTAAAATAAAATAAAAACATTTTTCCTAAGAGGAATATGAATATCTTAATTTACGTAACGGTAACTACGAGTAACTATTACAGTTATTATTAACGGTCCAACGGTTTAACCGTTTTCTATATCAATTGGTGAAAACCGTTTTAATTAATTTATTAATGCAGTGCGCAACCTGTCTTTTTAGTAATGATAACCCTCATTGTTAAACAGGGTTGCCACTCATCTCAATCCCGTAAACTCCTCCTAGGTACTGTTGTTGTATGTGTATAACTTTAATCTTCTCTATACACTGGAATGAAAAAAACTGTATATAAACTTACAGTCAAATCAATATTATTGGTTTGGTTATTTTTTTTTTACTTATATAAGAGAAACTACATAAGTTGGCAACCTTGTTAGGAAAGAAAGAAAGCCCGAACCGTCACAGGATGGGTGTTTAAACTACAAGCTACTTGGATGGATTCAAAAATTCATTTAAAGAGAAGTAGGTAGGTAAATATTTCTTACAATGTGTGAAGTTCATATCGGATATTGGATATTATTTTCTTTAACTCTCTGTCAAGTTTCTCGTGTAATTATTGTTTTACTGACGGTTAAAAAAGTTAATAAGTATATTTAACGTCACGAAAACAGTTTTTGAATTCAGGAAAAGATCATTTTCTTCGGACACAATATTAATCGTTTGGATTGGCACAGTATTAATTTGTAACCGACTTCAAATGATAAAATAAATGTTTATTATGTGTGTTTTTCAATTTTAATTTTAAAGCTATAAATTACACATTTTTATTAAGAAAATATATATGTACTACAAGTTTAATTTGAAGTTAAACTTATATATGTTATATAAGTTTAACTTATAAGTTAAACTTATATAACATACTTAACTTTATTACTTATCTTATAGAAGATAAGATTTTTTAGTATGTTTCGGCAGTTGCTGGCGCATAAGTTAGTACCTCCTATTTTTTGATTGACGTATAAGTAAGGGCTGAATATACTTTATTACCTTCAGCCCTTACTTGAAATCGATTTTTATTTAATGATTGATAAATAATTTTAATCGATTATCCTTTTTAAATTCCATCCTCCATAAACCCTAATATTTTTGTGTTTACTCGTAATTAACACATTTTATTTTAAAAAAAAATTACGCCTGGATGATCTTTCCGTATCTACATCAGTATCGAATGAAAATCATTTATTTATTTAGCTTTATAATATTTAAGTGTCTTACTTCTGTATGGACTGTAGATATAAATAGTGTCTTTTTCCCATATACACTCACATACACCAGCATACACTCGCATACAAGTTTATTGAAAGAAAACACCTACTAACTCATATTCAAAATGTTAATTTGTCTATGACCTTATTATGTACCTACTGCGAGACTGCAATACGTTGAACCAAGAGTGTAAGACACCTTACTCCTCGCTCATATTGAATCGGTAAAAAATTTAAAAATGGAAGTCATTTTAAATGGGTAATTTAAAATGACCATTATATCACTGTGTGTAAGTGTTACAAGTTTTCAAGATTCGTAAGGTGGTGTCGATATATTAGGACATGGATTTCATTAGTTTTCCAAAGTCAAATTAGATTGCCGTACAACCTGACCTCGGTCTGAATATTAGATGCAGATTTCATGCAAGAATTTTATCCATCTAGAAAACATTGATCTCAAGCAAAATAGCCCTCAACGCTCATAGAAGTCACAAATTATTTATAAATTCTTATTAATTGCTTTACTGCTATAAACATTACCTGTGAAAATAACTAATTGAAAGAGCAAAGTGTTAATAAATTGTTAATTTTACAGTTACATAGTAACTAATACAATTTTTTTTAAGACACAAACGTGCACTCACTATATACATCTAAAATCCTTTAAATATTTTCATACAAAATTAAATTGAAATGAAATGAGAAAATTAAAAATCAAATATATTTTTTTAAGTATTATTTGAAACTTAAAAACTTCGATAAAGGTTTCCCAACATTTCTAAAATTAAATATAACCTTTTTTTTAGTCTTTCAGATTAGTCAGTTAGGAAATGACTTTTTCTAAGTGCTTACTAAAAGTACCAATTTACTAGATTCTTCCTATGAATAAATAATACTAAGATATTAAGATGGAACAAACTTAGAATTTTGTTTTTAACAGTGATGATTATAAACATATTTAAAATAGGCAAAGTTTTAATTTATTAAATCATTTGTGCTTTCCACGAGGACGAGCGACATTGGAAAGCGAAACGGTAAATAAAAAGATAAAAATGTCATCTCTTTATCATCAGTCGACAAGAAAAACAAACTTTTTTGTGGAAATGAACGTTACAACATTTGCTGTGCTTAGTGTGTACAAATTTTAATGACATTTTTATTGTTTTACATCAATTAGCTAAATTTGATGTGAAGTTTATTGCTGCTTACCAGAAATTCGATCAAGGGGGGAATATAGCGGGGGTTCCTCCCCGCCTGGCTGTTGATGCTCGAGCAGACGATGACACGACTGTCTCATGGGCGCTCCCGACACTGGCCAACAACATATATATGTTAAACTAACGACCCTAACGCCTATGTTCTAAATATTAGACTTAATCGTTTTTGCTTTGCGTTGATAGGTATATAGATTCGGCACATCGGAATATATCTCCAACAGCTGTCCACCATCTTTAGGATATGATAATTATTTCTTATCATATCCTTCATTAATCATTATATAACTTATTATAATATATACAAAGGCTATCGTAGTTTCCGGTTCCCCTATGGGGAACCACATCTATCTCGAGGGGTGTTTTTAGTACGGTAAAAATCCCATAACTCTATACATATTTGCATTGCATGCGGCATTTTGAAGATTTCTCGACTCATGAAAAAAAAATACTCGCATAATTCGTTGGTTTCGAATCAATGCTTTTACATTACGACATGCCTTGTAACTTAAATGTCATAATTTAAGGCGTTTTTGATAATATTCCCAAGTATTATCAAAAAAATTAATTAAAAAAAAGCGGGACAATTGCGAGTTGAACTCGCGTGTAGAGGGTTCCGTACGATGTTACCTATCCGCACAATATTGAGTGATTTACTATGTTTTTTCAATATCATGGACTTCTTATAGGTTTTCCTATTTAATCTATAAGTAGAAAACTAATTTCTGTATTTTTTTCTAAATTTTAGGTTCTAGTTTCGGAGATAAGGGGCTGGAAGGGGGGGGGGGGTTAATGGTCGATCAGACGGACACAGGAGTGATCCTATATGGGTTCCGTTTTTTTATTCGGACGTACGGAACCCTAAAAAAATTAAAGTGGATTAAAGAATAATCATGAGACAGTATTTTTTGAATTATTGACATCTACATATTGACGCGTGAAGCGAAAACTTTAGATCCTTTTTTAAGAAAATTGCACGGACGGAGAAATTTGATACACTTAAGGTTTATATGGAGAGGGGCTGGAGAAAGCTAATACTTTTATATAATACTAGCTGAGCCGGCAACTTCGTACGCAGGTATTCGGTGTAGCCCGTAACTTTTTTGTTTGTACACAATTGGAATGAAACAAACACTAATTGTTGCGGGAAGCTTGCTACAATACATCAGTGAAAACTGCATTCAAATCCATTAAGCCGTTCTGAGATTAGCGTTCACAAACGCACGGACAAACAGACAAAAATTCTAAAAACTATTTTTTTTGTCCTGGGTAACGTAAGTACCTACGTATATAAACTGTTTTTTTTTAGTATTTAATATAAAAACACGGTTCGTTTACGATTTTATTTTATTTATAGATTGTTGATGGTCGAATTTCAATCTGATTAGGTATTGTAAATACTTGAGATATTGGGTATTTTGGTGAGTGATTAAGGGAAATTGGCTCTGGCATCTTACCCTTACCCTTTCAGCATCTGTGGCGTTGCTTGTATTATAGGCGACCGAATCCACCTACCATCAAGTGGAGCACCTACCGTCAGCATGTCTTTTTTTTATCAAAGATGGGTTTGCTCTTGACCAGCATCTTAGCCATGTAGGAAAGATGAGGCCGACGATGGAGCGAGCTCACCCAGAAGATGCCTATTCACTCGAATCTTGAAAAGATTTGGGTTGTATTAGCTCTGAAATACAGACGCCAGCAGGGAGTTCCAATCCTTAGCAGTGCGCATTATAAAGATGTTTTAAAGTACTTGGTCCGAATTAGAGGGTTTTCGACAAGGTGAGGATGGTAATCAGCCGTACGTCTGCATGTCCGATGGAAGAAAGGGGAAGGCGGTATGATCTCATGCAGCTCCGGAGCACACTCTCCGAAGTACATCTTGTAGAATACGCAGACAGGCAATTTTGCGTCTATGTGCCAAGCTCTGGCAGCTTATAGTTCTTATTAGTGTACGGTCTTCAATGAGCCTGACGACCCTCACAATATCTTTTTTTATTTCTCTTTTTCAAACTATTTTTCTAAATAATATTAATATTGTTCTTATAATAGAACATTAATTGAGAATACATGAAGTCTAAATAACATGTATTCTTTTATTTGTTCTTTATTCTTTTATTTCTTTTATTTATACACAATCTTGGCTAAATATTTTACCTAAAACAAGGTACATATCTAAAGCAGATTTATTGAGAAATTCAACCATTCAAATTGAATGTGAATAGTTGAAGTATATATACCTATACGCTTAGTGAGACGATCAATTTATTCAAGTGGAAGGCTCTGTAACATAATCTTATAGAGTCAATCTTGTGTATTCAGAAAGAATAAGCACAAGTGTTTTTATGATAGCTGTTTGCTGACAACTGAAGTTTCAATTGATCGGGCTGGGAATTCAAGGGAGGATGGGACACGAGGTAATAATAAACTGAGAAGCTCCTTATCTTCTCAATTGATATTGTAACATAAACAGCACATGTGCTTATATTTCTCTTAGGTATTGTGTAATTGTCTGCCGAGTTTATGGCCGCGGTTGTTGTAGTTTTTGTAGTGCGATATACGCTACTAAAAGTGACTATTAATATATATATTTTTATGTTATGTCGACAGACAGGCTGACGGTTCACTTGATGGTAGGTGGCTACCGTCGCCTATAACACAAGCAACGCTACAGGTGCTGCGAGTGCGCTGCCGACTACAGTAGGATTGGATAAGGGATTAAGAAGGGATAGGGAAATGGGCTCTGGCATCCCTTACTCACTCACCGAAACACAACAGCACGTATATGCTGTTATTTCACAGTGGTCTTCTGTAAGGGGGTGGTCACTGCCGCCAGGCGGGCTGCCCAAATGACTGCGAAACGCAGTGTGCCCTACCACTACTTTTCAAATCCAGACCAGTCATTTTATGAAAATTATAATAAAATTTCCAAAGTTGACCCCGCCGGGAATCGAACCCGGGGCCCCTGAGACGTTAGGCAAGCATCCTTGCCATTATTAAAAGTATAAAATATCTTTACAATATTTTATACTTTTAATAATTATTTAATTCATACATTAATTCAAAGGGAATTTCTTTTTAATCGCGATTTCTTTTGAAGTAATTGTATTTACAATGGAAATCCCTACCTTTTTTACGTACAACTTTATCGTGTTATTATATAATTTATTCATATTAACATAATTCTTATTCATAATATAATTCTTGCATAATAATAATTAATAATATAGGAACATTTTGATATTTATTATTTATTTTTTGTTCTTGGTCTAGTTTTTGAGCGACTTAAAAAATACTTACCTGTGTGTTTCGTTTCTAAACTTTTGGTAGGTAATGGAGTTCAGACTTACTTCACTATTAAACAAATGTCAATGTCAATCAATTAATTGCTTATTTTGTATGACGTAATTATATTATATTTTCCCATAAACAACGTATTCGCTCTATTGTGTCTAAAATTAAAAAAAGAATATTAATCTCACTTTTACGTCAGGATATGTAAAATAAGTAAGCCTAACATACAAATACCTTTAATCCAGTTATTGTCATTTCAATACGACAGACGGTGATCCAGCAGACATCCTGCAACAAACAAAATTTATGCCTTGTAAATAATAATCATAAGGTTTTAAATGCGAAAGTGAGTTTGTTTGTTTCTTACGCTTACTTAACTGATTACCACGTTTTGTCAGGATACAAAGAAGGACATAGGGTATACCTTTCATCCAGAAAAAAATTACTGTTCTCGAGGGATTTTTTTTATTTTTTATTAAAGATGGGTTTGCTCTTGACCAGCACCTATCCATGTAGGAAGGATGAGGCCGACGTTGGAGCGAGCTCACCCAGAAGATCGCTATTCACTTTAACCTTGAAAAGATTTGGGTTGTCATCTAAAGTTAACAATAAAGGTGGATTTATATTACACCGGGCCGTGCCCCGGCCGTGCCGCGACCTTTGAGAAAAACACGGCAAGCGCACGGCCCGGTGGCGGCACGGTGTAATGTGAATCATCCTTAAAGGAAACGCCTGACGGAATTACACGAGCAATAAAGATTGAATAAATGTTTTGACACTTAGGAAAAAGCTAATTTTGAATATAATACACACTAATTAACATCGAAAAAGATTTATTGGTCATATAAATCATTACAATATGTAGTGTAACATTTGACAAAAGGCGTAAGTGTTAGGGAAAACCCGGCACTTACGCCGTTAGTCGCTAGATCGTTTAGAAAGCAGTGAACTTTAGCTGGTTAGAAATGTAGGAGGCTTCGTTGCGCTTCTTCTCGTAAGTTATTTTAACGTTCTGTCAATAAATAAATAAATAAAATAAAATAAATCTTTATTTGCGCGAACACATGTTTACAGGATTTTAATTTGTATACAGCAGTTACAGTACAAAGTATGTTCTACCCACCAAGGGCATGCAAATATTTGAGTTTAATTGTTTGTAAACTAATATATGTATTAATAAAGGAATTAATGTTTCTTATTATAAAATTCTTTAACATCATAATAACAACAATCTAATAACCATTTTGTTAGTGTTCTTGTAAATTTAGGATCCGAGTTTCTGAGTTTCTGAGTTTCTGCATTTGCTACCTATGGAAATAAAATACCTATGGAAAACAATGTCACCAGCACATAATCAACTTATGTGGACGTAGTCGAACCTTTCTTACTTATAAAATCGTAACAAATATGATTAAGTAAAAAATTAATATTTTTTTAATTTTGTAATTAATGTTAGGATTTCCTATATTCACGGCCTGTCGAGCCTAGCTTGCCACTTCATGCGCGTGGTTTTTCGGTATAGGGCGTAACTTTTTTGTTTGTTAACCGATTGGAATGAAACAAACATTAAATGTTACGGGAAGCTTGCTGCAATACATCGGTGAAAACTGCATTCAAATCGGTTAAGCCATTTCTGACATTAGCATGCACAAACGTACAGGCAAAGAGACAAAAATTCCAAAAAAAAATTTTTTGACCTCGCTAACATAAGTACAACGTGTACAATTTGTGTTTTTTTTTTTTTGTTTTTTTTATTTTATTTTATTACATGTATTCTTTTTTAATGGTGGCAGAGGCATACAGCGTTCCGCAGTCGTAAATTTGGCGGCTCGTCTGGAGGCAGTAAGAACCTTTAACAGAAAACCACCGTGAAAAAACAGCATGTGTGCTATTGTTTTTCTGTGAGTGAGTAAAAGATATCAGAGCCTCATCCCCTTCCTTAGCGTTTAGCACCTATAGCATTACTTTTATAATACGACTAAGATTCCGATACCCAATAAGATTCAATTTTTATCTGCAAATCTCTATATATAAAAATGAATCCCTATTTCACTTAGTCACGGCATCACGCGTGAACGGGTAGACTGATTTTAATTCGGTTTTCGCTAATGGAAAGAGCGATTAACGGGGAATGTTCTTATATATAAAAATTGCACGCCGGGTGAAGCCGGGGCGGGTCGCAAGTCTTATATATAAAAATGAATCCCTATTTCCCTTAGTCACGGCATCACGCGTGAACGGGTAGACCGATTTTAATTCGGTTTTCGCTTATGGAAAGAGGGATAAACGGGGAATGTTTTAGGGTATATAAAAATTGCACGCAAAGCTATTGTTTTTCTGCAAAGCCGGGGGCGGGCCGCTAGTTAAAAAGTCGTTAAAAGAGCTTTATATTAGTGAAAAAGCATTAAAATCCGTAACGTGGTTTAGGAGAAATTAGAGAACGTACAGATAGACAAAAGCGGGCAGGGAATAAAACCTAATTAAAATCTCGTGTCTCACTTACTAGCATAGTTAGATTACAATGTCGATTGTATCAAAGGCGAATCAGAGAATTCTCTTGCAACTGCTTTGACATCACTTTGACTTGTAGTTTGCGATCTAAATGGCTTTACTTGGCACCGTATTCAAACATAAAACGTATTTCTTTTCTAACACAGTAACTATAGCAATATCTGGTTATTTTAAAACATTAGATTAAAATTAAATTATTTACAAACAAATAAAATATTAAATGAGTATTATTAGTTATTATTATTATTATTAATATTAAATAGTAATTATTCATGTATAATAAATAAATAAAGAAATAAAAAAAGCGGAGACTTAAAGTTCTTATGCAGCCTTCTTATCATTTCCAAATAGCGTCGCTTCTCTTGAAGGTTGGAACTCAGTTCCCAAAACCTTAACTCAGAGCCAGTCTCTTTAGTGTGTAAAATCTCTGATGTGATAAAATAATTCCAATTTCTCTATTATACCATCGTGTAAATGTGGTTTTAATATGAATATTTTTAGAAGAACAAACCATATCTGAAGTTACAACAGTGTTCGGCATTGACTGCTCAAATCCATACTGATTTTATAAATGTGCAAGTAACTCTGTCTGTCTGTTACCTGAACACGCCTAAACCGCTGAACGGATCATCAAGAAATTTTGCATACACGTTGTCAGGGATGCAGGACAGGACATAGGGTACCTTTCATCCAGAAAAAAGTACTGTTTCCGAGAGATCATTTAACGCCTGACAAAGCTATAACTGCAGTAAAGATGTTAGGCGTTACATTGCTCATATATTTAGTCAGGCGTTATTTTTTTTCGACGCGGGCGAAGCAGCGGGCACCACCACATATAAATCTTTAATATAAGGATTGGTGTCACTTTAAGTGAAAACACAGATTCATTTCCGTCGTTTAAACGCCTATTATGTAGGTAAAAGAGAAACAATTAATATACAATTGTACAATCAATGTACATGTGTGTGTGTGCTTAAAATAACCGACTTTCGCAATACTAATTCATTAATGAATTAATCCAGTGTTAGTTATGGGCATCAAGCGTTTAATGTTCTCAGTTATAACCTTTACGGTTAATTATAAATGAACTTATAATGTTGACCTATAATTTTCTAATATATACATATAGGCCATATATATATATATACTACTGAAAAAAATTAAGATTTTTGAAATGTTGTATATCACTCTAAAATGGTCGTATCGGGATGAAAAAAAGGATACTGAAGCTTTAAAATTTTAGTTTTCAGATCTGTTGGCCAAATAATTTTATCAATTAATTTTAGCAACTGTTATTACGCAATACTAAGAGAACTAGTACGAAAAATAGTTCCATTTTCATTCCTTTTATTGGGTTCAAGAGCTTGAAAAAAATTTAAGCCGATTCAAGTATCGGATAGCTTGTTTATTAAGCTTCAATTTGCTTTTTTTTCTCTCTGCGTATGTTTTTCGCTGATACCCAACTTTTAACGAAAAAGGGGCCTTTACAATTCCGCAATTCAAAGAAGGACAATTCCGAAAACTGAAAGTGAATAGATCTGAAACTAGAATCACAAAGCTCCAAAACGCTTTTTTATCTCGATACACTTTTTCACTGAGATACAGCATTTAAAATTTCATTTAAAAATATAGGTTTTTTATCCCTTAATTTTCTCCCATCATTTGTATATAGGCCAGTGAAGATGGAGTTGTGACCTGACTATACGACTGACATAGTGACTATATGTTTATTATGTATTAAAAATAGCTTAATTTTTTTTTCTACATATAACAATAACGAAATCAATATTCCAATTTCAAGAAAATTGTTTATTTACAAATTATCTACATAATTTATACATATCGTAACATAAAGTCGATATCCGCTTCTGTCTGCTTCAACGCTAAATTCTTTTAAAATACGTTGGATATACGTTCCATTAGGAAAGAAACATAAACGAGAAAAGTTTGTGTAAGTAGTTATAAAATATTATAAACAATGGGTCAGTGGTTTATAATATTTTATAAAAGCGTATTAAAAACACCGCAAATATAGATCTGGACGTTGATTTTTTTTTATATTATTAAAGGTGGCAGACAGGCTGACGGTCCACTTGATGGTAGGTGGCTACCGTCGCCTAACACCAGGGGAGGGGGTACATGTGCGCTGCCGACCTTGCGGGAATTTGTATACTGCTCGCTCGAAGAAGCCCATATTGTAGCTCGACAGAAACACCCTAGAAGGGAGACTGTTCCAAAGATCGCGCGTCCGTGGGATAAAGTTTCTACTCATCCGAACTGTGCGCAGCGGCACTTTATCCAAGTAATGCGGATGAACTTCGCATCTATGGCGCGCAGTGCGGTGGTAAAATCTATGCGGTGGAAATATTTCATATATATGAAATATGAAGTATCAAGAAAAAAAGTTATCACGTAATTTTAATTACAAAAAAATTCTAATTAAGAAAAATGAAATATTTTTTTTTAATATTTCATTTTTTTTTAATTTAATTAAATTCCAAAACATACGCCGTCATCGAATATGTGCAGAATTTGTTGCGCGTAACATATTTTAATCAGGAGAGCTGCCGGAAATCATATAAAATTGCAGTCACGAGAAGAATTCACTTCGCTGTGCGTTTTTATTATTGTTTGTTATTTATTTATGTTTAGCTATAATAACGCTTCACCACATTTTAAAGATCATCAAACTAATTGCGATTCATTTAAAAACAAACAAAAAAAACGGATTAACGCAAATATTTATTCATGTAAATATTTTAAAAGTAATGTTAATTCAGTTTCGCGTGGCAGCCTATAAAAAATAATCTGAAAAATCGTCGCCATTGAAGTATGAAAAAAATTAATTAAAAAAGTATACACTCACCAAAGATGTCCAGTTTAACGAACACAACTTTTTTTAATTTTTAATAATAACCCTTTTTTTTTTATTCATTAATATATTTTTGTCGTCTCGAACTATATTCGTGAAAAATTGTGGAACAAACTATCTAGGTTCCGAAGCTTTTGCTGAATGTCAGTTGGAAAACAGTGTTTGGTTGTTCAGGGAATCGCGCATGCGGTCTTATCACACCCGCTGCACTCTCTGTACGCAGATCTTGTAAAGCTGGATGGACGACACCGATGGCGTAACGATTTTTTTAAAAATAAACAATAATATTCTTAATACTAACCAACACATAAACGAGATGTATAGATTTGTAGTGTAGTTGTAACTAATGATAGGGATAAAAAAAGATGAGGTAACTAAACTGTTGCACTTGGGATTTGTTGGTAATCCTCAGTTCGTGACAGATACTGTCAAGGAAAATGTACTTTGTTATTGCAAATATTAAATCAAATTGAATGAGAAGTAGATTATTCTCAGCTGTTATTTAGGGCTTTAGTGCTAGTGTCTCGAGATTACCACGACATTATAGGGCAATCCACAGTTCGGATGAATGTTTCATAAAACTATATAATTGACTGAATTTATAATAAACTAGCGTCTTTTTCCGGGCCCCTTTTTGGGGGTTGAAACATTTAATTAATCTTTATACTTATCTATATATATAATAAAATCGTAAACGAGCCTGGTTTTTTTTTTTTGTTTATTAAAGATGGGTTTGCTCTTGACCAGCATCTATCCATGTAGGAAGGATGAGGCCGACGATGGAGCGAGCCTATTCACTCGAACCTTGAAAAGATTTGGGTTATATGAGCTCGGAAATACAGACGCCGGCAGGGAGTTCTAATCCTTAGCAGTGCGCATAGTAAAAGATGTTTTAAAGCGCTTGGTCCGAATTAGAGGGATTTCGACAAGGTGAGGGTGGTAACCAGCCGTAGAAGAAAGGGGAAGGCGGTATGATCTCATTCAGCTCTCGAGCACACTCTCCGAAGTACATCTTATAGAATACACACAGACAGGCAACTTTGCGTCTATGTGCCAGGCTCTGCAGCTTAGTTCTTATTAGTGTATCATCGCCAATGAGCCTTCTAGCTCTGCAATCCACCGAGTCGAGTAAATTAAATATTTTTACACGTTGTACCTATGTTACCGAGGTAAACAATATATATTTTTTTAGAATTATTATTAAACAATATATATTTAGCGTTTGTTTCATTCCAATCGGTTTACAAATAAAAAAGTTACTCACTATACCGAATACCACGCGTTCGAAGTTGCGTATCAGATGATTAAAACTTGAATTTATCAGATAATCTTTGAATCAAAATTTATCAGATAATTAAAACAATCGGAATAAACTCAATTCTTTTGATCAGTGTAACGTACATATAGAATTTTAACACATTTTATTATTCTTTCTACAACTGTGTCGATTACATTGATTTGTACTTCTATCTACGGAAAGAATATTATGTCTGTGTTTTTGTAATAAAAGATGTTTTCTTTTATTTTATTTTTTGCTGTTTTTTGGTTTTCCAAAATTGTAGTAGGTTGTTGTTCCAGCGTCCATAGCCTTATTCGAGAATTATGCATCAAGCGCCTAGTTGATAAAACCAGAGATGTAAATTGAACAACACTTTGCTGCTTACACTTAATCTCTTTCGCCTCCTTTATTAAAATTATGTATACTATAATATTATAAAGCTGAAGAGTTTGTTTGTTTGTTTGTACGGTTGAACGCGGTAATCTCACGAACTACTGGTTCGAATTGAAAAATTCTTTTTGTGTTGGATAGTCCATTTATCGGGGATCACGTTACGATCAATAGGAGAGGAGCTTAAATGAAAAATGTTGCAAAAAAAACCGGGAAAAAAATATCTTTTTTGAGAGCTTCCGTTTCGTGAGCTGCGTAAACGGTTAAAGTTACGCAAAAGTAATGGGCACAGCTAGTAAGTAATTTAATTTAAGTAGTAGTAGTAGTAGTAATTAATTTAATTTTAATGTAGCGTAGATTGTCGACGAGCCCGTTGGATGAGTGGTTAGGGTGCTTGTCTTAACGCTCTGTTCTAGGGTTCCCGGGTTCGATTCCCGGCAGGGTCAACTTTGAAAAATCAACTTTTCAAATTTGGCTCTGGTCTGGATTTGGAAAGGAGTGGCAGGGCACACTGCGTTTTCGCAGTCATTTGGGCAGCCCGTCTGGCGGCAGTAACCACCCCCTTACACAAGGCTACCGTGAAATAACAGCACGTGTGCTGTTGTGTTTCGGTGAGTGAGTAAGGGATGTCGGAGCCCATTTCCCTATCCACTCTTAATCCCTTACCCTTAATCCTACTGCAGTCGGCAGCGCACTTGCAGCAGTTTTGGCGTTGCTTGTGTTATTATAGGCGACGGTAGCCACCTACCACCATGTGGACCGTCAGCCTATCTTCCGACCTTAACATAAAAAAAAATGAGCCGTCACGGGACGCCTGGTGGATGTGAAACATCGAGTGAAATAAAATGATGACTGTTTATTTATTTAATTAACGTTTATTTTTATTGAATACAAAAATTTAAATATTTATTTCTAGTTGCAACAACCACCAACAATCACAACAACCGTACACACTACTACGCATAGACTGTATGTGTATATACCATCGTATAGCGTGGTGACGCGTCGCCACGGACTGCGTCGCCACGCTATCAATCAGTTTCACCCCCGCCTATAGATGTTTCACATCAAAAACTGTTGGGAAAAGGAAAGAAGCGTAAAGCCGGATGAGGATGCCTGTGTCCATCGCCTCCAGTCTTAATGTCATAATGTCCAGTACATAATGTCACGTTAAAATGTCACACTATTTTTTACTATAACATAATGTTATATTTGGAAAAGGTTAAAAGAAGACATTTTCTTATGTTAAGGTGGTCTGACAGGCTATCGGTCACCGCAGGTGCTGCAATTGTGCTGCCGAAGATAGTACCCACGATTATGGATAAAGGATAGAAAAATAGGTTCTGGTACATGCAAATAGGTTCTGGTACACACATGCAGTTATTTCGCGTGGTCTTGTGTGAGAGGGTGTTTACTACCGCTTTCAATGTGGCAATAGGCTTCTGTCAGCTGTTGTTAATGATTATAAATGTTTAACTTATTTTCTAAAGAGTTTTCAAATGTATTTAAGGCTGTTCCCTTTAGCTACCAAAACTGAGAATTGAGCAGAACCCTAGCTAGAATTCTAGAACAGGTTCGTCTAGAACCCTAGCTCACCTATCATGATCACATTTTGCGAGTGTGAATGAAAAAGCATAAGTTTTGAATTGTCCAATTGTGACAAAATTCTATGGTTTTTGATTTATTTAAATTCATATATTCATAATACCTAAATTCTAAAGCTGTCAATATAAGATATTTTTTTTTTTTTTTTTTTGTAAAGTTTCATACAAAAAATAAGAGTAAAATTTGTTTGAACTTCCGTATTGGAGGTTACCTTTGGATTTAATTATATTGAGTGAAATATTATAAATCGTGTATCTTAAGCTGTCTTTTTGCGGATGAAATCCTCAACATTAAAATTTTTTCTACCAATTAATAGCGTTTCTTAGAAAAACATGATCTTTTGTGACGAATTTTTTGTACTTAATTTATAGCCTTAAGTTAAACTTCAGCAATTCATGGATGGGTATGTAGAAATATTTATAACTTTACAATGATTTGGCAATTAACCATACATAAATGTAAATAAAAACGCCAATATATTCAGCACTCTATTTTTCTTCCGAACTGTAAATTCGTTTAAAAAAGCTTTTTTCATGTTCGGTAAATTAACGAACATGCTGAGCTGACATTATTTGTTATATGACGCACACAACATTCAGTTTTTACTATATTTCATACTAGCTGGTATCCGCGGCTCGGCTTTGAAGAAAAAAACGCCTAAATAAATACATATATGAGCAATGTAACGCCTAACATCTTTATTGCAGTTATAGCTTTGCCAAGCGTTAGATGATCCCTCGGGAACAGTACTTTTTCTCTAGATGAGAGGTACCCTATGTCCTTTCCTGCATCCCTGACAACGTGTATGCAAAATTTCATCATTATCGGTTCAGACGTTTAGGCATGAGTTACTTTTATAATATTAGTATGGATTTATTTATTTATCTATATGAACTGTGTTTAGCAGTCTTCAATTGGTCAGTCTGTCTGGTGGCAGTAACCACATCCTTACAGAGGAACAAGAGA